>CM026327.1:15075422-16275422 GCA_014843725.1 Amphicarpaea edgeworthii | reverse complement strand
TTTTGAAGAAAACCAATTTGAAGTTCCTGTTTCTTTCACACCATTTGCAAATCATTCAAAGATCAAGTTCTTATATGGTGGAGGAAACAAAATCATATTGGACTCAAAACATAGTTTGAAAACTTGGATTCCAAAATTTCAATTACAAGTGCTTAGCGTGTTTTCGGAAATTGAGACTAATTCTCTCTCGCTTCCCAATTTTCTTCATTACCAAAACAATTTAACCAGTTTGGATTTCAGCAGTTGGAAGGAGAGTTTCCTCTCTGGTTGTTGGAAAACAACACAAAAATTACTGAATTTCTTGCTAGAAAATGCTCTCTTAGTGATACTCTTCGGCTACCATTGCGTCCACTTCCTAACATACGGAAAATTGATGTGTCTGACAATATCATATTTGGCCAGATTCCTAGTGACAATATTAGTTCAATTTATCCAAAATTGGAATTTCTAAACTTGTCTAGAAACAACATCCAAGGTTCAATTCCTCGTGAGTTAGGCAAAATGAATTTGTTGAGTATATTGGATCTTTCTAACAATCAATTGTCTGGAGAAATACCAAAGGATATATTTGGAGTTGGTCACCAACTCACATTCTTGAAACTATCAAACAATAAGCTTGAGGGGCCTATTTTGATAATCCCCAAAAATTTGCAGTACTTGTTTTTGAATGATAATAGGCTCACTGGTAGGCTCCCAAGCAATTTTTTTAACACATCCATAATTTTATTGGATATAAGCAATAATCAATTGGTGGGAAAGATTCCAAGCCTCATAAAAAACTTGTCAGGATTGTGGGGACTTCATATGTCCAATAACCATTTTGAAGGATCCATTCCATTAGAATTGGCAGAACCCGAAGGTCTAACTTATTTAGATCTCTCCCACAATCATTTAATTGGTCTTGTTCCTTCATTTATAAATTCTGCCATAATGTTTATCCATTTGAACAACAATTTAAGTGGATTGTGCAAAAGAATGTTCAATGTAAACTCTTCTTTAGTGATACTAGACCTTAGCTATAATGAACTATCTAACAACATTCAAGATATGTTACATGACCTTAGTTATACAAGGTTAAATTTTCTCCTCTTAAAAGGTAATCACTTTACCGGAGATATAGCGAAGCAGTTATGTCAATTGATAGATTTAAGCATACTATATCTTTCTCATAACAATTTTACGGGTGTAATACCCAATTGCTTGGGTGAAATGCCTTTTGAGGTTGAGGACTCTGACAAATTGTTGGAATATTTCTATAGCAAGATATATGAAGCAATTTTCTATCGTAGAGGTGTCATACAATTACCAAATGTGTCAGAGAAAGCAAATTTCACTTCAAAGAAAAGAAATGATGTTTACATGGGGAGCATTCTTGTTTATATGTCGGGCATTGACTTGTCCCACAATAAACTGAAAGGGAATATCCCATGAGATTGGAAATTTGACAAAAATTCAAGTATTAAACTTGTCTCATAATGATTTGATTGGACAAATTCCTACTATATTTGCCAATTTAGTACAAATTGAGAGTTTAGACCTTTCTTTGTGTTTAGTGTGGCGCACAACAACTTACGAGGGCAATCCTCTTCTTTGTGGATCTCCACTCCCAAAAAGTTGTCATCTTTATGGACAACCACATGCTATGTCACCAAATTGCCCATACACTGATGGGGAGAATGACAGGTCAGTTGACATGTTTGTTTTCTATGTAAGTTTTGGTGTCTCTTACATATCGGTACTGTTGGTAATTGCAACAACTCTCTACATTAATCCTTATGGGAGGCGAGCATGGTTTTATTATATAGAATTGGTCATCATAAATTGTTACTACTTTATTGAGGACAATTTTCTGAGGAAGTTTTCAAAATTTATAAATATGTAATATGCACCTTTTATATCTAGGATATCAATTTTGTTCTTTGCTTAAGAGTGATTTCAATAAATAATTATTGCATTTGTTGGTTGATAATTAATATAATGATATAAAATCACGTTGCTCATTCAATATGTTATAATAATATTGTGGTTCAAGAATTTTATTTTATTTTTTTAAATCTTCACTGTAAACCTGAGGTGTCACTAAATTAATTATATGCTCAAATCCAAAAATATCATAATGTTTAGTCTAATTATAGACTACTTTTAAATTATTTGTTTCAAAATTATTCTGAAAATTGATAGATATACATTTTGTATAAATTAAAAACATTTTCATTTTTAGAAATAATTTTCAAAATACATCGTTCATATTTTATATATTTAAAAGACTTAAATATGCTTGTAATTTCTCAAATTTGAATATTTTTTTAGTTATTCAAACTTTATTATTTTTTATATTTTTCCTATTTAACATTAGCACATGTACAACAAGAATATAAAATTTGCAATTTATGATCTTTATAAACCATTACAATTCACAGAAAAGGATTAAAATTCAATCAAATCAAATTCAGATTTGAAAATAAGATTTGTAACATAAAATGGTAACCAACCTCAAAGCCCATTCGATAAATCCCAATATCTAATAGATATAAATAGTAGTATCATTCCTAAAGTAAAGCAACATTTATTAATTATCTGAACATATTGATTAAGATGGTTTGAATCCTTACTTGAATTATGGAGTATCTTTTATAGTTATTTGTCCCATTCGGTCCTGAAATAATAAGAGATATCGACTACTTAATGTATGGAATAAAGTGAATGTAATCCCAATAAAAAAAATAATAAAGTTAAAATTAGGTCATTCCAGAATCACGAGTTACAAATAGAAATATAATCGAAGAAAAAGGATATAACAAAATGCTTTCAAAGTATTAATTAAGCTGAAGGATACTCAAGATAACTTGATAGACAATTGAAAAGTATTAATTAAGCTGATGGATACTCAAGATAACTTGACAGACAATTGAAAACACAAAAGTTACAAAAATATAGTAAACAACAAATGAGAAATTATTACTAGAGTATGTATATAGTTGGAGAGTGTATGTATATAGTTAAAATATTATTATATGTCAAACAACAAATCAGCACAAGTACACAAATTATGTAGAATTCGCCCATAATAAAAGCGCTTATTCTTTGTATTCCTCAAATATATATATTCTTACACAACAAGAACGTACCCTTGGTCACTAGGTTCTATCTATGATCGATAGCAGTGTGAGCTACTGCTTGAACTGAGTATTATTTATAATATAAGAAATTATTGACTAGTAAAAAAGAGATAACTGTTTGGTGTACTTTATTTTTGCTTTTACTAGATATTTGCATCGGTTCAATCGGTAGTAGTAGTGTAATTGGCTTTCACCATTTTAGGGATTATACAAAGGAATTAATCCAAGCACCAGCAGTAGTAGTCAGACCTTGAGATTTCCAGCATTTGCTCGGGGGTCATTCTTTCAACCTCGCTTTGCCTCCATGAAGCAAAATTATTCCTGTTCTGAGGGTCTGATGCCAAAGGGTAATCCTGTATTTTATGTACTTGGGATCTCATTCTCATGTAGAGCCTCATTGTTGCAACACAATCCTCATAAGGATCCTGAATCCCAGTTTGAATGTCATACCTATGTGTCCCCAAAACAGAAGTGTAGTTAATATTAATACATAGAATTTAACGGTGATGCACTGACAGTGTAAATCGGTCAATCGCAACCATTTATTTACATATTTTTTAAAATAATTTTATAAAAGTCAACTAATTAATCCAATTACATATATAATACTGTTTTACAATAAAAGGAAAAATGTGAAAGATACTTGCCCAAGATATGCCTGTGTTAGGTACTTGAGTGAGTTGCTCAGCTTGCTTGTTTTCATCAGTGGAGGGTATTTTGCAGTGTCCCTGGTTATTAAAAATGAATTGAAAATCAATATTTGAATATGATTAAGTGTTGAAATAATTAAACCTATGTTTGATCTATGACATCTATCTTTATTGTTGATTTAGAGCTAGAGGAACTAAACTAAATAACTAACCGTAGTTAGGGTCTAATGAAAAATGTTCTTTTACTTATATTTGCAGGAATTTCAGAATAGATTAATTATTTGACTTGAGATATGTATGTGATTGTATACCTATATGTTAAGTTGAACTATATATTTACCTTATTTTTTCTGGTCGATATTCTATTTGCAAACTTTCAAGGTCATGATCCAAACCATGACCAACAAGAGTCCTGGCTCTTCCACCTTTTGCCCGAATTGTCCACATAGGCTCACCATTGCAAAGGAAGTCTTGAATCCTCCTCTGAACATTTCTCATTGGCATTGCATCCCTCAGGTATTCTGGTCTGATGCCTGTCGTCTCATACCTGTTTATGAATTAATGATAATGTATTAAGAGTGTATTACACTATCATTTAATCACCACTTATTGTTTCATAAAAAAAAAATCACCACTTATTGTGTTTACTTAACTTATAATTTTATAAAAGTTAACAGAATTATAATAAACAGTGAATAATGATTATATTTTAAGGTACTTCACTTTCTCAAGAAAAAATTGTATGGTTAAGCTCTTTAAGGCCTAATATATATATATATATATATGAAGGAAGTTTTATTGTTCAATCAACCTGTAGTTTGTGACTGGAATTGGTGGTTTCACATAAGAATGGAATATTATGTTATCATGCTCATCGGTTAGGCACACTCTTGCACAGAGATCCAGTGAGCCATCACTGCCACCTCCAACCATTTTACATGCTAGAGCAACTATTTGTGGTCCTCTTGCTCCACCACCAATACCCAAATTATCACGAAGTCCCAAATTTGAAAAGCGACCAATTAATATTCCCTGTAATAATGTGCACAAAAAGTTAAATAAAAATTCGCAATGAACAATTCTAAAAAATCTTTTAGAATAGGGGTAATGTATTCACAGTATACATAATTTTATACTGTCGTGAGTAATGATTGTTTAACTGTGTTATCTGCATTATTTTTATTCTTAAAATCCTTTCAAATTTTTTGATAAATATATATGTATTTTTTTTGTTTTCTTAAATATTATAAAATAATTTTACATCATGCATCAAAGTCAGAAATTATACGACGTTTCCAGAGAGTTGGCATTTCTCTTGGTGGATCCTGCGAGAGTTAGGGCTATCAAGCACCTTCAAACAAAACTTGCACCCTCTATAGGAAAATATATCTCTGCATTCCTGTTTTGGCAATGGACCTGGAAAAACAGATCAAGTACTCTCATGACAAATTTAGAATAACTTCATAAATATTGTTCATGGAATGAAGATATATGCAAAGTACTCCATGTATTTTAATTTGCTGAACAATATCTTAATGATGAATGATTATTAATTACCTATAAGATGTTCCCTCAGAGACTCAAATGACCTGCAATGTTTCCTGCAAATGCCACAGGTTGGTTCATGAACTGAATGGTATGAGATCTTCATGTGCTCCACAAGGTGCTCCAGTTTGTTGAACTGTCGAAAGCATGCTGCACACTTATTCCTATTGCCAAAAAAAAAGCCATGTTTTGTTATACATCTCCATGTACTGTTAATTATAATTATTTTTTAAACTTTAAAGGTGATGCACTCAATCATTCAATCACAACTTATTGTTTTCTATGATTTTTAAAATAAATTTATAAGGATTAGCAGACTTATCATAAATATAGGATTATGAATGACTATTCGTGTATCTCCATTTTTCTCTAATTTTTATTTTATGCAATTCAATGTTTCATAGTTAAGAAGCAAATGTACTCTTTGATATGTGTTGTATGCATGCGTAGTGTGATTGTGCATGGATGTAAGAAAGAAATAAAACCTGTGAGTTTCTGCATTCTCAAATCTGCAATCCATAATAGTTCTTTATATATACTAATCTATATAACTATTAAGAAAGAATAGAATAGATAGAAAAGACTTGGAGTTGAGGTGAGGTCAAAGGTAGGAGTGGGATATGGTATTTATAGGGAAAGGGTAGAGCTAAGAATTAATGGCTCCAACTTGCATAAATGGACGATATTATTCCTAAAGGAATTATTCAGTATATTAATTTTGGATTCCCCATCTACTTTTTCTTATCTCTGGCCATGCTTCCTCTCCTCTATAGAATTATTGCATTCTTAATGATCTATGTATATTCCAGATTCTTGGACCATTATTTCTCTTTTTCCTTCATTGACTTCGATCGGGTGTCACGTTGTTTTAATATGAATTTTATAATGTTGTTGCAAACCAACCAACCAATGTTTCTTAAACTCTTGTCTCTTATTAATTCTCTCATCTCAAAAACAAAAATAAAATAAAAACTCTTGTCAATTAAATTACCTGTTCACTACATAGCATATCTATTTCAACGAAGATAGGATGAGTTTATTGTTCATGCACGACATTATAAAATAATATAATTTTACATTATTAATTAATCACAATTAATTATGATTTAAATAACTTTTGAACACTTATCATAAATAAATTACGATAATTAGATAAATATATAAATTAAATTATTTTACACAGCTGATATAAGGCTTTTTTGCTTTCTCCGATAGCATTATCAAGTTTAACATTGGTGTGAACTACTCTGTAAAGTCAAAACAAACAAAAAAAATCTTCAACAGAACGTTGCTTTTCAGGTAGTGATTAGATGAGTTGTCGAGCACACATTCTCCACTCTTTTTCTTCTTTTTTTTTTACTGTACTTCCACTCCTCACATTAGGTAAATGGAAAATACTCATACTTACTATTTTTCAATCATATTTTTTTTCCTCATATCTCATGTTACTTATTATATCTATTACTTTTTTTTTCTCTGTCTCTTCTCTTCATCCCAAAATAGTGTAGATGTTTATCATTGCTCTAGATAAATTGCATTGAAATAACATCTCCTGTTATAATACTTCAATCTTTACATTTGTTTCCCACCATTCTTCTCTTTCAATTTTGTGTTACTTTTTTATTATATCACTCAGAACTTAAATGCCAAAATGGATTGGCTTAGGTTATATAATTCAACCATTCAAACCTAATCACAACTCGCTGCAATGGGTTAAGAGATAGGTTGGATTGTATAGACTCACTGGGTGGGTTGAGATTTTTGTATGTTTTATTTGATTAAATATTGTTTTTTTACACATAATATTTTGTGAACAAGTATGAATTTTATGTTGTTTTATTGTTTTTTCTATATTTATATAATTTACAATAATAGCTTCTAGACAACATTTATGTTAATACAATTTAGTAGGATAAAATTTTTGTATTTGTAACATTATATTTATATTTGAATTATTTATATTTATTTTAATTATTTGGTCATTTAATTAACTTACGAATCATTCATTTTCAATAAAAAAAAATTATTTTGACAACCCAACCAACCATCCACCGGATTGGATTGGGTTGAGATTTTCAATTTAATACGTACAATTCAATTTATTAGGAGATTAGTTAATGTTACAGCTAATACCTTGTTAGGATGATAACTTCTTATATTAGATTCAAAGTTTTTCACAAAATTCCTACTTGTATTTACCAACATATTATGAATGATATGAAGTAATAAGTTCCAGTAAAAAAAAAAAAAAAAATCTGAAAACGGGTCTAACCTAACTCAGCTTATTTTATTACGAATTGAGAGTGAATTGACTTAATTAGTCTATTTTGACATTTCTCCTTATCACATCTTCTATTTCTTTATCATTCTTACTATTTCTCCCTTCACCAATGCATACCATAAGAATATATAATAGTGTCAAATTATGTTTTTTTTTTCAAGAAATAATCAATTAATGCAACAAGTTTAATATTTTTTCACAATTTTTTTATTATACGTACCCTCTCAATACCATATTTTATTTCTTGATATCTGTTTCTTATTTTATTAAATTGCTTATTACATTTGTCATTTTGTGCTCTTTATCTTATTTTTTCTTCTTCCTTAATAAATACACTATGAATTTATACTAATTAGATGATATATTAAAGAAATATGTGATGTATTATATCTATAAATTCTCAATCCTAACAAAATTTTCTAGTTAGATAGTATATCATATTATTAGTACACACTTACAATATTTTATAAACATAATAATTTCTCTTGATTAAAAGTTATACCAATAAAAATTAAAGCAACGTTAAATTGTTCTTGATGACATTTTTATATAGTATAGGTTTAGTACCATGGAATTACTATTCTTTACTTTTGTAGGATAGTAGCTTCAGTAATATCATCAATATAATTGCGTCTTATCGAACTTCTATTGCAACTCGATGAGGTGCAATTCTTTCAAAGAAACGATATCATCAATATTGTTGATTCATGTTATTGTACTATTAATGAAATTTATTTTCTAATAACAACATCAAAAGCATCTCAAAATTTTACCTTAGCCTGAGACTCAAAATTAAGGGTAAACTTAATTAAAATTTGACATGAAATTTTATACTATAGTGAATTACAATCTTTCATTCCTTCATTTTCATTGATGATAAATCCATTTATTTTTGTAAAATTTGCTTAAAAGTCATACAAACATTAAATTATCATCGACTAACACCGTAAAAATATTTTAAATTATCAAATATAGATAAACGGCAGAGAATCAATTTCTCACACAAAACGGTCATCCAACGTTATTCTTATAGACTAAGGGATGTTTAGATATATTATTCCAAAAGAACTTCTAAAAAAAAATGTGAATAAAAATAAAATTAACTTTTTTATAAGTTAAAATTAATTTTTTTAATTTGTACAAATTTTCTTATGTATCTTTTTTTAAAAAATGTAAGACTTTTATAAATTAATCTGGAGATAAACCAATTTTAATTTATAAAAAAAATTAATTCATTTTTTTATATTTTTTTCTAGGGACATTTATTAAAACATAATAAAAATTGAAGGAGAATAATTAAATCCCAACAGCTTCCATTCAGTTCTCTTGGTTCACCCTTGACTGAAACCACGTGGACAAGACACGCCTACGAAATCTTCAAGAAGAATCGTGTTGTGAACACGCGCACCGGGTGTAGGTAAGAGATGAAAAGAAAGAGATGAAGGTTTAATCAACGTCAGTTTCGTCTGAAGTGAAGATAAGATCAATATTATGGCAACGGGGCTTTATCGTATTCGTAAGGCATCAAATTTGTTTGTCATAAAGCTTTTCTTTAATGGAATATAGTCCTCGCTCATAAATTTACATGCTGTGGATAGGTTGACTTGGATAACCAGGGAATGTCAGCAGAACCCTTTTGACTATGAAGGGACCATCAGAGTAGATTCTTCGTCTATTGTGCTGTGGGAGCCCCCAAATGAAAGCTGCTTGCATCGGAGGGAATATCTTTATGCATACTAACATCACATGTTCATCTTCGTCTTCATATTCATGACAATGACAAAATAGATTATGGTATTTTTGGATACATTATTTTTAGGGAAGAAAAATATAAAGAAAAAAAATAAAATTAATTTTTTTTTAAAAGTTAAAATTATTTTTTTCAATAGTCAATAATTGAAAACTCTCTCATATAATTATATCTTAAAATATAAGACTTTTATAAATTAATTATGAGAAAAGATAATGTTAATTTCAAGAAGAGTTAATTTTTTTTTTTTTTTTATGTTTTCTTCTTTTAGAGTTACTTTCTAAAGTAATATGTATAAAGAGACTATAGTCGTTAATTTGTGAATATTTCAGTACCTTCTTTAATTTCTCACTTTTCTCGTACGGTTTGGTGTTTAGTTAATTTGGATTACAAAAAAGAACCAAAGTTTCACCACATAAAATAGCAATTGGAAGTTAAATATCGGAACATAAAAAATCTGCTTATGTTTGCACGCGGGTGAGGAGTGTAATTTAAAGGGTTTTTCTATTATTCATGAGTTAGCATCGATCAGCTTACATACGTTTTTTTTTTTTTTAATTTAAAGGTAATGCAATTTACATCAACCTACATACGGTTTTTTTTTATAGTTTAAATCTAATGCACCTTAAATCATCACATTTATTTATAACAAGTCCATTATTTTATCAAATTATTTTAAAAGTTATATAAATAGAAAATTATGATTGTTTGAAACCTTTAAAATTTCTTTTTTAAGGAAATTATTTCATTAGTTTTATACATAAATGTTTTGGCACAAGTGAACAAGGAAAGCAACTGTACATCATTAATGCATACCATCACCCTTACATGAACCATGAATCAATCTTCAACACATTGTTACATAGCTCCCTCCCAGTACTCACTAACTTCCAAGAGCCATCAAGTTTAAGTTTAGTTAAAGGACTAAAAATATTAAGTTGAGACATGGACCAAAAACCAAACAAAATAGTAATTTTGGGGACAAAGATTAGTTAATATTTAGTCGAAGCACTAAAAATAAAAACTTTAAACTGTTGAGGGACTAACAAATATTTTATAAAACAAAATAACGCACACTTGGGATATATCATATATATACCTAATGTTCACTCAACATGCACGATTAATTATGTGCATAAATATGATTAATTTTTGTATCAGAAGTTGTTAAGAATAGTTAACGTAATTGTATAGAATTATGAGTATCATAATGTTTATTTAAATGTCTATATCGTGAGGTTATTGACTTCCACTTGCGATTAACTAATATATAAATATGGTTAGTTTTATCTTACAAGTGATTAGTAGTAAATGAACATGATCCTTTAAAGAAAAAGGTAAATGAACGTGATTGTAGTGGTAATTTTTGTTAACAAAGTATGGAGAATATTATCTTTGCAAAAATTCCTAGAAAGAAAGGAAAAAAAAAAAAAAGGTAGTGGACAAGGGGGAAAAAGAGATTCAACATAATGAATAATTGTTATGAAAAATTGTTATTCCTTTTTCGGGTTTTTATTTACAGAATTTAGCAAGATTCTGTGTAGTGTTGAAGGGAGGAGGCAGCAAAGCCATTTGCTAAATAAAGTTTCTCTTAATTTTCGAGGGCTAAAAAGTAGAAAAGCGATTTTACGTATATCGTATTAACGTGTGTTGATTTTTTTAGTTTAAGATCAAAGGTATTATAATAAGAGGTAAGTTCTCTTAGTACGTGTCTTATTTTTCCACATAAGAAGTCTCTTGAGAATTTGCTCAAGAAAAATCAAGCATATGTACTTTCAAATCAACTCTCTGTTATATATATATATATAAATTAAATTATATCAGTAAACATTTTGTGCACGAATTTTTACATTAAACAATTATTATATTGTTAAATTGTAAAATGTGTCAATCTTTGTTAATAGGCGCAACATATTATCTTTTGAACAATGATAAAAAAGAAAATGGATAAGGAACGAAGAGAAAAAAGAATATCCTGACAAAAAAAAACTTATAACTACATATTAAAACTGTCACTATAAATTACAAATGCGTAGGTAAATGTACCATAAATTTTATCCTATGAACCTTTTGTCCGTCAACTTTGAAGGGTCATACAGTAACGAATAATAGTCTGTCACTATAAGTTTTACCTATAGATTCATTTTCACCTACGATTACATTTGACTATCACTATATGTAGTTCTTATAATTCAAAATATATGCAAATAAAAGTGATAACTTATAGATACAGTCTCTATATGTAGGTAAAAGTATTAACTTGTATTTACAATTAAAAATTATAAGTAGAAGTCATTGGCTTATACTCATAACCTTTAATTGTAGGTAAAAGTCATAAATTTATACCTACGATTGAAGGTTGACTGTAGGTAAAAGTTATTATTATTATTATATGAATAAAATACATTAGGGTTAAATAAAGATGTTGAAGAATTCCTATTTGCAAATTGCAAAATGGTCTAACTTTTCCACAATATTACTCTTCATCTAAGAATGAATCTATTAATGAGCCTCGAGGTTTCTTGCATTTGAAACACATCAATAAGAAGCTAGATACAAGAAAATGAAAACATGAAATTAACTTAATAACAGCATAGCTCAAACTAATAAATAAATCCTTTGAGGAATAATTGACATAAGTGAGTATTGAAATAAGATCTATAGAACAACAAATTGAAACCTCTTGTAAAAGTTAAAAGATGCCTTCATGAAATGAGGTACATAGTATCAATATATGGGGTACCCTTACCCAAAAAGAATGTAATTCTATGATGCTCCCTCTTTGGAATTGGTCACAACGTCTTCATTCATTTTTTATGATTCCCATTTGCAAAGCTCTTCATGTAGGTAAGATTCACCCTTTCCATGAGCCTATTAACTTGTAGTACATGATGGAAACAAATAATATTTTAGGTTAGGAATACAACTTTTGATTAATTGAGAGGTATAAAAGCTCTTCCATGGAACTTGTGAATTAGAACTTAAAAGAATGAATTTAGCATTCCCTTTCTGAATAAACTATCAATTCAAACACATAAAATTTCAGTACAAGTAAAATCAACAAACTAGCAATAAAATAACATATGATCAAGTACAATAATGGCAATTCAATAAAGTCATGGAGTTATAAATTCTAAGTACATACCAAGGACATGCATATTCAGAAAGGAGATGCAATCAGTTAACTAAAAAACAAATAGTCCAATCAATCTAGAGAGATACAATCAGAAAACTATCCAAGATGGAATATGCATCTTCTATTGGTACATGGTACTTAATTGGTAAAACACAAAAAAACATAACTTACATCCACAATATAGGGTAAGTAAAAGCTAAATAAGGTTGACATTCACCTTATCTTCAGGCTCTTTTTCTTCGGTCTCATTAGTAGGACAATCCTTGTTTACTCACACCATACTGAATAATCCAAGCAACTACATCCAACAACTGCCTTGCACTGTATAAAGTATAAATAAATTCACACATAACGAGAGGCTAATGTCCACATCAACCAAAAATATAAAAAATAAACAACTAAAACACATTTCATAACCAAAAGTTTACTCACAATATTTAAACTGTTTTTCTTTCTTTTCTCACCCCCTCCAACTCATTAGTTATATTACATATATCGAAGTAGAGGTTTATTGAATGTCACCATTAATCATCCTGCCATCCACTATCTCGCTATCCCATTTTTGTAGTCAACTGCTTTGCAATTTCAAAGGGGTGAAATTATTGAACAAGTTCTGCTTCATACTGAATGTAGTTCCTTTCATTCTGAATTATAAACACTTGATCAAAATCTCATTGATACAATTAGACATGACTAATGGTTTAAAACTTCAAAAGTACTAATTCATTATTTCATTTGGCTAAAAGAAACAAATTATTTTGCTAAAAGAAAATACATGTAACACAACTCACAAGATTTTTAATTGTCAACTGAGATTTGTAATCTGACCCAAGAAGCCTCTCTCTAGCTTTAACAAGCCTTCTCTGTGTATTCAAATTAACACAATGCAAAAACCACACATTATGTCATTACTTAAAAGATAATGGCATCATGCTACTCCTATACGTGTGCAAGAATGGACAAAAACGAGCAATTAGTGCAATCAACTTTATTATAGCTATGTTGGAAAGTGATTTATATGGTTGCAAGGACAAATAAAAGATTTGAAATATAAGTCCTCTAACATTGACAGTGAATATATTAAATTCAAAAACTTAACAACCCCAATATTGGAACTTAAGGTTTTGATAAGAACCCAATCCCACCTTCTAAATTCAGATTGATTACATAACTTCAAAGATTTCATCAGTTTTGTTTATTTATGGCAGATTTATTTTTCTTTGTTTCCTGTCAATTGAATTAGAAGGTAAACATTAGTAATCAAGTCAACAGTGAAAAGTCATAATATAAAAGTATAAACTTGCCCAATAACAGGATCATTAATTTGAGAGGGGAAAAAAGAATAATTTTTTTTCCATTTCAAATTTTGTGTGTGATGATGAAGTATTGAGCTTATGGCTTTACCAATTAAAATATAAGAAAACTAGTGTAACATGTATTATTGGTTCTGCCTTTAGCATTATTGTATTATCGCATACCTCTTATTATCAAGCTCAATACTTCTTCATCACACACAAAAGTGTAGCATCAAGATAAAATATGTCCAATGCATTAGTTAGGCTGAAGTTGAAAGACTTGAAATACATAAGCTCAACTATAAGAAGCAAATTAGACTTACTATGGCGATGCCGAGTAACACCATAAGAATTGATACCTTCAATTATTTCAGTGAACAATAAATTTTTTGTCACTATGCCCTGCAACATGAATCAAGTAATAGAAGCACATGGAAATGAGAAGCTTGGGCTGAGAATGCTTTAAGGAATATTTTTACTAAATACAAAAGAGGTGCATCAAAATTCTAACCTACTCCACTCATAAGTCACAGTAGATTTAGCGTCAATGATAATATTTTTAATCTCAATAAGACTAGCCTGCAAAACAAAGAAAACTCAAAAAGAAGAAACTTAAAATGAAACACTTTAAGCATCATAAAATTAATAAATGTAGAAAACCATTTTTTAAAACAGGAAGCATAAAGTTGAGCCTAAGTCCTTTGACAATGCTTTCATAGTTGAAAACAACTCTTGAATTGACATCTTGAGTACTTCAGTCAAGTTAGGCAAAGGTAAATTACTTGCCTCCATGGCAGAAGCATTACACAAAAGCAGAGTCACAAGCAACTGATGTTGTTTTTGAAACACAGGAAGTATAATCCCAACATAGATGAACCACCATACCGATCCGAAGGGTATGCCTTCAAGTGCTTGGAGTTGGTTCTGAGTCAGTAACCGAGTCATTATTAACGCGAGGTAGAGGGCTTGGAAGGAATGCTAGATGCGAGAACCAAAGGAGTAACGGTGAAAGCATCACGCGAGGTTGGGATGATGGCAGTGCGCGAGGTTGGTAGCGATGACGTGTGGCGGCGAGGTTGGAAATGATAACAGTGGTAGTGGAGGCTTCGCAAGCAGTGTTCTGCTGCAGTGAGAATCCAAGGAATTGCATCAGTGTTCGATAGTGACTGAGAGTCAATGTTATGAAGTGTGGAGGATTTAGGTTCTGAAGAGTGAAGATTTTAGGTTTATCTTGAAAAAAATATTATTAATTAAAATAAAAAATAAACTTTAGCAAAGGATATTATAAATGGTCTTAAATTACTCACAGCTTTGAAAATAACCTCCGCGAACTAACCAAGGTTAAACAAACCCCCGTTAAATACTTTTTTTTCTTGTAATGTTTTACTCAAAAAAATAGTAGGCATAAGTTTTGAAATTTTCTTACACCAAGCATTTGTAGGTATAAGGTTTCTTTTTTTAATTTTTAACTGTGCTAAATTATATCCGTAGGTATAAGACCTTTAAGGTTTTATCTACACTCACACTTTGTAGGTAGAAGTTTTTTTTAAAATTTTACCAAGTTTTTCCTACACCAAACAATAATAGGTAGAAGTTTTTGAGTTTTACTTACATTAAATATTTGTAGATAGATTTTTTTATAGGTTTTACCCACACTAAATTAAGCTCGTAGGTAAAAGTGTTGGTAGTTACATGTCATTTTTCTTGTAGTCAATACACCATGCATATTGCTATGGAGAATATGCTAATTGTTTTATATATATATATATATATAACAAAAAAAAAAAACTATATCCTATGGTGTGTGGAAGATATACAGTGGGCCTGCCTTGTCATTTGTTGAATTAACTTTCTCTTTATAGATGGAAAAATAGAAGAGAGATTGGTGTTTTACATGTAATTTATATTTTTATTTTGATAATAATTAAGCTTTGAGGTATATATGTCTTAGGAAAATAATTTGTGAATACTCAATTAAAGAGTGTCGAACACCTAATTTTGTCTGTCTAATTGTTTTTATTATTATTATTATTGTGCTAATTTCAATTAAGCTATGTCGTGTCACATTTGAAAAAAAACAAAAGAAAGAAAAAGGAAGAAAATATGTGCACGATAATATGTTGGTCAAGAAACCCAATATTTTGTCATTTTTCAGGTTACTCTATTACAAGGCCACTACAAAATTGAAGTGAAACTTCAGCTCAAGCCTACAAGTGATAGAAGCCTACATAAACTCAAAGCAAAAGAAAAAAAAAAACACAAGCAAAAGCCTAAATGATGAAGGCGGTTAGAATCCTTGTGATCTCAATTGACAGTGCTATCAACATAGGCAACAACTCTATCAACATAAGCACAACACATAGGTAGTGGCTAATTCAAAAGATGCAACTGCAAGCAAGAAAAAAAAATTGTTTAAAATAAGGAAAACTTCATAGGAAAGAAAGCTCATATTCATACCTATAAATTGCCTTGGCCGAAAGGAAGAGAAGGGGGGATTTTTGGGACCAAAAAAGAGACTTCCGAAAAAGAAGAAACAAACATTCAATAAGTGAGTTTTGAGAGTAGAGAGTGAAAATGTAATATGAGTTTTACTTGAATATAAAGCTGAAAGGATTGACATACAATAGGTAAGTATTTGCCTTACACTTCAACTAGTATGTGAATTTTTCCTTTCCTTTTTATGTTTGAATACTATGAGAATCATATGTCTAGTGCTTCTATGCTTCCTTTTGATATTTCTTTGCCTCTTGCTAGTCTTTCTTTTATTTGATATAACACTTGTTTCATTCATGTAAAAATAAGGAAAAACAAACCAAGTGAGCAAAACAGAAAACAATCAAGTTTATCAAATACAACTGTTTTTAATCATGTAGACATAAGGAACCCAAACTTAAGAAGTCAAACCAAAAACATGGCAAAAGACTAACAACAAGGTCTCATGTAATATGAGATAAATAAATTGTGTAATGATTGTTCTAATAAATCCCTATAGTATCAACAAAAAACATAGATACAATAATAAACAGAGACCCAAAAATAGGGTTGAAGTATCTCAAACCAAACAGAAACAAAGTTATCACACATTTTTTTTCAAATTTAACCCAAACTAAAATCATTCACCACAAAGTCCCAAACCCAAATAAACAAATGTGTACCCAACTATTATAGAGCCAAAATCAATAATCTCCAAAACATTATAACAAGAAAATCCAATAAGAGAAATCGCAACAACAAACAGAGAACCAAGCCATATCAGTTACCTTGCTTCCTTCCATGCGAGGGACACGACATCGCTACCCACGACCATTGTTGAGTTGGAATTGCGCTGCCAATGCACAAAATCGTTGTTGCCAAGGCTGCTGGTTTGAAACATGTGGGCGGCGCACCCAACCACCGCAGCCCCTCCGCATCGCCGTACAAAGCACCATCGACCGCTGCGTGCCACCATGTGAACCACCCATCACTGTCACCACCACGCATTTCTTACCCTATGTTGTGCACACAATCACAACGCCTTCATCTGCGATCACTGTTTGATCGAAATCGTGCCAACAACTGACGCACACAGTCAGTGCATCCTCTTCCGCCACCCCACGTACCACTCGCGTGCACCCTCTACTGTCATATTGCGCGTCGCAATCGTTTCCTGTCACCACATGTGCAACGGCATCGCTGTCCATGACTTCACCGTGAAGTCCTAATTGCATTGTGTGTAACACCCGAAAATTTACAATTGAGTAAATAAGGGTGTTACTAGATTAACTAGTATTTAAATTGAATCTATGATCAATAATTAATTTCTTGAGGATTAATTTTGTTTGAATATATTATGTGGTAGATAATTATAAAAAATTTTGTAATTAAAATTGAGGTGTTTTAATAATAATCATAATAATAATAGACATATGGTGTGATTAATAACATTATGAAAATAGAAGATTAAGTAGAATTGTGTGGAATTAAATTAATGTGTATGTGATTATAGTAATTTAATTGATTAAAGTGTTGTGTGATATATATATATATATATATATATATATATATATATATATATTGATTTTTATAGTAGAATTATTTTTGGTAACCGAAGAAATAAATTCAGGTCCCATTTGAAATTTCAAATTGACACATGAATTTTATATTTTGCTATTTGAACAAGCATAGACTAGAACTCTTGTATTATGGGTACTTATAACCTCAATATTTAACTAAATATATCATCCCTCTCCCTCTTCACTCACTAAAATTTCCTTCTCTCCACTACAACACCACTCCACAACAACAACAAACGCAAATTCCTCTTTTAAATTTTCTCTCTTCTCTCACCGTTTCTCTTCTTCCCTTTGGAAAGCAACTCTAGCCACCGTCCCACCCACCTCCAAGCACCAAAACAACCCAAATTCACTTCATCTTCTTCATGCAAGCCAACGGATCAGAGCCTCAATTCCCTTTCATCCTCTTCAAGGTCGAAAGCTCCATCACACCTACGGAGGGCTAATGCATGGTGGTCTAAGGCACAGCGGAGCCTAGTGCTGGTGTGGTGGTCGAGGGTGCGGTGACAACGTTAGTTTTTCCATTTTTGAGATTCAAATGAGCAGCAGCAAGCGAGGAACAAGTTGTTAGGGTTTTCGTTCTTTCCCAAAAGCAAAGGTAAGGGGTAATTTTTCAGATTATCTCATATTCAGGTTCATCCGTAACTCACAAAGAAACTGTCCTGTTTTATAATTGGGGACTGGCAGTGTTAGAATTTATTCAATTCTATACTCATATAATAATATTTTTACAAATATGATTACCATTTATTAAACTAGGGAAAACAAGCTTTCTAATCATGTATCATACAAAAATTTTTAAAATTAACTCATATTTTTACTGTGCCACAGTTAGTGAATCAAAGAAACAAAATACTGATTTTCAAGTGTAAATCATTGGACCAAGGTCCGATGACAATTAAATTTGTCTTGACCCTGCCACAAGTATTCATGTGTAAAGTGATTTTTATTTGTAATTTTATTAAGCTAAAGTGTTTATATATGTGAATTGTGCATGATGTTAATTGTTTGTGAATCTTTGAAATGTTGAACCCTAGGACAATGATTGAATATGATAAGCACGTTACATATTGTGTGAGTGAACTTGCTGGGTTAGATTCACAGGTCTAGAAATTGTGTGTTAGGCTTGTTGATGTGAAATTTTCAGTGTGATGATTGATGTGTGGTAGTCACAGGAACTTGAATATGAATTCCTGTGATATATGAATTTATATAAATATATAAATATGTATTTGTGTAAGCGTTAATATGATGCATCGATATGTGTGTGTGAAAACACGAGTACGTAACGATAATGATTGTGTGACATGAGACGCAACCATGTGGATGCGAGTACGTTGTGGAATGCTGGAAAGGTGAGATGCAAAGCATCCTGTAAAGTCATAGCTGCGTTTTTTGTTAAAATTGAAGGACATGGACGATTGGCAGTGTCCATACTGAGGGTGTCGGAGGACAAAGTCCTCAAATTATTATGTTTTGAGCTAAGAATGGGTCTCAAGCTTGTTCACCAAGCAGTTGTCGTCTGTACCATGTGTAGCAAAAACCTTACAGTGCTAGAGAACACAAAGTCTCGATGAGAAGTGTGTTGAGGAGTCGATCCTCGAAGGTTGGATGACTATAGATTGGTACCTAGGAAATAATCGCACAGATCCAATGATCCTTGGGGGTGCGACGCTAGGTTGGACCAGTTGGGCCTATTCTAGACTAAGCAACCTTGGCTGCATGTGAGACATTTTCAGTTGGTGATCACAGATGTACTCCCTTCAGTCATCCTTAAATCCTCAAAATATGTAAGACCACTAAATTTTGGGAGTCCAGTGGCAGCTGACAAGTAAATGATGTATTTCAAAGACTAACTTTAGACATGTTTAGAATGCGAGTCAGATCCGGTAGACAACCACTATGTCATGGTTGATATGTATTTGTGCGTGACCTTGAATAGTCTTGTTGTGTGTTGCTTTGACGAATCAAGAAGGATTCACTCTTACATTTAATTGTAAGTTCGAATGGCAGCGCTTGTGGGAATAGTGAAGATCTCATTGTCCTCATCTCTAGCACCAAGACCATCATCATCATCACCTTATGTCGTTACATATTTGTTGGGTATAGTTATATGTATAAGTTGGGTTATAGAGGTGATTATTCTGAATTTAGGTTTCATTTCATGTACTTGGGCGGGTAGGCCTAGATTCATATATATGTTTTGTATGTATTCAAGCGCCTTTTTCCTATCACATGTATTTCTTTTACTTTGAGGCTACTCATGTTACTTTACTTATAAAAACGTCATGTTTATATTGTATGTGCCAGTTAATACATTTGAAACTTGTTATGAATGTAAATTGTCATGAAAGCTTGGTCAATTATGTCTATTTTATTTTATCCTTTGAAGTGTATGCTTATCTATTCTTTCGAGATTATATTCATATTTTAAACAGAACACAATGTTTTTTCATAATATTTTATTCATTCTTTTAGAAATAAAGGAAAGTATTTAAAAGTTTTAAAATTTTTACAAGTTTCTATCATTTTTATAAATTTACTAAGTTCTCACTCAGAATTTAATGCAAATAAAATAATTAACTTATTTCGTAATTATGATCTACGGTTTAATTTCAAAATTATAATTTAGGGTGTGACATTGTGCGAATAACTTTTTCCCTCTTTTCTTCTCTCGTGCGTTGCTGCTCCTTTGTTTCTTATTTTAGTTGGATGCAATACAATCGAGAGAGACCTAGTTAACTATTGGACCAGGTGAGGTTGAGCAAACAAACTTAGGCCTCATGTATATAGTCTTGAAATCATTTTGTCTTATTTGATTAAATTGTTGTTCTCCATTTTATGTTAAGCCAAATAAGGTAAAATAAATCAAAGATATAAAAATGAGTAAGTCATTCTAATCAAGTGGAACCCATCATATGCGTAAGCTTCATACTACTTTCATTACTTGCTTTTCATTTTTCAAGTTTCGCGTTATATATAGTAAATCACTTTTTGGAAAATAATTTATAAGACAATATTTTATTTAGGACTTATCACGTCATTAAAGTAAATTAAAATGGATTAGCATAGGTGTATACCTTTATCAATTCTTCACGTTTTAGTATGAATGAGTTATGATGACTTAAGAATCTTAAATAAAAATAATAATAAAAAATCAAAATCAAAATAATATTTCTCCTTCTTTCTTATAATAAAAATTGATCTTACAAAATAAATTAGTCTTTCTAATAATGTATTGATGAGATAAATATCTAAAAGATATAAATAATTTGCGTAATTAAATAAAGGTAATTATTTTTGTGACGAAATATCTTCTTACACATAACAGACTCCCAAACTTAAATCTCGTTCCAAAGAGTATTTGTTTTATTAATATTTTCGTCACTCGTTGTGACCCGGTTGTTACAAGAAGAGTAAAGAGAAAAAAAATATAAATATAATAAATAATATAATGTGATAAAAAGAAAGATATAAAACAAAACTATAAGCATGAGTAAGATATTTAGAATTTGTTAGATGTCCAAATAATATTGCCTATGTTTTTTAGGAAATAATATATTAATCTTACTTTACTTACCATCAAGCACGTAAATGAACTAATATGAAATTGTTTAGCTTAATCAACCCTCCCTTCAAGTGCATTTGATTTATTTAAGTTGGCATTAGAGTTCAACCTCTCGGGCCGAGTATTTAAACAAATACAAAGCCATCAGCATACTAGAAATGAAAAATGAAAGCCACTCTATCCATAAGCTACCAATCTTTACGTTGTGATTTTCCTGAAAAGTGCAAGTAGAGAACTTATCCATGCTAGTTGTGCAACGTTTCAAATGTGCATTGAGATTGCTACAGAACTAGCAACAAACAGAATCTAAGAAGAAAAAGAGAGAAGGAGGAGGGAACAAAAAAATTTGATTCACATAAATGGAAATAAAAACGCCATTAAGAATTCACAATAGCAAAATCAGAATTTAAGTGCAATGAATATTTGTAACAATCAAATAACGGTCTTGTCTGGAGGTTCAAAATTTAAAAACCAGTAAAAGAAGCTTGTGTACCAGACAATCAAACATGCTTTTAAGTTAATAAAAAAAAGTTAAAAACTAGTTAAAATAGTTTGCCAAAAATAATCTAAACGTGGTGCACTTCACATTGCTACATTTATAGGAGTTTTTGATGGATTGGATTCTTAGGCCAGGGCCCATAGCCTCACAAGAGATATAATACTATATTGGTGTAGTGTGAGGTGTGAGGACGATCTCAATGGAGACACTGTATGTTATAAATAAATGTATCTCTTAAGTTCTAGGCTAGGCTTGATGTTAAATTTAATTCTTAAGTTATAATTAATTGTTTAATTTAGTCCATAAATTTTTTAAAATTTTAATTTGATCCTTAAATTATTTAAAATATATCAATTTAATTTTATTTATATCATATTTTGTTATTTACACCCCTTTGTTAAATATATGCTCCCAAAACTATAAAAAAAATTAAAGGTGTATTTCGTAAAAGAGAAGGGATAAATAGAAAACAATGATGAAAAAGGATAATTTTAATGTATTTTAAATAATTTAGGAACTAAAATTATTTTTTTACAAATTTGAGAACTTGAATGATTAATTATAATTTATGAATTAAATTGAGTATTAAGCCTTATATCTTATATGTATTTGGATGCTCACTTTGCTCATGAATTTATGGTGAGCTACTTTAGGCTGATAAAGCCCTAGAAATGGGTTAGACCGTGAGTCTGATCCATAGCACCTATGAATTGAATTATCCATAGAACTTTAGGAAAATGCTCTCTTATTCGTATTTAATTATTTATAACTAATTTTGTAAATGGAGAAAAATCAATTTTATATGTAAAGAAATTATTTTAGATTGGGCTTGTGTCATAATCCACGTGACGGCTGCTGTCCTAATCCACTTGACCGTTACCCCACCAAAATATTATAGCTCAAAATTTCAACCAACACCAATGCAAAAGGTACACATGTCTACACATTACATTTCAACTTAGAGCAAAAGCATAGTTACCTTGTCACTACATCAAGAAGTATCATTGTCCTTCCTCGTATAAGAAAATCCAACCATTTTTTTTTAGCAAATTAAAGTAATATTTTATGAGATTTCATGTAATTACGTAAATATATATTTTTTTTAATCACTAATTATTTTTGTCTCTTGCAAGGATGTATTAATGTAATATTTTGAGGAGTTATTAATATAATATTTTAAAACATATAAGATGTGTTAGTGTAATGATTTCAAAAACTTTTATATGTAATTGAGGATTTTTTTTTTCAAAACTATCGAAATTGACAGATTATAAATCATGCACTTCTTATTAAAAAGTCATATTTCACGATTACACTATTTTTATTTTTAAATTGCAAAAGTCATACACTAAACACAATTTTGATTTTTTTTTTTTATATAATTTTATTGAAGTGGTGCTTTGTGAATCACAGCTTCAACTTTTTTTACTTTGAAAAAATGAAAGTCGTGATTTAGTGGACAATTTCATATTTTTTTTAAGTTACATATTTGGTTAAAAGAAAGACGAAGATAATAATAATTTATAACAATAGATAAAGGCGATATTATTTTTGATAATCGTTTTTTCGTCTCTACTTTTATTAGACAGTCTTATTCCTAAATAATATTGAATTATTTTCATTAGATATTTTTACCAAAGGATAAAATAGAAAAAAAAAAAGAAAAATAAAATAAAATAAAAATACATACACAAAAAGTTAATTCATTGACGAAATGACTATCACACTAAATATAAAAAAATTATTTTTTATAACTACCTACTATTTAATAATATAAAGAGCTACGAAGTACCTTTCTCCCACCCACTAATAATAAATGGATAGACATGATGATACTAAGAGGAGGAGAAAGTAAATCAACTCAACAGTTGCAAAAAAGATCACGTCAACACATAAGAAGACCTACATATAAGACATTCTCTCACAAATAATCATTTTTTAATGTGAATATTTGTAAAATATTGTAACTCTATTTATATTTGGATTATTAAATTTAAGTGTTTTAATATTATCATTTAAACCTTTTTAAAATAATTTATTTTTATTTTATTTTAAAAATATAAATAGAAGCACAACTATATTTATTATTTAAAATGAAATAAAAAAAAATTGTGCTTCTAAACAAACAAATATGTAATTTTATAAAAAAAAAAAAAACATGAAATCGCCAAGAGATGCACAACTTTAATAATTAAAAAAAATTAAAATTGTGTTTTCATGCACGAATTTTACAATTTTTTTAAAAAAAGTAAAATCATGTTTTGAAATACAACTTCTTCATTTATGAATTCTTATTCTAAAACATAACTTTTCCATTTTTGTAAATTATTTGAAATACACTTGTTTCGATAATTTTGAAAAAAAGTTACAAAATAAAAAAAGATAGAATTATATATAATTTGATAAAACCTGAAAGATGCAAGTATAATTTACTCTTTTTATATTTAGCAAATGTTATTAATTGTTAATTTTTCTTAGTGGTACACACAACTACTTCCACTCCTTCTCCTTTCAACCATTTAACAAATATAACTCTTAAGAAAAAAACATATCCAACCATCTTTCTCCCTTATAAGTACCACCAATGTCATTGTATCCTGTAAGTATTTGATATACATTATCATTTTATAGGAATTCTAATTAACTTAAATGTGGAAGTACCTTTAGCATGTATCTACTTATTTTTACACTCTTTGTCTTAACCTTGTCGATGAGCCAACCAAATTTAGAGGACCTTAAACTTAGTTTGCCTTGGGCACACTGGGGGTAAATCTGTAAGAAAAACTAATACCAAGAACACACATTTATATGAATTTAAAACACCGACAAATTGATAGAATTTACTTACTTGTTGAAGATCCAATTGGCACTCTACTTCATAGATCCCTGAAACTAAGAAGTCAAGTCTACCTTTACCTGATCACACTCTCCATTCTAAAGTTCTTAATGGGACAAATCCTAACTAGCACAATTGAATGTCGTGATAACAAATGTGACCTAACCACGCTATTTATTAACAATTAGGCACCTCCCATTATGGACCTAGTGGTTAGGTCCACACGATTTTTCATACTGATCTGAATTAGGTGTGTAAAGCCCGTAAAGATATCACATTATTGATGGATTTGAGTATCATCAAATGAAATAAAACGTTACAATTAATTGTAGCCCACAATAAGTGATGGGAAAATTCTAACAAAAACTTCCTGCACCTCCGGAATCGGTTTTCTGAAAATGCATGGAATGTGCAGGAAGCAATTTTAGAATGTGCCGAAAGATCAAGCCTTACCTTGGTGTCAACACCCACTAGAGGAATTAGCTATAGCTTATGTCATATTCCATCTTGGACATGTCAACAAGGTCCAACTTTGATGGATAAAAAATGAATTAACAATTTAACATTGAAACTTAATTTTATATAACTAATTCAGTTGCTTCTTATGAATGTAACCATATGCTCTTTACAGCAATTGAAAACCCATGTCAGCAAGTGTGGTCCGTGTGGTATACTGTCAACCATGCAGCCAGGCTGCTGTTCTTCGTAATATTGTTTCTACAGCTTGCACGGAAAGGAGTCAGCTTTGAGGAACTATCTCAGTGCGTTGGTGGCCTCCCTCAAACGGGTTTGTGAAAGTTAATGTTGACCGCAGCTCGTTATTTTTTTATTTATTTTATCCGCATATATTAGTGGTCAGTTTTTGTTAATGGAGACAGTCGAATTCGCGACTTCTCCCTTCTTCCATTTTTCCTTCTTCACCAACTGATCAGCTACCTGAGCTCGCTTGGGAACCCAGGTTCTTTGGGCTTTGGCGGCGTTATTAGAGATTCAGATGGCCTTTGGATTCTGTGGTTTTACCACTAACCTTCTTGCAGAGTTATTTGCTATCTTGTATGGTCTGCAAATCGTTTGGGAGAAACTAGAAAGGGCATCATAAGATACAACAATATAACTACTTCGACTAGGAGGTGGTTTTCAGGCATACACACTCAGTTGCAGTTTTGGGCATCACATGACATAATCAGATCCAAGAAAACATGGTGTTCTTTAATGTGATTCCGAGATATAGAAAAGATACTGTGAAACTACATTATCAATGAATATATGAAGCCCCTTAGGTCATTTTTTTTTTTTTATAAATATTAATCATTAATTTGTTAATTTATTTTGTTATAAAAAAAGTTAAACTCAAGAATTCTTTGTTTTTCTCTTCTCCTTTCACTAAAAATGTTAATGGTTAGTGACTTGATTTAGGTTCAGACGAATCATTGAAATTAATTGGGAAAATTAGCATTGAAATTGATAGAGAATAAGATAGTGCATTCATACAGTAATATTCTAAAAAATTCATATAATAACTTTTATAGCACTTTTCACTACATCAATCATTTTATTCCACAGCTCTCCGTTTTTCTCTTTCGATCTCTCCTCTTCTAGTACGATATAATTTTTTTTTTACAAATAAATTATATACTTATTTGGCTAACCTTAGACCAGTCGTTGATATCGTTCCATATATTTAGTTTATATTGAAGAGGGAGTGAATGAAACAAAAAAAACTAAGGTCGATAAGCCCACTAGTGACTTATCTTAAATGAGTCCTACTTATTACAAATTATAAAATCTGAATAAAGTAGTTACAAATATTTAAAATTAATAGATATAAATATAAAATTATAAGATTTTATTTATAAAAAAATATTAATAATTTTTAAAAATTGAGAGTGTGCAGTGTGCACTGTCCACTCTCAATCCAATATATGTCCGCCAATGCCCACTGCTCTGCTTTTATAACAACTAGAAATTTCCATACTGAAATATTTAATATCTACTTTTTTTTTTTCTCAGGAACATAAACTATGATATCTCCTTACTAAATAAAACAACTCTTCCATTTTTGTAGTAAGAGGAGTACAGACTCTCTAGCTCTAAGACCATCTTTAACAAGAATTTGTCCACCTTTTTCATTATGAACGATTTCCTCTTTTTTGCATTTCTCCATTATAAATTCGTTATGAAGAATTTGTTCTTACAAAAAAAATTAAACAAGAGAAAAAATACTGTTGTAAAAATAGAAATTCAAATAAAAATTAAAAACAAAGAGAGCCATGAATAAAATCCCAACTACAAATCCAAAATCTACAAACAATAGCAAAAATAGGATTTAACAAAATAAATTTAAGTTTCATTCATTAACAACACCAACAACAATTTACAAAAGAGGGAAATTTCAAAACCAAAATTAAAAAGGAATGAAATTTCTTCGGACTCCATAGTGTACACCGTGGCCACGGGCAAGCGAACCTGGCAAAGGAGAGGTTGGTGGTGGTATGGGCGATCATATCTAGTGAAAGGAAAGTTGGTAGTGGCACGGACAGATTTGGTGAAAGGGAGATTGGCAGTGACGTCGACAAGCGAAGTATAGAGATGCAAAGTTTGAAGGAGAGGATGAGAGATTTTTTTTTAATTTTTTTTTGCTTAATTGTAGTTTTGGTATTCTTACTTTTTCAATTCTTTAATTTTGATTTCCTATTTTTAAAATCAAGTATTTTTAGTTCATTTGTTAATTTAGAGGCAAAAGCAGGATTCAAAACCCATACCTCTAAGCTAATGGTTTGATTGATAATAATTATGAAATAGTTAATGCTCATGCATTGGTGATATAAAATAGTTTTAGAGATCTCGTTTAATCGCAACCCATTGTTTGAATGACTTTTGAAATAATTTTATAAAAGTCAATTCATTTCCCATAAATGGAGGGTTGTGATTGAATGACGCTGTAAAATTATTTTATATTAACGGTATGAGAAAAAAGGTGATACACCGGCGGTTTTATAGCGTCAGTCAATCACAACTCTTCATTTATGATTAGACAATTGATTTTTATAAAATTGTTTCAAAAGTCATTAAAATGGTGGACTATGATTGTCCAATTATGTAAAATTATTTTAAATGGTACATGAGCATTAATCTCTTATTATTATTATTATTATTATATATATATATATATATATATATATATATATGGTGTTTTAAGTGAGAGGACATATTTATTATGAAAGGTGAGAAGTTTAAATAACAGTCATTGATTAAATCTTAATGGTCTACATGTGATTTTAAATTAAAATTAAATGTGATCTTCACCCTATACAATCATATCTCTCTTAATTATTTTGTAGTCACCATCACCACCATCATCATGGTCGTCGTCCCTGTTGTTGCCACCGTGGCAGTAGTGGTGGTGACAACAACAACCATGGTGGTGGTGGTGATGATAGGTGGCTTTACTGGTGGTGGCAGCAATTATGATGGTGGCAGTGGTAATGATAGTGACGGTGGCCTTGTTGGTGGTGGCGGTGGTCGTGGTGGTGGCAACGTCACTGCCATCACGACTACCACCAACAGGGCTACCGTCATTGCCACCACCAATAGAGTCACTATCATAGTTGTCATTCCCATTGTTGCCGCCACCACCATGACCACTGTTGCCACCACCAATAGGACCACTGTCACCACCACCATCATAACCTCACCACCATCATAGTTATCATCCTCATTGTTGCTGCCACCACCACCGCCACGATGATGGTGGTGACAACAATAGGGATAACAACCATGATAGTGGTAGTGATGGTGGCCTTGTTAGTGGTGGTGGCAAAAACGACCATGCTGGTGGTGGCGATAGTGGTGATGGTGATGAGAGCAACTACGTGTAAATGTGAATGAAAGATATAATTATATAGGGTGAAAATCACGTTTAATTTTAATCCAAAATTACATCTAAACCATTAAGATATAGTCAATGACTATTATTTAAACTTCTCATCTCACTTGAAATGCCCTCTTTCTCTCTTTATATATATATATATATATATTATTTTAAATTAAAAAAAAGATGATTATTTTAAAACAAAAAATATAAAAATGAAATTATAAGCACGCGCGTGAGATAATATGTGAGACTTAATTAAAGTTATTAATAGGATCAATTTTAGGGTAAAAACTCTGTAGAGTTCTTAAATGTGTGATATGACATGGTGGGATCCGAAAAAAATAACTTAAAAGAACTCATGTATGAGTTTGTGATTGTGGATGCTCTAAAACTCTCTTTTAATACTCTTTTGGTGATTGATTGATTTTTTTATTTTTTTTTGGAAATGATCAATTTTGATGGATTACATTGGAAGAGAAAATTCTTAAATTACAATAAATCACAAAAATATTATATAATAGTGAGTCTCTTAGAGAATGTTGATGGCATTTCTTCTTGTGTAGTAATTAAACCACCTAAGACCATCTTTAATGATGCAAATTGAGAACTGCTTCCCTGGTAAGCAACTTTGCTTCCCATGAAATTGTCATTGCAGCACTCACGGAATGTTGCTTCCTGAAGCATCAGTTGATTTAGGCAGTACTAGTGCTTCAATTTTTTAAATTTAAAAACTAAATAGAAATAAAATTTTATAATGGAATGATATAGTAATTTTATATTGGGACTCATTGGAAGTAATCGAAGAAAGTTGTCTTACCATTTAGAGATTTAATGCATTATAGTGCTTGTATTAAAATTAATAAAATTAGATGATATGTATTGATGAGTTTCATTAGAAACGGTAAAAGAAAGTTATTCAATTGTGGATGCTCAAAGTCTCTTATTGAAAACGTGCATACATAGGAAAAACACTCTACTTGAGTCATGCTGAGGAACATGCTTGTCCAATGGCAAGGTGGGTCAGAGAAATTGCCAGAAATAATTTGTTTAGCAATCAAGAGGTTTGCTGCTTGAGAGTAGTGTATGCCGTCCCAGCTAACAAGTTGAGATGGATTCTTACATGCATTGTCATAAAATGTTTCATTTGCTGTGCTTTTCTTCCCACAAGTTATCTTGTAACCAATGTAACTGCCACAACAGAACTTCAAAGGATCCACAAAACCTGACAAAAGCCATGCATAAAAGTTTATTATAAGCCTCATTGGGCAAGCTTCAATAAAAATGAAATGAATTTTTACATAAAGAGAAATTTGGCTTCTCCGATAACTCTTTTATAAAAGTGTTACATGTTTTAGAAAAGTTACATGAGATAGCTTCTAAAAGGAGAAATCAAATTTAGCTTATTATGCACATGTTTGCAGGACAGACCCATAATAGAAAGTTAGGAAGGCCAAACATAATTTACTTGATTTTATTAAAATAAATTTTGACATGCTCATGCAACTTAAAACTTCATTTGTTTTCTAATAAATATCGTATTTGAGAAAAATATGTTTTAAAATAAGTGTTATATTTAGAATTTAGGTTTTTAATGTAATATTAATAATTTTTCATTAATTCTCTTAAGAATTGTCAATTTAATTTTTCAATGTAATACTAACAATAAGGTTAATTAGTTTTATAAAATCATATCGTACTCTCTATCTCTATCTGTTTAATATATTCATACACTCAAAGTTAAAAGTAAAAATCTAACAAATAATGGTAACCAATAATGGTAAGAATAAAAAAATTGAGATGATAGAAATAGAAATAATATTTGAAGAATAGTAATAAAATATAGATTGATTATTCTTATTCTCAAAATTCAAATGTTCCTTATGTAATATTCATAAACTTATCATCTTGCAGACAAAGGTTAGTAATAAATATCATTTAATTCCTCAAATAAATTATTACTAAATCAATGTAAAAGAAATAATAATAAATTTATGGATCTTGTTAAGAAACTAAAGATAATTTTTTTACTATAGAAATGATTAAAAAAAAAAAACGAAAAAACACACTATTATGCCTTTCACTAAACTTTTCTAAATTATTTGATCACAAACATAAATATTTATAATCTTTAAAATATATTATAAAAGAAAATAAGTAAAACTAGATTATTTGTTTTAAAAAAGGGAAAATATAATTGTTTCTACCATCAAGACTATAAAAAAAACAAATTAAACAAATACTCAATGAATTTTAAAAGAATGTCATTAATTTTACAAAGAATATTATAAAAAAAGAAAAAATATTTTGTAACAAAGCAAAATAAAATAGATAACTAATAATTAAATATTATTACTTATAATCAAATTATTCAAATAAAATTAATTAATTTTGTTATTCCCCCAATCAACCTAGGCCCGTCCCTGTATGTTTGGACACACTATTCTAGAATAATTTATAGGAGAAAAAAATATGAAGAAAAAAAATGAAATTAACTTTTCTAAAAGTTAAAATTATTTTATCTAATAGTTAATTTGTAGAAGTCTCACATATTTTAAAAGATATACGAGAGAACTTCTACTAATGGGCTAGTGGAGAAGATAATTTTAACTTCTAAAGAAGTTAGTTTTATTTTTTTTTTCTTCATATTTTCTTCTCTTAGAAGTCATTTTAGAGTATTGTGTCTAATAAGCCTACATAAACTAAATTTAATTTCTCTAATAACTCATTTTATTATGAGCTTGTTTGGACAAGCTTCTCTAGAAGTGCTTCTAGAATAAAAAAAAAAATTGAAATGAGCTTCTACATAAGTTAAAGGCTTAAATAAGTTTGGATTCCTAAAAAATACTCATTTTTTAGTTTGAGTCTCTAAATTTTTTTTGCTTTGTTTTAGATCCCTGAAATTTTTTTAATTTTATTGAGTCTTTACTAATGATGTGACATTATCTCGATCGTTAGTTAAGTGATGATGTGACACCATCTCAACATATATCAATAGTTGACATGATGTCACATCATTGATAAGGACTAAAAAAAAATAAAAATTAGAGACCCAAAACATAGTAAAAGTTTTATAGGGATCTAACGTAAAAAAAAAAAAAAAAAGATATTTAATAGGGATTCAAAATTTATTTAAGCCTAAGTTAAAATTGGTTTCTCCTATGATTAATTTGTAAAACTCTCACATTTTTTTAAAGAAACTATATGAAAGAGTTTTTGCATATTAGTTATTAGAAAAATTAATTTTAATTTATGAAAAAATTAATTTCATTTTTTTTCATTTTTTTCTCTCAAAAGTGTTTTTAGAGAAGTTTACCCAAACATATCTTATAAGTAAAATACATCCAACACAAAATGAAATCCAACTTGTGTGTGCATTTGGACACATAAAGGATCACCTAGCTTCCTTGCATTGCTGACAAGTTGATATTTGGCTTTGTACACATCAACATAAGTGAATTTGGCTGAAGGGAGCTTTCTCCTTAGCTGAGAAATTTGGTCCTTGAGTTGCCTATTAAATTCCTGAGCAATCTCATTCTGAGGTTTCACACAACCATTCGCATCCAGGTTACCCTTCTTTGACTCATAAGAAAGGAAATTGAAGGGCAAGCACCCAATGGGACCCGTGTTGTGAATCCAAAATACTCTTGCTCCTTCATTGTGTAGGTCCTAAAACATAAGACATGATAATAAATTAATAATGTTAGACCTCCTATTACTGAGTTCTACAAAAGAGGAACTCAGTGTAAGTACAGGGCAAGCAGAGCCCAAACCAGGCCCAGTAGCCCAGGCCCAAGTCACTAGGTTAACTGTAACCAATATCGATTACAGTTAGTTAGAATAGTATAAAAGTAATTGAACTGTAAATGACATACTTTTACCCTCTATTTTAATTCAAAATTTTAATCTCATTTCACTTTCTTTACATTTATTTTCCTTTCATTCAACCCGGACGGACCATCAGTTAAGATTGGTTGAGGAGAGGATAGGCTCTCGAATCCCTATGTCATGTTGTGTACTCTTTGTTACACATCAATAATATCAGAGAGTTCTAAGAAAAAAATTGCATTCTGATTTTTCCTTCAAGGTCTTTGGTTGCTTACCTGCACTGCTTGGGAAAGCTGCCTCAGGATATTAGGAATGGACCCTCGAACTTGTTCCTCTGACGTGTGCTGAAAACCATAGGCAAGATCATTTTGTCCAATATCAAAGGTGTATAGAGCCCTAGAGAAGTCGTCAGGTCGTACAATACTAATTTTAAAAGATGGTTTTGTTCCTGAAATATCTCACACAAGGGCCAGGGGTTGTCAGAAGGAAGTAATCATGATTAGTGTTGGCAACAAAAGTTTCTATAGTAATCTTCTTAATACATTTTTTTCTGGTAATCCCAAATAGATTGATACTAATCTCAATTAGGTTGATACCAACATGTAAATCATAATTCTATGTCACACACACAAAATATTAAGTAGGATTCAGTGTTTTCTATTTTCATTTTTATAGAAAATGTAAATAAAAATGTATTTGTTTTAATTTTTTTTTATAATAGTTTTAGATAAAATATTTTCTAAAAAATTGCTCAAAAATTAAAAATAAAAATTTGATGTTTTCAATATTTTCACTTTTATAAATATTTTTATTTTTTAATAACTTTATTTTCAACGTTTTCATTTGTATAAATAAATTTTTTAATATTTGAAAATAAAACTATTCTCGTCACTTGATCATCGTAGGAATGTGATTAATAAATAAAATGAGATTTGCTAAATAAGAAATGAAATCTGGAAAACAATTCTACAAATTCAGCCAATAATCTCTAGAAAGTGTCATGCAAATGCCAGCATTTCTTATTATGCTAAATTACAATTTTGATGTCATAATTTTTCAAATATATGATTTTGATTTCAAAAAATATTAATTATTCAAAGAGGTTAAAAATGAATTTTCTTTTAATCATAATTATTAGTTAATAATTAATTTAAGAGACCAAAATTACAATTTTTTAAAATTAGAAGGACTAAAATTACCATTTTAAAATTAAAAAGACCAAAATCATGAATTTGAGAAAATAGAAGTAACAAAATTACAATTATCCCTTCTTATTAACCATTTTGCGATGAAAATGTGAGTTTCTCAACAGTACAATCTAATATATTATAGTACTTCATTGAATTCCCAATAATGGAGAATCTATCACACTAAACTGGAAGAAAATGTAGTGGTGGCTGGTGGGGGTAGAGATACTAACTGTTGTTGACAGAGTGCTGGTAGAAGAGAATCTTGGTGCGAGACTTAAACTGTATGAACTGCGATATTTGAAGGCCAAGATGGAAAGGACTATAACCACCTGGGAGAATTGACGAGCCACCTGTTGCAAAGTTGGCACCATGCCTGTAATTGGATCCAACAGGGTTCAAGTAAGCACTTATGTATGGTAGCTCCAATTCTTCAGCTGCATAGATAGATAAGTTCACAAAATGGATCGAGTTTGAACATCAGAAAAGTCCAATAATTAAGTAGGGACCAGAAGGATGAAAACCGAAAACTGAAAAGTTCTCCATAAGCACTCTTAGGAGGAGAAAGTTGAAAGAAAAAAATGAAAACTTTTCGATAAACTGAAATTAGTTTTTTTATTAATTAATATATAAGGGTGTGTAAGGATACGATACCGTAGAAAAATTAATTTCTCTAAAAATTAAAATAAAATTATATTTTCTAATAATTAATTAATAATTTTTTTTTTATATAACTTTATCTAAAATACAAGTAACGTTTCTATAAATTAATTATGATTGAAAATAATTTTAATTTTTAAAAAAATTAATTTTATTATTTTTTACATATTTTTGTTTCTTATAAGTACTTTTATATAGCGTGTCCAAACATATTTTGAAAATTTATTCATATAGCTTCTTTTTAAAAGATGAGAGATTTTTTAACTCTAAATAAACTAATTTTAACTTATAATAGAGAAACTATTACATTTTCTCATTTTGTTTTCTTTTTTCCCGAAGTTCTTCCGGAGAAGTTTAATCAAACACGACTTTTAACTAATAATAAAGTAGATAGAAATAAAGCTCAATATGAAGACAATGTGTGATCCATTGTTGTGAATCATTGAGGGGTAATAATTAAGGAGTGTTATGCTTACCAATGAAATCAATGATGAGACGGCCATCACAAGCCCTTCCTGAGAGAGCACCCAAGAAGTTTTCGCCATTGGGAGGAAGCACCCCAATGAATGCGGCTGATATGGCTCCAGTGTCCGAGTTTGAGTCACCGAAGTTGAAAATTGCTGGGTACTTGCAACTTTCGTTTGAGCCTTGCACAACCGAGGAGGCTGAAATGAATAATAATAGACATTTGAGTACAAACATCAGCATCCTATTGGGTTAGCAGTTACCAGCTGTTTTGGTAAAACAGAATTTGTCCTTCTGAGAACTGAGAAGTGGCCTTCACGTGTGTGCATATGCAAGGAGAATCTTATCCGGGCTCCTTACCTCCGAAATGGGAAGTATTTTATTGGCTTAATTAAGTCTTTAGTTTTTAAATTTATTTTAAAATGGGTAAAATATTTTGATCCCATAATTTTTTTTTGAATTTTTTTATTTTAGTTCAAAAACTTTTCATAATAAGCTATTAAAGTCTTTAAACTTTGTTTTCAAACATTTTTTTCTCCTAAGTTTTAGTCCGTCTGTTTATTATTTTTATGGTTAAATGATTGTATCAATAATTTTATTATTATTTTATTAAGTTTAGTGACAATTTATTTTTAGGCTATTTAAAATTGTCAAATATTGTTTGACAATTTTTTTATGGTTTTAAATGGCAAGAAAAAAATTTCTAGTAACTTAAAATGTTTTTGTAAAATATTTTTTGGCGATTTTGAACTAAAAAAAATGAACCGTAATAAATATAATAAAATAATAATAAAGTTATTGACATTTCATCATTTAACTGTTAAAATAAATAGAATGACTAAAATTTAAGAAGGAAATTTGACCAATCAACGAAAAATTTAGAAACTAAAACCAGAAATATCAAAAAGTTAAGTTACAAAAACATATTTTGCACTTTTAAAATTTAGTTTAGTCCATGAATTTTGTAAGGATTCTCCAAGTCCCTTTCAAGCCATGCCAGATCAGACGAGTACCTAGTATCAAGTTTCTCATGAACCCCTTTTATTCTTGCTTCAATTCGTCTTTTATGTTTGAACATGTTTCAACTTATGGAAGATGCTAGCACGACTCTTACCCCAAGATTGATGAACCAAATCATTGTAATTTGGGTGCATTGTCTATGCCACCTGGAAGTGAAAAGACTTCAACTTCTTGTTGCGCGACTTTGAGCAAGACAATATGAGAGGATTATGGTCAGAGTTGCTAGAAGGTAACAATTTAACAAGTGCATGTGGGAACATGATGCCCCATTCTACATTAGTCATGCACCGATCAAGCCATTTCCTTACGTGAATCCCATGCTGAACATTTTTCCTCCATGTAAAAGTGCCCCTAGTAGTGTTATGAGATTACAATCATCAATAGCTTCCCCAAACCGAAGTGCTTTAGAAAGAATAAATTGACCCCCTTGTACCTCATTAGAGAAACGAACTTCATTCATATCACCCATATCAAGCCATAGGTCTGTCACATTCCGCCCAAGTTCCTCAAATAATCCTAAAAGGAGGCGCAAACATTGGGATTAGGAGACGCATAAATAGTTTAGCAACACCATCTGACATTACGCTTCTGAACGGTGAAAGTGATAAAATGAGGTGGTGAAAGTGATAAAATGAGGTGTTGAGTCAACCAGGCAAAAAAAAAAGATCCAACCTTGACGTCAAGACCCAAATACCTCCACTATGACAGCTTCTTGTAGAAAAAGAGGTTTAAAACAATAGAGTCCCATAGTTTCTTATTATTGTCAACCGAAGAATGAGTCTAAAAAATGAGAAATAAAGAAGAACACAATCTTTTATTCATATCTTTAAGATATCTCCAAGTACAATCACTCCTTACACCACAAATGTTCCATGCTATGATAGAAATATTATTGAAACCATCCATAACACGTGGTTGCAAGATAGTGGCCATAAAGCCCTCTTAATTACTTTGCACAATATGAGGGTCTGGTGTCAAAGGTTCCAAACCGAGTTGAACCACATCCATGTCCGCACATTCAATAGGTTGACTATTTGCCTCGTCCATCATGCTGTATTAGACCGTAGTGAACTTCTCTCCTTTGGAAACATCATAAATTTTAAAAGCAATACCTTGGGTGGTGGGGCCCATGCAATTTAATATCCTTTTTGGTTTTTGGCATCTGTGCATTTTTTTTTAATCATTTATTGAATTGTAACTTTCTTGTCTTTACGTGGATGCTTATTTTTTGGATTTCCTTTTGGAAACTTGCTACTGGATGGGTCAGACGCATGTGGATCCTCCATACAATTTAATTTTTAATATTCTATTGCAGCCCCTAATAACGAAAATTCCCATTATTTCGAAGATTACGATTCCCATTGTTAATTCCAGATGTATCTTTAGAATCAATATTTGCCTTCTTTCCTGAATTACGATTATTCTTCTTTACCACAAGCCAGTCACCATGCAATGTATTCTCCTTTTGCGTAACTAACGGATTTCCCATTATTGTTTCCGCAACATTCCCATCAACATTAATGCATTAATTGGCAATGATGTCTCCGTCGGAATTAGTTGGTGAGGCGGATCTCTGACAACTGTTGCATTGGTGCTTGCTTACGCTGGTTTTTTCGTTGAATGCTGAACTTGAATCTTGCATTCCTTGGCCAAATGCCCATAGCATCCACACTGAGCACATATTCTATGGAGGCCTTCATACTCCACCTTGTAACCAAACTTTGCCAACCACTAGAACATTAAGATCAACCTTCACACATACACGTGTGTACCTTCCTCGACAAGCATCCAGAGTGTTTGCATCAACTTTGATGGGGTGGCCCACTGCACTTGCCAAGGCCAATAGAATACGCTCATCATAAAAGAAAAGTTTAAGGCCAAGGAAGTGAATCCATACTAGATTTTTGTCAAAAGTAGCTTCCGGGGACACGAACTATGGATACCAAATTTGCACTATCAAGTAGTGATAAAAAATCATCCATGGGCTGCCCTCAATGACCTTTGTCCTATTGCCTTCCAGGTCGAATTTCACCATGAAGTAATCGTTACCAATGTTAATCATATCAAAATCTGCTTGGAGTTTCCACAATCTTCCCAACCTTTCACGTAGTATGTTATATCCTACACGTTTGCCAAGCAGCTTGATAACAAGGGCATCTTGCCATGGCAAGCAGAGGCCTTCAAATACTAAATTATCAATATGAACCATAGGCTTCAAACGGTTTTCGTCCTTAAACTCAATTCTTGCTAACTTGTGTTGTAAAAGATCCATTGATTTTCTTGTAGGAAATTTTGCTTTACTGTTCAAAACCTTGTCCATGAAAGACATAGGTTGAGTTACTCCCGTGCCTCCACCACCATCCAGTGGCTCATTCCCAGAACCTGCTTCACTCGTAGTACTTGCAAAAAATGCAAAACCCTGGTGGCTCTCCATTCTTCTATTAACCAATAATCATTAAGATATATAAACTATAATAGTAACGGTTTTAATTTGTATAAAAATATAATTGTAGTGTTTCTAATATTTTTTTTGTTATAAATAGAAGTGTTTGTAGGAATTATTATGACTCTTAACAGTTATATTTTACTTTAATATCATATATTTATCATTTTTTTTATGAATAAGAATAGAACATAGTATTACCAGAGTTTATAATACTCACGCATCATGTTCAATCAACTAAGTTAGACTCTTTGGTATATATATTTATCATTTGATTTAACAAGCTCACAAAATATATTTTTTAACTATGTCAAACCACTCTCATTGTATCTTTATCTTTATATTTTGATTACTCAGGGGTTTATCTTTTTAATTTGTCCTTTTCATCTTTATTTATAAATTAAATTTCAATAATTTTAAAAATAAAACTATCAAATAGTAAAAAATAACTTTTATATGACAATACAAATTATTTATCATACATCTAAAATATAGTTTATATATTAAAACATATTTATTTATGAGTTTTCATTATAATATAATTTACATTTTCAAAACTAAATATTTATTATAAATTTTATATGTATAAGCAATAAAAAAAAAAACAATTATGCATTAACAGGCTAAAAAACTAGTTTAAGCAAAAAGTAAATTAATGAGGTTATATTTAAGGGAAATATAAAATTTTACAATAATTACCTTTTTAGTATAAAATGTAAATAGTTTAACTTTGTCTTTTTCTTAATTTTATTGAAATTGTATTTAAGTAAAATGTTTGTTTGGATTAAACTTGTATCAACTAACCAAATTTCAAGTAAATATTCACATATTTAGTCTCGCATTACTAAATTATTAAGTTTGGGTTCATAATTAATTTTAACTTACAACAATTTTTGGTAATTTTTTTTGTTAGATATTAAATTTTGTTATTTACTTGTTTTTAGAATAGAAATATCAAATTATAAATATTTTACTTCAAAATTAATTTTAATCAAAATCAAAATTGTATCGTATAGCTAAGAACCAACTCGACACCAATCTCCTCTACTCAGTCAGACATTGAGCTTATCTCCATTTCTCGATGTTACATCGAGCTCTGATTGTACATTCGAGAACAAGCTTGATTTGCTCTACTCGGTCAAAACATCGAGCTCATTTCCATTGTTTGAACAGACATCGAACTCTAACCGTACAAGTGAGAACATGTTTGATCTTCTCTACTCGGTCAAAGCACTGAGCTCATCTCCATTACTCGGCCAGACATCGAGCTCTAACTATACAATCATGTTGGAATGAGTTCGATCTACTCGACTCGGTCAAATACTGAGCTCACCTCCACTACTTGGTTAGACATCGAGCTCTAACCAAAGAAAGAACGCTCAAGAGACTTAATTACCAAATATCTCATTTTTGGGAAACTATATCCCTTCTATCAAGGCAACTATATCTCATTTAATAGAGAATATAATCCAAATCCCTTGAATCACACAATCTTCGTGATCCTCGCCATTAACAGATTTGTTGCCCGAAAACTACCAGCTCCACTTATAAATACTCCATCATGAAGGGACAAAGGTACATCTTCATTCTATCTCAAATACACCTGAAATAAATACTAACTTGAGCATCGGAGTGCCTTTCTAGGTATTCTTACCACCTTGAGCCACCATAAGAGCTCGGATCAGACGTCGAGATGAGCCGTATTCATAGAGCTCGGCACTACCAAGAGCTCGGTAAGAACATTTGGCTACACCCTTATATGGTTCAAACGCAAAGCTCAATGACCCAGCTTGAGAACATGACAGATAATAGCGCCTTCTTAGGTAACTCAAAACCATGATTGACACCAAGAAATTGGCCAATCAACTAGCCTTGGAGGCAATGTAGAAACAGCACAACATAATGTTGCAAACCCTCTATGATGAGATCCACCTGCTTAGGACTCATCAGCATAAAAAGACCTAGGAGAAGGACCAAGCAAACTCGCATGACAACATCAGTGGCTACCACCAATTCCACCACCCCCGCCGCATACCCAAATAGAAGGAACAACTCAACTAGAGCAAAGTGCTCATTCTAAGCATTACCTACAAGGAGATCACTCCCTCCACAAATCATTCGCTCAACCTGCTGTCTTTATGCGACAAAACCCTTTCGTCCACCCTAAGATCATGGTGGTCCCTCTCCCCCTCAATTGGAAGCCTCCAACCATCGATCGATATGATGGGACACTAACCCTGATGAGAACATTGAAGCCTATATGACTTAGGTAAACCTCTACACTAATAATGACATAATCATGTATAGAGTCTTTTCGACAAATTTGAAGGGAGCAACACTCAACTGGTGGATAGGTCTCCCTCTGAGAATAATAAACTCTTTTGACACGCTAGTGGCCAGATTTGGAGCACAGTATGCCACCAACCAACCCCCATTACATGACCTCGGTAGCATTGATCAACATATGTCAAGGTGAGGACGATTCGTTAAGGTCCTTCATGGAAAGATTTTCATAGATCGCCATGAAAATAAAATATCTAGACCCTGGCGTAGCCTTCCATACCATGATAACTGCCCTAAAGCTAGGAGCCTTCGTAGACAACCTCTATAGGAAGAGACCTACCGGATATTGAGTTAAAAGTCCTTTGAGTGTTAATTATGACAAACCTTCTGAATACAATTCACAAGCCTCCTAAATTTAAGCCTATTAATGTTTCAGCTAAGTGTTTCAAAAGAACTAGAAAAGCATAACTGCATAGAGCTCAAAACAGCTCAGAATACACATCAGAAAGAGAGCTTAGAACAACTTAGAATAGCTCAGAAGGAGATTAGTTTTCTCTTACTCAAAAGATAGAAAAGAGAAGCTCTTATGGACTGAAGTTCTGGAAGCAAAGCTCTTTAAGTGTACAACTGCTTAAAAGACTGTATAGAAGCCTTGACTTAAAGAGTGACAAAATATTCAAAGAAAGATCAAGTCAATCCAAGGCTACATCAAGACTGCATCAAAATAATGCAATATGATTTCTGATACATTATTAGAAACATTCCTTACATTGGAGAATTTGATTCTGAACTTCCTCACCTATGTCTGAGTGAGTTCAGTCTTGAAAACTAAGCTCAAGAGATCAGAATCAAGACTGTAACTTCACTACAAGAGATAGAAATAATTTTATAAAGATCTGCACAATGAATATGACATAAAGAACAACATGGCTGCAACACACTTAAAATGGAATTTCGTCAATGAAGTATGTTCATTCAAAACTTCATATCTGGAGTTCTAGATATCCATTTGATCTGATCTTTATGTTTATTGAAAGATAAGAAATAGATCTTCATCTTTCATGAAGACGTTGTGAGCTAATATGGCTTAGATCATGGACTTAATTGATGATGATGATAGAGATGTCATTCTGTCCTCACACTATATCGCAAATGCAATGATTTGAGGATTTCTTATTCAGTGGTGATCCAAATGACATGAGACTTGTTCCTAAATTTCGAGGATAGAATTATCCACAACTCATATGAAGACATCAAAAGCCAGTTTGACCATCTAAAGGGTAAAATAAATTAAATATAGCAGCAAAGGTAATATGCTACAATCAACTTACTCTTCAACTACAACAAACAACAACATGTACAAGATATGTTTAAGTTTGTTACTTCAGATTGGTCCTTGTTATGTTAAGAGTGATGAAGTGAAACTACCTACAAAGAAATATCATGAGAACTTCATCAGAAGGAATCTGCATCAGAACAGGTATTTCCTAAACACATTAGAATCCAAAATGCAATTATGATGAACCTTTAGAAGACTGATTAGAAGCAAGTCAAATATGTTAAGTGCAGTACAACTGACATATTTCATATTTCATAATAAGCTGCTATAGAGCTTAGGGCCCCACTTCCAACGACTATTTTCTTAGGGGCATTTCAGACATTGAAGAAAGCTTGGAGAAGGGAAAAACAATCCAGCTATCCCATGACAGCTTGCTTGGTCTGCTGGGTCTATAAAGTAACATAAGGTAGTAGCAGAAAATGAGAGAGAGGGAAGGTAGCAATGCCTACATGTGTAGAAACATGATTCACATCCTCTCCCCACTCCAATGTCATTCTAAATACAATATGCAACAAATGGAATGTAGTGCAGCAACGAGCAACAATGGAGATTCACCATATGAGTGTTGTAAAAGCTGTAGAATCTACCCATACACTTATTCCTTACTTGTAATTTGTTTTATTCCAAATTAACCATGTGGGTTAAGTTTGGTTATGAGAAAAGTGAGAGGGTGAACCCATTGAAGATGGGTAACTTAGAGAGAGTCTTTAAAGAGTAAGTGTTGTGGTTGAGATGAGTTATCTCTAAACCAAGACCAAGTATGGTGCTATGGTGAAGGAGATAAGGAAACCCAACAGGTGGCTGGTCTAGCAGTTAGCTAGTGGATGAAATCCAGCAAGTGGTTGGTCTAGCATGTTGCTAATATGTGTATTTTGAAATCTAGTGGCTAGTGCATGTGCTTGATTTTCAACAAGTTGTTGAATGAGATTAGTGGAAATCTCACCAAGAGGGTGAGGATTGGATGTAGCCCTTTGTGTCAAGACTTTCTGAACACCAAGGTAATCTTTAGTAAAATTTCAGAAAGGTTAAAGTTTCAGGAAAAGTTGGCATACTCATAATTCAACCCCCCTTTCTTATGGCATTCTATTTACTTCACCAGCATGGACAATCTGAGAGCCTAAGTTGTCGGGTACATTCAAATGGAGGAGTTGTCTAAATTCCACATAAAGAGCTTAGCAGGGGGACTCTAGGAAGGTCCACGAGGCCTAAAAGCACAAAGACAAACTGCACCCACCTCAACTTGATTTCAAACGATCTGCAATCAAATAAGCTCAATACTCTATGTACATACCCCTAATAGAGAGTAGAGCTCAAGTGTTAGAAGAAGCATGCAAGCGAAGAGCTACTCAGAAACACAACTTGAAGCTCATTTGAAGGAATTATCGAGTTGATGACCAAGTTTAGAGAATGATAGGTGAACTAATAAAAGACTCTTCAAACCTAAGTACATTGCGTACATCGCGCACTTAAGTCAATGCATCGTGCATTAGACAAAAACCCAAGTACATACCGTACATCGGCAATTAACCCACACAAACTGACAGAGGGCACTACCATGTGTCCACACCTCCTCGGCCCAGCCCATCCAAAAAATAATCGGATGACACTTCTCCTAAAAGATTAACAAGATCAACAGCCTATATCTCCAAATAGATCACATCTCAGAATAAAACATATCTCTCAAGATCCCCATCTCGGAATAAACCCAACCAAACCATGTCAAATCTTTTGCCCCACATCTATTTTCAAAATTCAAACCCTAGACACCAAGAACGCACCAAAATCTAGAAAAACTACACCAAGCTCACCTATCATTTAAACTCTTTTGCTCATGCTAAGCTCGCTTAAGAGACTTGTGTACCATACAACCAAGAACTAGCTCAGCACCAATCTCCTTTACTCGGTTAAACACCGAGCTTATCTCCACTACTCAACATTACATCAAGCTCTGACCAAATAAAGAACACTCAAGAGATTTAATTACTAAATATCTCATTTTCAGGAAATTATATCCCATTATCAAGCACTTGTATCTCATTTAATAGGAAATATAATCCAAATCCCTTGAATCATGCAATCTTCATGATCCCTACCATTAGCAGATTAGTTGCTCGAAAATTACCAGTTCCACTTATAAATTCTCCCTCATGAAGGGACAAATGCATGTCTTCATTCTCTCTCAAATACACTTGAGATAAATATTGACTTGAGCGTGCCTTTTTAGGTACCCACCACTGTGAGTCACCATCAAGAACTCGGACCGGACATCGAGTTGAGCTGTATTAATAAAGCTCGGCACTACCGAGAGCTCGATAAGAACAAAACTTATTTGAAATCAATTTTAAGAATACACTCTTAAGTTAGTAAGGTAAAGAAATTGATTCTAAGATAAATCCCTTTGAGAGATAAAACGGACATTTTTTTTAATGTAAAAAATTGATCATAATTAAAAAATTGACCATAATTATAGTTGAGATATGGGGTATGTGAATTTCCGCGAACAATTATTTCATCAATACATAAAAGCTTTCATCCAAGATAGAAATGTGGGAATGAGATAAAAACAACACAAATTTTTTTATATTGATTTACTCAACTTAAACTACATTCGGATTCTTCAACATAATTAAGGGTTCTATTATAACCAATTTAGTTACAACAAGTATTTAAGTCACTTCGGTGCACAAGCAACCAAGAATCTTTAAGATTAAGATTGTTTTTCCAAGTATTCTTTAAAAACTAAGACACCCATGGCTTTTACAAACCAATGTAAGACTTTGTTACATTTCGGCGCATTAACCTTATTAAGGTATGAAAACTATATATAGAGCATTTTGACTTTACAAACCATAATAAAATCAGTTTTTTTTTTTTTAAGAATAACAAATCAGTTAATTAAGCACGTAAAACTAATACTTTTATTATGGATGGGAACTACAACAGAATCCTTTATTCTTCTAATTAAACAGCTTCAACGAGAAGTCATTACAAAATGGAATCATGGGATATGAATCTTAGGAAATAATATTAGTCCAATGCTATAACACTACATATTAGTATTACGAAACAGTAGTAGCTACTACCAGGATTGTAGAAAACTTGCTGGACGATGAAAATCACAAATTATTTGTTGTTGATTTGGCCGGTCACTAGAGCTTCAGATTTCTCATCCTACAAGAGAGAGTCATATAAGTTAACCCCAAAAAAGAAAAATTAAATTCAGGAAATTAAAAAAATGTTTGCTGGGTTTTTTTTTACACCAAAAAAATGTTTGCTCAGTGAGTAAATTTACTTTAAAAGTCATTAAAACGGTGAATTTTAATTGATTGACATTGTAAAACTATTTTATAGTGACTGCACGGGCATTAAACTCAATAATGTATATTGCTAAGCTAATAATTCAGAATTTGTTTGGCCACGTTACTCCAAAAAGACTTCCAAGAGAAGAAAATATAAAGAAAAAAAAGAAACTAACTTCTCTAAAAATTAAAATTGTCTTCAATTAGTAGAAAATCTCTCATATATCTTCTTCTAAAAGATGTGAAACTTTTACAAATTATCTATTAAAGAATATAGTTTTAACTTCTAAAGAAGTTAATTTTACTTTTTTATTCATATTTTCCTCCTTTAGAAATACTTTTAAAGTAGTGTGTCTAAGCATATTCTTTTATAATAGATATATCATGGTGTTGGAAGTGGCATACTACGTACCTTATCTCAGCCTCTTCATCGGACTTTGCACTGATTTTCTTGTAATTTGGGAATGGCACTTGGCCTGATTCAATTAGGCCAATGTCTCTGAGGAGGAGCTCATAGTGGCTCTTCACTTCCTCAGGAGTTTTCCCGCCAACAGCATGGGCAACGTTGTTCCAACGCTCGGGAGTGTCCTTGTCATAAACAGCTAAAGCCCTTTCAAAGGCCTTGTTGTCCACAGCACTCCATGATCCTGTGGCTGACATTGAACTTGATGCCATTTCTAATATTAGTATGTACTAAGGTTTCAAATGTAATGGAAATTCAGTGAACTAGTGGTAGTTTTCGGTATTAGTTAAGAGAGGTTGAAGAAAAATGTTTTCAAAACAAGACTAGAGTCCTAGCTAGGAAGAGTCTTGAAGAAATGGGTTATGGGTAGAGACGAAGCACAATGCATGCTCCTTTTATAAGCAAATATGATATGAAGCGTGTGTATGTGTAAGGTACAAGTTGGCTTGGCGGGAGTCATAAGGGAACTTGGATGGTTGAAGGGAGCAAAGGAAAAAGTGGTCGTGGATTTGATGAAAACTAATATATTAATGATTAATATTTATTGATAAAAAAAATGAATAAAGATAGTGACGAAAAATATAACAAACTTTTAATCAGGAACATTTTATTTATAATAAGTTAAATTGATTCTCATAAAATTATTTCAAAAATCATATAAATGAATATTTGTTACATTCTATCAGTGCACTACTCTTGTTTAAAAAAAAAAAGTATTTTTAATCCTTCAAATATGAATAATATATTTTTTTTTAATCCTTCAAATCAATAACTATTTTTTTTATTCTCTTAAAATTGAAAAATATTTTTTTTAATTCTTTTTCTAATAAGTGTCAGACAAAAAAGATGAGATTTGTAAATTTTGATGAAACTAAAAAATAAATATCGATTTTAAATGATTAAAGAAAATAATTTTTTATTTGGAGAACTAAAAATAATATCATCCATATCTAAATGAGTAAAAACATATTTAAAAAAAAAGTTGGCTTGGCTTGCAAATTTTGCCAGAATGAAGCAGAATCTCTTCAATGATATTTGAACCACAGAATACTATTGAATGGAGCAGGACCAAGAAGTTGAGCAGCAACAGCATGGGAGAATCAGTTTCTTCAAACGTTAAAAAAATTTAGTAAATGAAATATATAGGACTTACCAATGAAAACAACACACGTACGTTGATATATGATAATAAATAGATGAACACATTATATTGAACTTAATGTTAAGCTTAGAACAATGCATGCATCGCGTGGTTGAGCAAATAGACACGACGTACCAAACTCTTGCTGTGTGGTTCTGATCCGCAGAACGTATATATATATATGAGAGCCAGTCCCCTATCAACTCGGTCTGATACTTAACTTTATTTTATTCTCTTGCTTGCTTTTAGGATCTTCTCATCATCTTCAGTGGCTTCAAGCATAACCCAGTGAATACCAAAGCTTACATATATTATATGCAAACTCACAGACACAAATATCTTGTTCAAAAGAACGTACCTTCGGTGTTGATCTTGTACTTTGTCCTAAACCACGTTCCATCATTCTCTAGCTGCCTAGTTTTTGTCCGTACAAAGATTCTTCTTTGTTTGTATACTTCAAGGAAAGGTCAAATAGACTTAGATTAATATGATGGGTTTAAATATATTTTTCATATGTATAATTTACTTTATTTTTTATTTTATTATTGGTTTTTTTATTATTGAAAATATTCTTATATTTGATTTAATTAGTATATATGATTAGTTAAGATTTATTAAGTGATGACATCGACGTATTATTAGTTGCACAAAAAAAAAATCGACGTGTTATTAGACCGTCACACTATACTAAAAAATTAAACATAAAAATATTTTAGGTGATAAAAATAATAAAATAATAAAATTAAATATATTACTACTAAGAAAAAAAGGAAAAAGATACTTAAGCCAATATTATTTATATATCCTTATTTTGTTACTTGAAAGTATATATAACACATTGAGAGAGATTAATCATTAAAAAATAAAAAAATTCAAATTTAATTTCTGTTGATGATGTGGGCTACGTTTGCCGCATGTCAGCCATGCAAAATACCAATGTTTACAAAATTGACTTTATTGCTTTACTGTTTCATTTGTTTTTTTAAATGCATAATTGATTTTATACTGAACTCTTCTCGTACTATTTATTAATCTGACCTATTTCTTATGTTATTAGTTAAATCTTTTTTATTTATTTAATAAAAATAATAGTTAAAATATTAAAATAAAAAAAGAAAATTTAATAATAAAATTAATAATTACTGAGGTAAATATTAATAAATAATATAACTAAAATTTTAATTTAATTTAATAACATTAAATTTTTTAACCAAGTTTTAGTTATTTGTTTTTTTAAAAAATGATATTTATTTAGTCATAGAATATTTTATAATTTAATATATCATTTTAAATAATAAAATTAGGTTAAAGTATAACTATAGTCTCTTTAATTTTTTTAGTATGCGATTTTGATTTTTGTGATATTTAATTATAATATCTGATTTTTCTAATTTTATAAATTATCAATTTTGGATCATCTAATAGATTATGAATTAATAATTGTTATTAGTAGACTTTTTTAATTTAATCATAATTAATTAAAATCCATTAATAATTATGATTAATATAGTTATTTCTAATTAATGAATTTTAATTAGCCTCATATGCAATGAAAAAATTACTTTTGTTACAAATTTGAGGGTTATCTTTTCCTTCAATTTTCTTAGGTGGAACATATTTTTTAACACCGACAATAATTCATTCTCATAATATTCATGTAAATGAAGCCAACTGCATAGTTTAAGCACTTTGTTTTAACCAAACTTGCATCAAAACAATGTCCAAAAACTTTTTAAAAAATCACTTTTGTTACAAAATTTCATTTCTTCAAGGTAATTTTTCACTTCAATTTGGTTATGTGAAATATGTTTTTGGACATTTAAAACATTTCATTCTTAGTATTCACGTAGATAAAGCCAATTATACAACTTTAAGCACTTTGTTCAAACTAAAATCTTATCAAACTAAAATCTTATCAAAACAATGCAAAAAAATATTAAGAAAACACTTTTGTTACAAAATCTTATTCTTTATGGATGTGATTTTTCATTTCAATTTGCTCATGTGAAATATGTTATTGGATACCGACAATGATTCATTTTAATAATACTTATGTAGATGAAATCAATTGTACAATTTTAAACACTTCGTTTAATTTAAAATTACATTAAAACGATGCCCAAAAATCCAAAAAAATCACTTTTGTTACAATAATTTTTAACTAATCATTATTATTAATCAAATTATTAGGTAAATAAAATTCATTAATTATAAATAACTATATTAATCATAATTATTAATGGATTTTAATTAATTTATGATTAAATTAAAAAAGTTCACTAATCACACTTATTAGTTCATAACCAATGAATCAAAATTGACAATTTATAAAATTAGAAAAACCAAATGTTATAATTACACATCACAAAAATCAAAATCACATATTAAAAAAATAAAAAATTATAATTATAATTTATCCTAATTTTATTATTTAAAATGATTTATTAACTCTAAAATATTTTATAAGTAAATAAATATAATTTTTTTAAAAACAAATAACTAAAATTTGGTTAAAAAATTTAATGTTATTAAATTAAGTTAAAATTTTAGTTATATTATTTGTTAATATTTACATAAGTAATTATTAATTTTGTTATTAAATTTTCTTTTTTCATTTTATTATTTTAATGTTTTAACTATTAGTTTTATTAAATAAATAAAAAAGGTTTACTTAATAATATGTGAAAGAAATTAGTTTCAATGAATAATATGAAAATTGGTCAATTTAATGAATAATATGAGAAGGAAGTTAACTGTGCATTTAAAAAAAATGAAATTGTTAAATAAAAAAGTCTTACAAAATTACTTGTTATTCTAGTATATGAAATTAATAATTTATTGATATATTATTCCCTAAACTTAGCAAATTAATGATATTTTATTCATTGAACTTAACTATGTCACGCAACATTTAATATATTAACATAGTCATCATCGTATTTTTTTACTTTCATTCTACTAGCTATCCTACCCTACAATGCGAGGAGCTTTTCTGGTTTTCTTTTTCAAATATGAAGAAAAATTAACATGTTAAAAATAATTTAATTTAGAGTAAAATTATATATGTGAAAGTAAATAATAATGTGATATAAAATTATCTCATAAAATTGCAAAAAAGGATTTTTTGTTGCCAATGTAGCAGTTTAATTCAATTCTCCCAATAAAAATGAAGGGTAAAATATATTTGTGATTCCTAAAAAATATGAAAAGCATTAATTTTTTCTTCATAAATTTTTTTCGTATTAATTTTGTCTGTATAAAAATAAAACATATGGTTTTATTATTTATTTATTTTTGTTTTCACTCATTCCTCCTACAATTTTTTTTATATTAAACTATTTATTTTATAATATTTGTAATATTTAATTTATTATTTCACTATTATACTTAAATACTTTATTAACCATTATACTAATAAATAATCGTAACTTGAAGTGGTATTTTTAAAACGTTAGTTTCTAATTTTTTATATTTATTCTCTTTTTATTATTTATTAAATTTTTTTATTATCCTTTTTAAATAAAATAATATATTATTATTATTATTATTATTATTATTATTATTATTATTATTGACTCATTCCTTTTATAGACTTTTTATATTACACAATTTATTTTAAACATCGTAATATTTATAATATTTAATTTTTTATTTCACCATTATATTTCATAAAATTAAAAACAATAAGTTTTTAATTTTTGAATAATTTTTTATATTAGACAATTTATTGTAACTATTATGTTAATTTACATAATAAAAGTATAATGTCTACTTAAGTTTCTTTTTAAACTTAATTTAAAATACTTTAAGATATAATATAATATAATATAACATTAATAATTGAATACATAATATAATATGAAAACATATAATAATTAAAACAAAAAAATTAATGAAAATATTTTATCTATAAAAAAATAAAGAGTTTAAAATTAATTAAATACTAAAATTATAACACTTCAAAATATATTTTTATACCTAAAATAAAATAAATTAAAATTTATATAAAAATATTAACTAAATATGTTTATTTGTTATTTGACATTTTTAATTACTTTAACGTATGGTTTACCGAAGTAATTAAAAAACTTTCAATTATTAGCTTTCAATCTTCAATTACTAACTAACTTTTAAATTTTCAACTAGCTTTCCGACTAATTTTGCCGATGAAAAAAGTTACTCAACCTTTAAAAGTGGTGAAACTAAAGGGGTGTATTGGATTAGGATTGTTTAGAGTTTTAAAGACTTTTTTTTTTTTTAAATGTATTCAATCATGATTATTAAATAATAAAAAATAATCTGATGGTATTCAATTAAGATTATTAAGATTTTTTTTTAGGGTAAAAAAATCTTAACAGTTTTTACTTTCCTACAAAATCTTAAAAATCTTCGAGACTTTTTTTATGACAAAAAATTCTTTTAAATTTTTAATCCAATACCTCCTCCTAATTTTCTAAAGATATAAAGTAAGGGTAATTTTTCATTAATGCATTATATTTCCGAGGTCGGTATATAGTGATACACTACAGCCCACGCTATATATGCTACTATTGTTTCTCTTGTAATAATTGGAATTCCCAAAGCTTTAACGTATTGAATTTAGAGAATAAGGGTAGTGTCAGTATATTAGATAGTTTCACAATACTTAAAAGTTAAGGTTAATGAAAGTTTGTATACAATTTATTTACTTCATCGTAATTGGTGTCAATGTATGTTGTTTCTTTTAAAAATGAGAGAACAATTATGACCCCAAGTCTTTTAGAAGTAACTAAAGGACATTCTCTATCTGATATTTCAAACAACTAGATGTTATGGGAAAATTCTCAATTTCCTAAGAAACTAAGAGGCTTGAATTATTTTGATTTAAGTGTTGAAGTTGGTTTAATTTTTCTTGTGGCATTCTTAAAAAGGTACTCCATCAATTCTCATTATAATAACAAAATCCACAATTTTCTTGTTACTTTTTATAAATAAAATTTGACTTTTTAAATTTATTGATTGATGTTTTGCCAAAAATATCTTTAATATTTGTAGAATAACCGGTAGTCTCGAAAAGAAATGAAAAGATTTTTTGAACAAGGTGGTGCAATTTAGAAAAGATAAAATTTAATGCATTTAACTGTTTTCTTAATTTGTGCGCATAATTTTTTTAGCTTGCTTATAAATGAAAATAGAGAGACTATTTTTTGAAGTATTTTCATTATGTGCGAAATAACCCTTAATTTATAGCTAACTCCAATATTTGAATATTCAAATAATGATAAAATTCAAGTAGAAAAGAGACTACTATTATAAACAATAAATTTCTCTCGACTTTATAATTTCATTTTTAACAACTTGAAATCAAAATCATAACACTTTTAAATAAGTTAGTCTCACAAAATGATTGTTAAATTTCATCCATCATGGTCACTGAATCCAAGCCATGATCATTGGTTGACAATTACTGGATTCAAGGAATCTTTATCAGAAAAAATAAAAGTCATGGTCGATGATTTGCCGCATCACCTATATGCTATATCTCAACTAGAATCCTGATCAGTGTACAAAGTAACATATCGAGTACTCCTCCACCATTGCTGGAAGATTCTTCCTTTCTGTGTTGTCCTACATATACCACTTGAGAAGTTGGATGTTCAAGAGTATAATGTGCTTATAGATTTTTCTTTATTTTAAGATTTAAAGGAATGAATAGTTGATAGGAGGGTATTGAATTAGGATTTTATAATATTATTTTGACATAAATAAATCTGGTAAATTTTTAAAGACTTGGTATCAATGTGATGACTTTTAGATTTAAAAAAAAAAAAATTTAGATTAAGATTTTACGTTTGAATTTGGATTGATTTATAATGTAAGATTCATTATATTTAGATTTGAAATGAATTTATAGATTTATAAGATTTAAAAAGATTTTATGATTTTTTTTTATAAAATATTTAAAATTATATAAAAATTGATAAAAATATCTAACAAATAAATGATAACATTTAAAAAAAGAAAAGAAAAATCAATATAATTTATTATTTTCAATATTAATTTAATAGTTAATTGATTTTAACTTCAATGTCCACTTAATGTGATATTAAAGAAAAATACTCCAGTCGAGACTTTGGTCAATGTTATCCCCAATTTCAAGTTATTTTTCTAACATGATAGTTAGCTGTTAAGGCATGTTTTATGAGCCGAATTAGGTAATACTAGCTTGTAACTCGAGTGAGAGTATTAAGACGATGGAACATTACACTTTGGGTCATCATATTTGTGGGTCCTTAAATATCCCAGCTCTGGATGCCCCTAATTGAAGGGATGTATATAAAAAATGCATGTTTTATGAACTTTTTCATAAATATCATGCTTTACTAGTCTCTAATGAATTAACATTTTCTTATTCTTTCTCTTTGAATCTGAACAATAAGTTCAAAATTGTGATTTTTTTAATTAGTAATTTTGAAAAGATTACCTTTTAATTGAATTGAAAATTCATCCTGACATTCTTTACCAAGAAAGTTATGCCATCTTTCAATAAAGAGAGAAGTATTATGTGTGATAGAAAAAAAAAAAAAGTTTGAAAACCAAAAAAAAATAAAAATCCCATAAAATCTGGAGGGTTTGGATGAAATTTTGTTAATGGTGTTGTATTTATATTTTCTACTAAAAAGTTTCAATAAAATTCATTAAATTCATTTCTAAAAAAAAATCCTTTAAAATCTGAATATTCTTAAATATCAGAATACTTTTTATAGGTTGTAAACAATCTTAATTAAATATTAACAAATTTTATTATACTCTTTAAAAAAAATTGTTTATTTTAATTGAATAGCACAATATTTATTATAATATTTAAAAGTCTTTCATTAAATTCTACAAAAATTTTTTTATAATTTTTTAAAAATCTTTTTAAATTCTAATCTAATAACTCCTCTTGTATATTAGTTCGAATTTGGTATAATTGCATTTGGCCAATAATAATGGGGAGCAAGGAACAAGGAATCTTGCGACCACGAAAACTGGAAAAGTGTGTCTAGCATCTAGTATGGTCCTATGAGGGTGAGTTTGGATGTGAGAAAATTACGAAAAGCATAATATATGAGATGAGAAATAGGAAACAAATAGGGTTGAAATAGAGGTTGTTTGGTTGGAAAGAAATTTAATAGAATAAAGAAGAAATATTCAAATTAAAATGAGTAAAAGAAAAAGTAAAAAGAAAACAAATAGATTATAGCTAAAAATACCATTTTGTCATTATATCTAATATTTTAAGAGAGTTCATTTTTTCATCAATAACCTCTCTATTTGGAGTCATGTAATTTATTTATTTTTTAGATAATTTTATTGTATTAGTTTAACACTTTTACTAAGTATTTTTTCCCTTTATTGAAGAACTTCTTAATTGGTAGTCGGAAACATGTTATTTCTAGAGTTGGATGCTCGAATGGTGTAGGTAACACTAATGCATAGTGCTAGACAAACAGGTAAATTAGTCCGTGTAATCTACAAAACTCGCAACTCGTAAAGCCACGTAAAGCCATGTCCATAAAGCCCCAATTTAAAATTGTCTCCTTTTTCTAGCCCACAACTGGCTTGTAAGGTCTATGGGTTAAACTGGTTGATCTGCATTTCTAAAAAAAACATATATTTATAAGAACTTAAATTTAAACAAATATATATTAAAAAACAACATATATTTTCAAATCAGTAACAATTAAACCAATAGGAGCAACGTATATTTCCAAACCAGTAACAACAACATGTATAGAAAAGTAAATCAATTCAAAAGGAAACAACTAAATAAGAACCCCATTCAACTAACTCATAACATTTAACAAACATAGTAACAAAATCATGCTAATTTCCAAAAATACAGAACATTCATAAATAGATAGAAACAAAATTCAGAGTATGATAATTGAAAACTTACCAAAGTGGAGTGACAGTGACGAGCAAAGAGCTTTGCACGAGCGAGTGGTGATAGCTTCTCGAAACTCAGTTTGTAACACTTAAAGAATTTATGAATATATGGTGTTAGAAATAGTCAGATAAATCAAGAAGGGGTGAATTCATATTTACAAATTTTCGTATCTCTTTTCAAAATAAAAGTAATTCAAAGTTTTTTACAAAGTTTATAAAAAGATATTGATGATGGATTCACAATTCAAAAACACAAGTTAAAACAATCTTGTTTAAAAAACTTTTCAAAAATAGAGTATAGTAAAAATTAAACAAGAATGTAATTGAGAGATGAAGGAATAAGAAGAAAGACACAAGCTTTTATACTAATTCGATCACAACCCGATCTACATCAAGTTTAGAATTGAGAGGGTCTTTTCACAGGCAAGGTAGCATACTTTTTGCCCTCAATTTTGATGAGCTTGCAGTGGCGAATCTACAAAAGGCACCTATTTCATTTGATGAGAAGAAACAACTATTGAAGGAACTAAGGTTAGCCACCTTATCGTTGGCTAATATCTTGTTTGATCGGGACCTTAATAACTGCAATAAACAATTTTGGTATGAGAATGGTTGGGCGGAGGTTGGGAGGGTTTGGGAGACTGGAACAAAACTTGGTCTTGCTTGAAAAGGAGAATAAAAGAAACAAATATCCAAGTTAGAGTGTATGGAGGTAGGTGAAAAGGGGATTGAGAGCCATTAGAGATCGACTCAATAGGAGGGGCATAAATCAATGTAATTATGCGGATTGTATCATATAATGTTAAGGGGTTGGGGAGTTTTGAAGTGGAGGATCATTAGGAAATTGGTGTTGAAACAAGAGGTACAATTATTATGTTTACAAGAAACAAAAAAGCAGGAGATATTTGTTGAATTGTGTAGGGCGTTGTGGGGTGATGGCAACTTCAAATGGTTAAGTGCACTTGCTTAGAATAATGCAAGGGGGAGGTGTTGTGTATTTGGTTTGAAGATGTTTTTGAGGTGTAGAGTCATGTTGTGGGGAGTGGTTTTATTTTGTTGGAAGGCATATGCAAGGAGAAAGGGGAACATGTTACTATCATTAATTTATGTGCTCCATGTGTGTTGTGGGTGATTTCAATTGTGTTACAAGGGTGGATGAAAGATAGGGAGTGAACAAAAGATCATATGGAGAAGGTGATTATGTGGATTTTAACAATTTTATTTGTAACATGGAATTGATGGATGTCCCTTTAGTGGGAAAAAAGTTCACATGGTTCAAGCCAAACGGTAGGGCAAGAAGTAGAATCGACAAAGTGCTTGTATTAGGGGAGTGGCTTGACATCTGGGGTGGCAACTCTCAATTCGTCCTTGATTGAAACATATCATATCATTGTTCGATTGTTTTAATTAGGACCATAGACTGGGTCCTAAGCCATTCATATTTCTCAATTGTTGGCTGTAGGACAATAGCTTTAAAGAGTTTGTGGTTAGTACATGGAACTTAATGCCAAGAGTGGGATGGAAAGCTTTTATATTGAAAGAAAATCTAAAGAACCTAAAAGGTCAGATGAAGGCATGTAATAGAGATAATTTTGAGGATATCCAGAAAAAACTACAAGCAATTCAGGAAGAGCTCAATGCTTGGGATAATAGATCAAATCTGACGCAATTAGTGGATGTTGAATTGGGCCAAAGAAGAAAACTAGAGGAGGACTTGTAGAGAGCTATGAAGTGCAATGAAGTTTTTTGGAGACAAAAATCAAGAATGCAATGGCTACAAGAAGCTGATTGCAACTCAAAGTATTTTCACAAGGTTATCAACTAGAAGAGAAGAAAATCATGTTTAAAGGGTCTACATATTAATAGGGTCTAGGTGGAGGATCCGAGTATAGTCAAAGAAGAAGTTAAAAAATTATTTTTGAGGCGCTTTATAGAAATGGAGGGGAACATGTCAAATTCAGATGGTGTATAGTTTAAGCAAATATCTCATGGGGAAAAGCATTGGTGGAAAGGGGTTTTGGTGAAACGGAGATAAAAGTGATTGTATGAGAATTTAGTATTGATAAAACATCGGGTCCAGATGGAATGAATTTTCTATTTTTTAAAAACTTCTAGGATACACTGAAAGAGGATGTGGTAGGTTTTGTAAATGAATTCCATGCAAATGGATCCTTTCCAAGAGGTATCAATTCATCCTTTGTGACCCCAATTTTGAAAGTGGAAAATTTAATGGGTTTATCATAATATAGGCCAATATCATTGGTGGGTAGTATGTATAAGATTGTTGCAAAATTGTCGGCAAACAAATTGAAGTCGATGCTTGGAGGGGTAATCGATCAAAGACAATATGGTTTTTACCAAGTAGAAGTATTCTAAATGGGGTGGTTGTGACAAACAAGGTTATGGATGAAGCTAAAAGGCTTTAGAAAAAAATGTTTGGTGTTCAAGGTGGACTACGAAAAGGCATATGACACGGTGTTTTGGGAATTTTTTATATACATGCTTAGATGATTGGATTTCGATGAAAGATGGGTGAGTTGGATAAATGGTTGTTTATCTTCTAGCTTTGTTTCTATACTTGTAAATGGTAGCCCATCGAAGGAATTTAAATCGTCTAGGGGACTCTGTTAAGGTAATCCAATGACCCCTTTTCTATTCATAGTGGTAGCTGAAGGTTTAACTGGTTTGATGAGGTCAACGATTGATTAGGGTTTTTACTATTAAGACTATCATGAGATGCTTTGTAAAGTGATGTCACTACCATTTATCTATTTGGGTTTGCCTATTGGGGCAAACCCGAAGAAATCAAGAACGTGGGAAACTATCATTGCTAAATTCAACAAGAAATTGGCCACTTGGAAGCAAAGACATTTATCACTTGTTGGGAGGGTTTGCTTGGTAAAATCTGTAATCTCTTCTCTTCCTTTGTTCTACATGTCTTTTTTCAGAATTCTTACATGTGTTGTTAGAAAATTGATATCGATTCAAATGAATTTTTTGTGAGGTAGTGTAGAGGGTGAGAGGAAAATTTGTTAGGTTAAGTGGGAGAAGTTATGTTATTCAAAAGAGAATGGGGGTTGTGGTATTAAGGATATTTCTATATTTAATGAAGCATTGCTTGGGAAATGGAGGTGGGGTCATTTTAGGGATGAAGGGGTATTATGGAGGGAAGTCATTAATTGTATATAAATATAGGGAGTGAAGAAATTTAGTAGGTGGTGAGGTCAACTCTACTAATTCAATTTGGTAGGGAGACTCGCGGAGGGTTTGGTGGGTGAGAGTATAGATGAATGGTTTGATAAATGTGTGAAATGGAAGATTGGTGATGGTTCAAAGATTGTCTTTTGGAAGGATGTGTGGTTAGTGGACCAACCTCTTGCTGTTTTATTCTATAGACTTTTCCTTATCTCAAACCAAGAAAATGATGTAATTAGAAATATAGGAAGTTGGGAGGGTAGTAACTAGAAATGGTTGTTGGACTAGAGGAGAAATACATTTCAGTGGGAAGTTTCTATGGTCGAGTCACTAGGATTAAGTTTGGAGGGGCAATGTATTGTAGGGGGTTTCAGGATAATTGGAAGTGGTTGGTAGATAATGGTGGTGAATATTCAGTGAAATCAACTTATATGGCTATTCATAACATGAGAATTAATTCACAAAAGATACCTGAATTTGTACATCTAGAGAAGTGTAGAATTCCACTGAAAGCAAGGATTTTAATTTTGGAGATTGTTACTGGATAAACTATCAACTAAGGACAACATTTTATTGTGCAATATTCACTTGTCTAAGCAGCAAAAATTGTGCCCACTCTATAATGAGTTGCAAGAATCATTATCTCATTTGTTCTTTTCATGTGCATGGACGAATCTAATATGGAAAGGTGTATAGTTGGTTGCATTTAAGTATAGCTCTGGCCTATGCACCAATTCAACATATGTGGCAAAATCAATTCTCAACTGAACAAGACGAGGGCGAGTTGGTGGAATGCCATATGGGTAGCTGTAATAGGGTGTTTGTGGACCATCATAAATAATTGTGTTTTCAGAGGCTGTCTTCTGCTTGGATTCTATACTACAACTTATTTTGTTCATTTCTTGGTTATGGTTAACTGCAGACACAAAATCAAATTTCAAAATTTCAGTAGTCCAATGGAGTGCTAATCTTAGTGCATGTCTATTAGAAGGCAATTTAAATGACTAAGGTGTGTTAGTACTTGGAGAAAGATCGAATCTTGGTCCAATGTCTAGGTGGTATTGAGTTAGTGGCTACTGCTATAACAAAAGACTAATACTGGAGTTTTTGGTGGGTTTACTATCTTTCGTGGTCACATCCTCGAGGAGGCAAATGGAAGGTTACTTATTATTTATCAATACTTTGTTTAAATAGGATGTAACCTATTTTGTAACAATTACTTTTGTAATCTTTGGTACTTCTTGTCTTCTTGTACTTGTTTTAATGTTATTCTCATCATTGGTGATTACAAAAATAAATAAACTCCTACTCCATGGCTTGATAATATTAATTTTTATTTTTATTTTTAATATTTTATATTTTTTTAACATAAAGTTTTTCTCCATTAACTTATTAGTTGGTTAATTTATATAGAGGGATATCATGCTATATAAAATTGAGAAACTTTCTAGACACATGTTAATCCCTCAATAGTTTTTTTCTCTCTCTCCTCAAAGACTCTCATGTCTCTCTTATTTATCTTTCTTTTTTTTCTTTCTTCTTCTCTCTTTCTTTTTTTCTTTCTATTATGCTTTTTTTTTTTAAAATTGGTTATTTTGTTTTTATTTTATATTTTATTATATATCTATTCTTTATAGTAAAATAAGTTTTTTTTATTATTTATTATACTTAACCTTTTTCTGTCTTTCTTTTCAGTTTTATTTTAATATTTTTTATTTTACATTTTTCTTTTATTTTTTTTCTTTTTACGTTGTTTTCTTTAAATTTAAAATTATTTGAAATAATTTTATCCTAAAACCTTTTTTTTTAATTTCTTGAAATAATTTTACTTTATAGAAAAATAAACTTCTTTTTATTATTTATCTTACTTAGCTTTTGTTTTTTTTTTTTTTTCCTTTATAGTTTTTTTTAACATCCGATTTAAGTTTTTTTGTTTCCTTTTTTTTTTCATTTTATGTTATTTTTTAATTTTATATTTTTTCCTTTCTTCTTTTTTTGACTGAATGGGTTGGGCAAAAGCCCCAAACCCAAGAAATGGATTATATAGAATTCAACATAATATCACTCATGAACACTTCCTCTGCCACAATACTAGTAAAAGAAGGGAGTGATTGAAAAAACATACAATCTAAGTTTAAAGAAAAACCAAACTTTGCAAATTTATCTGTTGAACAATTATCATCTCTGCCAATATGGCCAAAGGTGCAACTTGTGAAACTCCCCTTCATCTTCCATATTTCCTAGATTAGTTCATGGAACTGACCATCAGAATGCATAAAATCATCAATAAGCATCACGGCTTGGAGACTATCAGCAGCAACATGCAAATGTTTCATTTTAGCCTCAGCTGCCATTTGGAGGCCATACATAATACCTTAAAGCTTAGCTTCAAGCACACTACAAAAACCCAATCTCTTGGAGAAGACCTTTATGAACTTGCCATTTGAATCTCTAAAAAAAACACCATAAGAAGCCACCACAGCTTCACTAGACACAACCCCATCATAGTTAAGAGTAGCACTACCATACTTCTTCTTATTTGCACTATCACAGTACATATTAGAGACCCCATCCACTTTTAAACTAAGTTGTACTGTTTTGCTGTTATGAAAATCATGGACCAGTGCCTTAATATTAGCAATGAGGCTAGCATTTGCTATCCATTTTTGTTGGAAAGTGTACTCATTTCTCCTCCACCAAAAGCAGTCAAGCACAACACCAAAAACACTACTCCAAACCATTCCTTCCACCAGTTTAAAGCACTACAGGTTCAGACTTAACCAATTCAGCAATTCAGTCTCACAAAATATTGGCTGCCCATTCATTTGAAAAGAGTTCCAGATATATTTTGTCCATTTGTGGTCTCTAAGTACATGAAATAAGGTTTCATTATGCCCTCCACACAACAAACATCTATCCAATTGAGTCATATGCCAATACCTCTTCAAGACATTTGTAGGTGGAATACTGTTTGCAATTTTCCACAACTGATATCTAATTCTTTTAGGCCCATTCCATTTCCAAATCAATTGAAAAACTCTTTTATTGGGGATAGCATCATGACCAACGATAACATCATATGCCTCCTTTGTTGAGTAAATATCATGGGTAGCACTATTCCACTGAACAAAGTTGTTTGTATTAGAGCTATAAGGAGGTTTGATCCATTTAATCAAGTTTACCACTGGACTCGGTAGCAACCAAGATAATTTCTCTAAGTCCCAATCACCTTTCAAATTCACAAAAAAACAAACAGGAATACTCTGATCTTCCCTATTTGTCCCACCTCTGTATTGGTTCAGTAACCCTTGTCCTGGAACCCAATCATCTTCCCAGAAAATAATTCTCCTTCCATTCCCAACATGCCATATCATATTAGAAGACACCATGCTCCAAGTCTTCACAATTCCTCTCCACAGATTTGTTCCCTGCCTAGTAGACGAGATATTAGGAATAACATCAGTCCCACATTTATATTTCGCTAGTACTACTTTCACCTAGAGATCATTAGGACAATTACATAAATTCCATCCTACCTTGGATAACATCGCTTGAGTCATAGAAGCTGCCTTCCTCAAGCCAAGACCACCACTCCTCTTTGGCATGCAACAGGCATCCCAATTCAACTAGTGAACCTTCTTAGTAGAAGTCATGTCTCCCCAAACAAAACTCCGACATTTTTTTATCTATCTCATTACAAATCGAAATGAGCAACAAGTTTGTTTGCATGACATAGGTAGGGAGGGCTTGGACCACAACCTTTGTTAAGGTGACTTTGCCTGCCAATGATAGTCTTGCGACCTTCCAATTGTTGAGCTGTTGATTCATTTTATCAAGAAGGAATTGATAGCTTTGCTTTGTCACTTTATCATGATGGGAGGGGCACTCCTAAGTACTTCCCAAAGTTCGCCGTTCTTTGATAACCAAGCATAGTGACAATTTGATCTCTTTGTTGCCATGACACATTTGTAGAAAAATAAACTCTAGTTTTCTCTTCACTCATAGCTAGAACTTAGATAGAAAACATTCATGACCTTTTTTAGAGTCTCTACTTGATCCACAGTAGCTTCTGTGAACAAAAATTGGTCGTCCACAAACACCAAATGAGACAACTTTGGACCAGTTCTAGAGAGTTGGATTGGGATCCAATGACCAAGCACCACGGCATGATTAATCAATTGAAAAAGTCTCTCAATGTATAACACAAACAAATAAGGTGAGATGGGATCTCCCTAGCGAATGCCTCTAGAAGGAAGGAATTTGCTAAAGGCCTCTCCATTCCAAAGAACCTGTAAAGAGGGAGAAGAAATACACCAATGAACTAAATTGAAAAATTCTTCTGGAAAGCCAATGTCGCAAAGAGTATTAGTAACAAATTCCCATTTGAGCCTATCATAAGCCTTCTCCAAGTCCACCTTGATTTCCATCCACCCCTTTTGCCCCTATTTCTTCTTTATAGAATGGATTACTTTTTGCGCAATGATGATGTTATCGCTGCTATTTCTGCTAGGAATAAAATTGAATTGACACAGGTCCACCAGCTCCTCCATCACCCTTCAAAGTCTAGTAGAGAGAATCTTAGTCACCGTCTTGTAAGAGACGTTACACAGACTAATAGGTCGAAATTGCTTTATACTCATAACCTCCTCAATTTTAGGGATGAGAGAAATGAGTGTGTCATTTAGCTCGGCCACTTTGGATGGATCCTCAAATATACTTTTAATAAGGTCACAGAGAGACTCTCCTACCACCTCCCATTAACTCTTATAAAAAACAGCTTGTAACCCATCCACCCCTGGCGCTTTGTAATTCCCCATAAAAAATATGGCACACCTTATCTCTTCATTTGTAACCTTCAAACAAAATCGGCTTAGCTTTTCCACTGATAATTTGGGAAAAGCTCTGCTGATGCAAAACTGTGAAACAAGGGCATCATCAGTAAAAAGCAAAGCATAATAGTCAATCACTAACCTTTCTAGAGTCTCTTGATCCCCAACCCAAACACCATTCTAATCTTGAAGCGCTTAATAAGTGTTTTTCCTTCTTCTGATTGCTGTAATTCCATGAAAGTACCGGGTATTACGATCTCCAAACTGCAACCATTTTGCTCGTGACCGTTGGAACCAAAGTAGTTCCTCTTGTCTCAATACTTCTTGATACTCGTTCCAGATCACCCTTTGTCTTTCCTCCAAAATGTGATCCATTCCAAACCTCTCCTATTTCATGATGAAATTAAGTTGTTGAATAAGCTTGCGCTTCCGAGCAAAGATATTTCCAAAGACCTCCTTATTCCATCTCCTCAACTCCACCTTAAAATCACATAACCTCTCATCCCAATTCAACTCCTTGCACCAAAATTCCTTCATAAAAGGATCAAATCCAGCACGTGTCAACCAAGAGGCTACAAATCTAAATGGTCTCCTTCTTTTATTTGTACTTGTCGATTCATTGAATTTGATTAGCACAGCTCTATGATCAGATTTGAAAAATGGAAGATGTAATACAAGAGCATTCTTAAATCTGATGCGCCAATTCAGATTAATTAAAACGCGGTCCAGTCTTTCCATAAGTGAACCTTTATGCCAAGTAAATGTAGGGCCTTGAAAGCCCACATCAATGAGGTCACACTCCTCCATCATTCGTTAGAAGTCAATAGCACCTTTTCATGAAGGGTTAACTAATCCTCCACTCCGATCCTAGGGAAGAATAATGGAATTGAAGTCTCCCACCACAGCCTAGGGACCAGAATTAGAATTAGTAATACGCCCCATGGCTTCCCACAAAGCTTTACGCTCTTGTAGTCTTGGGTTGCTATAAACCGCAGTTACACACCACACCGCTTGCCTCTTCCAACTCACTTCCATATGCACATACTAATGGTCATTATGCAAAACACGAACCTTCCAACAATCATTATTCCACAAGCACTAGATACCACTTGAGTTCCCATAAGCAGGTTGAATGAAGCTACTGTCAAAACCAAACTTAGGTAAAATCCTCTCCGCCCCTTCTTTGCTTGCATGAGTTTCAAACAAAAATAGTAGGGAAGTCTCATATTCCTTACAAATATCCTTAATCAAATTCCCAAAGCCTTGTGCTCTCGTTCCACGGAAATTCCATGTGAGCACATTTATAGAGACAGATTATGAGATAGGGGTCAGTGATTGACCATGCATACTTGCAGCATTTGCTTGCGTGCTTGGAGTTCTTGCATCGTTCTTAGTCTCCATATTAGAACTAGTTTCGTTCCCTTTCACAATGCTTGGGTTTGAAGTAGCAGCCTTGAATCCCCAAGGTCGAGAAGCTTCTTGAATCCGCTTGATAAATTTAAGTGTTTCCTCATCCGGTAAAAATACCTTTGATTCCACCATCGGTGGCTGACCATTGAAAACGAAACCTGAACTCATACTTTGAAGGCTTCGAATGAGCTCCAAGTCTTCTCTATCACGTTTGTCTTTCTTCTTATTCGTTAATACCGATTTCAACATAGGAGGTACTATTACTTCCCTGTCTCCATGAATCCCTTGTTTCTGAAACCCCCCCTTCTTCTGCATGAACACTGGAAGTGCCTTCGGTTGGATTGGTCCTTTGTTCGCAGCCCCATTTTTTTGTTGTTGTTTCACATGGTTTTGCTTTCCGGCACCACCCTCATTATTGGATGCACCTCTTGACTTACCCTTGTTAGACACACCTCCCATTTTACTAAATGGGCCTTTTCTCACCATCTCCTTATGGGCCTTAGTAGCTGCTAGCCTTGACGCTACGTTATTGAAAACATTAAAGCGAGACCCATTATCTCCCACCTTTTTTGTATTCGTTAGCGTCGCCATCTTCTCCTCTCTTAAATGCATAGAAGCATTTGTTCCTCCTTTCCCCTTGATACCTCTTAACAGGTGTTTTCACCAATAGTCATGGACCATCAATGCTAGAATCATTGCCATTTATTGTGTCCATAACAACCTTCGTTGTTCCTTTATTTTCGTTATTATCATCATGATCCTTAATTGCACCAGCATTTAGCTCCGGCACCGACCGCCTCTCATTCGCCACTACCTCCTCCTTCTTACCACCATCCTTCGGGATTCGCCCTATCACCTCATTGGCAACCTGCTTCAAACATGCTTTATCTTTGTGATCATATTTGCCACAATTGAAGCATATTTCATGTAGCCCTTCATACTGTAGATTTAACAGGTAGCACCTAGTAATGATCTTCGGCTGCAACAACATATCCAAATCCAACTCCACGCAAATGCATGCGAATTTCCCTCTAGATTGAATTGTAGTAACTCTATCAATCTTTAACATCTCCCCAAGGGTAGATCCTAGCCTTCAAAGGAATTGATCATTGTACAATTTGATTGGAAGTTCAGGTACACGAATCCACAGTGCCAGTCTTCGTCCTACCGTGGTGTTAGCAAGGAAGAAGGGTCTCCATTGTTGCACCAATATGTAATGATAAAAAATCATCCAGGGCCCATTCAAAAACGCATTATTATAATCTTCCTCCGACGTAAACAACACCTGGTAGTAGTCTCGAGGGACATCTATAATCTTAATAGATCCCTTCTTTTCCCAATCCCTTTTCAATTTAGTCTCTAGTTGTCTAAACCCTACCTTCCTTCCTAGCACCATCACCATAAGTGATCCCCTCCATGATTTGCACCAATCGCTAAACTCTTCATCCGTAATTGGAATCTCTTTAAATCTTTCCGCATCTACTTGAGAGATAGGAGTAGGCGGAACTTCCTTGTCTGGGCTACCATAACATCTACCATCAAAAGCAGAAAATGGCAGTGCACTATCAAGTAGCTTAGTCCGGTAAGACACGTCGGCATGACTAGTTCCCTTACCTATATCATTTTCTACATCCATCTCGCTTCTTGCATGGGGTTCTCCATCATCCAATTTTCGTTTTACCTTTCTCGTGGACCGAGTAAGTGAGTCATCACCTCCGTAATAGAAACCCTAGCAGAGCTCTCCGTTTCAACCTTCATCTTCTAAATTTGTGGATCTTTAACAAACTTTTTTTCCTTTCTTCTTTTCTTTCTTTTTATATTTTTATTCCTTACAATTAAACTTAAATGACTATTTATGTGTAATAATTATATTATAATTTTCTAAAATAAATATTAATTTGATTTATTTACTTATATTAAATGATACATGAATTTATTTATTTGTAATAGTATAAATATAAATATTTGATTTTGAAATTTTCGTATTACAAATTAATGTTCATTTTTATGCATAAATATATAATTAAAATAGTAAAATGTAATTATTAAATATATTTTTAATACAAAATTATTTTAAAAACTTCATTCATATTATTATTAGTAAATTAAGTTAGTTTAAAATTTATTGTATGATTGAGATGACAAAAATTAAGTATTAATAAAGTAAGTTAATTTTAGCTCAACCAAGTTACTTAGCCCTTAGTACATCATAAAGATTCTTTAAGCATTTGTGATTTATATTGATACTGGTGCATAAGTTAATGATAGTGAATAAGGATAAAATTAGTAAGTTAATAATATCTTTTTTTTAAATTCAAGAAAACCAACTAAATAATAAGGACCATGAAGGGTATATTATATTATTGTATTTTTGTTGATAATATATTTAATTTTTTCATGCAATAAAATCCTCCTCAAGAAATTTATGGATTACAAAAATATATTTTTAATTAATATACTTATTATGAATAATATTTTAACTCAATTTTAAAATTTAAATTTCTTTATTTAATATATTTTACTACCAAATAATTTTAAATGACTTTAATAATAATATCATTTTTTTATGATAAAATCCATAAATATTTTTCATGGGAAACAATTCTCCTTGAGACAATTATTAATTACAAAATATTTTAACAATGCCTGCAGATTGATATTATATATTAAATTGTCTCCTTGACAACGATTTTTTTTTTATATTCAATAGGTAGCATTTATTAATAAACACAAAACAATACTATATATATTAATCATGTATTTAATGGGTATATTGGATTAAGATTATTTGAGATCTTAAAAGACTTTTTTTTGTGTGAAAATGTCTTAGGATATTCAATCAAGATTGTTAAATGATAAATAAAAATATGATGGAATTCAATCAAGTTTATTATTATTTTTTTAGAGGACAGCGAAATCTTATGACATTCGATTGAGATTTTGAATAATTAAAAAAAAAATCATTTGTTATTCAAAATCATAAAGATTTTGAAGAATTTTCTCCTTGATTGGATTTTGATGAATTTTATGAACTTTTTAGTTGATTATATAAATACCAAACCCAATAAACAATCTCATCCAACCTCGAGAGATTTTTTCTTCTCATCATAGACTTTTTTTTATTTTATTCTCTCTTTTGAAAACGGTGGCATGATAGTGATGCATTTCATACCCTCAAATCACTACAAATCACCTTATCAACCTACATCATGATGTGGACATCAAAGCCCAAGCCCATGACCAGATGGAAGCCCAAGACCCGATACAAGGCATAGGAGGGCCCATGACAAGAGCAAGAGCTAAAAAGGCCCAAGAAGCTTTGGAAAATATGGTGACTATTCTGAGGGCAGTTCAAATGCAAGGAGAGGCCCAACACTTGGAGGCCCACAAGGGAGAGTTGCTAGTCCTGTCTGTTGATTGCTTGGAATGAAGGCCCACTTACAAACTTAGTCATTTAATTAAAAAAATAATAATGTTAAAGTGCTTGCAGCCAGTTTTGAGCCGTTGACCTCAAACTAAACTTTGCCTCGCCTTAACCACTAGGACATATTAGCTATGCTTGTAATGTTGGGATTTTACATTTCTCTTATTTTGTTGAGAACAAATTTGTATAAATCATTTGGAACTGAATGAAAATGGAGATTCTGATTGTTTTGTCAAAAAGTGAAAATTGTCTCTGCTAGGGTTCTTCCTTGAACCAATTGATCTTATCAAGAATTCCCTCAATTCTTGTGGCGATCCCCTAGGCTTATCAAACCTCATTGTTTGTGGCGCCTACCCCGTTGTTCGTTCTGTCCCCAATTTGTGTTTTTGTTCGTTTTCGCATTTCTCGCATTGTGCCTCCAGCCCCATTTTTCCCAGGTTCGTTCTGTACGTTTTACGTATCCATTTTGAGTGTTTCTTGATCCTAAATTGCAGTTCAGAACGTCATCTTTCTCCTCGATTTGGAATCACTCCAATCCGAATTCTGTAGACCGAGATACTGACGAGAATTAAAACTCATTCTGGGTTGCTCTTGGTGTGCGAATTCCATCCTAAAAGATCCAATTCGAACCAAGCATGTGATTTTCCCATCATTTGGCATCGGAGCTCAGTTCTAGGGTTGGAATTGAGTTACCTTTTCTCCATTCTCTTAATCAATTCTGGTCACACCATTGGTAACCCTAAACCCCTAATTTACTGTTTCTTTGAAATTTGGATTCTGCAATTTGGTTGTTTGCTATCTTCAATTTCTTGTTTTGTCATACTCTGCTGCATATTTGTTCTTGGTGTTGATTTCTGTTGAGTGTTAAACATTAGCTTGTTTTGTGGGGAATGCTAATCTAGTGACTCAGTTGCTGCAACTTAAAAGTTTGATTGCAAGGTTACAAATTTCATTATTAGAAGCAGTTTGTGTTTAAAAAAAAATTTTGACAACTTGTGGCTGTTGTTTGTTCAATTCAGTAGCAAGAAGAAGAAAAAAAAAACAGAGCAAAAAAAAAAAAAACAAAGAGTACAGCAGCTGTAGTCATTAAATTTCCTTGCACCCCACTTGTTTGATAAAATTCCTAAGTGTCAAGTGTCTCCTCTAATCCTTGTTTTTCCATAGAATCTGTTCTTGTTTGTTGGTAGTGAAATTGTTCTTTGCTACTTCCCTTTTGTTGGTGTTCAAAATTCTGTGTCAAGCCTTGTGATTGCTACTCTTGAAAGTGATTCTTGATAATAGATTGTTGATTCTTGTAAGAACCTTAAGTTAGAGAATGAGTGGAAAAAGGCTAGAGAGTACATTTGCTTGAAAAGCCTAACTGTGTGAAACACTTGAGTGAAACACTTTGGTGAGGTTTTCTTACTTGATTCTGTTCATGGCTGAGAGAGAGGGACCTCCATCCCCTACTAGAGATCATAGGGTGTTGTTAGATGCCTTAACTCAAAGGATGAACCAAGTTTTGAGGGAGCATACGGAGGGAATTTATGAGAGGCTTGAGAATTTAGAAACCCAAAATTTGAATAGGGAGAATGACCAACATGGAGATAGGGGTAGACATGAGAGGCATGAAGGGAGAAGAAGGAGAGGAAATGAGGAAGAACCAAGAGGAAACCGAGATGAGGGAGGAAGAGTTACCATTCCACCATTTAGGGGTAAAAGTGATCCTGAAGCCTATATTGAGTGGGAGTTGAAGGTAGAACAAATTTTCTCTTGTCACACCCTAACTGAAGAGAGGAAGATCAAGCTAGCTACCTTGGAATTCACTGACTATGCCTTAGTTTGGTGGGATCAATTCCAAAGGGAGAGAAGGAGGTATAGAGAGCCTATGTTGGAGACTTGGGAGGAGTTGAAAAGAGTGTTGAGAAGGAGGTATGTTCCATCTCACTACCATAGAGAGCTTCTCAATAAGCTCCAAAGAATGACCCAAGGGAGTAAGAGTGTAGATGAATTCTACAAAGACCTTGAAATAGCCCTGATTCGAGCCAATGTTGAGGAGGATAGGGAGGCAACCATGGCAAGGTTTCTTAGTGGGCTGAATGGAGATATAAGGGATGTAGTGGAGCTGCAAAATTATGTGGAGATAGAGGATATAGTCCATCATGCTATGAAAGTGGAGCAGCAATTAAAGAGAAAAAGTGTGAGGAAGAGTTCATCTAATTTTGATAACTCTAGGTGGAAGGAGGGGTTTAAGAAAGAGGGAGCTTCATCCAATAGGACCCTAAGGGCTGCACCACAGCCCACCCAAAATCGGGGCAAGGAAGTGGCCAACAATTCTCGATCTAGAGACATCAAGTGCTTCAAGTGTTTGGGTAGAGGACACATAGCTTCTGAGTGTCCTACTAAGAAAGTCATGATATTAAAAGACGATGGGGAAATCATAAGTGAGAGTTCTCATTCTGAACCATCAAGTGAAGAAGAGAGTGCGAGAAGAGGAGGAGATTCCTGAAGGAGACTTGTTCATTGTGAGGAGGATGTTAGGAGGGATAGCCAAGGAGAGTGAGGAAAGCCAAAGAGAAAACATATTCCATACTAGGTGTCTTATCCAAGGGAGGGTGTGCTCTTTGATCATAGATGGAGGGAGTTGCACAAATGTGGCTAGTGCTAGGTTGGTGAAGAAGATGAACTTAGAGACTAAACCCCATCCTAGACCTTATAAGCTACAATGGCTTAGTGAGGAAGGTGAATTGAGGGTGGATAAGCAAGTGAAGATTCAGTTTTCTATTGGGAAGTATGAGGACAAAATTCTGTGTGACGTGGTTCCTATGGAGGCTAGCCATATGCTTCTTGGGAGACCATGGCAGTTTGATCGGAAAGCTCACCATGATGGTCACAAAAACAAATACATTTTTTATCATGAAAATCGCAAGGTTACCTTGGTTCCATTATCTCCAAAAGAGGTTTGTGATGATCGAGTATCATGAGAGAGAAAAGAGAGCAAGAGAGAAAAGAAAATGAAAAAGAGAGAAAAAAGAAAGAGAGAGACCCACAAGATAAAGAAAAAGAGAAAAGAGAAAAAGAAAAAGTGGAGAAAAGAAAGTGAGAAAGAATGGATTATTTGTAAAAAGTGGAGAGGTGAGGAGAGCTTTGATGGCAAGGAAGTCTATGTATATACTTTATAATAAGGAGATTGCTGCCCTTGATTCAGACGTTGAACTTCCTAGTGGAGTTAAATCTATTTTGCAGGAATTTCAGGACGTGTTTCCAAAGGAGATACCACAAGGACTCCCACCATTAAGAGGCATTGAACACCAAATTGATTTGGTTCCAGGAGGCTGTGTTGCCTAACAGGCCAGCATACGAGAGTAATCCTCGGGAAACCCGGGAGATTCAAAAGCAAGTCACTGATTTGATGACTAAAGGTTGGGTAGAGGAAAGCTTGAGCCCATGTGCTGTTCTGTCATATTGGTGCCAAAGAAGGATGGAAGGCTGGAGGATGTGCTCAGATTGCGGAGAGTCATCAACAACATCACCATTAAGTACAGGCATCCCATTCCCAGGTTAGATGATCTTCTTGATGAATTGTATGGATCATGTTACTTCTCTAAGATAGATTTGAAAAGTGGATATAATCAGATTAGGATTAGAGAAGGTGATGAATGGAAAACAGCTTTTAAAACCAAGTATGGCTTATATGAGTGGAAGGTAATGCCATTTGGTTTGACAAATGCCCCTAGTACTTTCATGAGGTTAATGAATCATGTTTTGAGAGAGTTCTTAGGAAAATCTGTGGTTGTGTACTTTGATGACATTCTTGTGTATAGCAAAAATTTGGATGAGCATTTGCAACATTTGAAATCTGTTTTGCATGTTCTTCGAAAACAAAGGCTGTATGCTAATCTGGAAAAGTGCACATTTTGTAAAGATCATGTTGTGTTCTTAGGATTTGTGGTTAATTCTAGTGGAGTGCATGTAGATAAAGAGAAAATAAAAGCAATCCAAGAGTGGCCAATTCCTAAGAATGTGAGTGAAGTGAGAAGTTTCCATGGCTTAGCTAGTTTCTATAGGAGGTTTGTGAAGGACTTTAGTACTATTGCTGCACCTCTTAATGAACTAGTTAAGAAACATGCAGGATTTAAATGGGGAGAGAAACAAGAGAAAGCATTTTCTGTCTTGAAAGAGAAATTAACACATGCACCCATACTTGCTTTGCCTAACTTTGCTAAATCCTTTGAACTTGAATGCGATGCATCCGGGGTGGGAATAGGAGCTGTCTTAATGCAAGAGGGGCACCCAATTGCTTATTTTAGTGAGAAATTGAATGGGGCTGCCCTTAACTACCCCACATATGACAAGGAGTTGTATGCATTAGTTAGAGCATTACAAACTTGGCAACATTATCTTCTGCCTAAAGAATTTGTGATTCACAGTGACCATGAATCTTTAAAGTATTTGAAAGGGCAAGGTAAGTTGAACAAGAGACATGCCAAGTGGGTGGAGTTCCTTGAGCAATTTCCGTATGTGATCAAGCACAAAAGAGGTAAGTCCAATGTGGTTCTTTGATGCTTTGTCACGCAGGTATGCTTTACTATCTACTCTTGAAGCTAAGTTTCTTGGTTTTGAGTGCATTAAGGAATTGTATGAACATGATGCTGATTTTTCACATATTTACCAAACATGTTCTTACTGCATCTGAAGGGTATTTTAAACATGATGGTTATTTGGTTAAGGATAAGAGACTTTGTGTGCCTAAGAGTTCAATTAGGGAAGTTCTTGTTAAAGAGGCTCATGAAGGGGGGTTAATGGGACACTTTGGAGTGCAAAAGACATATGATATCTTGCATGAGCATTTTTACTGGCCTCACATGAAATCGATGTGCATTCATTATGTGATAAGTGTCTTGTTTGCAAAAAGGCTAAATCTAAAGTCAAGCCACATGGTTTGTATACTCCATTACCTATTCCTGAACATCCTTGGATTGACATTTCTATGGACTTTGTTTTAGGTTTGCCTCGATCCAAGGGAGGAAAGGACTCAATTTTTGTGGTGGTTGATAGGTTTTCTAAGATGGCTCATTTTATACCCTGCAAGAAGGTGGATGATGCTTGCCATGTTGCTGATTTATTTTTCAAGGAAGTAGTAAGATTGCATGGGTTACCCCGGAGTATTGTAAGTGACCGTGACTCTAAATTTCTTAGCCATTTTTGGAGGACTTTATGGGGGAAGATAGGTACTAAGCTGTTGTTTTCAACTACATGCCATCCTCAAACTGATGGGCAAACTGAGGTGGTCAATAGAACTCTTTCTACTCTTCTTAGGGCTGTTATTAAGAAAAATATTAAGACTTGGGAAGAGTGTTTGCCACATGTTGAATTTGCTTATAATAGGGTTGTGCATAGTACTACTCAATTGTCACCTTTTGAAATTGTTTATGGTTTTAATCCTTTGACTCCTTTGGATTTATTACCTTTACCTGACATTTCCCAATTTAAGGATAAGTCTGGGCAGGTTAAAGCAGAGAATATGTCAAGAAGATGCATGAGAAAGTCAAGTCCCAAATTGAGAAGAAAATGGAGGGGTATGCAAAATATGCAAACAAAGGAAGGAAAAAGGTAACATTTGAACCAGGTGATTGGGTTTGGGTACATTTCAAGAAAGAGCGGTTTCCTTCCCAAAGGAAGTCCAAGCTCATGCCAAGAGGAGATGGTCCATTTCAAGTGCTGGCGAGGATCAATGATAACGCCTACAAAATTGATTTGCCGGAGAGTATGGGGTAAGTGCTACTTTTAATGTGGCTGATCTCACTCCTTTCAATGCAGGTGATGATTTCCAAGATTTGAGGGCAAATGCTTTTCAAGAAGGAGGGAATGATGTGGACATCAAAGCCCAAGCCCATGACCAGATGGAAGCCCAAGACCCGATACAAGGCATAGGAGGGCCCATGACAAGAGCAAGAGCTAAAAAGGCCCAAGAAGCTTTGGAAAATATGGTGACTATTCCGAGGGCAGTTCAAATGCAAGGAGAGGCCCAACACTTGGAGGCCCACAAGGGAGAGTTGCTAGTCCTGTCTGTTGATTGCTTGGAATGAAGGCCCACTTACAAACTTAGTCATTTAATTAAAAAAATAATAATGTTAAAGTGCTTGCAGCCAGTTTTGAGCCGTTGACCTCAAACTAAACTTTGCCTCGCCTTAACCACTAGGACATATTAGCTATGCTTGTAATGTTGGGATTTTACATTTCTCTTATTTTGTTGAGAACAAATTTGTATAAATCATTTGGAACCGAATGAAAATGGAGATTCCGATTGTTTTGTCAAAAAGTGAGAATTGTCTCTGCTAGGGTTCTTCCTTGAACCAATTGATCTTATCAAGAATTCCCTCAATTCTTGTGGCGATCCCCTAGGCTTATCAAACCTCATTGTTTGTGGCGCCTACCCCGTTGTTCGTTCTGTCCCAATTTGTGTTTTTGTTCGTTTTTGCATTTCTCGCATTGTGCCTCCAGCCCTATTTTTCCCAGGTTCGTTCTGTACGTTTTACGTATCCATTTTGAGTGTTTCTTGATCCTAAATTGCAGTTCAGAACGTCATCTTTCTCCTCGATTTGGAATCACTCCAATCCGAATTCTGTAGACCGAGATACGAACGAGAATTAAAACTCATTCTGGGTTGCTCTTGGTGTGCAAATTCCATCCTAGAAGATCCAATTCGAACCAAGCATGTGATTTTCCCATCACATCACTTGACTAACTTTGAATAATGATTCAATATCTTTGAAATGATATTGGAATTTTTTGCTCACAACAAAATGTATTTTTCTTCCCTTTGTTCGTTTAAAAAGTATGGTTTTATTTCTATTTTATTTCTATTTAGTTTTATATTATAATTGTTTTATTTTTATTTTTTATATTTTTATTTATGGCGAATGATTTGCTTTTAAAAATCTATATGTAACTACACATTACATTTTTTTTTTTTTTTTGTATTTATCACCCGCCTCTTGCTCTCTATTATTCAATGAATGACCATCAGTCTCATGTTCTCATGCTCTCTATTATAAGATTCATGCTCTCTATTATAAGAATGGTTAAAAACTATGTAAAAAATCATATTTAAAAAAAGAGTAAATTGTTTATACTAATATTTTAAGTTAAAAAGAATATTTTAGTTAGATTTGAAGTTTTGAACAATGAAAGGTTTACAACAATTCAAATTAATCAATTAAGAATATGAGTAAAAAAAAAAAATGTAAATTACGAGTTTGACAAAGGTTAACGACACTTTCATAAACACTATTTTATACGTTCTTCCCACTCTATGATGGGTTAAAATTGAATCAAAATAATTAGTTTTTATTTATTTATTTCATATATCATTTAAAAATATTCTTTTTTGATTTATTTAATACTTACCTAAATTGATAATTTCTAATAAATTTTAACCAATCACATGAAGAGTACCAAAAATAGAGTCTTACATAGTGTCACTAGCACTCTTCTTAATAGTTTTGTGCATAGAAAAATTGATGATATGGCTAAATTTACTTGATTTAAAGAGTAAAAAAATTGGATTAAAAAAGTTTGTAGACCAAACATAATTCAAATTAAAAAAAATAAAAATAATGGTACAATTGAGACAAAAATATTTATATAATGCCGTATTTAATATGACCTTTAACGTTAAGTTAACCATCTTTAAAATAAGAATATCTTTTATAAATAAATAAAAACTTGATGTATAAAATTATAAAAGCATAATCGATAACATTATAATAAATTCAAGTACAATTTATGTTGTAATCAATATTTACATTATTTTCTTTTATATAATAAACATATTACTGTGAGAATTTTTCTTTTAAAAGTTATAACTATCCTATTGAAATTATCCTATTTGATAATATTTTTTCCAGCTTAAACATGGATTCATGTTTTCTTGCATTACTTAGATATTTTTTTTATTAGTTAAGAAATTTCTTAAAATATTATTATATACCAAACCATCCTTTTAAAAATATATCAACTCTTTTTAAACTATATACATAATTATTTATATGTTATTATATATTAAAAAAAATTCTTAATCCTTAATCAAAATATTCAACCTGTGCATTGCACGAGACAACGTACTAGTTTATTACTTAAATGAATATACAATATTATAAAATAATTCCCTCCAAAAGTTGAAATGTCATTTTCATAATTTTAAGTAAAATAAAATAGTCACAAAAATTTAAAAGAAAAAAATATATTTAAATTTGTTTAAACATTGACTATAGAATATAAAATTATAGTTTTATATTTTGGGGGAAAAATTTTTGGTTTGTTTCAGTCCACAAATATATGAATTTTTAAAGTAACATACACTTAAATTAAGTTTCCCTCCAAGTTTTAGAACTAATAAGTAATTTCATAATCCATAAAAATTATATTACAATAATTAAAATTAAAATATCAAGTAAACATTAATATTAAATTCTATCATCGTAATTAAAGATTAAATGGGGACCAATATTTTATAACGAGAAACACTTAGGTAGGCACAAACCTAACAAATTATTGTTAGATACAATCAATAAGAATTTTACAACTAATAAAATTAAATAAATTAACAAATCAGATTTTGAAATAAAAAAAAATTAATATCCTTTTATATTATAATTTTAATTTTGAGACAGTAGAGTATGTTTATTCTTTTTTAAATATATTGAATTTTAATATTATAGTAAAATTTATCAATCATAATTAAAATTAAAATTATAAACCTTAAAAAGTTTTGAATTACAAGGAATCAATATCTATTTTGATTTATTAATACAGTCAATAAGTAAGCTGAGGCAGATAGCAATCCTAGCGTTGTAGAACTGAAGAGGGGAGAAGAAGTGCCGCCATTGAGACGAGTTTCGTTGGCATCAACGATGTGCGTGAGCCCTAGTGCCGCACGCGACCTTGCGATGCACGTGACTTCACTCTCTGATTGTGCAAGAGCCTTACCTTAGCGTTGTAGATGAGAGTTGAAGAGAGGAAAAGGAGTGTTGCTGCCAAGAAGAGGTCCACTAGCGACAACGGTGCACACGGCGCTAGCCCTAGCACTGCACGTGACTTCGCAACTTCACCCTCTGATCTTGCTCTGTTTTGGCAACCTCGCTCTATTCCCTATTTTGTGCCTTGCTGTGTTCTTTCTCTCTTGCGCGACTTGCTTTCTTCGTGACCCTCATACTACTCGCTCTTTGATGTGTGTCTTGGTTCATACAAGGAAAGCGTGAAAATCGAAGAAGTTAGATGGCGGCGCAAAGCTCTACTAGGGCTTTCGAGGGAAGCGATGAAGAAAACAAAAATGCCACGATCTAGCAAGCTGATCCCTTACAACGTAGCATCAAGAAATTCAAACGAAAGGCGGCTGAAAGGGAGGTGTCTACGGATAATGCAATTGAGGAGGAGTTTGTGCTCAGTGAGAAGAGATCATACTTGAAAAGCCTGCTGAAGGCTGATGTTTCGTTTCAAGGATGTGAGGGTCTAGGAGACAAGATAAAGTGGATGAAACAATGCATGGCAGGATCATCGAGTGTTATTGATGATGATTGAAAGAAGTACCTAGAAGTGTTTGTGGTTGATGAGGAATTCCTAGGATGGTGCAAACAGTGGAAAGGGGCTTTAATGGTCAAGGTGTTGGGGAAGAGAGTGAACTACCATGTAATGGCAAATAAACTAAACTGAGAATGGGCGCTGAAGGGAAGGATCAAGATCATAGACATGCCTCATGACTTCTACCTGGTGTAGTTCGAAAGCCTAGAAGATTACAAGCATTCAATGTTTGAAGGTCCGTGGAGGATTGCAAATCATTATATTCTAGTGCAACGGTGGAGGCTAGGGTTTCTTAATTAAGCAACAATGGAGAAGAAGGTCGCAGCTTGGATTTGCATTCCAAACTTGTCAATAGAACTTTATGATGAAACATTCTTATATATGGCGGCTGGGGAACACCTTGGGAACCATGTTGAAAATTGACAAAGTGACATCCATCCACTCTAGGGGCCGATTCGCTAGAATTTGTGTAGAGTTGGATCTAGCAAAGCCATTGGTGCCAAAAATTATTGCTCGGGGACAAGTGTTAAAGTTGGAGTATGAGGGTCTGCATGTGATATGCTTTCAATGTGGCCAATATGGACACAAGGTGGAAAGTTGTTTTGACAATCCAAGGGTGATTTTACTAAGGGAATGCCACCTAAGGAGAATATCGAAATCAACTCGGTGAAAAGTAGCCAAGTGGCCAAAACGATGGAAGCACCGTTAGAAACTAGAGCTGATAGAGAAAAAACAGTGACCATGGCGCAAGAGGGGAACCAAGTGGAGGACTTAGATAGCAATGATCAATCCCTATATGGCCCATGGATGATTGTGAACAGGAAGAACCTCAACAAAAGTTGAAACAAAGATAACAGATTGAGTAGCGTAAATAAACTAGGTAGCGAGAGACCAAGTCTGCCACAGGATACGAAAAGAAACATTGCAAAGATATGCATGGCAATGATGATATGACGTATTTAGGAAACAAAAAAAATGACTCTAGAGATAGTGTTCGAAGAGAGTAGAAAGGTGGAAATAGCTTTATTTAGGGGCCCCAACTTTAATATTAAGTTCCGCAACGTAATAGGTAGAAAAAATCATCAACGCAGTGGAGTGATCAAGAGTAAAAGAGGAGGGGTGCCTCCAGTAGGTTCAACAAAACCTTCCAAGGGGGAGGCGAAAAGAAAGGTAGTGAAAGAGGGTGAGAAAGGAAAGATAAGGGTGCAAAAAGTAACTACAAATGTAGCTTTGAAGCATAAGGATGAAGATGACTAAGAGATGCTTCGGATGATTAAAAGAATGGAGGAGAAAATGGGCACACAAAATATTAATACGATAATAAAAGCAATCAGGTCAGGAAATTTTCACTTCCGAAAAGGCGAAACCTCAAGAACCAAGCTTGTACTCACTAATGATGGGTTCTAGACAGAAGCTCAGAGGTTTATACAGCGAAGGACGACGACAACCGCTATGAAGGAGGACACCCCACATAGGAAGCCCCCCTAGGTGATGAAGACATGATGGTAGTTAGTGAAGTGAGTGCATCTCACCAAGGTCTTGTACCTATTGGGGTTACCAAACTTGCTAGTTCCAAATGAATATGTTGGCATGGAACTACAGGGGGACTGCAGGTAGAGGTTTTGTTAACCTCGTGAAAGATATAAAAAAAGGAGTATAAGGTGTCATTCCTTTGCCTATTAGAGACGCATATGAGTGGATATAAGGCCTAGAAAATATCGGGAAGATATGAATTTAATAAAAGTTTTGTTATGGATGCACAAGGTCAAGTAGGAGGAATATGGGTATTATTGGACGAAGTCGATTGGGAAGTAGAGATTATATCTCATGGCACACAGTTTGTGCACCTTCGTATTAGATATGGGAAAGGTGCTTCATGGGTGGTTATAGTGGTTTATAGGAGCCCTAGCTATGCGAAGAGACAAGAATTATGGCATGCACTTATGGATATTGCGGTGAATGATCCAGGTCCATGGGCTATAATCGGGGACTTTAATGTGCTCTTGCATTCATTTTGAAAGAAACAAAGCCCACACTACGTCATCGACTAGGAGCATGGAAGACTTTCGGAACATAGTAGAACAGTGTGAGCTTATAGATGTGGGGTTCCAAGAATTCCCATTTACTTGGAGCAGAGGAGACCTAATGAAGAGAATAGATCGCATGCTTATCAATATTTCATGGAAACTACAATTTCCAGATGCTACAGTATTCCACCTTCCAAGCTTCAAATTAAACCACAGGCCGTTATTAGTGCAGCTTGCAAACAAGGTTGCGATAAATAGAAGGCAGCGATCCTTCCGGTTCCTAGCATCGTGGTTACTGCATGAGGAGTTCCCTAGCTTTATAGCATCAAGATGGAAACGTAATAGAGATTGGAATGATCAGATTGGCCAACTCTGGAAGGACCTACAGAAGTGGAATGAGGAATTCTTCGGGCATATATTCTCTTGAAAACATAGGTTGTTGTGGAAGCTTAATAATATTGATAGCCAAATGAGGAGAGGGGCAAGGCCATGGCTAGTACAGGAACAAAAAAACGCGTGGAAGGAATACGAGCAAGTCTTGATCCAAGAAGAGGTACTATGGTTCCAAAAATCCAGATCCAAATGGATTGAATTTGGTGATAAGAACTCGAAATACTTCCACAGCCTGACGTCGGTTCACTGAAAGCAAAATCGGATTGATATAATTTAGAATGAAAATGGTGAGTGGGCTGGTCAATCGCTGGAGCTAGAAAAGTACATCACTTCATATTTCAAAGTGATCTTCTCCAATGATAATACGTGAACTCCTTTTTGCTTGACTGGTGCCTTTCCGAAGTTGGATATGGATGAGATTGAAATGTTGGGGCAAGAGGTGACAAAAGAGGAAGTCCATGTAGCTATCAAGAGTATGGGTCCCTTTAAAGCTCCGGATTGTGATGGATTTCAAGCGATTTTCTACCAAACACAATGGAGCATAGTGGGTAATGATTTCAGTGATCGTATCATGGATGCATGCAAGAATCCTATGAAGATTAAGAAGATAAATGAAACTCTAATCACCCTTATCCCAAAGGTTGAGCCAACGATAAGAATGCGGGACCTAAGACCCATTAGTCTATTGTAATGTGTCTTATAAAACAATCACAAAAATAATGGTGTTAAGACTTAGACAAGTGATGGGGAAGTTGGTCAGCCCGTGTCAATGCAACTTCATCCCCAACAAGCATAGCAGCGATAATATTGTGGTTGCGCAAGAAGTGTTTTACTTTATGAGAAGCAGGAAGGGGAAGACTAGATGGATGACGATTAAAGTTGATCTCGAAAAAGCATATGATCGATTGAATTGGGAGTTTGTGAAAGAAAATCTCATTGACATAGGATGTCCAACCAACTTCATCAATATTATATGGCATTGTATATCAACAGTCAGTATGAGAATGCTTTGGAATGGTGAAGCGCTTAAAGAATTCTACCCTTCTAGGGGAGTGCGACAAGGTGACCTTATCTCTCCATACTTATTCGTTCTATGTATTGAAAGATTGTTCCAACCAATCAATTTAGCGATTGAGAAGGAAATATGGAAACCAATACATATCAGTAAAGGTGGGCCGCGAATATCACATTTAGCATTCGTAGACGATCTTATCTTGTTTGTTGAGGCGATGGCAGAGCAAGCGGAGATAATCAGCACAATATTGAATTTATTTTGTGAGAGCTCAAGGCAATGGGTGAATAGAGAAAAAACAAGAATTTACTTCTCCAAAAATACCAACTGAAATGTTAAAGAGATAGTGGCAAAATGTGGATTCCAGTGTACAGACGACCTTGGGAAGTATTTAGGGGTGCCCATCTTTCATGCGTCTTTGTCCAAGCAAACATTTGGCTTCCTACTAGAGAAAGTGAACAAGTGGCTCAGTAACTGGTAAGGGAAACTTCTATCAATGGTAGGCAAAGTCACACTTGCAAAATTGGTATTACAGTCGATCCTGATTTACATTATGCAGTCCATAATTCTTCCAATATCAGTCTGCGAGTAGATTGATAGAAAGTGTCGAGGGTGTATTGGGGGAAAGTACATACGGTTGCATGGAAAGATATCTGTTCAGCCAAGTATGCGGTGGACTAGGATTACACACCACGCGAAGCATGAACAACGCACTTCTTATGAAGGTTGGTTGGCGGTTGTGTACACGTAAGAAAGCCTTATGGTCAACGGTGATTCATGCGAAATATAAGTATAGAAATAAGGTTGCGCCAGTAATGGGAAAAGTGAAAGTTATGTCAAACTTCATGAAGGGGGTCAACCTAGTATGGGAGGAAGTATCAAAGCACACTGTCTAGAAGGTAACGAATGACACTTCTACTCTCTTCTAGCAGGACCAGTGGGTTCCACAACATGGGAAGCCAAGTGAATATGCATGTGTGCAATTAGACGAAATTGACAAACAAGCCACTGTAAGTGACTTCACCATTCCTCAAGGAGGTTGGGATGTGAACAAACTTAGAAAGATGGTCCCACAAAAGGTGTGCGAGACTATTTTGGCGCTAGAGCCTCCAGTTATATCTCGAGATGATGATGCCTTGACCTAGAGTATAACTAATGATGAGCATTTGTCCACGACATTTGCTTACAAAGCCATTACCCAGGAAACTGATAGCAAGAATCCGTTATATCGTACAATATGGAGATGGTAGGGACTAGAGAGGATGTGAATACATGCATGGAAGGTGGCTCGCCAAGCCTTGGTTACTAAGGCCCTAAGGAAGTCTAAAGGGCTAGCAGCAGACAACATATGCCTAGTATGTCTCCTCGAACCAAAAACTGTACTTCATGTGTTACGAGACTGCATATTTGCAAGAAGAGTCTGGGAGGAAATTTCAAATAAAATACTACTTACGACATTCTTTAATGATGAGGTAAGTGAATGGCTACAAGGCAACATGCGCACGACTATTAATCACTAGCAGAGGGAATGGCATATTCAGTTTGGGGTAGCTCTATATTACCTGTGGAGGAACCGGAATTATGTAGTTTTCTCTTTATTCTTGGCGTCAGTCTCAAGTATTGTGGCCAGATCTAGATGAATGGTAATAAGCACCTTGTACGCATTCGAGTTCGAGCACGCAATCCATGATAACAATAGCATTTCTTCGAGAACGGGAAAAGTAGTGTGGGAGCCTCCAAGCCAAGGACAATATAAGCTCAACTGTGATGGAGTTGTCAATGCGAGTGGCGAAGCAGCGTGCGGAGGTGTTCTATGAGATCAAAATGGAGTTGTATTATGGGCATTTGCGCATAATCTAGGAACGTGCTCGATCGTGCATGCAGAAGTATGGGCCATTGCTATGAGCATCAAAATTGCATGAGATAGAGGTTTTAAAAGGGTGTATGTTGAATGTGATTCAAAACATGCAATTGAGTTAGTGGAAGCATGCGTCGAGCAACAAACCCAATGATTCAGTTGATTCAATCTATTAAAGAATTCGTGGCTCACGGAGGAAGTTACACGTGGAGATATGTCAGCCGAGAAGCAAACATGGTCGCGGATGCTTTAGCTAAATTTGGCTTTACCCTTAATGGAGAGTGTGAGATTTTTTATTCGAGTCTTAGGTTTATTTATACCCTTTTAATAGATGATGTAAGTTTTGAAATTTGTCAAATTTTTTAATAATAATATTTTCTAGGGGCTCCTAAGCCCCCCCTATTGCACCAAAAAAAAAAGGAATCAATATCTTTTATTTGCATTAATAAAATTATAATTTAAAATAAAATAAACAACAAAAATATATTATTTTAAAATTAAAATAATATTTTCTAAATTTGAATCTTTTATGTATTTAAATTTTTAATGTCATTTAGCTAAGAATTAGGAAAAAAAATTAGATAAAAACCAAAGAATATCTAAGAGGCTTAATTGCAATTTTGGTCCCCCTACTTTTTCAAATCCACAATTTTGGGCCCATAGTTTAAAATTCACAATTTTGATCCCCTTACTTTCGAAATCAAACACTTTTGGTTCATTCGTTAGATTTGAGATGTTGACTGTTATCTTTAACGTTGACTTTTTTTTATTGTAATTAATAATTATTTAAATAAAATTAATTAGTTAACTTTTTTTTACTAATGACATAATTACCTTTTTTTTTATTCCTAAGTTACCCTTTGATTTAATAAGTTAATTTAAATAAAAATTAAGTGAATTTTGATAGTTAGAATTCAAACCTACATCTTTTTAGTTTTCAAATGTTAGAATAACCATTAAACCAATGATCTAATTAATAACTAATAGGAAACATTTATATATATAAATCTTTCACATAAATTTTATTTATTATCATATATTTATTTATTATTTTTTCTATTCTTAACAAGAATTTAGTAATTTAAATAAAATTAAATAAAGGGAGTGATTTATAAAATAAAAAGTGATATATATATATATATTTTACAGCTAATAATAGGAAATGTTAAAAAATAAATGAAGAATAATTTAAATAACTTCAGTGTCTCGACATCTCTCTTGACATCTCTCTGTCATAGTTTTAAAAGTCGGACCGGTGATCGAATTGATTAAGACACTGGGTCACTGGGTTATTGTTCAAACTAGTGGGTCACTAGTTTACCACATGACCTGACCTATATTGAAAAAAATTAAAAATATTTATTATATACAAATTTTAAATTTATAAAAGTTTATTTAATTAATCTTTAATATTATTAAAAGTTATTTAATTTATTCTTCCTTTATTAACATCTCATATTATTAGTTGTAATTTTTTTTATATATATTTTACTTTTATTTTATAAATCACTCCCTTTATTTTACTTTTATTTAAAATACTAAATTCTTGTTGAGAACACAAGAAACAATAAATAAATATATGATAATAAATAAAATTTATGTGAAAGAGTTATATATATAAATGTTTCATAATAGTTATTAATTAAATCATTGGCTTAGTGGTTATTTTAACATTTAAAAATTAAAGATTTGATCAAAATTACGGATTTGGAAAAATACGGGACCAAAATAGCAGTTAAGACCAAAACTGTAAATTTGAAAAACAATCAATTCCAATAATATATAATTGAAGAACATCCTTGGTACATATAAAAAAATGATTTATGTATATAAGTTTGAAATACACAAGAACACACTAGAAGGGGGGGGTTGAATAGTGGGTTTAAAACTTTTTCGTAAATACTATTAATTCACAAGTTGCCTTCTTGAATATATGTTAGTTTAAATCAGCAAATATATCCTTACAAGGCAAAGCTTAGAAAGTCTTTCCAATAGAGTATAGTGAGCAAGATAAATATATGTAATCACAAGACAGCAGATGAGAGCTTATTTTTATACTGGTTCACCCAACCTGAGCTATGTCTAGTTCTCCTTTAACAATTGTTAAAGGGTTCCACTATAATCAACTGATTACAAGACAAGTATTCTTCACTGCCACTTCTAGCTACAAGTATTCTCTATGTCACTCTTGGCTCCAAGTATTCTAAACCACTTCTAGTTACAAGTACGAATCTCCCCCCTAAGATTATACTTCCCAAGTATTCTTTTATCACTAAGCCACTCTTGGCTTTCTATATAAATATATATAAGATTCAGATAACTCTCAAAGAGAGGATATAAACAAATATTGAATCTATGTGAACTTGTAGAGGATAGATATTCTCTTTTTATCTCAGCTCGTGTTCAAGACCTTTTCTCATAATGCTTTCTCATGCTGTCTAGATTGATTTTTGTTATTCTGTTCTAGTTCATTAGTCTTCTTGTTGCATGGAGGCATCCTTATAAAGTGAGCTTCATGAATTTGAACGTTGGAGAAGACTTCTTTTTGTTGTCTCACACAGTAGAGTGTTGAAGTAGCTTTGACTGTGCTTGATGTGACAGGAGCAAGTTTCTTGTCTCTGTTATAGTTGTTTTTTAGCTAAAAGTGTGCATCCCAATGTTGATTGGTTCTTTTGGCTGTACCTACATACTTCACATAATGCGAGACATACAAGTAATACGAGGAATCAAAGAAAGTAATGTTAAAGAGAGTCTCCCTTTCTTTCTGTTGTAGCAATGCCTTTATTTGAGTAAAGAATTAATTATACAACACATATTCCTCAGCACATATGACAGATTTGATTCTGTTTTTGCACAGACAGCGTCTGGCTTAATAGACATAGTCTGGTCTAACTTACTATGGTTTGTTTGTGCACAGACAGTGTCTGGCTTAACAGATATAGTCTAGTTTGACTTACTATGGTTTGGAATGAGGAACAGGGTTTGTTCTAGCCTTAGGAATCATCTGGCTTGGCATCAGACATCGTCTGGTCTTGCATCAGACATTGTCTGGCCTGGCATCAGACATCGTTTGGCCTTGCATCAGACATCGTCTGGCTTGGTATCAGATATCATCTAGCTTGGAGACTTTGCATGATCTGTTAAGAGCTTATTTTAGTCTGTTTATAAGCAATTCCAGTGCTAGATTTAACCATTTCAAGTTATCAAATAGTTAGAGCATAGGTTTTAAGTTGAGAGAATTTACCATTGTCTGTTTCTTACTTTGATTTCCTAAAATGACTTAGTTTGAAATCATCAATTGATTAAATATTATTACATTTGTTATCATCAAAACCTATCAAGGTATTAAGGGTCAGACATCATCAAATGTCTTGGTTCTAATAAAGTTTTTGAGTTTTTAATATATATATATATATAGCATTCTTTATCACTTATTTAAAATTTTTATTTCTAAGTTAATTTTAAAAAATAATTATGATTTTTTAAATAATTATACAAGAAATTTGCTAATTAATAACATAAAATTTTAAATAAGGATACTCTAAAATAATTTTATATAAAAATATTGATTATAAATTTGTAACTAAATGAAAAGTTTTAAGTTTTGTTAAAATAATTTTCACTAAATGTTGAAGCACACAATCTAATTTTAAAGTATAACAAAACTTGAATGGTAGTAGTAACAATATAATTTTTTAAATTTATATCTATGTACTCTTGAAGAAAATAAGGTTATTCTTTATAATTATATATAAATATTTACATTGTATTAACATGTCTATCTTTTACTTAAAAAAAATATCTCTGTATATCAAATTGTTTGTGTAAGGACCTATCAAGTTGAAGACTTGAAGCTAAAACTATGGAAAAACTAGATTAATAATTTTGAACCAACTTAGAAAATGTTAAAGAGATACTGAGAAATTTTTTCGCGTTTTGAAGCAAAGATGTTTAGCTTTAAAACTTGGAACGATGTTCCTATAGATGAATTTCATAGTTCAAATAATAAAACCAGTTGTAAAACATGTTATAAAACTTATGAAGTGGGAAGGGGTCAATAGACACCTATTAAATACTATATAGTTATGTATATAAAAGTTCATATGATTTTAAAATTTGATAATCAAATGGTTTAACAACTCACTAAAATAAAAATGCTATTATGATATAAAATATTTAGAAACTTTCAAGTACCTGATGAATTAATTATAATTGAGAAGTTATAGTTTAAAATTCGTAATAGAAGCGTATATGAAAGTAATTTAGTGTGTATTAGTTAAACTTAAATTCAAACTTTCGAGTTGTACAACTCCTAAACATAGAGTAAGTTGTTCAAAAATCTTGTTACTACAAGTTGATGAAGATTTCTATCACATAAACAAAGACAACTTAAAATCACAGCTTCCAACAAGGCTCATCTCCCTAAAGTAGCATATATACAAAATATGGGAGGTACCAAATCAAACAAAATAAAGGGGAGATTCCCAAATTACTACATTCGCCTCTAGCATCCTCTTGCTATACTAGATTGTGACTCCTTCATTTTGTCTACTCCTTTACTGGTCAACAAGTAACGAAATCAAACAATACAAAGAGAAGCAAGGTGAGGTTATGGTAACATATAGAAACAAGTAGGAGAGAAATAATAACAACAACATAACCTATGCGTATACACTCCCATATCATGTTGGGCCAATATCACAAATCAAAGCTCAAGACCCGAGGATTTACTTATATTCTGGATCAAGACAGTGTAATTCAACATAGATCAACTACAATATTTCAAGTTTATACAATATATGCATCAATCACATGATATCCATACTCGAGCACATGGAGTTAGTTACACATTCTTAAAGTATGCCATGTTGCAAGTATATTTACACATGACAGTTATAATAATACAGTTTCAACAGTATATTTAAACTCCCAAGTAAAATACTAAAGCACAAATATAAGATTAAGGCTTGTAACCTATTTTAAGGTAAGTTAAGAACCTTTAAATATATCACAAAACATGACACATGTTATTGGATCAATACACATGAGTTACATGCTTTACAAGTTCACAGTTTACACACTATGCACACCAAACTCCAACAAAACTAGTTTGAACTCACTGCATTAGAAACATTCCCATAAATCATACAACATTGACATGGAATGATTCCAAAACGATTCTAAAGCTAAGACTTAACTCTGTACCATATTAAAAGGATTTAAACAAATGCCTTATAGGTTGGTTAGATAGCAAATTCTTTTCTACAAAGTTATTATAAGGTCAATTTCATCATGACTACTAAGTATATCTTCTTCTCACAATTCACATACAATTTCCAATGGAATTTAATCTGTTGCATAATGAAGGTTACATACAACACATCTTGGCCCTCAAGGGAAATAAACTAGTTCCAATTCAAGACATCATATCCAATTCAAGTAGAACAAAATACTTACATCAAACCCATCTCAACATCGCATATATATATATATATATATATATACTACATGATAAGATAAGGAACTCTAAGGTAAGTTGGGGTGTAATAAACACTTAGAGTAGGCCGCATGTGTCTCACAAATCATTCACTTCTCACACAACCCCATATAGTTAACACTACCTCAAATTTTTGCCTCACTAAACTTGTTTTAGTGTAAACATCACCAAATATTGTGAGAGACTCCAAATTGGATGAGACCACTTGAATTTGAAAGCTAAGACACAAGTCTAGAGAAAAACCAAAAGGTATAAGCTAGTTCATTCCAGAACAACCCTAGTTTTATTCCAACACAGAACAATTCATAAACAAGAATTAACATTTACTTTGAGTATAACTAAACTTCCAACGTATATTAAGTATAAGGGGGGTTGGGTACATAGGCAAGTCTGATTCTTGACTTCTATGAGACTTATAAAAACAAGGAAAAAAAGTCCAGACAATGATTCAAGCAATACATCTCTCAAATTGAAGCAACAAGTAGAGGTATACAAATTTGTCCTACAATCACCCACAAGCAACCTACTTTGCCAAAATATTCATCAAATTATTTAGGTGGTTCTAAAACTCATGAGATCAATTGTCGAGGAAAGAGGGAGTCTAAAACCAGAATATTGAAGGAGGGAAAGGTCTGGTTCACTATAATTTGTTCTCACAAAATAATAGAAGGCAAGGTGGAATCATTGCTAATTTTTAGCATACTCCCTTGTCATGTTTCTAAGTTATCTAGTTTCCTATTGGCTGGACATATTGGAGGGCTTGGAAGAGTTGGAATTGGGCTTCCCTATGGTCTATGAAACAAGTAATACAATTCCAATCAATGACTCTAACTTGATAGCCCAAAAATAAACACAAACAACAACAATACCAAAATTGTCTTTGCACATAAACATACCCAACCTGTCTAGCCAAAATATTCACCAAATATTTAGAAGAAACATAAAAATTATGAGACCAATCAGGTTTGAAAGAAGACATTTAAAACTAGAAAACCACCAAAGAACTTAGCTAATTACAAAACGAGAAGTTCACAGGAGTTGGTCTAAAATAGAACAGAATCTGTCCCAAATTTCAGCAATAAATCTCAAGGTTTTAGAATACTACTGGTTCCAACTTTCCTCATGTCACCTAGTATTTAAAAGCATGGCTTGGTACAAAAACAATCATTATACACTTAAATAGATAAAAATAGAATTTTTTATTCTAATTTGGTGGCCATAGTCAAATAGTTGAATACACTTTCTTGACTTACTAGAAAAGATTAAGAATAAATCAATAAGCATTATAATCACCCATTTCATAAAATTCTCCCATTAGATTCACAAGGATCACACAAACACAGAGATTCAAGGGATTAGACTCATTACATATGTGAATCTCATACATAATTAATTTCACTAACTTAAGCATGCATAATCTATCCAAGCCAAAAATGCATTATTTGGGGAATTATGCTAATGGCTCATGAAATTGGGGTTCACCAATCTTGAGATAATGTTTAGAATCTCTCAATCATACCAATTTAAACATCACATTATAGAAACACACAAATACAAGTATAATAGGAAATTCCAATTTTATCATATTACGCGTCAATCGGTGACTTGATGACATTGAACACCCAAGAACTTTAGGAGTGGAGAGTTCCTAACTCTCTCCTACTACTATTTTATATGCTACCCCTCACTCCTGTTAAGGTGTAATTCAAATTAGCTATGCTAGTTGGTTAGTCTAGTGTGATTGTTAGTTTCTAACTGTATTAACTACTTTTAGGTTGCTACAAGTTAAAAGCATTGCTTTATAAATACATTGTAACATTTTGTTTTCAATAAGAAGTGACAACTATTCTCCATTTTCTCTTTTTTTTAGTGTGTGTATGTTAAAACACTATTATTCTCTACATGTGTGTGTGCCTTTATTCATTGCACAGTCTTGCACCAACAATGGTATTAAGAGCAAGGTTCTGATCTTTGAAGAGTGAACAGGAAGATCAAAGTGTTATGGCTTCCATAGCAAGGAACCTCCCTGCATCTTTGCCAATCTTGAGCAGCAAGAACTATGACAGATGGTGTGTGCAGATGAGGGTAATCTTTCAATTCCAAGAAGTGCTTGAAACTGTGGAGGAAGGGATTCAAGAAATTGAAAGGAATGCAAGTAAAGCAGAGAAGAAAGCCCACAAGGAAGAAGAGAAGAAGGATTGCAAAGCCCTCTTCATAATCCATCAAAGTGTGGATGCTGATAATTTTGAGAAGATAATCTCATCAAATACAGCAAAAGAGACATGGGAGATTCTTCAGAAATCACATGGAGGAGCAAAGAAATTGAAGAAAGTGAAGTTGCAAACCCTCAGAAGGCAATATGAATTGCTGCAGATGAATGAAGGAGAAAGCATCTCTGAATATTTCATCAGATTATTGCACATCACCAATTTGATGAAAGTAAATGGTGAGAATCTGACCCCTCTATTGATTGTTGAGAAGGCATTAAGAACCTTGACTCCAAGGTTCGATAATCTTGTAGTGGCTATAGAATAGTCAAAAGATTATGCAGAGATGAAGGTGGATGAGCTACAAGGTGTACTTGAAGCTTAAGAAATGAGGATGGATGAAAGAATTGCTAAAAGATCCAACAATGAGCAAGCCCTACAAGCTCAAACTAGATCAAGAAATGATGGTGCAAGCAGCAAGAAAAACAAGGGAAAGTAGAAGAATAACAAAGGGCAGAATCAAAGTGCAGAATTAGGCAATGCAGGGAATAAAAATAAAAAAGAAAGCAACAATGGGAAATCTGATGCTCAAGATAAACACAGTGTAAGAAGATATTTGATAAAAGGGGAATTTAGTGTTATAATTGTCAAAAATGGGGCCACTTTGTTGATGAATGCAAGGGAAAAATAGTACAAAGAAAGGAGGTTGAGGCTCAGATTGCTCAAGATGATGATGATTCTGAGTTTGAACAAGTGTTACAAATGGTCACCACTAAAACTGAGACAAATTTCTCTAATCAATGTACCTTGACATTGGTTGTTCAAACCATATGTCAAGAAGAAAAGAGTGGTTTACTGATCTTGATGAGAAGGTCAAAAGCAAAGTGAAATTTGGTGACAATTCAGTTGTCATTGTAGAAGGAGTAGGCAGAGTCATGATCAGAAGAAAAGATGGGTTAAAAGCTTATATTTCAGATGTTCTCTATGTTCCTAAGCTAAAGAACAACCTACTAAGTCTTGGCTAACTAGTAGAAAAAGGTTACTCAATGACCTTGCACAACAATATTATGAAGATCTATGATTCCATCAAGAAGCTAATTTTGTAGGTTCCTTTATCAAGAAATAGGAACTTCAAAATTGGCATAGAAGTGCTAGAAAGGGAATGCCTTACAACTACCATTGAAAACGATCATTGACTATGGCATTGCAAGTATGGTCACTTGAATTTCAGAAGCTTATACCAACTACAAACTAAAGGAATGGTGATTGGTCTCCCTCATTTGACGGAACCTCATCAAATATGTGAAGATTGTTGTGTGAGCAAACAACCTAGGAACTCCTTCAAGACAAAGGCAATTCATATCAACAGAAAATTTAGGAGTAGTATATTTTGATGTTTGTGGACCTTTCAAAGTGCAATCACTTGGAGGTAACAACTATTTTGTTTCCTTCATTGATGAGTATACTAGAATGATGTGAATATTTCTAATAAAAAGGAAAAATGAAGTATTATCTGTCTTTAAAAAATTCAAACTCATGTGTGAAAAACAAAGTGATAAAGCACTTAAGGTGCTACGAACAAATGGAGGTGGTGAATACATTTCACATGAATTTGAAGTTTTTTGTGAAAATGAGGGGATGATTCATGAGAAAATAGCTCCCTGCACTTCTTAGCATAATGGGATGGCAGAAAGAAGGAATAGATCCATTATGAATATGGCAAGGAGCATGTTAAAAGGAAGAAATCTACCAAAGTATTTATGGGGTAAAGCTATGTCAACAACTTGTTTTATCTTGAATAAATGTCCTACAAAAGGATTGAAAGATTCAACACCTGAAGAGGCTTAGACAAGGAGAAAACCAACAGTTTCAAAGTTGAAGATTTTTGGTTCTCTTTGCTACAAGCATGTGCCAAAGCAAGTAAGAAGAAAGCTGGATGATAGAAGTGAACCTATAATCTTCCTAGGCTATCATCCTACAGGAGCATACAAGTTATATGATCCAAGAGGCAGAACAATTATGGAAAGAAGAGATGCGATTACAGATGAAGGCAAAGGGTGGAATTGGGATGAGTGTAGTTCCAATGATAGAAGAATGACTCCAATCCTTGATGAAGTTCAGGATCAAGAACCTACAACTACTATCACTGCTCAGTCATAGAGACCTCAGAGGAACAGAACTCAACCTCTGAGGTTGAATGATTGTGAAGTACTATTAGATAGTGTTGTAACTGCTGAGGGAGATTTAGTGCACTTTTCACTAATGGCATATGCAGAGCTAGTCAATTTAGAAGAAGCAATGCAAGATGAAAAATGGAAGGCTGCAATGAAAGATGAACTGAGTTCTATTGAGAAGAATCAGACATGGGAACTAATTGAACTACCTCACAATAAAAGACCAATTGTTGTAAAGTGGGGCTACAAAATTAAGAAAAATCTTGATGGTACAATAGCTAAATACAAAGCAAGGTTGGTTGCAAAAGGATTCCTACAAAGGCTTGGTATTGATTATCATGAAGTATTTGCACCAGTGGCAAGAATAGAGACTATTCGACTAGTAACATCCATTGCAAGCATCAAAGGTTGGACACTTCACCAATTAGATGTAAAATCTGCATTCTTGAATGGTCCATTGGATGAAGAAGTCTACGTGGATCAACTCCCTAGATTTGAAAATCAAAGCAACAAGGTGTTTAGGTTGAGGAAAGCATTGTATGGGTTGAAGCAAGCGCCAAGAGCCTAGAACAAGAGAATTGACTCTTTTCTACTCAATTAGAATTTTGCCAAATGTACAAGTGAACATGGAGTATACATTAAGTCATCTCAAGTAGCTGACTTACTGATTGTGTGTTTATATGTAGATGATCTACTGGTTACAGGCAACAATGAAGAAGAAATTACTACATTCAAAGAAGGAATGATGGCTAAGTTTGAAATGTCTGATCTAGGCAAACTAACCTACTTTTTGGGAATTGAATTCATTCCAAAAACTAAAGGAATCTTCATGCACAATAAAAGGCATGTAGCAAACATCCTAAAGAGGTTCAATATGCTAGATTGCAATCTAGTTTCAACTCTTGTTGAGACTAGTACCAAGCTACCCAAGGAAGGGATTGGTAAACTTGTAAACAAAACTAAGTACAGGTAGTTGGTTGGATCTCTGAGATATCTATGCAATACAAGACCAGACCTAGCCTATGGAGTTGGTTTAATCAATATATTTATGGAAGAACCTAATACATTCCAAGCAGCTGGCAAAAGGATACTGAGGTATATAAAGGGAACACTTGATTTTGGTGTGTTGTTTCCCTGTAAAATGAAGAGTACATATGCAGAAATAATAGGCTACACTGACTCTAATTGGTGTGGAGATAAGGATGATAGGAAGAGCACAAGAGGGTATGTGTTTATGTGTGGAGATAGACCAATTTCATGGAGTTCTAAAAAACAAGAAGTGGTAGATTTGTCAACTTGTGAAGCTGAATATATTGCAGCATCACTAGGAGCTTGTCAAGATATTTGGCTTGAAACATTGTTGCAAGAAATGAACCTGAAGTTGACAAGACCTATAAAGCTGAAGATTGATAATAAGTCTACAATTGACTTGGCAAAACACCCAGTGGTTCATGGAGGGATCAAGCACATAGAAACAAATTACCATTTCATTAGAGAACAAGTGAACAAGGGAAAATTGGAACTAGAGCACTTTAGTAGTGAAGAGCAGCTACCTGAAATTTTTACTAAGGCTTTGAAAGTTGAAAATTTTCACAACTTGAAACAAAGACTAGGAGTTATGTCTTTAGCAAATTTGAATTAAGGAGAGTGTTAAAGTGTAATTCAAATTAGCTATGCTAGTTGGTTAGTCTAGTGTGACGGTTAGTTTCTAACTGTATTAACTACTTTTGGGTTGCTGCAGGTTAAAAGCATTGCTCTATAAATACATTGTAACATTCTGTTTTCAATAAGAAGTGATAACTATTCTCCATTTTCTCTTTTTTTTAGTGTGTGTATGCTAAAACACTATTATTCTCTACATGTGTGTGTGCCTTTATTCATTGCATAGTCTTGCACCACCAACACAAGCTTTGTTGGGATTCTTTAAGAACGTTGCGTCGCTATCGCTTGCATGTAGATGATAACCATTGAACGTCATAGTTCCTTATACAGAAAGCAAAATGAAAACTAAAAATTGATTGATTAAAGAGCACAGTCAGAATTAGAGTTTTAAAATGAGGAAACTAAATTTATCAATTAAATTCAAAACCAAAAATGTGCTCAGAACCTTGAAGAGGGTTTGCAATAGAGATTTTGAAGGCGAAATCAAGACCATTCTCTACATGCAAAAAGGGAAAACAAGTATTTGGGGAAAACAAAAAAATCTAAGAGAGAACAGATTCATGGGTGTGAGAACAAAGGCCACTAGAGAGGGAAGCTGATACCTTTGAGTGTCGTTCACTCAATGGAGCAAGGTGATGGTTCATGCGACACATGCTTGCTGGCTTTGTACCAAGCTGAAAAGAAAAGAGAGGAGTTTGTTGTTGTTGAACGAAGAGGAGCGGATGGAAGAAAATGGGAATCAAAGATTGGGTTTGTGAAAGGTAAGTGTAGAGTTTTTATCTCTTGGATGGTAACATGTAGGTGGCTGGCCTTATTCTTAAGCTTGCAAAGTAAGAGGGATTTAAGAAAATAATTAAATTAGGGGTTATAAAACTTAAATCAAAGAATTGGTTGGTTTAATAAAATTAACCAATTGGAATAAAAAATGAGAATAATGGAATAATTTAGGATACAATGGTATAATTCCAAATAAATTTAAAAACAAGGTAATTATTTTAAAATATTAGGAATAGGTATAGTAATTAATTTAGACGATAAAATTAACAAAGCAGATCATAGAAATTGCTACCATAACATTTGGTGACTTTGTAATTTAATTTAGATATACTAGAAGTATAAGACTAAAATTTAAAGATCATCGAGACTAACCGAATATCTCAATCTAATTATTTTAGAATTAATTATTTTAAGAGATATGGATTGAGCTCTTTAATTGACCACTATAGCTCTCACTAAGTTTTAAGGTGTTCAATCTTTTTCACGAATATTAGTAATTATAAAATAACTAATTTCATGTGCACATCACTGTGACTTAGATTACTCTAAGCCCAAGAATCTTATATTAATAGCCTACAAACACAACAACAAACACATCCAAGCACACATACATACGATAAAGTAACCTCTAATAAACTTAGTTCCTAAAAACACACGATGTTATAGTTTGCAGAAAGCTTTGTTTGTTGTTTTATTTCATTGAAATTTAACTTATAATAAAGCCAACTAATGTTATTCTTTGCTAAAAACTGCATCTTGATCTCAACAATTATTTCAGGTACTACAAAATATTATCAATAATATATTTTCAAAATGTATTCTTAATAAAATTTCAAACCCTAAAAAAAAATTCAATAATATTTATTAGTAAATTATTTTGTAATGTTGATCAAGGGTGTATCAAAAGGGAGACTTTGGTTTTTTTTTTTTAAGTAAAGAAAACTTTTACACTTGGGAAACCTGATGAATACTTTTAATAAATTAATTTGTCTAATCAATTTTTTTAGCTAATTAATATATATTTAGTTAAATAATAATAATATATATTTAGTTACATAATAATAATTAAGTTAATTAATTCATGTAATCATTATTGTCTTCTTTATGCAAAATTAACGTGGAAGATAAATTACATGATTAATTTCTATAAAAATTAAAGATGCTTATTTATAGAAACATCGGCTAATACAGGATGAAATATGAGATTTCTTTTTTATGAAAATTAAGTAAGGACAATCTTTACATTTAATTTACTGGATAAATATTTTTACTAAATTAATATATTAAGTAACACATGATTTTTACACTAGATTCACGGGATATGATATGATATTTTTATATAAATTAATTTGTAGAGATTTGAATTTCAATGGAGAATTGATGGGCGATGATAACATCAATTTAGATAACAATGTACGGAGAAATTCTACTTATGTATTATAATTAGGCTTAATTGTAATTTTCATCCCCTAATTTTCTAAAATGACGATTTTCATCCCTAGTTTTAAAAGTGAATAATTAGGTCCTCCTGGTTTCAAAAACGCACAAATTCAGTCCCTCCGTTTATTTTAAAGAATTGATTGTTAGTTTTAACGTTGACTCTATCTACTTAATTTTTTTGAATTAACAATAATGGCTCAAGATTCTTCTCGTCCTTCTAGAACCCTAAATTTTCCCCTTCACTGAAGTCTCATCTCCTCTTCTCCTCCGAGATCAGCGATGCCGACTCCCTTCTTATCTCCCTTTTCTCCCCTTGAGACCCAGCAACACTACCTCCCTTCTCCTCTCCTCTTCTCCTCCGAGCAACTTCTGCGCGACCATCGTAAGCTCTCTACACGACCTCTGCGCAACCATGAGACCTCCGCGATGTGCAACGTTACCTCGTGTGACCTTCGCGACGCCTTCTCCTTCAACCTCGATGGCTCACACAATCAACACGAAAGGGAGGAGAAGGGAGGCGGTGTAACACCCCACCATTTATTTTATTTTTAATTTTTCTATATGTCATTATAAATAATTATTGTGAACATGTTTGTAACCAACTAGATAAATGGTAATTTGGGAATATGGTCATAGTTACTAAAAAGTGGGTTTTCCAATTAAAATGATAAAAGAAAACTAGCATATTATTATAGCCAAGTAATGGGCTGAGGTGGGTAGTGCAAAATCCATTTTTCTTTAAAGTTCTCTTTTATTAGGCCTTATGCTCATAGCCCAAAGGTGTACATAAAGCTGTCAATGTCTCCTCCAAAACTTAAAAAAAAAACACTTCTCTTCTTTCTTTTCTTCTCTTGGCTGAAACATGACGGTGGTGAAAGAACTCTAGCAAGAATAGTTGTTGCGTTATGAGGTTTGGAAGAGGATCGTCACGTCATCTCCTTCCCTTGCTGCATTTTTTACTTTTGAGGTAAGGGGGAGTGGGTCTATTCTTATTGATTGGAATGGCATTGGCCATGGGTAGAAGAGTTATCTCAAACTTCAAAGTTGTTAGATTTGTATGTTTCCTCTATTTTGGATGAACTACGAAGGTCCTGGAATGCTTAGGTTCTACCATTGAGTGACTACAATGTTATTGTGAGTTATTCCTTTCTTGTGTTCTTGGTGATTTGTGTTAGAACCAAGACATTTGATGATGTCTGACCCCTAATACCTTGATAGGTTTTGATGATAACAAATGTAATAATATTTGATCAACTAATAATTTCAGACTAAGTGATTTCAGGAAATCAAAGTAAGAACAGACAATGGTAATATCTCTCAACTCAAATCCTACGCTCTAACTGTCTGAGAACTTATAATGGTTATATTTAGCACTAAAAATGGCTATAAACAGATTTAAATAAGTTCATAACTGATTATGTTGTCCCCAGGCCAAATGATGTCTGATGCCATGCGCCAGATGATGTCTGATGCCAAGCGCCAGACGATGTCTGCTGCCATGCGCCAAATGATGTTTGATGCCAAGCACCAGAGGATGTTTGATGCCCAACGCCAGACAATGTTTGAAGCCAAGCGCCAGACGATGTCTGAAGCCAAGGCCAGACGATGTCTAATGTAAGGCCAGACGATGTTTAAGGCTAGAACAGACCATGTCTTTTAATTAAGAATGTGTTTATTAAGCCAAACGATGTCTGATGCAAGGCCAGACGATGTTTAATGCTAGAACAGACCATGTCTTTTAATTAAGAATGTGTTTGTTAAGTCAAATGATGTCTGATGCAAGGCCAGACGATGTTTAAGGCTAGAACAGACCATGTCTTTTTAATTAAGAATGTGTTTGTTAAGCCAGATGATGTCTAAGGCTAGAACAGACCATGTCTTTTAATAAGAATGTGTTTGTTAAAGCCAGACGTTGTCTGTGCACGAACAGACCATACTTAATCAAGACCAGACTATGTTTGTTAAGCCAGACTTTATTTATGTAGGAACAAAACGTAAATTGTCATAAGTACTGAGGAATACATGTTTTATAATTAATTCTTTACTCAATAAAGGCATTGCTGCAACTGAAACAAAGGGAGATACCCTTTGACATTCCTTTCTTTGATTCCTCATTTTACTTGCAAGTCTCATACTATGTAAAGTGTACAAGTATAGCTAAAAGACAAACTATAACAGAGAGACAGAAACCTGCTCATGTCAGATAAAGCACAATCAAAGCTATTTCAACACTCTACTATGTGAGACAACATAAAGAAGTCTTCTACAACGTTCAAATTCATCAAGCCTACTTTATAAGGAAGACTTTATGAAACAAAAAAGAACGAGCTAGAAAATGAGATGAACGATTAAACATGAACTAGATAACAAAAAAATCTAGACAACAAGAGAAAGCATTCTGAGAGCAAGTCTTGAACACGAGCTGAGAGAAACAAAACACCCATCCTCTACAAGCTCACGCAGATTCAACAATTGATTATATCCTCTCCTTGAGAGTTATCTTAATCTAATACATTTTTGTATAGAAAGCTAGGAGTGGCTTAATGATAAAAGAATACTTAGGAAGTATAATCTTAAGGGGAGATTCATACTTGTAACCAAAAGTGGTTTAGAATACTTGTAGCCAGCAGTGGCATAGAGAATACTTGTAGCCAGAAGTGGCAGTGAAGAATACTTGTTTTGTAATCAGTTGATTATAGTGGAACCCTTTGACAGTTGTTAAAGGAGAACTAGACGTAGCTCAGGTTGAGTGAACCAATATAAAAACAAGCTCTCATTTGCTGTCTTGTGTTTACAAATATTTATCTTGCTCACTGTGCTTTTTTGAAAAGATTTTCTAAGCTTTGCCTTGCAAGGATATATTTGCTGCTTTAAACTAACATATATCCAAGAGGGCAATTTGTGAACTAATAGTATTTGCGAAAAGGTTTAAACCCACTATTCAACCCCCCCCCCCCCCCCCCTTCTAGGGTGTTCTTGTGTATTTCACTTGGTATCAGAGCTTGATCTCTGATAACTATCTTCACAGATACAGAGCTAAAGATCCTACACAAGGATGGAGAAGGGTCTACACAAACCTCCAATCTTTAAGGGTGAAAACTTCACATATTAGAGACAGAATGGAGACGTACTTTGAATCATGTCATATAGACATGTTGGATATCATAGAAAATGGAGATTATATTCTAGTTGATGATAATGAAGCTGAGATCCCAAAAGAATAATGGACTGAGGCATAGAAGAACAGATTTGTCCTCAAATTCAAAGCAAGAAATGCAATACATGCATGCATCTCAGAAACTGAGCACAGAAAGATAAGCCAGTTCAAATCTGCCAAAGACATGTGGGACACATTCATAATAACTTATGAAGGGTCCTCACAAGTAAAATGGAACAAGGTAAGTGTTCTTACCAAAGAATATGAACTCTTTGCTATGAAAGAAGATGAAACCATAACTAATATGTTGTCTAGATTCCAAACTATTTTAAATGAACTTCGAAACCTTGGTAAAAGTTTCGAAAATTTTGAGCATGTTGACAAAATTCTTCGCAGCTTGCCCAGACAATGGAGACCTCAGGTCACAACCATTAGAGCTTCCAAAAATCTAGATTATATGCCTCTTGAAGGGCTAGTGGGAATTCTAATGTTGCATGAGCAAGAACTGCAAGGAAATGCCAAACTAAAAAAGGGCAAGTCTCTTGCTCTAAAAGCTCACAAGCCAAATCAGACAACACCTAAAGAGCAATCTTCATCAAAAAGTCAGTCCTCCAAACCATCTAAAAGACACACCACTAAGGCTCTAAAGGCAGAAGAATCAGAAGTAGAGTCCACTTCCTCAAGTGAAGAAGAATCAGAAGATGATGATGAGCTATCCTTCATCTCAAGGAAAATCCACAAGATGTGGAAAAAGAAAGGTGGATCAAGATGGAAAAACTATAATAAGAAGTACTTAGCAGACCGTGAGAAGAAAGAGAAAAATCTCATTGTCTGCTACGAGTGTAAGAAGCTTGGACACTTCAAGTCAGAATGTCCTAAGCTCAGCAAAGGAAAAGAAAAGGTCAACAGGAGATTTCCTAAGAAAAAGAAAGGACTACTGTCCACATGGGAAGATCTAGATGACTCAATAGATGAAGAAAATTTTGAAGCATCAGATGAAGAAGCTAACCTCTGTCTAATGGCAAACGCAATCTCCACATCGTTTGCGTCTGATGATGAAAACACACCAGATAACACCCACTCTGCGTCTGCATCTACGTCTAAAGCTTCAGATGATGAAGAACAAGAGGTAGACCTCAATGATCTTATTTCTCTTCAAGAAGCTTATCAAGAACTTCTCTTTAATTCATCCATTCTTTCAAAAGCCTATTTATCTATGAAAAAGAAATTAAGAAAACTTTCAAAAGGGCATGAAGAACTTGGATCTTCTTTTACTAAGCTATCTGATAAATGTTCTACATTAGTCACAGCCAGTAATGCTCTAACAAAGGATTTTCAAAAACTAACCATTGATCACCAATGCCTAATTAAAAGCAAAAGTGAACTATGGATAGAAAAGGAACAACATAGAAGGCAATTGAATGAATTGATTAAGGAAACTGATGAATTAAACAAGGTAAGAGCCTTGAGCAAAGATGAAGCTAAATTGCTCAATTACACAAAGAAGCTACATCTCTCAAGAGTACTTTAAGCAAATTTGTCAGTGGGTCTGAAAATTTAAAGAAAATTATTTCATACAACAGACATCCAAATGACAAATCTAGCCTTGGATTCACAGGAAAGAAAGAAGCAACCAAAAGGAAAGCTTCCTCTAATGGACCACACTTTAAGAATGGACATGTAAAGTCCAAAAGCAAGAAATTGCCTACAAGAAGCAAGTCATCTGCTTCTAAGACTAACACCAAAGGACCCAAAAGAATATGGGTACCTAAAAATAAAATAATTCCTATTACAGATATCCTTGATGGCAAGAAAGAAACACCAATCATGGTACCTGGACAGTGGCTACTCACATCACATGACGGGCGCAAGGTTTATGTTCCTAGACCTGACACCATTGCATGGTGGTACAGTCACTTTCGGAGGTAATCAGAAAGGGAGAATCAGGGGTACTGGTAAGATAGGTATTCCTCCTAGTATCTCTATTGAGAATGTGTTATTTGTTAAAAGGCTAAAACACAATCTACTAAGCATAAGTCAATTTTGTGATAGTGGATATGATGGTTCCTTCAACAAGGAATCATGCATAGTCAGAGACTCTAAAGGTTCACATCTCTTCTCTGCAAAGAGACAAGGCAATCTTTATAAGATCAATCTTGGTGAATTGAAGGATCAAAGTGTATCATGTTTATTGTTTGTCAAAGAAAGTCGTTGGTTATGGCATAAGAAGCTTAGCCATGCAAGTTTGAGATTAATCTCAAAATTGCAAAGATATAGCCTCGTAAGAGGATTGCCAACAATGTCATATAAGGATAACTTTGTGAGGCATGTCAGAAAGGGAAACAAGTGAAAACATCTTTTAAAAGTAAAAACATTGTTTCCTCTTCCAGACCATTAGAACTGTTACATATTGATCTCTTTGGCCTAACAAGGACAGCATCTCTTAGAGGGAAGAGATATGGACTAGTAATAGTTGATGACTATTCTAGATGGACATGGGTTATATTCCTCACTCACAAGGATGAGGCTTTTAAAGAATTCTATAAATTCTGCAAACGTGTTCAAAATTCTGCAGAAATGACCATGGAGAAGAGTTCGAAAACGAAAGTTTTCAGAGCTTCAGTGAAGAGAATGGAATTCTTCACAACTTCTCAACACCAAGAACACCACAGCAAAATGGTGTTGTTGAGAGGAAGAATAGGTCATTACAAGAAATGGCCAGAACCATGTTGAATGATAACTTGACTCCTAAGCACTTCTGGGCAGAAGCTGTAAATACTTCCTGTTATTTGCAAAACAGAAATTATATTAGGCCTATTATTAAAAAGACTCCATATGAACTATGGAAAGGAAAGAAGCCCAACATATCATACTTCCATCCCTTTGGATGTCAATGTTTCATTCTTAACACAAAAGACAATTTGGGTAAGTTTGATTCAAAGTGTGATACAAGCATCTTACTTGGATATTCCAAAACATCCAAGGCATATAGAGTGTTTAACTCTAGAACCAAAGTTGTTGAAGAAGCCATTCATGTAAGATTTAATGACACTCAACCTGATAGGAAACTATCAGAGTTAAAGGACTCATTTGTAGATATCAAACTAGAAGATGCGATAACAAAGACCAGACCATCGTTTGACACAACATCATCTGCTCTATCATTGTCTGCTACCAGATCGTCTGTTCACTATCAGACCATCTCGGATGATGATGAAGAAGTTAGAGAACCACAAAGCAGTAACAGAATGATGATCAAGAACCATCCTCCTTAGATTATTGGAGAAGTTCAAGCTCCAATAAAAACAATATCATCCTTCCAACAAACAACTCTACTATCTAAAATAGAACCCAAGCACATTGATGATGCCATGGAAGATGAAAGCTGGGTCCAAGCAATGCAAGAGGAGCTAGATCAATTTCAAAAGAATGATATCTGGAAACTTGTGAAGCTGCCAAACAACAAGGAAGCTGTTGGTGCTAAGTGGGTCTTCAGAAACAAACTAGATGAGAATGGTAAGGTTGTGAGGAACAAGGCTAGATTAGTGGCCAAAGGTTACACACAACAAGAAGGTATTGATTATATGGAGACATACGCTCCAGTAGATAGACTTGAGGCAATTAGAATTTTGCTTTCATTTGCTGCTCAGAAATATGAGACTCTATCAAATGGATGTAAAATGTGCATTCCTCAATGGTGTAATCAAAGAGGAAGTTTATGTAAAACAACCCCCAGGGTTTGAGAGTACTATCTTTCCAGACCATGTATTTAAACTAAACAAAGCACTGTATGGTCTTAAACAAGCTCCTAGAGCATGGTATGAAAAACTTAGTTCATTTTTAATAGAACACAATTTTATAAGAGGAAAGATAGATACTACATTGTTCCACAAAAACTACTCTTTTGATTTTATTATTGTTCAAATCTATGTAGATGATATTATCTTTGGTGCTACTAATGAAAAACTCTGTGAAGAGTTCTCAAAGTTGATGCAAACTGAGTTCGAAATAAGCATGATGGGAGAACTAAAATTCTTCCTAGGATTGCAGATCAAGCAAACCAATAAAGGAATCTTCATACACCAGATCAAGTATGTGAAAGAACTCCTGAAAAAGTTCAAAATGGATGATGCTAAAATTATGAAGACTCCAATGCATCCAACAACATCACTTCGACCTGATGAAGATTCAAAGAAAGTAGATGTCACTTAGTTCAAAGGAATGATTGGGTCACTACTCTACTTGACTGCATCCAGACCAGATATAATGTTCAATGTCTGCCTCTACTCCAGATAACAGTCTAACCCAAGGGAAGTGCATATATCTGCTGTTAAAAGAATTTTTAGATATTTAATTGGAACTTCTGATCTTGATCTTTGGTTTAAAAGACAGAAAGAGTATAAGTTGACAGGCTATTGTGATGCTAACTATACTAGAGACAAAATTGAAAGAAAAAGCATCAGTGGAGGTTGCCACTTCATAAGAGGCAACATGGTGCCATGGCTCAGCAGAAGCAAGGAACAATAGCACTATTGATCCGGCTGTCGCGCACGGATCAAAAATGAGTGATTTTGAAAATATAGTTATGGTAACGACAACTCGAGTATCGTTCTCAAGGATTCTTGTATTATTATTAATCAATGCAGTAACGATTAATGGGGGGTTTCGATTACGATTTCAAGAAAAAGGAATTAAAATAAATTGTGATTATCGAATAAGCTAAAGCGAATCAACCTACTGTATCGACTTCCGACTTATCATTGATCCCTATAAATTCCAATTCCCTAAATGGGTCTGATCCTATTCGACTATAATAACCACTGACAAGCGCAATAGAAATTATAAGGCATATGTTCCTGAATTCCGAATTAAGCAAATGGATTAAAAACTATTGCGAATTAAGCAAACGCAATCTAATCAAACGCGATAATGCAAAAGCTACGTTAACGCGAAATTGATTCAAGATCAAATAACCAATCGAATTTAAGAATTATATCCTATAACAACAATCAAATTAAGCAAATAATTGAGATTATTGGAATAAATCAAAGGAAACAGATTGATATGGAATTTATAAAAGAACCTTAAAGTGGAATCCGATTACAGTAGATCGACCTTTCAGAAATTAGTTCTCCATTACCATTGTTCAAAACTCTCCAAATAATTTCGTGAATAATGAGTGAGTGAAGAGTGAATGAGTGCAGAGTGCATCTCTGCACAGCAGCCGGCCCTAGCGTTTTAATAGAATAAGAGTTTCACTAACAATCCGGACCGGGTCGGAAAATACAAACCAAGCCCATAAAATTGACCCAAAACAAATTATTTCCTAATGTTTGCAACTTCGACGAATTATTCAAGCCTTCTACAATCCGAATCAGCTTCTGACTCCAACATGAAAGTTGTAGCTATTTCTCTTATCTTTCCAACGAATATTAGAACGCCTCAATCTGATTCATGTAGCTCCAGTTATGAATTTTCCATTGAAAGTTGCTAATGTTGAAAATAAAATACGAAAATTAAATAAAGCTAGAAACAAACTTAAATATGAAAACACACTAAATTGGTGAAACTAATGAAATAAACTAAGGAAATGCCTAAGAATAACAGTAGAAGAATGTGCATGAAGATGCACTGATCAACTATCAACAGTAATTTATGTGTTATTAAAATTACTTAATTTTAAATTACTAATTTATGCCTAATTGTTCTTAGTCTTAAAAAGGTATTTATAGTATTTTTAAAATATTAGAATTTAAAAAAAAATAATTTATATTATTTTAAGACAGTTGAAAATAATAATTTGAATATAATTATTTAATCCTAACTATTCTCAATTTCAAGAAAACACTCCTAACATATTTGATGTTTGAATTTTTTTTTTTAAATGTATTTAGGATTATTATAAATAACCTAAATAAGTAAATTTAAAATTATTAATTTAATCTGTAGTATTTATAACATTCCTAAAAAAAAATTTTAAAAAAAATTTATAAGAGTTTCAAATATTTAAAGTTAAGAAATACAAAATCACTAATTTATTTGCACATTTTTTTAATTTTTTATATAAATAAATTAGACCCGATCTTGATTAGGTCCTAAAATACATATAATGACTCATTTTTACACTAAAATAAATAATAATTTGAAATATAATTATTTAATCCTAACTATTTTCATTTTCAAGAAAACACTCATAATATATTTTTAATGTTTGAATTTCAAAAAAAATGTATTTAGGATTATTATAAATAATTTAAATAAGTAAATTTTAAATTATTAATTTAACATGTAGTATTTATAACATTCCTAAAAAAATTATATTTTAAGAAAGTATTTATCAGAGTTTCAAATATTTAAAGTTAAGAAATAAAAAATCACTAATTTATTTGCACATATTTTTTATTTTTTATATAAAAAAATTAGACCCCAGTCTTGATCAGATTCTAAATGCATATAAGGACTTATTTTTTACATTGAAATAACTAATAAAAAAATTTCTTATTAAAAAATAAATTATACAAATTATACAATAAATTAAAAAAATATATTTTAAAATTATCTATTTTTATCCTTTATATAAAAATCAATAATTTATTTTATTAACATAATCAAAATCATGTAAGTGTAATTAGTGCATACCATAAATATTAATAGGAATTTTAGTGTATAAAAAAAATATGTTTACACATATAAAACTGTTACATAAATGTGGACAAATATAACTAATATTTAGATATATGAAAAAAAAAATGTATGATTCTAATATTTAGATATTTATCATTAGCACATCAACATTAAAAAAAAAAAATTATATCATCTTAATGGTTATACCATTATAACAACTTTTAAATATTCATCTTAATTTTTTTTTCATACTTTCTATGTTCAATAAAGAAAACATTTAAAAACATAATGAAATCATAACAAATAGAGATTAATTCTTATGCATCGTCAGTGTAAAATAATTATTTTACACTGTCAGTCAATCATAATCCACCAGTTTAATGACTTTTGAAATAATTTTATAAAACCTTCTTTTAGATAATAGCGATTAGTATATTATTCACAAAAAAATAAATAGTATATTTATTGACTATAATATATAATTAATTTAATAATATTACTATGTATTGTGTTTATTAAATATAATACTAATATATGTATATTAAACTTATATTATTAAATGAATTTATTTATATTAAAATTATACTATTAAATAAAATATAATTGTCACAAATTAAACTTTTAAATTAACTTTCAACTATTTTAAAATAATTCGTAGTTTTAAATTTTTCACTTTAATTTATACGCCATATTAAAAATTGTTTTTGAATTTTTTTAAAATAGTTTTTAACTTTTTATTACCAAATTCAACGTTATTCCTACAAAATCTGCAAAAGGCACACTAACTTCATCCATATTAGATTTTTATATCAGAATTACCCTTATCTTACACTTCCATGTTTGTTAGGGTGTTATTTTCATTTTATCTTTATTTTTTTCTAAATCATATTTTTAAATTTTATCTAAAATCTTATTTTCTAATTTTAAACTTTATCTAAAATCTTATTTACTAATTTTAAATCCTATCTAAAATTTTATTTTATAATTTTGAATCCTATCTTAAATTTTATCTTTATTATTCTTTAAACTCCTAATTTTACATCCATCTTCATCTCATGTTAATTATATAGTACTGTGTTTTCATCAATATTGTCTTTTTGAAACAATGTATAGTTCCGAAAAGACATTTTTGGTATATGTATGTTATAACAAAAAGGTGGTATATGTTATTCCAAAAACATATTTTCAGTATGTATATGTTAAACATTTATGGTATATGTATATGTTATTCTAGAAACACATTTTCGGTATGTGATGTGTCATTATTTTCTCCTATTTCTTACCCCTTTCTGTCATCATTTTAATTACTGATTAGCCTTAATTGTCAAATTAATTATGCAGTTTTATCATTTGGGCCTTTTTGACTAATTCTGTATTTTAATTTGATTTCAGGAGAATTATAAGCAATTGGGCTTGGATCTGGAATTGGGTTGAACCAGTTTGGGCTTGAAGAGAGGAGACTGTTTTAGTTTTATTTGTCGTCCAGTTTTATTTTATTTCATTTTATTGCTGTATTTTGCAATTGGGTCGCATCAGATTTTTATGGGCCCAAATCAGATTAGTAGCCTAGGATTTTGTGCAAGTGACTTTTAGTGAGACAAATTTAAGGCCCAGCCATCATGGAGAGGAGGCTGTTAGGTTTAGTTTTCATTTTTTACTGTTGAGAAAAGGGGTTCACGTCCCCAGCATGCTTCTGTTGATGTAGAGCAGAGTTTCCTTCATTTTCTGTTTTTCCAGCTTCGTTTTCAATTGCAATTTCATTTTTCTGCTTCTGTTTCCATTTTCGTTCTTCATTGTTGGTTCGTGTTCAGTTTCCATTTCTAGTTTCGTTTTTGTTCTGCCTTTTGTCCCCTGTTTCGTTTTCAGTTTGCTATTTACGTTTCCAGTTGCTGATTAATTTGAATGGAGGGTTAAATTTCCAGTGTTGTTTTCTCTTGAGGACTAAGCACTAGCTCTCTTTGAGGTTTTGTTATTAATGTTAATTTACGATCAGTTTTCCCCTTCACCAATTATTCTCAGAATGGACCAAAGTGAGAGGAATTAATTGGTGTATGTGTTGCTTAATCACATAATGAAAACCTTGTATTAATTTTTGCTTAGTAAATTAATTCCGGGTTGGATTAAGTGGCTGAATTGATTAGGGATAGATTCTCGTAACCTAGGATAAGAGGCTTGCTTTTGAATCAATGGGAAACAACACGTTTTAGTTCTGTTATTTTTAACTCAAGTTGCTTGCTGTTTAAATTATTAAAACAAAGAAACCCCCCTCTTTTTATTCTTGTTTTATTGTTGTTAAGTGTTATGAACGTTTGTTTGATCACTGCTCACTGGGAGACGACCTAGGATCACTTCCTAGTTACTGCATTTAATTGTTTTTATTTGGTTCGGGTACGGCCTCGACCAAATTTGGCGCCGTTGCCGGGGAGCAGTAGTTCCAATCAAAGGTTCATAATTGTGTGTGTTTTGTGTTTGTGTTTGTGTTTTGTGGTTGTGTGTAGTTCATTTCTGTTGCTTAGTGTTATTGTGTTCAGGTGTGTAGTGTTGTGTTCGTTTGTCCTCTGTCTGTTAAATTGTGTCTTTCTGTTGTTGTGTGTTTCCCTGCAGCAAGTTGAACAACAAATTTCGAATTGAACAACAAATGAAACTTCAATCCAATGGAACAGTAACTATGCATTGTATTGCTCTGTTTCTGCTTTGTGTTTGAACTTCAATTTGCTGCTGTTGTGAGGATTTATTTCTACTAGTCCTCTGTTTTTGGCTGTGAATAGTGTCGGACTTTTCTAATTAATTGCCGATTTTTGTTTTGGTAGCTAGAGTTGTCCTTTTTGGCTGATTTTTTTTTGTGGTAGTTTCTTTTGATCCATATTTTGTGTGAAAAATACCAGAAGCACTTGGTGTGGCTGAATTTGAGAGATACAAAAATTTTGGGAATTTGTGTTAAGCAAAACTCAAAACGGTCATAACTTTTGCTCCGGGTATCAGAATGAGTATTATTATATATGAATTTGGGGTAGAATTGAATTTCCCATGCAGCCCAATTGCTAAAGCTATTGCAGGTTCTTAGAATTCCAAAAAGAGGTTGTTTACTAAGTTTTTTTTTTATTTTTTAAGTATTATTGCCCTATTTTTTCAAACTTTGAATTTTTAGTTTATATAGTTAGACTTTGAATTTTTGTCTGATATTTTTTGTGCTATCTTTTCATGATTTTAGGGAGTTACTCACAAATTTTCAGCTCATTTGGATATTGTTTGAGTACAGTTCCAGTTTTACCCCTACTTGTGCTTGTCTAGAAAATACATGATTTGCTGCATATAGTGCATGACTAGGGGAAATCCGGATAATTTACTACCTTTTGATCCTGAAATAGATAGGACCTTTCATAGATTAGTTAGGCATAGTGAGCATATAGATAGTCTTAGTTTTGATAGTCTTAGTCTAAACAACTCTGAACATTCTGTTGCAAATTCTGAGCATTCTGCTGCTGATATTCATACTGAGAACATGGCTCAACTTCCACCTCGTGAGAGGACACTTAGGGAGATGGCTGCACCTGATTTCACTTATGAAAGCTTGTGCATTCAATACCCTAATGAGGATGTCCCATATGTTCTCAAGACTGGACTGATACATTTGCTTCCTAAGTTTCATGGCCATACAAGTGAGGATCCGCATAAAAATCTGAAGGAATTTCACATAGTATGTTCAACCATGAAGCCTCCTGATGTCCAAGAAGATCATATCTTTCTGAAGGCTTTTCCTCACTCTCTGGAGGGAGTGGCAAAGGATTGGCTGTACTACCTTGCTCCCAAGTCTATCACTGGTTGGAATGACCTCAAGAGGATGTTCTTGGAGAAATTCTTTCCTGCATCCAGAACCACTACAATTAGAAAAGACATTTCAAGCATCAGGCAACTTAGTGGAGAGAGCTTGTATGAGTACTGGGAGAGGTTTAAGAAATTGTGTGCAAGCTGCCCTCACCACCAGATTTCTGAGCAACTGTTGCTCCAGTATTTTTATGAAGGTCTAAATAGCATTGAAAGGAGCATGATTGATGCTGCTAGTGGTGGAGCTCTTGGTGATATGACCCCTGCTGAGGCTAGAAACCTGATTGAGAAGATGGCCTCCAACTCCCAACAATTCAGTGCAAGAAATGATGCTATTGTCATTAGGGGAGTCCATGATGTGGCCACGGATTCATCTCCATCTGCTGAAAATAGGAAGCTTGAGGGAAAACTTGATGCCTTGGTCAACCTAGTAACTCAACTTGCCATAAATCAGAAATCTGCATCTGCACTTTATTCTTTCATTGCAAGAGTCTCGTGGCCTATGCTCTTCTGCTGATCACCATACAGATCTCTATCCTTCTCTCGCAGCAATCTGGAGTCAATGAGCAACCTTGAAGCCTATCTCTGCAAACATTTATAATAGACCACCTCAAGAAGAAAACCAAAGAACAATGCAGAATAATTATGATCTTTCAAGCAACGAGATACAATCCGGGTTGGAGGAATCATCCAAATCCGAGATGGTCAAATCCTCCACAATACCAAAGCAACAACAACCTACCCCTCTTCCATTCCGAATCGCTACTTGGTCCAAGCAAGTCATATGTTCCTCCTCCAATGCAACAAAGAAGAAACAAAGACAAAGCAAGCATCCGAGGCTCCTTCTCAACCCTCCTTAGAGGAGCTAGTGAGGCAGATGACTCTTCAAAATATGCAGTTCCAGCAAGAGACCAGAGCCTCCATTCAGAGTCTGACAAATCAGATGGGGCAGATGGCTACTCAGTTGAACCAGGCACAGTCCCAAAATTCTGATAAATTACCCTATCAGACTGTCTAGAATCCGAAAAATGTGAGTGCCATCACTTTGAGGTCAGGCAAGAAAATTGATGCACCTACACCTACACCTGCACCTGAACCTGACCAAGAGGAGGAGCAGCCACTTGGTAGTAGAAAATTCCATGCAGGTGGACCTTCTTCCAGCAGCACTGATTTGCAGCAGCCTATCCCCCTTCCATTCCCACCTAGAGCAATTCCAAACAAAAAGATGGAAGAAGTGGATAGGGAGATCCTGGACACCTTCAGGAAAGTGGAGGTAAACATACCTCTACTTGATACCATCAAACAAATTCCCAAATATGCAAAATTCCTGAAAGAGCTGTGCACCCACAAGAGGAAGATGAAGGGTAATGAGAGAATCAGCATGGGCAGAAACATGTCTGCACTCATAGGTAAATCTGTTCCTCACATTCCTAAGAAATGTAAGGACCCAAGTACTTTCTGTATACCTTGCATTATTGGGAACAGCAAATTTGAAAATGCCATGCTAGATTTAGGAGCATCAATTAATGTTATGCCTCTGTCCATTTTCAAATCTTTATCTCTTGGACCTTTGCAACCTACGGGTGTGGTGATTCAATTGGCAAATAGAAGTGTTGCTCACCCTACAGGTTTCATAGAGGATGTGTTGGTTCGGGTTGGCGAAATTATTTTTCCTGCTGATTTTTATGTTCTTGATATGGAAGAGGGATTCTCCCATGGATCTGTCCCAATTATTTTAGGCAGGCCATTTTTGAAAATAGCCCGAACCAAGATAGATGTTTATGCTGGCACATTGTCTATGGAATTTGGTGATATTGTTGTCCATTTTAACATTCTTGATGCCATGAAACATCCATCTGAGGATCATTCTGTCTTTCGTGCTGAGATACTTGATCAGATTGTTGATGACTATATGTTTGATTATGATTCTCTTCATGTTAGGAAGCACCCATTTTCATCTGATATGCATACTTGTCATTCCTCATGCATTGAATCTGAATCTGAATCTGAATCTGAGTTTGAATTTGATCCTGTATCTGATTTTTGTGTTGAGAGTAAATTTGAATTTCAGTCTGGTACTTTGGGGGTGTTACCTCTTGATTTGGATTTTATAGAGTCAGAATGCACTAACCATGTTGCAGGAAGTACATATACATCCGACTTACGGGGTTGAGGTACAGTCATGGAACCCATTCTTTCCCCTTCTCTGGTTCCTTCGATATACAGCCACCACCCACACCAGAGCTGAAACCATTACCGAAAAAACCTCAAGTATGCTTACTTGGAGGATGAGGAGAAATTGCCTGTGATTATTTCTACCTCCCTTGATGCTTTTTCAAGAGGAGAAGTTGTTGCAAGTGCTTAGAAAGCATAAGAAAGCCATCGGTTGGACCTTGGCGAGACATTCCTAGTATTAGCCCATCTACCCGCATGCATAGGATACTTTTAGAGGATGGAGCCAAACCAGTGAGACAGCCACAGAGAGGAGACTCAACCCAGTCATTCTAGATGTAGTAAAGAAAGAGGTGACCAAGCTTCGCAAGCTAGGATCATCTACCCCATTTCCGACAAGTCGGTGGGTGAGTCCAGTCTAAGTGGTTCCAAAGAAGACAGGCCTCACTTGTTGTAAAGAATGAGAGGGATGAGCTGATTCCCACCGAGTCTTTGAATAGTTGGAGGGTCTGCATTGACTACGGGAGGCTGAATCGGGCAACAAGAAAAGATCACTTCCCACTCCCATTCATTGATCGGATGCTTGAGCGACTAGCGGTAAAATCCCATTATTGCTTTCTTGATGGATTTTCCGGATATTTTCAAATTCACATTGCCCCCGAGGATCAAGAAAAACCACATTCACCTGCCCCTTTGGCACTTTTGCCTATAGGAGGATGCCTTTCGGCCTATGCAACGCCCTGGTACCTTCCAAATGTGTGCTTAGCATTTTCAGTGACTTTTTAGAGAGTTGCATAGAGGTGTTTATGGATGATTTTACTGTTTATGGATCCTCTTTTGATGCATGTTTGGATAGTTTGGATAGAGTTCTTAATAGATGCATTGAAACTAACCTTGTTCTGAATTTTGAAAAATGTCACTTCATGGTTGAACAAGGTATAGTCTTAGGGCATATCATTTCCAGTAAGGGCATAGAGGTAGACCCCGCCAAGATAGTCATTATTTCACAATTGCCTTACCCCTCTTGCGTGCGAGAGGTTCGTTCTTTTCTTGGCCATGCAGGGTTTTATAGGCGCTTTATCAAAGATTTTAGTAAGGTGGCCCTTCCACTATCCAACTTGCTGCAAAAGGATGTGGACTTTAACTTTGATGACAGGTGCAAGAAGGCTTTTGATTGCCTTAAGCAAGCCCTAACCACCACCCCCCATTATTCGGGCACCCGATTGGACAGCTCCATTTGAGTTGATGTGTGATGCATCTAACTATGCATTGGGGGCTGTCCTTGCTCAGAGGATTGACAAACTTCCTAGGGTGATTTACTATGCTTCTAGGACTTTAGATGCTGCCCAAGCAAACTACACCACCACAGAGAAAAAGAGCTTCGGCTATTGTTTTTGCTCTTGATAAATTTAGATCATATTTGCTTGGCACTCGTGTTATTGTCTATACCGACCATGCAGCTCTAAAGTATCAGTTAAAGAAGGCTGAGTCAAAGCCTAGATTGATCGTGTGGATGCTCTGGCTCCAAGAGTTTGATTTGGACATCCGTGACGGAGTGGAGCCCGAGATTTGGTGGCGAGACCATCTCGGCAGGATTGAGAGAGCCGAGGAAGCGGATGCTTTGCCTATCCGGGATTGTTTTCTCGATGAAAATTTGTTGATCTAGTTTCTATTTCTTCCCCCACCCCTTGGTTTGCAAACATTGTTAACTATTTAGTTGCTTCTGTTTTTCCTCCCTTAGCATCTAGAGCTCAGATTGATAAAATTAAGAGTGATGCTAAGCATTATATTTGGGATGACCCCTATCTGTGGAAGTTGTGCAGTGACCAGGTTATCAGGAGATGTATTCCCGACCATGAGATTGACTCGGTCCTGCAGTTCTGTCATTCTTCCGCACCTAGTGGCCATCTTGGTATTCAGAGGACAGCTCGCAAGGTGCTTGATTGTGGATTTTACTGGCCCACCATCTTTAAGGATGCGTGGAGGATTTGTAGCACTTGTGAGCCTTGTCAGAGAGCAGGAGGATCCCTTTCTTGGAGACAGCAGATGCCTCAGCAGCCCATGCTGTTCTGTGAGGTGTTTGATGTCTGGGGTATTGATTTTATGGGTCCCTTTCCTGTTTCTTTTGGTTTTTCCTATATTCTCCTTGCTGTTGATTATGTTTCAAAGTGGGTGGAAGCTAAAGCCACCAGAACTAATGATGCTAGGGTCGTTGTGGATTTTGTTAAGTCTAATTTGTTTTGCAGGTTTGGAGTACCCAGAGCCATTGTTAGTGATCAAGGCACCCATTTTTGTAACAAATCCATGCAGGCTTTGCTCAAGAAATATGGGGTTGTTCATAGGGTTTCTACACCCTACCACCCCCAAACTAATGGGCAAGCTGAAATTTCAAACAGGGAGATCAAGAGGATCTTGGAGAAGATTGTGCAGCCGAACAGAAAAGATTGGAGCACCAGGCTGGATGATGCTCTTTGGGCACATAGGACTGCTTACAAAGCACCCATAGGGATGTCTCCTTATCGGGTTGTCTTTGGCAAGGCATGTCATCTTCCTATGGAGATAGAGCATCGTGCCTATTGGGCTGTGAAGACCTGCAACTTCTCTATTGATCAGGCTAGAGAGGAAAGAAAGTTGCAACTGAATAAACTTGATGAGATCCGTCTTGAGGCCTATGAGAACTCAAAGTTCTACAAGGAGAAAACCAAGAAGTTCCATGATAGCTTGATAGCTAGGAAGGACTTCGTGGTTGGGCAAAAGGTGTTGTTGTATAACTCTAGACTCGGTCTTATGGGTGGTAAGCTTAGGTCTAAGTGGATTGGTCCTTTTGTTGTGACTAATGTTTTTCCTTATGGTGCAATTGAGATCAAAAGTGAATCCACAGATAAGACTTTCAAAGTTAATGGCCACCGGCTGAAGCCATTCCTCACAAATCCTTCTTTGGTGAATGTAGTGGTGGAGGAGGCTTCCTTGCTTGACCCTGCTTCTCTCCCATCATGACTTAGGGAGTTTTCTTTTTCTCCTTCCTTCTCTACTTTTGTTTCACGTGTCCAATTCCATTGGTTGCTTTGTTTCCTTGATCTTATGATTACGCTACATTGAGGACAATGTGTGATTTAAGTGTGGGGGGGAGACTGTTCTTTGTTTAGGATTTTTAGGTTTGTCTGTTTTATGTTGTGTACAACATTGCATGCTTTTCTTTGATTTCTAGGTTTTGTATAGGTTATGGGCACATTCTTCACATTTTATGGATTGAAATCTTTGTTTTTCTCTATAGGTCAAGTTAGTTTTGAAGTTGATCCTTGTTTTTTTTTTGTGCATGTCAAGCTAGTACTGAAGTTTGAGAGGTTGAATTGAGTGATAGATTTACCCTTGGTGAGATTTTGAGCCATCAACATCTATTTTATTTTGTGTGTTTTGCTCCATTGACTGCTTGCACAGTGGCCTTGGCTTGGCTCTTTTTGGTACTTCTTGCACATGCACGTTTGGAGATGATTTAGGCATTCTTGTTCTTATAAGCCTCTAGCCAAATAAGCCTACCTTGAATTAATTCCTTTGATAGCCCCTTTGAGCCTATGTTCCCCTTTCTTTGTTTTGAAGCTCAGTACAAGCCTTAAGTGAAAAACCATGATCACCCTACCCTTAAGGAATTTTGGAGCTTTGGAATTGTTTTGGGAATAAGTGTGGGGGGGGTATGTTTCATTGGATGATGTATTTTTGGCCATGCTTAATGTTTGATGATGTCTGTTTAAAAAAAAAAAAAAAAAAAAGGAAAAGATTGAAGTTGAATAATAGTGGACTTGTTTTTGGACTTGTTTGAGGATTTGGTTGATATTGTTGATATTAGAGATTTTGAGTTTGCTTTTTATGCTTAATTTTGACTTATTCCCCATTGCTCCTCTATTCCTTTGGGTTTTAGTCACTTATCCCATATATTTTTCTCACCTTGTCCTTGGCCCCATTACAACCTTAAAAGACCTTTTGATCTTTTTGTGCATGTGTATTGATTGTTAATTCTAGAGGCTTGCCAAGTCTATGTGGTGTTTGTTTTTCATGGGTGCTCTGAGAGTAAACAGTAGCCTAGACACTTGAGAGATTGAGTGCATATATCTTGTGAGGCTTTATCACTTTTGATTTACCTCTTGGACGGATTAACTTACTTGCCATGTTTGAAATGTTTGGATAACTTTCTTGACTGTCTTGACTCTTTAACTCTTGTTGTGTTGGATGTTGCCTATTCCTTTCATTCCTTTGGATTCATTGAAAAGTACGTAAATGTTTTTGTGTTTCTCTCTCTTTGATGTCTCTAGATTTGTTCCTTGCTCTGTTTCATGATTTTGCCCAGGAGTGCAAAAGGCTAAGTGTGGGGGAATTTGATGTGTCATTATTTTCTCCTATTTCTTACCCCTTTCTGTCATCATTTTAATTACTGATTAGCCTTAATTGTCAAATTAATTATGCAGTTTTATCATTTGGGCCTTTTTGACTAATTCTGTATTTTAATTTGATTTCAGGAGAATTATAAGCAATTGGGCTTGGATCTGGAATTGGGCTGAACTAGTTTGGGCTTGAAGAGAGGAGACTGTTTTAGTTTTATTTGTCGTCCAGTTTTATTTTATTTCATTTTATTGCTGTATTTTGTAATTGGGTCGCATCAGATTTTTATGGGCCCAAATCAGATTAGTAGCCTAGGGTTTTGTGCAAGTGACTTTTAGTGAGACAAATTTAAGGCCCAGCCGTCATGGAGAGGAGGCTGTTAGGTTTAGTTTTCATTTTTTACTGTTGAGAAAAGGGGTTCACGTCCCCAGCATGCTTCTGTTGATGTAGAGCAGAGTTTCCTTCATTTTCTGTTTTTCCAGCTTCGTTTTCAATTGCAATTTCATTTTTCTGCTTCTGTTTCCATTTTCGTTCTTCATTGTTGGTTCGTGTTCAGTTTCCATTTCCAGTTTCGTTTTCAGTTTGCTATTTACGTTTCCAGTTGCTGTTTAATTTGAATGGAGGGTTAAATTTCCAGTGTTGTTTTCTCTTGAGGACTAAGCACTAGCTCTCTTTGAGGTTTTGTTATTAATGTTAATTTCTGATCAGTTTTTCCCCTTCACCAATTATTCTGTAATGGACCAGTGAGAGGAATTAATTGGTGTATGTGTTGCTTAATCACATAATGAAAACCTTGTATTAATTTTCGCTTAGTAAATTAATTCCGGGTTGGATTAAGTGGCTGAATTGATTAGGGATAGATTCTCGTAACCTAGGATAAGAGGCTTACTTTTGAATCAAAGGGAAACAACACGTTTTAGTTCTGTTATTTTTAATTCAAGTTGCTTGCTGTTTAAATTATTAAAATAAAGAAACCCCCCCCCCCCCCCCTTTTGTTACTGTTTTATTGTTGTTAAGTGTTATGAACGTTTGTTTGATCACTGCTCACGGGAGACGACCTAGGATCACTTCCTAGTTACTGCATTTAATTGTTTTTATTTGGTTCGGGTACGGCCTCGACCAGTATGTATATGTTGTAATATCCCACTTACGTTACATGAATAATCAAAAAAAGATTGGATTTTATTTTATAAAAAAAAAACTCTTTCATTAAACTATTTATGAAAAAGGTTGTGAACTTTTCTCGAGTTTCAAAATCAATGAATATAATCCAAAGCTTAAGGTATAAAATATGAGTTTATAAAACTAAGATGAATCATTTACAATACCTCATGTACTTCACTCTTTATAAAAAGAAATATAACTTCAATAATATAAAACTCTTACAACAAAAGCTTAACATAAACCTAAGTTATCCATACATAAATCAAAGCCAACGAAAAGAAGGAGGAAAATGTAACTCCAAGCTTATGCGCGTTCCATCTACAACGGCTCCAAGAGAATTCCACCTAAACCCATTTGCTCCCCCGTACGTTAAGGTCGGGATTATCACAGTCACAACCGCACGTGCCACACGCAAGGGTAAGCTTACCATAATAAATACATATATAGATAAGGCAATTCAAATTACGAAAAGAGGAAAGCTAACTATTAACTTCATAGTACAACCATCTCAACCAAATCATACAACATATTTATAAAATAGACCCATAGCCATGAACAACAGCACAAACCTATCGCAACATAAATCATCACATCTCGTTACATCTATTCATCAAATATCACAATCTTCATTAATCATCAAAAGTCACAATCATTCATCAACTATCACACAATCTCATCATACTCATTCAAGAGAAATCATCATCATAACTCAACACCACAAGTCATTGGTTAACCTCAATAATAGACACTAACTCTGCTCCATGGAGACTCAACACAATATGAGCGATCCCCCATAGGTCCCATCCCATAACATAGTCTCACTATCTGACCATTCAGGGAGTCCCTTGGGCTGATCATGCGGGGGAGGTGTGGTTTTATCAAAAATAGACAAGTGTATATAATTGCTTACCTCTATAAGTTTGCAAAACCTTACATCTATAGGGATTCACCCACTCGTCTATTCTATAGGCTCATTCCCGTTAGCCACCACGAAAACCCCTAGCATTAGGTTGAGAGCCTACCTAGCACTCTCAACTTACGTGTTTACTCATATGCCCGTGCACCAATTGTGCACGCCTATGCACCAACTATGCATACAAGGTATATTTCTATGCACAAACTATGCACCCACCGTATACCAATGGCACATATTTGGAATCCTCTCCAATCCTAGATATGGCACCTCCATACCCGCCATCTCCAATGACCTGGCTTAAGGATCCAAATACGACTCAATAGTCCATACAACAATAACAAGACTTGGATCACTTGGGGTTTGAGATACAACACCTCTGTACCCACCATCTCACTCATGGTCCATCTCAAGTATCCAAGTTTTACACCATCACCAACAACAACAACATTATATCTCCCATATGCTAAAGGGTCACTAAGCCTCTTGAAAAGTGATTCTCTACACTCTAACATGCCATCTAGAGTAAAAACACAGGGGTGGTACTTGAGAAGATACGCCACTAGGTGAGACCCCAGGTGGCTTTAGTGGGGCGGAGTCCTGGCGTGGAACTTACCTTCCCAAGTATACCATTTTTCATTAACAACAAAAGTCTTCCCAAAGGACATAGCTAATTCCTTTTAACATATAGGGACGGTTTCATAACAAGTTCACATTCACATCACATACATCATCATCTCACCAACAATCAATTTTCAATTTCTAAAAACATCATAATCTTCTTAATATCACATTCAACAAGATCACAATTATATTTCCTCACATACATATTATAAAGATTCATAAAACCACATTATATCCACTTGGGAACTTTCAAGAAGTATTAAAGGTAAAACAAAACACTATGCCTCCATTTAGCTTAAGCATGGAAACTTAGCTTGGCCAAACATTTAGCTTGGGCTAGAAATTCTGGCTTGAGCTAAAATTATGCAGACCTAGTTCTATCGAAATTTAGCTAAGGCTAAAATCTTTAGCCTAGCTAAAATTGCAGATTTTTCAACTAAAGTTCTTCAAAAATCTTAACTTTTAACCCCATTAATAACTACTCAAGCATCCAAACTCACAACAAACACATCAATAATCATCCCTTAAGCTTATAAACACTAGGCCCTAACAAGAACACACAAGATTCAAACTAATCAAACCCAAAATCATCACAAAACAAGAAAGGTAGGTTAGCTTCCCTTACCTATTACCATTTCTAACCTAGATTTTGAGAAGAAAAGGGGATCTTGAGCTCCACCAAGGGTTTTCCTCCAATCATCAGCTCCACCGCATCAACTCATAGACAACCTAAAACAACGCTCAAAAAAATGGATTTTACATTAAAATACATAACGAGTCACTCTAACAAAAGGTAAGGAGAAAAAGAATGGAACAAGGAGGTCAAAGGAGGAAGAAGGAAGCCAGCTTACCACTCTTACAAACAGCCAAGAAACTCTAACTAATGAAAGGAAGTCTCTAATGGTGTGAGTACCAAAGCCCTAGGTTGGAGGAAGGTTTTGAGGAAGATGAAGAAGTGAAGAATATGTGGAAAAAAGGAAGTTTGTGCATTTTAAGCTTTGGAGTCACTTAAGCTTTGCTAGTTGACATCCCCCTCTTATTATAACTACAGTCCATTATTTATTTATTTTTTTATTAAAAACAACTACCAAGTTTCACACTCTCACAACTAACAATCTAAACCCACCATAACACATCAAACACTAAAAGCATAGTATTATTAATCGGTAAACATATCAAATAACATAGTTTCAATTTAATTCAACTAATATCCTCAATCAAATATTTAATCATACATTATTAAAATCATAGTGTTACATATGTTATTCCGCAAACACATTTTCAGTATGTATATGTTATTTCGGAGGTATGTATATGTTATTCTCGAAATACACATTTACTATATATGTATATTTTGTTTTACCTTTTTTTTTTATGTAACCATGAATTATTATGTTAGTAAGATGTCCGAAGAATCAATTGATGGGGAGAAAAATAATATTATCCATTGTAGTGATGCATTCAACACAACAAAGGTAATGATATGATCATGATCATGATCATGATTAGTTAATTTCTGTTACTGCCGCCGAAAGGACAGCCTTTCTTATGGCCTCTCTTAGCCGGTGGAAGCAATGTCCCTACGAGTAAGAGGAAGAGCAAAATGTGAGGAAGAAGTGAAGTTGATGACACCCATGATAAACAGAGAAGACACAAATGAGCAACCGAGGCACAGACATAAGGTAGAATGCAAAGGAGGAGAGAGGTTCATGGAAGAGAAGAAAAGAGGGGTTCAAGGAAGAGAAGAGAAGAGAAGAGAAAAGAAGGGGGTATAACACATTATGAGGATATATCTGAGGGTGTAAAATAACGTTTAAAAAATGGCATTATAGGAAAATAAGAGAAAATAGAAGAGATGGAGGTGTACTTAGCAAACACAGCGGATGTAAATAGCAAGTGCCTTAATAAATTACTTTTTACTTCTTAATAGTTAATTCGGATTGGCCCAGGCTCATATGTCCGAGTAAATAAAAAAAACTCTAACGGATGCCTTTGTTGCATCACTTTTTTTTTTTTTTTAATTTTAACACCCCTATGGTAGAAATATGAAAATATTCCCTTTTTTTTTTTTTTATAGTATATGCATATATATTTTTTTGTGAAATAGTATATGCATATATGATACAACTCTTACAGAGAAATTCAGTTAAATCATTATTAAGATTTTTTTTTATAAATAAAAGATTTTATTAATAATAAAAATGCTTAAAAGTCTAATTAATATCAATAATTAAAGATCTAATACGAGAGCCAATTAAAAGTAGTTAAAGTCACTTTTCCAAAATATAAATAAAAAACCGATAAAGTCCCCAATAGATAGTGATCCCATATAAGTTTCCACCAATAATGTTGTGTGTGTAAAAGCATGAATTACCTACTGTTTGTGAAGGTGGATTAAATGAATTTAATCCATATAAATATTGTTAGGAATTAGAGTTTTTTTTATCTTCTTTTTACATTGAATTTTTCTTATCTTTATCCAACATGGCAGATACGAGGGGCAGATCCAAACTTAGATGAGATAGGCAATGTTATATGTAAGAACATGAATTACCAATAATGTTGTATGTGTAAGAGCATGAACTACCAACAATGTTGTGTGTGTAAGAGTATGAACTATCTTCTATTTGTGAATGTTGATTAAATGAATTTAATAAATATAAATATTGTTAAGAATTATAGTTTTTCATCTTCTTTTTACATTGATTTTTTTTTTTTTTATCTTTATCTAATAATGATGCTAATGATGAGGGACAGATCTAAACTTAGATGAGAGAGGGGGCAACCAGAAAAATAAAATAAAATTTATATAATAAATATATATAATTAATTAAAAATATATTTTTTATGCTGTGATAACTTTCCATCTTTGTCACATATTGATTATGTTAATTATGACTATATCGTCTTGTGCTTGTGCTTATATACATTATCACTTTATAAGAAATGAGAGATTATAACCATTTTTTGTCTCTCTAGTCATATACTTTGAGAAACAAAAACAAGATTATAAGAAAAATGAGGTTCTTGTTGGGAATAATTTTGTATGCCCAAGTTCCAATTTATCATGTAGTCAAATTCTATTTTCAAATAATAAAGTATTATTTCATTTCTTTATCATTTTATACTAGTTTGATAAATTGATGAAGTCCTTGGTTAAAATTGAAGATTGTTATCATAATAGAGATTATGATAAATGAGAAACAAGTCTCTTGAAATTTTAATCTAAAGTGTTCTTGATCATAGGATTATTTTGAATAGGATATTAATAATCCGGATAGATTAATATATGTGTAATAGTATTCATTGGATGAATATTAATAGATCTCATTTATTAATTTACACATATAGATGATGCACATAGGGATGTGATCATTGAACTGACTCGATATTGAGATTTTTCTAATGGTTAATATTACCTTAATTTGTCAATAGAAAAACTCTCAAGAAGAAATATAACATTTCCTTTGACCTGAGATTATCATAGTAATTAACAAGTCATTTGTTATATTTTAATTCCAGACACCTAATGCTCTAGAGCACTAGTTGAATGGATATTGGATATAATTAAATACTTGTAGAATTAATGATTATTCAAGAAGGAATCCATTAACTCTAGGTAATGAGTTTGAACTCTATAAATCAAGACCTTGGCTGGGCAATTGAATGAATGAAGAAATGAGTTTCTTAAAGTCATTCATTGATTAACGTGATTGAATTTGACAATAATACCATATTCTAAAGTTAATCTAGAGTTGGAAATGATGGAAGGAAATATTATATATTACTCTTCTAGTGGTTCTTGAAAGTAACAACAAATTACTTCATGCTATCTGGACGTTGAGGAGTGTTGCTAGACGCCTACCTTGATTAGTGAAATTAATTTGATTAATTTACTACCAGCTTAGTATTGAACCTACGGGGTCACACACAAACGAGTGTGTTAATCTTTACTAGAGAATAATCAATTTGATTGACAAAATCTCTATGTGGAATATTATTATATTCTTTGCTAGCACCAAGAATATAATTAATATGTATACTAAAGATAGACATCTTTTTATTATTGTGACATTTATGCATAATAATATTTTAATGAGCAATATAAAATGATGAGAGAGTATCTTATTAAGAGAATATATTATTTCTGTTAATAAGTTTGAATTAATTTGAATATGTCAATGGGTTGACAGATTAAATTCAAATTTGAAATATCTTATTAAGATAATATATTATCTCTGTTAATAAATTTGAATTAATTTGAATATGTCGATAGACTGACAGATTAAATTCAAATTTAAAATATATTATTAAGATAATATATTATTTCAATTTGAATTAATTTGAATATATATTCATGGGCTGGGCTATGTGATAGCATCAGTATTCCTATAAATAGGAGCTCTCACCACGTCTATTGTGCATCGATTCATCAAGAGAATTCTTTAGTAAAAGTATACAGATTCCATATTCAAGAGTTTTGAAGTAGAGATCAACTCTCGGTGTGGATACACGTAGAGTCTTCACATTATTGAAGAACATTTGCGCCTCAGAGACGGTAACAGATACATGTTTACTGTAATTTTATATTGCGATAATATTATTCTAAATCCAAAAAGGATCCTAAATTCCGCTGCGTGTGTTTTGAACACCAGAATGAACTAACAGTTCTATCATTATAATTTTAGCTGAGAAAAAATTAATATAATAACTAAATTAATCAAATATAATATTTAGATAAAAAAATTTAAAAAACAAGATAAAATTACTATTGATATTATAATTTGAAAAATTAGGAAATAAAAATTGATCAAATAATAATGAAATATTGATAAAATATAGTATTTAAATAATTATTTTAGAAAATAGTCAATAGATGATAAAAACAATTGTATAATATCTAAAATTAATAAAATATAATCTTCATTTAAGAATTTTTTTAAAAAATTTCTATTAATTCTGTAATTTAAAAAAGTAAAAAAATAAAACTGATTACATAATAACTAAAATTTCATAAAATATAATATTTAAATAAGATTCCTAAAAAAAAATAAGATTGATATTGGTGTGATAATTTAATACAAATAATAATTAAGAGATAAAAATTGATTATATAATATTAATAAAAAAATTTAGTCAAATATAAAAGATATATAAAAGATTCTATTAAAAAAGATTCAAAAGATTTTTTTTTAAAAAAAGTAATAAATATATATAAAACAAATTTAGAGAATAAAATTAAAATTTTAACAAAAGTCAAGGGACCGGCCCTAGTGCTACACGTGGGTCCATCCCCTTGCTAATGATGTTAATAAAAAAAAAAAAAAAAACTTCAATATGCAATTCACGTGTAATCTAATATGCAGAAGAAGCTGTCTCATTCTCAATCTGCAGAAATATATGAACAAAAGTTTGTCAACAAATATACTAATTAATTAATAGAAGAAGAAAAAACAAATTTATAGAAAAAAAAAATACAAATCAAAATATAAACAAAGCAAGAAAGTCATTTAAAAAAAATGATCGAATCAATGAGAAAAAACGATAAAAGAAGAATAATTATGATGAATAAAAAAAATTAAAAAAAAAGAAAAAAATTGAAGTACGTTGTTAAAAAGAAATTAACATAAAGAAAATAAAAATATCTGATCATATGAAATTATCATCCACATACATATTTATATATAGAGAATATTAATTTAAATATTTAAAATTATTTTAAAGATTAAATAGATTGATTTGTTAATATTATCTTGTATTTAAAACATAAATTAATAATATAAAATAATTTTCATAAAAATATTAATTTAAATATTTAAATTATTTTCAAAATTTAAGAGATTAATTTGTTAATATTATTTTATTATTTAACATAAAAATATAAAATTATTATGATACTGTCACGTGTCATTTAATAATAGATAATAGATTCTTTATATGTAATTAGATATTGAAAGGCACGACGTGTTAACTAATTCGTTTTGCATGAGTATATTTAAATCAAACAAAATTGCATTCTTCAATGAGATATAAATGAGACAAAGCATGAGAAAAAAAAACAATTTTATTTTTATAGGGTATCACTGGTCAACCACAACAAAATTTTGAATATTGGATTAAGATTATTGGGGATTTTCAAAGTTTTTTTTTAAATATATTGAAATATTCAATCAAGATTGATAAATGATAAAAAATAATTTTATGGTATTCAATCAAGATTACCAAAATATTTTTTAGAGGATAACAAATCTTATGGTATTTAATTAGAATTTTGAATAACTTAAAAAAGTCTCATTTTACCAAACTCAATAAACAATCTCATCCAACTTGAAGAGAAGTTTCTTCTCATTACAAACTTTTTTATTTTATTATTTTTTATTTGGAGGCGGTGGCATAATCTCTCATTCAATCTCTCACGTTTGTCTGTTTCATATCTCAAATCATTATGAATCACAAATAAGAGGAGTAGATATGAGCATCGAGTAAGTTCTAACTTAGCAAAGACAAGTCAAAGTTTTAAAAAACATTTCTAAACTATTGCAGTCAATTTTGAAAAAATACAAAACTTAATAAAGAAAACAAAAAACAATGTTTGAGATATTATAAAAAAAATCTTAGATTTAGATTTATTCGTTCATATGTCATTGAAAAATCGTTTATCTTGGATATTTTTCAAGTTACACAGATAATTAATATTTTGATCATCACTTAATAAAAACTTTCTTTCACTATCACTTTATGAGAATTTGTAATTAAAAGTAAGTAATTATCGTAAGTGAAAAACATATCTCAAAATGTATTAGTAGGTGGGAGGGTTTAACTTGTAACTTTGATTTGGAATTCATGTACGTTCTTAACAAGGGGAAGGATTTAACTTATGATAACTTGTGACTAGTCTATCTTCAATGATATTTTTCAGGCACACTATTTTTGGTTTGTATTTACTAATTTTGAATATTTTTTCTAAAAATTTATATAATCCTTTCAAATCTTATGTTATAAATCTATTGAAATTTAAATTACAAAATCTTAATCATAAAAGTCTTTTAAAAAAATCTTTAAAAAGTTTTTATATTCCTACAAAGTCTTAAAAATCTATAAGATTTTTTTATGACAAAATAATCTTTTAAAATCCTAATTCAATACACTCACCTTATGCTTGCTACCTAGAAGAGAAAACAACCGGAATTGAAAGTGAAAAAGGAAAATTAGAGATTCTCTCTATCACTCTCTAGCTTTTGGAGTGATGGGTTAAGGTTGAGGATATTAAGATTAATAATTGTATTATTTAAGTGCTTATTACGCACAGATAGATACTTTTAAGTTTACAACAAATTCGCCTTGTTTCTACATTCGAATGAACCAATTTTTAAAATGGACAGCATATCCGTTTTGTATTCAAAAGTTAAAACCAGTATTTATGGAGAAGTTTATCCAAATTTTTTTTTTTCATATTTATCCTTTGTAAAAATTATGTCTGATTTTAAAATGAATCAAAATGAAACAATGATACATTTTTCACGGTTTTTTAAATTGTTTAATGTAGTTCATGTACAATTAAGAATCTTTTTTGTATGTCATGTCAACCATTTTATTTTCTGGAAAAATCTAATTCCTATTCATATAAATTCTTACTTTGATCTTATTTGATGAAAAGTCGTTTAATTTAATGGTTTAATTGGTGATTTTTTTTTATTACAAAAATACACACTTGTTTCTTAGTTGAAGCAAATTAGTAATTAGTAATGTATATCAAAATTTTTGAACAAAAAAATATCAATATTTCATTTAAATTTACACAAATTAAAAGAATATTTATATAATTTATTAAAAAAATTATCATTAAATACTTTAAAATTCAAATTCAAATTTAAAATAACAAAAATATTTCTAAAAAATTAATCAATTAAAAATTAAATATAGAAAATCACCATCACCATCATCGGATAAATCTAGAAAATCACCATACGTGCATATTAGCCAACCCCAATTATGAGTATTATTTTATTATTTTATATAGTTGGCAGCAAAATATTTCATTTATAAATGAAAACCGCTGAGCTCCATCCTACTGCTATCATCGAGTGAGTTCTCTCCTCTGTCCTCCTTCCATCGACTCAAGGCTGTGTTGCATTGCAGATTCGCGATGGCCGCGCGAGCCCTATTGAGCAGAAAAACCCTAACCACTGTGCTCCGCAGCGACGCCAAGCCCATCATCGGAGTTGGCATATCGGCGGCTACTCAATCTCGCGGCACGCACGTGTACACGCTACCCGATCTCGACTATGACTACGGCGCGTTGGAGCCGGCCATCAGCGGCGAAATCATGCAGCTCCACCACCAGAAGCACCATCAGACTTACATCACCAACTATAACAAGGCCCTCGAGCAGCTCCATGATGCCGTCGCCAAGAAAGATTCCTCCACCGTCGTTAAGCTCCAGGCCGCCATCAAGTTTAACGGCGGAGGTCTCATTCCTCTTTTCGATTTTCTTTTTGTTAATTTTTCGTGAATAGCTATTAGTGGATTAATTTAGGTTGTGCTGGATTAGAACTTAGAAGTTAGTTGAACTTTGTTCATATAATAATAATAATAATAGAAGCAGAGAATTAGGATTTGCTTTATACATTGCTGTGATGCTGATAGTCAAATATTGAGTTGTTTGTTAGGCACTTTATGCACTGATACTTTTAAGTTTACAACAAATTCGCCTTGTTTCCACGTTCGAATGAACCAATTTTTAAAATGGACAGCATATCCGTTTTGTACTAAAAAGTCAAAACCAGTGTTTGTGATATAAATGTTTATGGAGAAGTTTATCCAAAAGTTTTTTTTTTTTCATATTTACCCTTTGTGAAACTATGCCTGGTTTTAAAATGAATCAAACAAACAGTTTACCGATGAAGCAAGGATACATTTTCCACGATTTTTTAAATTGCTTAATGTAGTTCATGTACAACTAAGAATCCTTTTTTGCAGGTCATGTCAACCATTCTATTTTCTGGAAAAATCTAACTCCTATTCATGTAAGTTTTTACTTTGATCTTGTTTTATGGGAAGTCGCTTGTCTTTGATGGTTTTTTTACCTAGTTTTTCATCCCTTGTTTAGGAGGGAGGTGGTGAACCACCCAAGGGTTCACTGGGATGGGCTATTGACACACATTTTGGCTCTTTTGAAGCATTAATACAAAAAGTTAATGCAGAAGGTGCAGCGCTACAGGGGTCTGGATGGGTGGTGAGTTGTGCAGAATCTGAGATTCCCAGCATATTTTCTATCCTTGCATATCATAGAGCTTATCCGTTTGAAATGCACCATTTCTTTTTACTTAATTTGTACTGCTTTGCTAGTGGCTTGGTTTGGACAAAGAGTTGAAGAAGCTTGTTATCGAAACCACTGCCAACCAGGTAAACTACCCCTTCCACCTCCCATATGATGCCAAGAGACTACATAGATCAGCAATAGCATATTAAAAAATGTTAGTGAATGTCTAATTGTCTAAATGAAAGTAGTTTCTGTGGTTTAGCCCCCAACTCTTTTTGTATTTCGGTTGTATATTATGTCACACCATTTAAGATCCTTTTGCCGTATATTGCTATTGCCATTACAAAAGTAGTCTATATCCCTTATGTTAAATCAACCATCAAGTATGTATTGCTTCTATAGGTTTTTTTACTTAATTCAATTGACATTTCAAAGTAGGTTATGCTCTAAACAGTGCTGTATTATTGTAATATGGCTCTGTAGACTGGGTTTGAGGTTCTCGGTTTATTTATAGGTATATATAAATACATATTTAGTCTCTGCATGTTTGCTCACCTTTTTAATTTGGTTGCTATGCTTTTTTTCTTATTTGAAATTGTGGCCTTGCATACATTTTATTAAATTTATTCTCAAGTCCTAATCTATCACCATAAATTCTTATATCTCCATTCTCCATGCTAAGAACCTTTTGCCTGCTGGATTAAATATACTGTATGCATATCAAACTATTTGTACCTATGTCTACCGACAATGTTTATTTGTCCTGCCACCATTTTGTTTTTTGGGGTCTCTTTTTTATGTTCATTTTGTCTCAGTCTAATAGTTAAGACTGAGCAATCTCTCAAGTCTAACCACAAGAGGACCTGCTGCCACCTTCATCTCTCTGAACTCTTGATTCACCCTGTCTTGATGTCTTCCATTTTATACTTTTCTGATCTGGCTCTTCAGACACTACATTCACTGTATTGGTCTAGACCCAACCACCAAAACACCAAGAGATCTTAGGTGAATCTTTTCTCTCTAGCTCTGTTTAATCTCTATACTCTGAATCCATGACTATTTTACTTGATTATAAAATTACTAGGACTCAATTCCATTTTGTTTTTAAAGTTTAGGGACCCATTTAAAATTGAGTGACAATGTTGGAATGTGGAGAACTTCTACAAATGTTAATAGTGTTCAGGATATAGAAAGATTGTTATAATGGAAATTGGAGAGAAGAGAAAGAACTTGTTAAAGTTTTTCATCTTTTCTCATCAATCCTCATGCACTTTTTTTTGCTTTAGTGAATCATGTTTATGCTCTGTGCATACAAATTGTTTCTAGTTTGTTAATTTTCCGATGTAACTTTGAACATTTTATTTGCAGGATCCACTGGTTACTAAGGGACCAAGCTTGGTTCCATTGCTTGGCATTGATGTTTGGGAGCATGCTTACTACTTGCAGGTAAAATTTTAAACTTGGTGATCCATTAGTGACAGCGTGGTTTTGGAAATAAATTTGTCTTGTATTTCATCACTTACGTATGTTGAAATCAGCGTGTTATTATTTGGCAATAAGAAAGAAAAGGAAACACACAAACACACTTTCTGAGATTCCTAGATGTACATTTGCTGCAAAATAATTTCTGATGTATGTTTGTTTTTCTTATTGCAGTACAAAAATGTTAGACCAGATTATCTGAAGAGCATTTGGAAAGTTATTAATTGGAAATATGCCAGTGAAGTGTTTGAGAAAGAGAGCTCTTAGTCTGAAAGTGTTAGTTGTTGATCTAGCACTTGACATATGAGATGTGGAATAATAAAATGATGTGATGTAATAATAGATAATACTAACTATTTTATGTAGTTGTAATGAAGAACCTCATAGCATTATATGGCTACATTTTTTGTACCAAGTTGCTCATGTCATATGGAATTTTCTGATGCTCTTTTTAAGGTACTATTGATTTCTGAGTGATGTATATGTTTTGCTTCTTGGTGTGATCCTTTTATTCGAATAAGTAGTAGAATTCTAAAATTCGAGCCCAACACGGTTTCATTTGTTTATTTCTTAAGTTATTTACTTTAAAATATATATTTCATGAATAATAATAATAATAATAATAATAATCAAAAGTAATGATTTCATAAATATAGTTAAATTTTTAAATATTCATAATAATTAATGATAGAAATTAAAATAAGTAAAAAGCTAAGAGATTAATCTATAAAAAAAAAAATGAATAGACAGTACAAAATATTGATATTTATATTGACTAAATAACTTTGATAACTTGTGTTATATGTATTAGTACAGATCTTACAGTATCAAATGCAGAAATAGGAACATCTGCCCTTTCTCCTTTCCCATGTGTTGCACCCATGTTATGTTTATTCGATGCAAATTGGCTACAGGTAAGTAAAAAGGTATGTAAGTGGAAGAGAATTGAGTTTAAAAAAGTAACTATTAGAAGTTTAGATATATCTACAAATGGTTTAAACCCATGCATAAACATTTTCCCCACTCTGAAAACTTTTCCATTGGGGGTAAGACTAATTTCTCAAGTCCTTTGATCATTATGAAGTATGAAAAGTATAAGACAATTAAAGTACAAAAAAATATTCACCATAAGCCATTGATGCTTTAGTGGGCAAAATTACCTAAGTTGACACTATGAACTAGGTTGCTGTCATTTCTTAAAGGATACAAGATGTTCATGTGCGTAATGGGAATTCATTGGTCATAATCTCTGGGATGCCTTTGCCTTGGAAGAGCACATATCCCTTTAGTTTTTGAGAAACTCTTTCTGAAGCAAAAATTTACCCTGGTCACATTTTGTTGTATCTACAACGAGCAAGTTGGGATGCATCAATGATTGAAGATTGAAAACATATCCAATAATTTATGCTTCTCAAGACAACACTTACCAACAATTTTTGGAAGGGCAGGTAAGGCTTTTAAACTCAATATACTAATATAATCCTCTCCCAGTCAAATGAGTTGTAATAGTAGTTCAAAAGTATGCATAGAACTTGAAATTGTATACATACTTTTGAACCATTATAACTCATTTGATTGAGAGCATAACTATATTAATAATTGGGGTCCAAAAACCTTGTGTCATATATAATTAAATGTTTTAATACTACATTATATAGAGGGATATGTCATATATAACTAAATGTTTTAATAATGTTAACAAGCCTTTTCAGTAGGCTTATAGGAAAACAAAATTAGGCTAATACATCAAATCAGGTTTTCAAAAAGACTAGATCAAGCCTAAAAAAAGTTTATGAAAGACGATAGGTTTGAGGCTTTGATTTTTTTTTTTTTAAAACAGGATTAGCGTATTTAAACAGTTTTATTCGACCCAATTTATTTACACCTACTAGTAGCACTACCAAAATTTCTCTCAAGCAAACAATAAACTCAATAGGTAAACAAGGGAAGTGAATGTTAGTAGGGTAAGGAATGAACGAACAAAAAATAATAAACCACTAATATACTTATTAAAGTATTAGCCTATCTTCTTAGTAATTCTTAAAGTAAGGGAGTTATATAAGTAATCTTTAAACTATTAGAAATCATGTTACATATTCCTTCAAGTATTGAAAAATCTTTAAATTAGACCCTCCACGTTAATAAAATATGTCAATGTATGTAGGAACTAAACAAACGAATTTCCAATACTTTATGATTACGTTTTTATATATATAAAATCGTATGCATATTTATTCAGAACGAGTAATGAACAAATGGAATGATGGTTTTTGATTTCAATAGATATTTCCTATTTTTATGATTTCAATAGATATTTTCTTTTTTTTATATAACTAAAGGTGGCTTTTGATTTCAATAGATATTTCCTATTTTTATTTCTTCAAAATAGTTTTTATTTTAACATTTCAAGTATTAAAAATTTTATTTATAAAAATAAAAACGAAATCGTTGAAAAGTAAAAATGCTAAAAAAAAAATGTCAAATGTTTTCAGTTTTCAGCCATTTTTAAAAAATATTTTTGCTGAATATATTTAAAAAAAATTAAAATAAACGCATTTTTAATTACATTTTTTATTTTTTATGAAAATGAAAACAGTAAACCCAAACACTACTTAAGAAACTAAAAATTTCCTCCTAAGGCTCTCTTTGTATAAAAAATTTATAAATAAAGTCTTTGTACAATCCAAATGATTTGTGGAGTAGTGTAACATATGTTAGAACAATTGAGAAGTTCCATGTTCCCTATGGTGTGCAAATTTTTTTTTTAATATGTTGAGGGACACCGCGGATAAAAAATTAAAATATAGTCCCTAAGTCATTTTCATTTGGTCAACAACACTGCACACGTCATTACACCATCACAACTCAAAATAATGGCTATTGATTTCCTGAGAAAAGTCTACTCAACTTTTACATTAATAGAAACATTTTTCTCATCTTTGATTCTACTTTTGATGACTCTTGCTCCGACCCTTTCTTCTATCTATTTCTTCTTTGTATAACTTCTTTTCCTTTTTAATGATTTTTTTAAACTTACTTCCGTTACTTAATATAAGAAACAAGTTACAATGTATTTTACACTGCAACTTGCTTCATATATTAAGTAACCGAGATAGTATTTTACTGAACTCATTTTCAAATATGATTAATTTAACATATCTTTTCGAAAGTTATACATTTTGCATGCTAATTGTCATTTTTATCAAAAGATGCAAGGTCATAATGCTGTTCCAAATTTGCTACACAAAATATATTTTAGTACTTGAATTCTTAATTGTTTCCCAACAGCATGGTATCGCTACAGCCAAAAGCCAAAGACTAATCCCTCAAGAATGTAGAGTGCAAAATAAAAGTACTGAAAGCAACCTCACAACTATAACTCAATATTATATAAAATGCTAGGGTGGCTTGTCATTTGTCATATATAAACTCAAATTCATAAGTCATTATGGATATGTTTGGTCATTATGAATATGTTTGGACATTATTTTAGAACGACTTCTAAGAGAAAAAATATGAAAAAAAAAATGAATTAATTTTTCTAAAAATTAAAATTATTTTTTTCAATAGTCAATTATTAAAAATTCTTTCATATAACTTCATTTAAAAAATGTTGGAGTTCTACAAATTAATTATTAAAAAAGATAATATTAATTTTTAGAGAAGTTAATTTCATTATTTTCTTCATATTTCTCTCTCTTAAAAGTACTTTTAAAGTAGTGTGTCCAAACAAACTCTATAACAAATTACTTGGGTCAACATTTAATAGCCAGAACTACATGTGAATTCATAATATGACTACGAAAACCAGATAAATTTATTTCAATAGTTGAATGCCAAGACATACCCCATCGTGTGCTTACTCTTTGCAACGTGCCCTCGCAACTGTGAACAAATTTTACATGGCCCCAGTAACATGTGCAACAACTGCAATTTCTGTACATTATGATAGTTGCTTGTAACTATTTGGGAGCTAATCTGATAGGACAGATAGAGAAAGCAATGCAACGAGCTGCTTTTGCCAGCATAAACCGCTCTTTTTCATTTAAAGGCCTTTCGATCACCTTGATAACGTTGGCATCCTAGAAACAATAAAGATCAAGCAGTGATTAAATGATTAAACTTGCTGTAAGAAATGCAAGACAAAAGAATTATTGCTAAGTTTACTTAGCACACAAATAAAGCATGGCATGCTCACGACTGGCAGGAAGTGTTAAGAAATCTTTCATATTTAGTTCTTTATTATTCTTTATGCAGAAGCCTAAGTTCACAAGTGTAAGACCAATAACAATTCATAAGAATCCTAGGATCTATGACATGTTTGATTATTAGGATTCAAGAAAGAACTATCTCCCACTTGGACTTCATATAAAACTTATACATTTATACCACAAAATTCTTTAGGCATGCAATTGTATGTTATTTACCTTTAGACTTTCACTTTAACAATCTCATAGATTTCATGTATCAATAATGGAATCACTGCGACTTTTGTCATTATTAGAAAATGTGACTAAACCCTGATGACCACTATATCAATACACTCAATGACAGATCAATATGGATGAGCAACATGGAAATTACATGCAATATAATGTGATCTCAGTCATTCCTATTTTCAATTGGTCCAAATGTAGTCTTAATGATATCAATCTGAAGTCTTAAGTGCAATTTAATTGCACAAACTAAACACGTTTAATAATAAACTTGTACACTGTAAATTTTATTTCGGTAGGAAATCAAATACAGAAAATCTAAATCCAAACATAGAACATAAAAGACTCCCACTAAACTAAGGCAATAACTAAAGCAACACATCCTACACGCAAAATGTTCATGCTAAAGTGTCAACTATTAGTTAGGGGGTAGCTAGCATATTGTCTTTTCCTACATGTTCTACAATGTCTTTATTTTCTAAGTTCTTTATTTAACAACCAAATACTTTTATGTCAACAATCTTTGACTTGGTTGAACTCTTTAGAGTATAAGATTGCTAAGTTATTAAGTTATTGTCTCAATAAATACTCAATGGCTTCTTAACGTTGGTAACAATAGGCAAGTCAGCGACAAAATTTAGCAGCCATTAATTTTAGTACAATGTCTCATAGTAAGATATTAACTCCACCAACATTGTTAAATGTGTATCCTAACGTGGAGTGATTGCTATTAAAACATCCTGTGAAATCGAAGTCAAAATGCCTAATGATCTCTAAACTACTAGACTTTCAAAATGAAAACATATAGTTTTTTGTTCTCTTCAAAGAACGCATTATGCGTTTTACTACTTCTAGTGCTACATACTAAGATTACTCATATATCACTTTAGGACTCCTACTAAAAGCTACTTTAGGACAATAAAAACAAACATAAGCATACACGATAAATTGCAATATAATTCTTGCAACAATAAACTGTATGATGCTAGTAGCATGTCATTAGCATATAATACAAAAATTATAAATTTACTCCTAGTGAACTTTTGGTAAACACAATCATCAACCAAATATACTTTAAAACCATAAGAGGTAATTTTGATGAAATTTGTAATACCATTGACGATAAACTTGTTTAAGATCATAAATGAATTTCTTTAATTTGTACATCATAAACTTTAGACTACCTTAAACAGAGTTATATGATTACACCATATAAATTGTTTCATCAATTTTTTTTTATTTAGAAACGTAATCTTTACATTCATCTAATGCAAATCAATATCAAAATGAGTTATCAATGTCATTATAGCCTTAAGAGAGTCTTTCTAAGAAACTAGAGAGAAAGTCTCCTTATAATCAATGTCTTCCTTGTTGTAAAGTTTATTGCCATAAGACAAGCTTTATATAATTCTCAATATTACCCTTTGAATCCCTTTGGACTATAGATATTTATTGATAGCTTATGGGTTTCAATCCTTCAGGCAATTTGACAATATCCCAAACATCATTATCAACCATCAATTTTATCACATCATTACGACATCAATCCACCTGAGTTAGAAAACAACATGACTTGACTAAAGTTTATTAGATTTCCCTCAGCCAACCTAATGTCACATTCATGTTTTTAAAGAAATACAACATAGTTAGGAGAAATGTAATTTCTCCTTTCTCTAGTGGATCTTCTTAATGACACTTCTTAAGACTTGAGTTTGAACTTTAGGTGGTACTTGATGAGGAATCTCAGTTTTGTCTTGTCCTTGCTTGATTTTATGAATAACATCATTATTTAATTATTAGATCTGTTTCTAGAACAATTGTAAGTACAAAGACTTATCCAATGTCAATGGCAGGTTATTCTTTAAAAACAACACTCTTTATGTTTCCTTCCCCTTCAAACTCAATTTCCTTAAGGAATCATTCTCGTCTCAAAGAAGGATTTTAGAGTGGGATTGTAAAACTTATACAAGTAAAAGCGTTAAATGTAACAAAAAAAATAGTAACTAATAGGCTGCATGAAGGTAAGTTGGACATCCCCAAATGTGCGTCCGCCAATGTTGGGATTTCTCCAGTTCACAACTATAGGGGATTGTTAGTGACTATTTTAATTGGTACCATGTAAAGGATATAAACTGCAGTCTTTAATGTCTTTCCCCAAAGTGATTTTGGTAGAGAAGAATCACAATTCTAACCATATCTTTAAAAATCCAGTTTCATCATTGTACAACTTTGTTCATACTAGGTTTGCCTAACATTGTATATTGTAGAACAATTTCACATGTATTGAAGAAAAAATACAAAGAGCTCTAGACATTGCCCACCTTATTTGTCATATCTACCATAGTATTTATCATCACATTCAAATTTGAGAGCCTTAATTTTCCTTCCTAGTTGAAGTTCAACTCCAACTTTGAAAGACTTGAAAAATGTCTAGAGGCTAAGACTTATCATAATTTAAATAAATAGTATACTTTAAGGTCTAACCAATATAAGGGATCATTGATAAAAAATTTCCTTTGACACAAATTCTCTATTAAGGGATATGACTTAAGAGCTATGTCATAAAGTGGTGAAATTCTTATTTAATTTTACGTTTTGCACCATCCAAATTTGTCTGCAATAGGAACACTCAATCTCCATCAAAACCCCATAACTTGCAACATTTGAATCTACTCCATTCTTCTCTATGACTGTTGTTAATGATGCTCCTTTGGATGATTCACCCGTTGTCCCAACCCCGGCTGTTGTCACTACTCCACCACCACTAATTACTTATCAGCAACAGCCACAACCTTCCTCTATGGCTCCACCTATTGATCCCTCAGCACCATCCCTTGCTCCAAATGCCCTTTCACCAACGTCTCTTGTACATGAGCTTCCCATTGCATTACACAAAGGTATTCGATCCATCCTATTTCTCCATCCTATATGCTTGTACTTTTCATTGTAACTGATTATCTCCATCCTATTTCTCTTTTATCTCTGCTTTGGATTTTGTGTTTATTCCTAAATTTATAAGCCATGATGGATCCCCATTGGCAATAGGCGATGTTGGATGAAATGGATGCTTTACAAGCGAATGGCACTTGGGAGTTGGTTCCTTTACCTCTTGAGAAGACTACTGTTGGTTGTCACTAGGATTATACAATGAAGGTTGGACCAAATGGCAATATTGACTGATTCACGGCTTGTTTGGTAGCTAAAGGCTATACTCAGATATTTGGCCTCGACTAAGGGGACACCTTTTCTCTCGTGGCCAAGATTACTTATGTTTGTTTGTTCCTTGCCATGGCTGCCATTTGTCATTGGCCACTTTACCAACTTGATATTAAAAATGCATTCTTGCATGGTAAGTTTCACTACTTCTGGTGGCTCTCACCTTGTTTGTCACCTTCGACGTTCTCTATATGGCTTGAAGCAGTCTACTGGTACCTAGTTTAGCCGTTTTAGCTCTGCCTTACTTTAGTTTGGTATGACTCGTTGTGAGGCTACTACTTTGTTTTTACCCTTCACTCTCCATCAAGCTTGTGCATTTATGTGGTGGTCTACGTTGATGACATTGTTATCAATGGTGATGACTCTAATGGTATATGTCGACTCAAATCCCACATTTAGAGTCAGTTTCAGACGAAAGATCTAGGTCCACTCAAATACTTTTTAGGCATTGAGGTTGCTCAATTTGCCTCTAGCATTGCCATTTCCAATAGGAAATATGCTTTGGATATTCTCACTGAGACTGATATGCTTGATTGTCGCTCTAGTGATGTTCCTATGGAACCCAATTTGAAGCTACTTCTAGGTCAGGGGGAGCCACTGAAAGACCCGGGAAGATATCATAAACTTGTTGGTAGACTCAATTACCACTGTTACCAAGCCTAGCATCACCTTTGCAATGAGTGTGGTAAGTCAATTCCTCAAAGACCCCTGTGATAGTCATTGGAATGTCGTCATGCGCATTCTTCGATATATCAAGAGTGCACCAGGTCATGGAGTCCTATGTGATTATAAAGGCAATGCTAAGATTACTTGTTACTCTGATGTTGATTGGGTAGGATCACCATTAGATAGGAGGCCTACCTCTGGCTATTGTGTTCTTCTTGGAGGAAATTTGATCTCATGGAGAAGCAAGAAACAAAATACAGTTGCTAGATCCAATACCGAAGCTAAATATCGTGCTATGGCAGTAGCTACATGCAAGATTACTCAACTTAGACAACTTCTCCAACAATTACAATTTGGAGACGTTCATGATACTAAATTGCTCTGTGACAATCAAGCTGCTATTCATATTGCTTCTAATCTAGTTTTCCATGAACGGACCAAACACATAGAGATAGACTATTATTTTGTAAGAAAACAAGCTTGGATCATATAACATATATGTTCTAACTTGAGGGGAGTGTTAAAGATATGTTTTGTCTATCAGGATCACTCTTGATCCTTCCCATGTATTCCTTTATTATAAATAAACATCTACTGTGTGTAGAGCACACACTTCCAATAATCTAACACAGCAAAAGGGAAGAACAGCAACAAACTTTGGTTGTGAGGTTTTTGGGGATGAGGAATGTTATGGTATTGCAGCAGCAACTGGACCAAATAAAAATTGGCAACAAACTTTGTCAATATCACAAGGTTTTGGAGAAAATAAATTGTGAGGGTTGAAAAGAGGAAAGGCGGAGGAGGTAAGATAGCTGATGAAGAGTGGGAAAAGGAAGCAAATCAACAAACATAGATGTGTGGCATATATGAAGAAAAAAGTAAGCAACAAGGGACTTATGCACATGCTGCAATGAGAGGATGAAAGAAAGACCATACCAAATAGCAGGTGAAAAGTAAAAATACTGAAGTGAAGGAAAAGGTTGAATGGAAGGGAAGAGATATCAAGGTAAGGTAGAAAATAAAGAATGGTTGACAAATAGCTGGGTGGGAAGATTGAATGACCTCTCCATCATTGACAAAATCCAAGAAACATATCTCTTAAGTGGTGTGAAAGTGATTAAGATGAGGTATTTGGGTGATGATATGATATTGTTAACAGGCGTGGATGAGAATGATGTGGAGGATATGATCAATAAAAAAGAACAGGAATATTCAGCTTTATTTTACACTATAGAAAAATTGAGTCCTGGTGCAGTTTCAGGGTATAGGCTTTTTTGCATGGCTGAAAATGTAATCATGACCCAAATTATATACAAGGCTCACAAAGCAAGTAAAGGTGGCGGCAGTAATATTCCATGTCAAAAGCCCAATTTGGTACATGAAGAAGTGAAGGGAGAGTCATGTAGCCAATGTGGAAATAAAGCTTTAAAAAGCTCAACAGTGGTGAGCAACGACTCTAAGACACCGAACTGTCAACATAAAGGGAAATCAAGTGTGTGCTTAGTGAAACTTCTAAAGTTTCTGAGGAGGTGGGTACTTCAGTAGATAAAGGAAATCAGGAGAAGAGGAAGAGGAAAGAACTAAGGTTGAAACTTCATTCCATGTCCTTTTTAATTGTAAAAAGGTGGAAGAATGCTATGGGTTCATGGGGTAGTTTTCCGTGAGGTAATAGTATGTATCAGAGGCAAATATCTCATGGGATATGTGACAGGTTCGTGGGGTAGTTATAGGTGGAGTTGTTTTATTTGGTGGTGAGGGAAGAACAGTGCAAGGTGTTGAAAACAATTGCGGAGGTATGTTATTAGTTGATGGGTGTTCAAACAATTATAGACAATTAGACGAGGAGGTTGTTTTGTGTTATGATGTTGACATACATATATGTTGCACGTGGTGGGTACAGGGGTTTAATACATAGGGTGATTTTTAATCACAATATACTTGGTTTTAATCATAATATACACTTGATCCTTGTGAGTTATGATGAGAAAGAGGTCAGTTTAGGTGGCTTTCTCATTTGTAATTTGGTCAAGTAAGCTCTTATATAATATATTATTTTGTTTTGGCTGATAAAAAAACACACAAATGCAGCAACCGTGAGGAAGTATGGAAGTACAGATTGCTCTGACAAATCACAATCAAGTATTAGCAGTAATAAGTAAAAGTCAAAGCAAATTTTTAAATTGCGAAAGATGTTTTATTTAGGTTAGCTAGGCTACAGTGCATAAAAAATTGCACAAGAGAAAAAGCTTTATAGGAAAAGAAATCATATGGGACTATAAGTAGATAAATAAAATGAAAAAAAAAAAAAATTGATTGGAAACCTACTTTTTGCTGGTGCTGAACAGAAGGCCGAACGCTGGCAGTTTCACCGATCACAATTATATTGTTAACATTTCCCCTGTCATCCCTTTCTGCTGGTGAAGCATTTGAATGCTTCCATTGTCCATTAACAATGAACTTGTAGTAATACCTGATGACAAAGAATGGTGTCACATTCATGTGCAACAAAATCATTAAATCATGCAAAATGTAGAAAACCATGTTACATTGTCTGGTATTGTTTTGTGTGGGAGGTGAAGAAGGGGAGTGAGGGGAATCAGTTTTATGCTTCTGATACAAAAATCAAATGACAAAAAAAAATAGAATAAAATAAATGGCACTGGTTAGAATATTATAAAATGTCTTGTAAGAACTTTTAGCCAATTAGGTCATCAAGTTAAGAAAAGAAAAAGAATATACTCTGCAAAAAAGATTATAGTAAGGGTAGCACACATACTTTCCTTGTGGAAGTTTAACTTCTACTTCGTGTCTTGATCCACCTTGGTTCTTTGCCTTGAGTGGTTCTTTCCAATTTCCAGTAAAGTCTCCTACCAAATTTACATCCTCTCCCTGAAACATAAAAACCAAAAGGAGTGATATGAATAAGCATAAACAATGATCAATCTGAATAATAACAAAGCAAGTTTAATCTCATAATCCTCTTTAATAATCAAAAGATAAATTAGATAAAAGCCACATTGAAAGCTACAATCGACGAGTTTGTGACCACATGACATGACCATTCCACACAAATGTGGAAATATAAAACATAAAGTATTAAAATTGTTAAAGATATGATTGATATGTTAGGGATATGTTTAGATATGAGCAAATATAACATTATCTATTAGGATCAATTCTTGATCCTTTCCATATAATTTCTTTATTATAAATAAACCTCTACCGTGTTTAAAGAACCTACTGTTGTAGAGAATACATTTTCAGTAAATCCTTTATGGTATCAAAGCTCATAGTTTGATCCCCACCATGCAGCCTCGTAATTAGGAATTAATCCCCTTTCATACAGCAGCCTAGAAATTAGGGTTTGATCCTCGCTCACCACCACGTGAACAATGCGCATACCACCGTTGGCTTGTTTGGCAACTACCCAGCCGCCCCTTCACTATCCTGCCTTCGGTGATTGAACTCCGCTTCTGCAACGACTTTTACAAACGTCCCACTTATCCCATGGGAAAAGTTAACTAGATCTGCCAACCAATTATACTACCTGGGCAGCCATTGTCCAGCTTTGGTTTTGCGGTCAAGGATGTGCCGACCACTTGACCACTAAGGCTGCGAACATTCCCTCTACGGATCAAGCCCGTTGGTGGCAAATTGAGGCCTCTTTGTACAACATCCTTATGTTTTTTATTGCCCCAAGTCTTTGACACATGTTACGAGGTTTGGTCTACTCTAATGATGTTCATCACCTCTACGAGTGTGATAACCACTATGTTATCCACTAAACTTGGGAATATGGATGTGCAGACGTATCTTGATAAGCTTGATCGGTTGATTGCTGATTATAACAATTTAATGTTGTTAAATAACCAGATCAAATAACATTACAAAGAATTAGGCAATAAACCGTGTCTCTGAATACACTACGGAGCATAGTTTATATAGGCTTATTTGCATTTATTACGGAATATATTGTTCCTCTAAATGAGATATTGTTGCCTATAAACTATAATTATGACTAGAATCAGAATATCAATTCTGATTTTCAACATTGCCCCTCAAGCTGGAGCATATAAATCATATGCACCAAGCTTGTTACATATATAATTAACCTGTGGACCCCTCAAAGCTTTGGTGAACACATTCGCTAGCTGATCACTAGAGTTAACAAATCTAGTGATGATATCTCCTGATTCAATCTTCTCTCTAACAAAATGACAGTCCACTTCAATGTGTTTGGTCCTTTCATGAAACATTGGGTTAGATGCAATATGTAGAGCTGCCTGATTATCACAAATCAGAGTCATTTTGGCATCCTCTTCAAACTTGAGCTCTTTAATAAGTTGCTTTAACCAGACAAATTCACAAGTTGCTACAGCCATAGCTCTATATTCTGCTTTAGCACTAGACCTTGCCACCACACTTTGCTTCTTGCTCTTCCAAGATATAAGGTTTCCACCAATCATTATACAATATCCTGAAGTAGATCTTCTGTCACTAGGAGAACCAACCCAATCGGCATCTGAATATCCAACAATTTGGACATGTCCTTTGTCATTATAGACAAGTCCTTTTCCAGGAGCACCTTTGATGTATTTGAAAATCCACATAACCACCTCTCAATGATCTTGACAAGGAGAATTTAAGAATTGACTTACCACACTAACTGTGAAAGCAATGTCAAGACGAGTGACAGTAAGGTTGTTTAGTTTCCCAACTAACCTTCGATATCTCCCTGGGTTTGCAAAAGGAACCCCTTGGTTAGGTAGCAGTTTGACACTAGGGTCCATAGGAGTGTCCATTGGCTTAGCATTCATTAAGCCAATTTCCTCAAGGATGTCAAGAGCATACTTCCTTTGAGAGATCACCACACCATCCTTGGATTGGGCCACTTCAATACCTAAGAAATATCGAAGTTTCCCAAGGTCTTTAGTTTGGAATTGACGAGAGAGGTATTGCTTTGGTTGGGCTATGCCATGCTCATCTCCTCCAGTGATAACAATGTCATCCACATACACAATGAGGTAGATACATCCCTGTGGTGAATGACGATAAAAGACCGAATGATCAGCTTCACTGCGAATCAAGCCAAATTGTTGTACAATAGTACAAAATTTACCAAACCATGCTCTTGGAGATTGTTTAAGTCCATATAGGGATCTCCGAAGTCGACAAACCATGGTAGATGATTCCCTCTGAGCAACGACGAAAGGCAAGTATAAAGTAAGGGAGAAAGACGGTGATAACTCAATGTAACATAGTGAGGGGATGGGTTACGAATTGTACGTGCACCTTTCCTAAGAGCAATGGGTAAGTCAAGGTCAGACGGAGGACCTGAATCTGGGAAAGATATTGGAGCTAGGGATAGGTCGATCATGGTCTCAACCTCAACTGTAGGGGTAGGCACATGTGCCATGGGAGGCCGTGGTCGTCTGTGATATGTCTGAAAAGGTTTTTGTTGGAGAGGATGCTCAAGTGGGTCTTCCTCTAAAGCAATGGGAAGATGAACAAGAGAAGGACTCTCTGGGGAAAGAGAATGCACGGAATCAAAGGAAGCGGAAGCAGAAGTAGATGCAAAGTAAGGCATAGACTCAAAGAAAGACACATCAGCAGAGATGAAATAACGTTTAAGGGTAGGAGAAAAACATTTATACCCTTTCTGGGACCTATGGTAGCCAAGGAAAACACACTTGATGGACCGAGCTGATAATTTGTCAAGTCCAGGTGAAAGGTTATGAACAAAACATGTGAAATCAAAGACACGGGGAGCCACAAGATGAAGAGGTGTACGGGGAAACAAAACAGAGTATGGAGTTTGACTGTTGAGGACAGATGATGGCATACGATTGATAAGATAACAAGCTGTGAGAACAGCATCGCCCCAAAAGTGAGAAGGGACATTGCCATGAATGAGAAGTGTTCAAGTAGTTTCAACAAGATGCCGATTTTTGCGTTCGGCAATCCCATTTTGTTGGGGCGTATGAGCACAAGACGTTTGGTGAAGGATACCTTTAGATGCCATAAACTGTTGAAACTGGTTGGACAAGTATTCACGAGCATTGTCACTACGAAGAGTTCGGATAGGAACACCAAACTGAGTTTGAATTTCATTATAAAATTTTTCGAATAGAGAAAATACTTTAGACTGATTTTTCATTAAAAACAACCATGTGCAACGACTAAAATCATCAATAAATGTAACAAAATATTTAAAACCAAAAGTGGTTATGACTCGAAACGGACCCCAGACATCTGAATGGATTAAAGCAAAAGGAGATGCAGCCCGTTTATTCATACAATCAGGAAAAAACTGACGTGTGTGTTTGCCTAACTGACATAACTTCTGAAGAATCGGAAGGCCAAGATGACCCAACTGAGCATGAATGGTAAGGGGAGATGCAGTGGCAGAATATGCTTGTGATGGGATAGATAGGTAATAAAGACCATAAGACTCACATCCAGTACCAATCGTCCGTCTCATACTCCGGTCCTGCAAGACAATAGTATCTTTAGTGAATGTGATCAAACAATCATGGGATAGGGTCAAGCGGTGAACAGACAGAAGGTTAAAAGGGCAATAGGGTACAAATAAAACAGACTTAACAGTTAAAATGGGTAAGGGATGGGTGGTGCCAATTCCTTGTGATTGTATTTGGGAACCATCGGCAGAGATAATAGTGGGTAGAAAACCAGAGGTAGAAAGAAAAGAGAAAAGAGAGCGATTACCAAATATGTGATCAGATGCACCAGAGTCAAGCACCCAATGGCCCATAAAAGGAGACTGAGACACAGGCAAAAGAATTACCAAATTGTGCTACCAAAGCAATGACACGAGAGTTCTGATGACTTGTATACCACTGGAGAAAGTCCTCATACATTGTAGGTGTTGCAGCAGACATGATGCAAAAAAAAAAAGTGCAGAAAATGATGATGCACTACCACAGTACCACAAAATAAAACCCTAGAGGGAGAGAAAAAAAATCTCGTCAGATGAAGGTGGCACAAGGAGGGTAGGATCGCTTGGGAGGGACGACACCGGCGTTCAATTTGATGCCGAGAACGAAGCCCCACGTGCCTTCACGCGCCGTCACGCACACCTGAAAAAAGGTGTTTGGCGCGTAAAGATGACGCACGTGTGGGCATGCCTAGACTCCAATGGAGACACCGTCAACGGCGTTGGGCAAAGGTGGCCGGCGCGATTCTTCCGATGGTGGCAGTCGTCGAGGGAGGTCACTGAAAAATTTTCCGGCACAGCGGCGGCAGCAGTGGTCGGAAAGAAATGCTGGGGACAGAGACAACAAAAAGGGTTGCAAACCAAAAAGATAGGGTGTTTGTGAAAAATATTGAGTCGGGGACAGTGGTTCCTCCGAAAAAAAACGGTTTTAAGGACTGCCTAACCTAGCTCTGATACCATGTTAAATAACCAGATCAAATAACATTACAAAGAATTAGGCAATAAATCGTGTGTCTAAATACACCACGGAGCATGTTTATATAGGCTTATTTGCATTTATTACGGAATATATTGTTTCCTCTAAATGAGATATTGTTGCCTATAAACTATAATTATTACTAGAATCAAAATATCAATTCTAATTTTCAACAAATGTCTTATCCTCCTGATGCAAAGACTTTTTACCAGTAATGTAATCAATACTTCATGGTTCTTGCTCTTGCTAGTCTCCCATGCGAACTTGACTCAGTGTGTAACTAGATTCTATCAACCCCTACTATTCCTACTTATGACATGGTGAGTGAACAATTATTATGTCTCTCCACTCTGCATGTTTTTGGCCATCCCTTTGCCTCTTCTGTGTGATTCCTCTGCCCTTGTCTTACACCCATCTCATCATGGTGTTCGTGGTAGAGGCTGTGATAGCAAAAATCGTCGTTGCAATTACTACAACATCATTGGCCACATTGAAGCCAATTGTCACAACAAAGATGATAGCAAGAATGTTTGTTGCAATTACTGCAACATCATTGGCCACATTGAAGCCAATTGTCGCAACAAAGCTCAAGATCTATTGAAACTAGCACATGTTGCCCAAATCACCAATCCTACAACCTTTGAAGATTTCACTATCTCTGTTATTTAGTATCATGATTTCCTTTAGTTCCGAGCAGCCCAACAATCTACCTCACCCATTATCGTCGTGGCTCAATCTGGTAATCGTGTAGCCTTTTCTCTCAGTCCTCCTCTCTTGGACCTTGGATACTTGACTCTGGTGCCTCCAATCATATGTCTGGTAACCAATCTCTTTTTAGCCAATTGTCGTTATCAAACACTTTACCTTCTCTTACTCTCGCAAATTGCTCTCAAGTTAAAGTTTGTGGCATTGGTCAAACTAACCCTCTTCCCCAACTTCCTTTAAATTTTGTTTTGTTCATTCCTGGTTGTCCGTTCAATTTAATTTTCATTAGCAAACTTAACTAGTCATTAAATTACCCTGTCTTGTTTGTTAATAACTCTGTTCATATTCAGGATTGATGTACTGAACGGATGATTGGAACAAGACATGAGTCTAAGGGCTTGTATCAGCTTGAACCATCAGTTGCCTGTGTCTCCATTGTCGTTGCTCCAGCACCACTAATTACTTATCAACGACGACCACAACCTTCCCTAATGGCTCCACCTACTGATCCCTTAGCATTATTTCCTGCTCCAACTGTCCTTCCACCAATGTCTCATGCACATGAGTTTCCTTACACAAAGGTATTCGATCCACTCACAATTCTAATCCTTTTATATGCTTGTACTTTTCATTGTAATTGACTATCTCCATCCTATTTCTCTTTTATCTCTGCTTTCGATTCTATGTCTATTCCTAAGACTACAAGTAAAGCCATGGTGGATCCTTGTTGGCAACATGCGATGTTGGATGAAATGGCTACTTTACAGTGGCACTTTGGAGTTGGTTTCTTTATCTCCTAAGAAGACTATCGTTGGTTGTCGCTGGGTATATATAGTGAAGGTTGGACTAGATGACAATATTAATCAATTCAAAGCCCACTTGGTAACTAAGGGCTATACTCAGATATTCGGCCTCAACTATGGGACACCTTTTCTCTTTTGGCTAAGATTACTTTTGTTCGTCTGTTTCTTGCCATGGCTGTCATTCGTCATTGGCGGCTTCACCAACTTGATATTAAGAATGCATTCTTGCATTGTGAGTTACAAGAAGTTTATATGGATCAACCTCTTGGTTTTATTGCTTTTGGTGGCTCTCACCTTGTTTGTCGCCTTTGACGTTCCTTATATGGCTTGAAACAGTCTCCTTGTACCTGGTTCGACCGTTTTAGCTCTGCCGTACTTCAATTTGGTATGATTCGTTGTAAGGCTCGACCACTCTGTGTTTACCCTTCACTCTTCGTTTGGCTTGTGCATTTATTTGGTAGTCATACGTCGACTCAAATAGCACATTCAGAGTCAATTTCAAACGAAAGATTTAGGTCCTCTCAAATATTTTTTAGGCATTGAAGTTGCTCAATCCACCTTTGGCATTACCATTTCCTAGACAAAATATGCTCTAGATATTCTTACTAAGATTGGTATGCTTGATTGTCGTCCTAGTGATGTTCCTATGCAACCCAATATGATGCTTCTTTTGGGTTAAGGGGAGCCATTGAAAGACACTGGAAGATATCACAGACTTGTTGGTAAACTCAATTACCTCACTGTCACCAAGCTTGACATCACATTTGTAGTGAGTGTGGTAAGTCAATTCCTCAAAGACCCATGTGATAGTCATTGGGATGCTGTCATGCACATCCTTCGATACCTCAAGAGTGCACCAAGTCGTGGACTCCTATATGTAGATAAAGGCATGCCAAAATTGTTTGTTACTATGATGCTGATTGGGCAAGATCACCATTAGGTCTACCTCTGGCTATTGTATTCTTCTTGGAGGAAATTTGATATCATGGAGAAACAAGAAACAAAATATAGTTGCTAGGTCCAGTGCTGAAGCCAAATACCGTGCTATAGCAGTAGCTGCATGCGAGATTACTTGGCTTATGCAAGTTCTCCAACAATTACAATTTGAAGACGTTCAAGATACTAAATTGCTCTATGATAATCAAGTTGCTATTCATATTGTTTCTAATCCAGTTTTCCATGAATGGACCAAACACAGAGAGATAGACTATCATTTTGTGAGAGAGAAAGTGCTCTCAGGAGAAATCAAAACTGACTTTGTCAGCTCCATTGATCAACTGGTAGACATATTCACAAAATCTCTCAAGCTCTCTAGTTGATTACATTTGTAAGAAGCTTGGATCATATGAGGGGGAATGTTAAAGATATGATTTATATGTTAGGGATATGTTTAAATATGAGCAAATATAACATTATCCATTAGGATCAATTCCTAATCCTTTTCATGTAATTCCTTTATTATAAATAAACCTATATAGTGTGCAGAGAATACACTTTCAGTAAATCCTTTAAAAATGAACTACCATTTATCAATCCTACAAATGATATAACGAAAATAATCCCCTGACCCTCCTTAAGAATCAAAAGATAAATTAGCCACAAAATGGCAATGGAGCTATAACTGACCGGCTTCTTACCTCATGACCATTCCACACAAACATGACAGCATGTGTAGGAGGTCCATCATGTCTGCCATTTTCAACCATAGCTATAAGATCCCATGTTGCCCATGCAATTGCAGGCCTGCAGTTACATCTCTATGAAATGCTTTTTCTAAGTGAGAAAGTAAAGAATGCAAAAGGACCTCCCAAAAAAAGTTAAAAATGGTGAAGCAAAGGAACTATAGGAGCATAACCACAAATGAGAAAACAGAAACCAAATAAGCAATTGCTGTTTAATTGTAGGTTCTCTCTTGATTTTGTCTTTTCATTACTAATTTAAACAGTCAATTAGATAGGCTAACAGCAATATTTCAACGTAGCACCTACCTACAATACAAACTATAAGCTCCAAAAATTGAGAGAAAAAAAGAAGCATAAATAATGCAATATTTTTTCAAGTCATATAAAATATCTAAGAAAATAAGGGTGTGTTGTGTTACAAATTACACAAAAAAAATTAGTCATCCAATAAAATTAAATGAAAATGAGAGTTAATAGAAACTTTTCAAAGATCAGATGGTTATTATTCTAAACATTAAGCATGATCATAGTAATACAAATTCAATCCAAAAAAGGGTTAGAATATGAAGGTGTTCAAAATTGAATTGATTTAATCAAAACCCAAACACTTAAGCCAAAAAGTCAAAACATCAAATAAATCAACAAAATAAAATAACTAAGAAATTAATCAAAGTTAAACCAAACTATATATGTGCAAACACATGTATATGACTATATGTGCATGCATGTATGTGTAGATGTGTATGGTGCATGGATGTGTATATATGTGCATGCATAGTAACTTTTATTATAGTTGCAAGTCAAAATTAACTCTCAATTGTATGATAGATAATTAATTTTAACTTACAATTTAAAATTATAATTTGGAATGTAGATTTGTATTCTGATGACTTAGGTGTTACTTGCATTTGATGTGTTAGATACACTTGATAAAACTAGTCTATAATTTGATGAATTTATTATTAAATTAAAGAATAAACCAATTTACCCACATTAACCCACAGCATACTCAATTTGTTTAAAATACTACCCTCACAAATAATTCGAATCAATTGAAAAGGAAACATATGATGCAAAAGTGTTTGAAGTTAGGCAAGATGGACCTGTCAGGCCTGCATGTGTGCATCCCAGTAACCCAAGTATATGCTGCATGAAGGGAAACATCTGTCATCCAATGTAGGTATGCAATCACACAAGCAGGAGACTGATTAAATCCAGAAGTGCAAGTAACAAAAACACGATGATTCTTCCTTAGCAACCGTAATAAAAGCCCCACACAAAATGGGAGTTTTTTCCTCATATCATAAGAATCTCCCTCCCTGTAAATACATGTAAAGCAATCAAAGTCAGAGAGGAAGCAAAATTAGAGTAATCAGAAATTTGGATGCCGTTTCCACAAGAAAATACTATGGACTCGCTTGACTTTAGGATCAGTCTATTAAAAGACAAGAAAAATGCTAAATAATACTCAGTTTTTCGCAATTCACATCAAGTAATAATCAGAGAGGGGTAATGGGTGACCGATGAAGTAAAAAGAAAAATCAAAATAAAACATAAAGGTAAGACAGGCTGAGCAGGTAGAACAAAATGAGGATCTGTGTGAAGCCTAAAGTGGTTTGTTTAAAAGAATACTTGGATTTCAGACTAGAGAGACTTGTGAAAGAATACTTGGAAAGTGAGAATTAGGAATATCCTTGTATATTTCAATTAATGTAGTGGAAACCTTGGCTATGCATCAAGGACTAGATGTAACCCTAAGTTGTAGAGTGAACCAATATAAATACTATGCATTGATCTTCTTCTACCTTACATCATTTTACCTGTTTTTCTAATCAAAGGCTGGATTGAATTATGAAATTTTCCTGGAAAAACAAAATCTTGAAAAGTTCTTTTCACTGTATAATTTTGGTCCTAGAACAATATTCTTTTGTCCTAATACTAACCTTTCTTTGCATAGTCTTCTATAGATTTTATGAATAAAATCATTCTATCTATTAAATTGATTTTAAAGACAACAAAACACAATTCAACCCCACTTCTCATGTTTTGTATTTTCTTTTTCAAAATGACTATGTACCTAACCAATGTAGGATCTTAACAGATAAAAGTATCAGATAAAGATATCCCAAAAGAAAACACAAATAATCATCAAAACATTAATTCTGAAAAAATTATATAAAAAATTGGCATGCTGTGGAACTATATTACCGAATAGGATAGTTGATCATGAGAATATTATTCCTTTGACAAGATTCATTGATTGATTTTGCATTGATTCCCCAATTTTCAGCTTCAGTTCCACTTTGAAAGTTCAGAACAGCAGTAACTCCCTGTAGCAGAAATTTCCCAACTATAATGACAGAGGGATATAATGCTTGATATTGAAACAAAACTTTAGACAGAAATTAGTAAAGTAAAAAAGAAACAATTTGGGAAAATTTAAGAAGAAAGAAAACAAATATTTTAACTGCTAGCACTCACTGTTCGCTTAGGAGATGCAAAAGTCACTAACAAACCAGAAAGAACTGTAATTCATTTACAGAATCCAAAATTTGCATGCCACTACATGCCTTTGACTCAAAATACTTTGGTTGAATGATTTGTGCATTTCAACAATATCTTGGATTTTATAAGCAGGATGCAGTTAACTGAAGTTATTTTCCCTAGCTACATCATTATTTAGTCAAAAGAGAGAAAATAAAATAAAAAGTTTTCCTTGACACATTCAAGTTTTGAAACCAAAGATTGTATGTGTATTAAGTAATTCATTTGCACACTGATTGCCAAGGCATAAAACTGGGATTAGGGAGGCTCTCATGGAATTATAGCGATAATGTGCTTACCTCAACTTTTGACAAGGTTTCAACATCATCTTCTGTTTGTATACAGGAGCCGACATATATTTGTTCTGTAATCTAAGAATTTGAGGTATCAATATTTATAAATATTGTACAAAGTATGCTATTAAACAAAAAAATTGTAAGCAAGTAATTTCACATTGCAATACCTTACTATAGCGCATACCAAGAGAGTGATTATAGTACATCTCATCCTTGGAACGATCCAGAGCCTGAATATATTCCTCAAGTGGAAAACTTCCATGAGCCCAATCTCCATCTCCACACACTTCTTCAGTAAAAACACAAGCAAGTTGTGTTGTGTGTTCATTCACAAAGTTTCTCTCACCATGGGTGATGGTATGTTGATTTTGATTGCCTAATAACTTGCTTCCATTTGGTTTAAGAAATTTTGAGTTGAACATCAAAAATCCTGCATTCCCGCAGTTCTCACTAGATGATTGTAAATTTGATGCCAATAGAGTCTTGTTCCATGTGGCAATAGGAACTCGACCTCTATTAAACACTATTTCAAGATCACTCGTCTTGTGCAATAGTTGAATGGGAAAGGGAGATGTTGGCCTCTCAAGAACCAAACTAAAAGAACTTGTTTGCTCATTTAGCACCTTCCTGAGGAAACCAAAAGACTGAAAAAATAAAAACAACACACTGATGAACAGAATAGATGGTGATGACCACTGTAACTTTGCATCTTTCTAAGGCATGTTAGAATTGTGGGCCTATTAATAATAATAGACAAAAAAGAGACAGAAGCAACAACACAAAGTTGAGATAGAATTGACAATTTTCTCTTTCAAATTATAAGAATAACAAAATCAAGCAGAAGCTGAAACTAAAGCATCCATGACATAATCACAATCTTTTATCTTGTCTCATTATTATTAATCATCACTAATCACTTATAGATGTCACTGACTACTGCTTCCACAAGCTTGGGTCATCAAACGAATGCTCATGAATGGTTATATCAACGTTTTGAAAAATAAAATTCTGCGACCATGATTGTTGCTGCAAGTGCAACATCAAGTTTTTTGAACTCATGGCAAGTGGCAACTGCATTCTGTCATATCTGCTACAATTTCCCCACAGTATCAAGGATCATGATTGCAAGGAAACCACTTGACCAAGGCCACAATTTAAAACCTTAGGTTATTTATACTCCCTCTGTCCCTTTTTATAAGACATAGTAAAAAAAAAAATTGTCCCTCATTATAAGATTTCATCTTATACTCTTCTGCATTAATTAATTTTTGCCTAAAATATCATCATGTTACTTTCTCTCATGAATGAAAGAATATGAACACACTCTCATCAATCGTATAATTAATTCTAATAATGCTAACGACAAATTAGAAAAAGTATTACGGTTAAAGATAACTTTAATATTAATATCTAAATTAACAAGTTCAGCAACGCAATTTTTAAACAACGAGAAATTGATACATAAACACAGGAGAAAAGGAAGGGAAAGTTATCATTCAATGCTAACATTCTCTTATTTATTGAGATATTTTTAAAAAATATCATCACTCAAAATGTTAATCCCCATTTATTCTTTTTTTTATTGACATATTATAATTAACAAAATTTTAAAATGAAAAATTAACCGTTTCCTCAATCCAAACATGTCCTAAAGCAAAATCAGGAGAAGCCATACTTACTGTGTATCTCCAACGTCTTTAATCTCAAAAAGAGGCGTGTTCTGAGAGGAATCGCCAGCTTTCTTCAAAGTGTCGCCCACCATAACTATCCTGGACCGCTCCGCATTACCCTACGATCAGAAAAACAAATAAAAAATCTAAAAAAAGCCACGTGGAAATGCATGGTGGAGAGTAGAGTACCCACCCCTTTGGTGAGAGAGTGGACTATAATTCTGCCGTCAACGGTGAGAGCGAATCGGATGCCGAGGGGCTTCTCGAGAGTGACGAGGTACTCGTTGAGGTTCATCTTGAATGCGGAGTTACCAGACGCTGCTGCGAAAACCCTAAGGTTGTTGTTCGCTCCAATAACGTTGTTGGAGCGAACGAGGTGGAGGTTGTTGTTGTTGTTGTTTCTGATGTTGTGGTACAGGAGGCGAGAGGAGGAGCTGCTGAGAAACAGCGATGGAGGGTGGTGGTGAGGGAGGGTGGTGCTGAATTGAAGTGGAAGCATGGTTGTGGAGGAGAAGAGGAAGGTTGAATTGAAGGTGGAATTGGTTTATGGCTATGGAAGCAGAGCATGTGAAAGAAGTGAGAGGCTGCGTTTTTTCTTCTTCTTGTTTTTTTTTTTATTATTATTATTGTTTGTTTGCGGAAGAGAGGGCACGGGGTCTCAGGGTAAGAAAATGCGAGGTGCACGTGGCGATTGCGTAGGACCCGCTTTCTGAACTTTACATGCCACGAGAATCAAAGTATCTCTCTTCCCGGAAGAAAAAGAAAGAAAAAAAAAATCAGAATTGTATCAATATCATGTTAGGAATGGATGCTAATTGCCAGGGTGAATGAGGAGCAACTCTCTCATCCGTCACTTTATTTTATAATGATTTAACGTTTAAATATATTTTGGATATTTATAATTTTTTTTATTTTGGATTTTTATAAAAAAAATTATTGTATTTTAGATTTTTATAATATTTTTTTTTATTTTGAATTCCTGTTACTGATGTGACATTCAAGTCATCGTAATAGTGATCCAAAAAAAATATATATTATAAAATCCAAAATATAATAAAAATTTTATAAGAAACCAAGGTAAAAATTGAATATTTTATTGAGATCCAAAACTTATTCAAATCATTAATTAAATATGTTTCTAGTTTTTTAAATATAAAGTTTATCTTTTTTAATAATTCAAATTAAAAGTTATTTTTTTTAATCTTCAAATATGTTATCAAATAAAGTATATGGATTTTATAATTTGTGGTGTTTTTTTTATTGTCAAAGTCAAATTGTAATAGTCAAAACCCATCACAAATTGCAAAATTTATATAATTTATTTGACAATTTGGGTAAAATGACTAAGACCTATATATATATAGGTAAGGGTAAAGGTAACAAATAGAAAGGAACAATTATTTAAGCAGTTCATGGTATTGACAAAACATTTATTGAAAGAGACAAACTTACAAGGGAAAGAGCTTTTAAAGATTACAAGAGGGTAGAGAGAGAGAAGAGAGTTTAAGGCTCAGGAGAGCTGTCTCTCTCAACTCTTCAACTCACCTATTTATAGCATGACAACCACAGGCGGATGTCAAAATCATACATTACAATTTATTGAAATCCAATCTGGACACGGATTTCTTAGACGGATTTCAATCTAAAATTCAAAAGCATTTATCTAAGCGCCGCCTTTGTCGTTTTGTGAAGACAAAAGTGACACTGTGGGCCCTATTATTTCTTTTAAAGAAATCCTTTGTTGAAAAAGTCTTCCAACTGCCTCTGGTTGAGTAGTCGAATTGGTATTTTCTTGTTATATACGATAGTATTGCCAAAATGATCAACTGTTGTAGTTACTATATCCACTGCCCCTATTATTTTGCCAGGAGCTTCTTCATCAATTACCTTTAATTTTGTCTTGGATCCTAGTCATGGTTGATCCAAGTTTGCAATTTCTTGAATTCCAAAGCAGTCATCCTCATTATTTAAATACGAATTACTGCATTAGGTTTCTCCTTCTAAGACCTCCTGTTCTTCATCTGAGTCTACAGAAGACAAGGCCGCCAACAGGTGTTGCCTTTTTTCTTCTTTAGATTTTCTTGCTAATTGTAAAGACATTGCAGGATGCTTTGGAGTGCCTTCTTTTCATGATTAGGGGAAGGAATGATTTTCCAGTCTTCTCCAATGAGAAAACTTATCTTCCAAAAATTTAACTTCGAATTTTTTCCACCAAAAACTTTTACCTGCATGGCATAAAGCCTTCGGATAAGGAGCCGAATTATGCTTGGTGGAATTCATAGAGATGTTTGCATTAACCAGCTCACTCCCATTATTGAGCAAAAGCTAATTAACTTTTCATGTACTGGTAATTTTGGGAGTTAACTTTTTATAATTTTCATATATTGAGACTACCCTGGTAGGTAGAATGGCTTTTACAGGCCCTACAAGCAGAAACCAGTCTTGAAACCAGGTTGGTATTTTGGTTGGAAGGGCATATTTAAAGGTAATGTACCAAGAATAGCGAGGGTTAGGTTCAAGAAGGATCTTGAGCCATGCTTCTTGATAATCAAAATAATTAAATGTAGGAGGGTCAAAAGGTCGGGAAAACCTCTTTTCAGTAATTGGATTTTGGTTCCAATCCGTCAAGGTGAGAACCTTTAGAATTTTTAATTTTGAATAATTAATGATAGAAGGATCCCTTTTGTCTTTTTCTGGAATTATTTCAGCAGATCCGGTGTCTAACAAGATGAGCTGATAAAACTTTTTATTCTTCTTTAGATCTTGGTCTTTTGGCATCCATCCCCATCCTTCAGGAGAGAATTTAGCCAGAATATTTGTCGGTGCCATTTGATCAAATTCAGGCTCTATGGAAATTATCCTTTGACACGACTCTTTTATGTGTTGATCTAAGGGTTTATGAATTTCGAGGTTTTTAGAATTATCAATAATTTGGCTTTTCTGAGGAGGAATTAATGGGGAAAACCTATTGGAAGAGGAAGGAGTATTTAGGGATTTAGGAAGGATTCTTAGGTTATTTAGGGATTTATTGGCTGCCACCTTGGAGAAGGAAGGGGCCAAATCATCAAGGGACAGGGCGGATGAAGGGGCCGAAGGCCTCATGTTTGGGGGTCTGACCCTGTAAAAATTCTCGAGTTAGAAAATCAGGGATATAATTATGTTTTCCTTTTATAAATTCAACTTTAAAATCAAAACAAGATAAAAGACTTTGCCATCTAGCAAATATTTGTTTTGAAACGATGTTTTGAACGTCTTTTTCCAAAATTTCTTTTGCAGACTTACAGTCTACCCTTAATAAAAATTCTTTATTGACTAAGTCACTTTGAAATTTTGTGATACATAGCACTATAGATAAAATTTCCTTTTTTACAGGGCTATATTTAATCTGGGTTTCACTCCACGCCCCCGAATGAAAACGAATTATTTGTTCTTTGGATTGGGGATATTTTTGTTTAAGGACTCCTCCGAATCCGACCTCTGAGGCATCGGTTTCGACTATCATACAAGCATCTGGTTGGGGTATTCCTAGACAAGGAAGGATTTTTACCAGAGATTTTACCTTGATAACTGTCTTAGTTAATTCAGGGGTCCAGGGTTTGGGGTTTTTCTTAAGCTTATTAAATAAAGGTTTACAAATAATTCGAATATGGGGAATGAAATCAACTACATAGTTTAGGCATCCTAAGAACCTTTGTAACTGGGTTTTATCTCTTATTTCATTTGGAAATTTACTAGCAAACTCAATGCTTCTAGCTATTGGAGTTATTGTGCCTTGATTTATTTCATGCCCTAGAAATCTTATCTTAGTTTGAGCTATTTTCATTTTCTTTTCAGATAAAACTTTTTCATTTGCTTTAATTATATTTTTAAAGGTATTTAAGTTTTTTACGTGCTATTCTACTGAAGAGGAGTAGATTAACACATCATCTAAATAGACTAAAGTAAAGTCTAAATAGGGATTTATGATTGAGTTCATAATGTTTTGAAATTCTGATGGGGCATTTTTAAGTCACATAGGCATCACATTCCATTCGTAATGACCAAATGGAATTGTAAATGCAGTCTTATATTTATCTTCTTCTTTAACCTTGATTTGATAGTACCCGGATTTCATATCAAACTTAGAGAAGATAGTGGCTTGATGAAGTCTTCTAATCAAATCTCTTTTATTGGGTAAGGGGTACCTAATCCATTTTAATGCATTATTTAGTGGTTTATAATTAATAACCATTCTAGGCTCACCTCTTTCTAATTCTGGAGCATTTTCTACATAAAATGTTGCACAACTCCAGGAGGACTTACTAGGCCTAATGAGTCCTTTATCAAGGAAACCTTGGATTTCTTTCTTACAGTATTCAAGGGTTTCTTTGTTCATTTGAACTGGACGAGCTTTTGTGGGAATTTTACTTTCATGAAAGTTTTCCTCGTAAAGTAAACTTACCATAAACGAGTTTCTTTTCCAGAAGGCGGTTGGGACCTCCGCACAGACTTCTTTGGAAAAGATTTCAGTTAATTCTTTAAATTGGGCTTTTACCTTTTCTGTCTTTAATTGCTCCTCTATTCTTCTGTAGAGAATTTCTTGTTTTAAGAAGGTTATTTGGTTTGATTTATTTTCAATTTTATTAAGAAAATCGGTTTCATTTATTTTTAAGATGTTTTTTCTCTTGGGTGGTTTTATGAATTCGAACATTAGTTTATTTGTTTTAATTCCTTCCTTGGATACTTCAAAGGGGTAGATTTGTGTAAGGAATGGAGTTCCTAAAATCATTTCCTCTGATATATCTTTTGATAGAATAAACGTATTTTTGAAACATCTTCCCTTATTACAAATACTTGTAGTTGGTAATTTAAACTAGACTTGTAAATTAGAGTTATTAGCCGTGAATAGTTTTTGCTGAGTTTTTTCATAATATTTAGTAGGAATTAATCCTTCTCTAATGCAATTTAGATCAGCACCAGAATCTACTAATGCTGTAAAATCTTTGTGAAATGTTTTTCCTATTTTTAGAGCAATTTTAACATGCCATTTCTGTTGTAGTGTTTTAATCATATTTACTGTTGTGATTTCTTCATCTTCTTTATCGGAATTTTGAGTGGATTGACTGCTAGTTTCCTCAAGTACTTGACCCTTTAGTTCTTGAAGGTCTATTTTTATTGATTTAATTTCTTCTTTTAAATCTTTTATTTCTTTTTGTAAATCTTGTATAGTGATCCTTTTATTTTGATGTTTAGCTTGTTTTAATATCTTTGCAAAGTCATAACCTTGAAAATTATTCTGGTTCTTACTACTTCCTTCTTCTTTTTGCTCTAGAAGCATATTTTTTTATTTTCATTAAGTATTTCATCCTTTCTTCTTCATCTGGGATTTTATCTATCATTTCTAAAGCTAATCTCGTGTCACTCTTAATCATATTTATTTGAAATTGACACAAACAAGTTTCAGAATCACATTGTTCACAACTTTCGTCCTCTTCGGAACTAGTACTTGTATTTTCGATATCACTAAGATTTTGAACTTCTTCTTCTGACTCACTATCGGAATCTTCTAGTAGAATTTTAGCAATTTGTTCTCTTAATTCCTCACTCATATTTAATTCATTAATTTTTTGTTTAACTCTACAATCCTTTTTCATGTGTCCTACTCTCCCACATTTGTAGCAGATTATTTTTTATTTATATGGTTCCTTAGATTTTTCTACTGAATAATTAGGTTTTCTTGATAATTTTCTTTTTTTAAAAGGGCTTGTTCTGTCTCGACTTATAATAGTGTTGTTTCTTAAATTGTTTTCTTTTAGTAGAGGAGGGAGGAGAAGATTTTTCATACCCGTATTGGGTGCAGAAGTTACCTAGTTCTTTAACCCCATTCGCTTCATTTCTTTTTATTCTATTTTCTAGTTTTAAGTTATTACAAAGTTCTAGGCCTGTGTTTTTAACCACAGACGCTATTCTCCCATATGTTAATTCATGGATAGATAAATTAGGATATTCTAACTCTAATCTTTCTTTTACTTTGGTTGCAAAGACTTGAGGAAGTCCTGCAATAAATTTTTCTTTCCAAAATGGTTCTTTACAATCTTCTCTGGTAAGAACCATTGTCATAAAATTATCTATATACCATCTAAAATCTCCTAAGGTAGAACATCTCAAATTATGTAACAGTGTTGAAGTCCTTTCATTGAAAAGTTTTGTGTCTCCAATAAAATTTTGAATTATCGCTACAATTAGAGTTTCTACCATTACAGGTATGGCCCTATCTCCTCCTCGCTTAACAGCCATAGAGATATATATTTTCTGTTCAAGGGTTAGGTAGTTGTCCCACCAACCCTTGAGAATTCCTGTAAAACCAACTATTATTAATTTTATGGTTTGTTCCTCGGTATTTTTTATCCTATAGGCTGAGGCAGCCATTATCATTTCATTGGTTTTTCGTAGAATTTGATGGTCGGTCATACCATCAATATTCCACTCCGTGATGCCCAATCCATCAAAGGCTGAAGGAGTATCCAATTCTCATTCTTCAAATTGAATGTCTGGGAGAGTTGGCCTTTGATAGAAATTTCTAGTTGTTGGTGCCGGGGTGAAGCGTTTTACCTGGTTTTTTCCTTTTAACTTTAAAATTTTATCTGAAGGGGGTATTAATTCATGTTCATCTTCCTTTACTATAGTTAGAATCTTATCTCGTAAGGGTATCCCCGTTTTATTTTCTTTTGCGTTTTTCTTTGGGGTTTTAGTTAAAGTGCTGATTTTAGATAATTTTAATAGATCTAATTTTTTGTTTATCTCTTCTAAAGCTAAGTTGATTTCTTTTCCTATTTTTAATTCTTTAAGCTCAGCTTCTGAAAATTTAAATGGTTTGGTTAATGAGTGTTCTAGTTTTGAGGTGGATGCTATACTATTAGAAGAGCTTTTATCAGGTTTTCTCGATCCAATTATTACTTCTGAGGCTACTTGATGTAATATTTGATTTGTATAATTTAGTTGTTGGTGCAAATTTTTAATATCTTTTAAAGTTGGATTCTCGTTTTTGATTCTATCTGTACTAATCATTTTAAAGGGAGAAGCAGTTACCTCATTATTTTCGATGTTAGCAAAGCTAATCTCTTCTAAAGGAGGAATTTCTCCATCAACGGTTCCTTTAATAGTTTTTCAACTTCTTTTAGCACTCTTAATCATTTTTATAGAGAGCTTATCTAGACAATTCTGTTTAAACCACTCAAAGAATGGTATTTGAGTTTGAAGTTCTTCTAAGTTTCTATAGTAATCTTCTCTATAATTTGTTAATTCCTGTTGCATAAAGGTTGCAAAGAACCAGTCTCTCCTTTTCTTGTTTTCTTTACTAAGGAATTCTTCTCTCAATAATTCTTTATTTATTTGGAAAGTTTTTATCATATTTAATTGACTAAATTCTGACGAAGTTGGTGAGTTGTGAGTTTTAGCTGACTCAAATTGTATTGAAGGGGGAGGTGGTTCTTCTTCATATTCTGGGACAGGTATTGTTGGATTTGTCCTTATCCCTCAGAAATTTAGGCTTTTGGTATGGAAAAGTTAGATCGATCCACCGATCGTCTAGCCATACTAGGAAAAGGTGATTCCGGTATTCTTAAGGAATTAGTTCTTATTAGAGGTGTGAAATTGACTTCTACTGCCCCTGAGTTATATTCTACTATGCTGTCCAGCATGGTAGGTACAGGGTCTTCTAGGTCTAGGAGATCTTCCAATCTCCATTTTAACCCACTGGTTATTTCTTTATGTTTTAAGGTCTTTGGTACTGATGCACTTACCTTTTCTGGGTTTACTAGTAAGAGGGTCGTTTCATCCGTAGGGGATAATTGCAGTGCCCCAAGGGCTAATTGGATTTTCATTACCTTATAGTATATTCTATAAATTATAGTTATGGGTATTGCATTAGGATTCCAGGTTTTTTCTAACATCTTTACATCTAACAATAGATTGTAAGGAGTATTATGGAAACTTGATAATGCTATTGAGTAATTGGGATAGTTATTAATATAAACTGGGCCATTATGCAAGTTGGTTTTGAATAAAGCTAGTATTTGATCTTCAAGCTTTATTGGTCTATTATCTCTTAAGGATGCAAACATGGGTGTGTCTAGACCTAGTCTAAACAATGGTTTGATTGCTATCTGTATAGACCCTATATGAAGGTACCTATAATTCTTAATGTGGTTGGCAATTAATTGTTTTGATATTAATGGTATAGTTTGATGACTATTTTTAAGATCAATTTCTTTTTCCACTGTCTTAATGACATATTCTCCTGTGAACATGTCTTTTAACGAGGTTTGATATAATGATGATATTTCAAGTTTGGGTATGCTCCATTTCTGGATTTGTTCTTCTATTTCTGGGATTCTTAATTCATGGTGTATTATGTGGGATTTAGCTTCTTCTTGTTGTAATTCCAAATCTTCTACCTTTTCTTTTCCCTTTAGAGATAACATTCTAATTAACCTTGACATTAAATAAAGCTTAGTATTGACCTGGACCGGAACCACCAGGCTAAACCAACGGTTTCACTGCCTCACTCTAGGACTTACTACCGGGACCACCCTTATCGGCTGACCAACGCTCAGGGTAACGCCTTACTTTACTTAAGGTGTAGGATTAATTAAACTGAAAACTCTTAATGGAAAATTAAAGTATAAATTTGTTTTTAACAAGTTAAAGATAAACACAAAATACAATATGAAAATAGAATCACACACAAGATTTCTGATGTGAATGATCAGCCAAAGCCGCATCCACAGAGCATACTTAATATAATAAAAACTCTTTCTCGATCCAATTATTACTTTTGAGGCTACTTGATGTAATATTTGATTTGTATAATTTAGTTGTTGGTGCAAATTTTAAATATCTTTTAAAGTTGGATTCTCGTTTTTGATTCTATCTGTACTACTCATTTTAAAGGGAAAAGCAGTTACCTCATTATTTTCGATGTTAACAAAGCTAATCTCTTCTAAAGGAGGAATATATATATATATATATATATATATATATATATATATATATATATATATATATATATATATCACATTTGAAAGACTAAAAACTAAACTTTAATTTCAACGACTTAAAAAAATAAACATTCAATTTGAGAGATTAAAAATATATTTAAGCATTTTATAATTTATTAGCATCATACCATTCACATGGTTAGGTTGTACTTTATTCACATAGTAAAATCTTGGTTTAATACTAATTTAGGTCTTGTTATTTTTTTTTTATTATTCAATTGAGTTTTATATTATTTGTCTAATTAATTTGGTATTGTTTTTTTTTTTTACTCAATTGCGTCATAATATTCATTAAAAATATCCAATTGAGTTTTGTTTGTCATCTCATTTAAAGATGACAATGTTAAAGGAGATGACTAACATAACCCAATTGAGTAAAAAAAACAAATAACAAGACTTAATTGATTAGACAAATTATATCAAAATTCCATTGAGCATAAAAAATAAATAACATGACTTAATTGATTATCAAATAATATCAAAACTTAATTGAGCACAACAAACAAATAATAAAACCTAGATGGGTATTAAGCCAAAAAAATATTTGTACATATGTAAGCCTATATTTAAAGGTAAGTTTAGCACTACGTTAGAAATAAGGTAAGGTAAGGTGCATGGATCCTTTGTAAAAGGAAGGGAAAAGGAGAATCATTGTAAAAAAAAACAATTGATGATATATTTACCGTCCTTAACTAAGTAATATACCTCCATTTCTATTTTTATAATTTTTAGGCTTAATTACAATTTTCATCCATCTAGTTTTTTGAAATATCGATTTTCATCCCTTAGTTTTAAAAGTAAACAATTGAGTCCTCCTAGTTTCAAAAGCGCACAAATTTGGTCTCTATCTATTTTAAAGAGTTAACCGTTAGTTTTAATGTTAACTATGTCTACTTAATTTTTTGAATTAACAATAATGACCCATATTTTTTTGAATTAACAATAATAGTTCAAGATTTTTCTCCTCCTCTCTAGAATGCTAAATTTTCCCTCTCATTATTCTGAAGTCTCCTCTCCTCTTCTCCTTTAAGACTAATGACCCCACCTCCCTTCTCTTCTCCTCTTCTCCTTCGAGTGATCACTGCGAGCCCTCCACACGACCTCCATGCAACCACTGTGTGACCATCGCACAACCTCCATGCGACCACTGTACGACCTCCACAAGACTTCTGCGACATCTTCTCCTTCAACCTCGATGACTCATGCAGTGAACACCGAAAGGGAGGAGAAGGGAGGTGGGGTTATTGGGTCTCGGAGGAGAAGAGGAGAGGAGACTTGAACAGTGAAGAAAAAAATTTAGGGTTTTGGAGAGGAGGAGAAGAGTGTTAGGTTATTATTATTAATTCAAAAAAATTAAGTAGACAAAGTCTAACATTAAAACTAACGGTCAACTCTTTAAAATAAACAAAGGGATCAAATTTGTGCGTTTTTGAAACTAGGAGGACCTGATTGTTCACTTTTAAAATTGGGGGATGAAAATCGCCATTTTAAAAAATTAGAGGGATAAAAATTACAATTAAGCCTATTTTTTATTACCAAAATATCTTTTATAGAAAATCATTATTTTTACCCCCTTTTTATCTTTTTTTTTTTTTTTAACATTGTTAATCTCATTTTTAAGGTATTTTTTTATACTCTATTACCTTTCTCCCCCCATTTGTCCATCCCTTTAACATTTTTAATATTATTTTTGCATTTCATATTGATATTTTTTAAATCCTCCACTCTATGTCTATTTTTTTCTTTTCTATTTTTTCCATTTAATTTGATACAAACGGATTGGGAATAGACTACATAACTTTGATGCAGGCGGAGATAATTTTTTATGAGTTTCTATGAAGTTCAAAATCATAAAAAGCTAATATGAGTTTTTTTGAAGTTCAAAATCATAAAAAGAGGTGTCTTTTTCTTGATGTTCAGGGTTCCTATTTTTAAGTGAAAAGTTCACCACTCGTGTTACAAATCAACACAGCCGTGTTACAATTAAAATGATTGGAATCAGATCAACACAACCATGTTGATAGTTATCACGGTCATGGTAATCATAAGGTTGAGAAGTTTCAGTTAAGCATGATCGTGGTACTGGTTGTGCTGTAGGATGACCATGATCGTGTTGAAAGTCGCCACGGCTATGTTGAAGAATGAGCACCTGAATCCTTCTTCCGAATTCATGGGCACCAAGCCGCACACATTGAAATAGCAACAATCACAACAATCTTGTATGGATCCATCTCAAAACCTTCTAACTTCACAAACAACTTCATTGCCACGGTGCTACCCAAAAATGAAAGTGACTGACAGAGGAAGAAAGGAGTAAAGGTAGTCCCAGAGGAAGAGAGAAATTACATAAGCAATGAACCACATGACTAAGTCTATTGCTTGCTTTAACAATCACTTATAGATAATAGAAACAAAAACATAAAATAAATATTGACACAAGCTTAAGTTCTAATAAGCCAAACAAGGAAACAAAAACGATAATTTTTTGAGTAACTAGATCAACTAATTAGTTTGATTATATATTACAATCAGAATCAATAGTCACAAATTTTGAATATCTTCTGTTTTGTTAAACCCTTTATTCCAAGTTCACAAATTCTCTTGGACTGCAATTTGCGTTTTAAACCCAAATTCTTCAACATTCATAAGAAAAACCTAATAAACCAAAATGATGAAAAAATAGCTATATAAAAACAAGAATGAATTATAAACCTTATCAGTATTGAAAGGGAATGAACAAGCCCCAGATGAGATGGAGAATCGATCTTGATTGTACTCTACTATCGCATTATAATAGTGTGCGGTGTGTTAGATCGAAAAATAAGTTTTCATTTTAGTCCAAACAATGTTGTCTAGAAAAATATATTATCCTTTTTGAACGCAGAAAAGGAATCGTAGGCTTGTGGAGTTCCAATTTCAAAATTTGGGATAACAACCCTATAACGATTGCTTTGGAAAAAAGCGAAATCTATCTTCTTTTTTTTTTAAAAAGTGGTAAGGACCAATTGTTATCAAGGGTAGGCATACCTCTCACATGACTCCGATTGGAATTAACTAAATGACAAAATCAATGGGTGAAGACCCATTTGATGCCACAAACCAATGAAAGAAGGAATAAGGAGAGAAAGGGGAAATGTTATAAAGCTTTTTTTTTTTTTTTAAGTCATATAAATACAATAACGATTTTTTTTCTCCAATATTTCATATTCACAAATGTACATGCAATGGTTTGTAACCGTTGATTAAAAATTAAAAAAAAATTGTTTGATATTATGTTAAGAGAATGATTTTAATTGTTGCATTTAAAATATTAAAAATGACTTATTACACCACCGAAATTAAAAACCGTTGTCTAATGTAACATATGAGAACTAAATTCTTTAGAAATGACCAGATTCTTACCACCTACAATATGTCTTCTATTTTGTCTTCAGACAAAAAGTATTGGCCTACTGTGAGCTCTAATACTGGCTGAATTTTGAATAAAGGTGATATCAACTACTAGTTAGATACCTGGTGTTTGGACACTTCCATTGCAGACTACCTGAACATCACCCGAGTGAAGAAAATACCTTTTCTCCCTTATTGGGTCTATGGTTCAGGATCAGAGATGGATTATTCCACCTCTAATTGAACAACTGATACCTTAGCTCAAAAGCACTCTGGATCTCATTCATATTCCATCCAATAATGAAAAAGTCATACCTATTTGGATCCCCTCTGATTCAAGCAAATTGTCAGCCACATAAGCTTTTGCTTTCCTATCACCTGTCACACATCAGGTTCCCTGGGCTAAGATCTTGTGGTCTGCTATCATCCCTCCTTCCAGGAGTTTTGTAGTGTAGAGAGGCATTCACAAAGCCCTACCTACAAATGATCTTTTATTAAAAAAAGGCTGCATTAATGTCTCTATTAGCAGTCACTGTTACCAAAAGAGAGGCATTCACAAAGCCCTACCTACAAATGATCTTTTATTAAAAAAAGGCTGCATTAATGTCTCTATTAGCAGTCACTGTTACCAAAATGAGGAAACCCTTGAACACCTATTTCTGCAGTGCAGTTTTGCAAAAATTATATGGCATTGACTTCAGGGCATTTCTCCTGTTCTGATTGATTGTTCCTCTATTAGTGCACTCATCATCTATGCCAATCAGGTTAAGGGCACTTAAGCCCTAGAGGTCCTTCTTTATGCCCTTACTCATTCCCTCTAGATCATATGGAGAAGTCGCAATAGCATCAAGTTCATAAATTTCAGAATCCCTCTGCCTCAGATTTTTAGCCAACTCAAAGCCTACATTGCTCTAACTGGTTTTCTATCCAAAGGCATGCTACGAATTTAATCAAAGAGTTCACTTTCCTCAAACATTTCAGCATCATGTTGAAACTTGCCATCCCCACCACTATCAAACCTATCATTTGGTTTCCTCCCTTATGTGGTTTCATCAAGTATAATTATGATGAAGCTGCACTAGATTTACCTAGTCATGCTGCAGCAGGAGGCCTTTTTAGGGATCACTTTGGTTGCTTTAGAGGTGGATTTTCTGAGTATATTGGCATCCAAAATGCCTTTCAAGCTGAACTGCATGGTGCAGTCAGAGCTGTGGAAATATCAATCAGGAAGGGATAGGGGAAGCTATGGCTAGAGTGTGACTCTATCATGTTTGTCCAGGCTTTCAAAAATCCTGATATTGTCCCAAGGAAGTTGCGTAGACAATGGAAATACATGCTGAAGCAGTGCAAGCAAATCACATTCATGGTTACTCACATCTTTTGTGAAGGAAATGCTGTGTTGATTTAATGGCCAATTTTGGCCTTGTAAATAGGATAATTTTCACTTGGTTTTCTGTTAAACCAAGTTGTTTCGATAATAGTTTTTTTTAGGAACCAATGTGGTCTCCCAAACTATAGGTTTTGCTAGGCTTGCCTAGTTGTTGCTTTTATCATAGGTTTGGGTTAAAATCCCTTATTGCATTCACTCTTTTTCCTATTCTTTTTTCCTTTATTTTTAATAATATATAACTGGGTGATTTTGTGGGGTTAAGAGAGTCTCAACTTAGTTGGGATGTTTTGTACCTCATACAATCACTTGGATTGATTGAGATTTCAAGAAAAAAATGTTCTAATCAAATTATTTGAATTAGTTAAAATTTGTGTAGAAAATTAATTCATTTTTCCAAATCAAAATAAATTGATTTTAGTTCATTTTCTTTTTACCTAGTAACTAGACCCTAATTGAATCATCCAATCAACCTTTATTTTTATTTTTTTAAGTTATGTATTTTATATTTTACTAATTAGATCTCTCTTTTCTTATTTTATTTCTCCCTTGTTTTAAAAAAAAAAAAGGCACTCTTGTCAAAACATTAATATTCAATATTTTTTTAATTTATTTTTAGTTAACAGGCTTAATTGAGAACACAAAAGTGTAAAAGAAATTAAGTACTAAATGGTAATAAAACATAACAATAAAAAATATAACATATAATTTAAAAGTTATCTATTATCCTGTCTCAAATTAGTAATTGAAGTGTAAGAAATATGTTAAAAAAATCACAACTCTTGATAGAAAAATAGGTAAAAATATAATTTTCAAAATGATAACATTTATGTATTGTTTAGTGTTAGTGATCAAAACAAGGAAAATATAGTTTTAATCTGATAAGATTGGTTTTTTGTTAACTGATCAGATTGGTTTAAGTTGCTAAAAAACTACTTTAAATTAAAATAAAATCACGTAATTGAACTTGATTGATTTAATTAATATTGAATATGCTAACAAAACCAATATATGATTTTTTTATGAGATTTTGTCTTTTTTAAAATCGTGTTTCCATTTTCATAATTATTTGAAGGACAAGTGAAGCAATGATGAATAAAAGATGATCAAAATGGTTGGATGAAAATAATTGCAACATCGATGGTTGTCAAAACAATTGCTTCCAAAAAATTATGGATCAAGAGTATGTGTTGGCAATTGCCCTTATAAATGTGTTTCCTCTATGTGATTGTTCTCCCTAGAGTGTTAGTGATTGTTTTCCACACAGTGATAATGATGAATTGAAAAAAATCCCCCAAAAAATAAGATTATTTTTGTAATATTAAATTATTAAAAATAACTTTTAATAATAAAAGATGCAATAATGACTATCTATGGTAATTTATAACAACTTATTTTTTACGAGTAATATGAAGATTTAAGTCTTCATTTGAGTTTTGGTATTTGAATAATGCTAAGTTATTAACATGTAATATATGTTTTTGAATTACTATTTTTGATACCTCCCTCTGCATGCCACCTATTTGATGAAATGAGTAAACCAATTATTCCAACTTTTGGTACCAATTGATAACCTCCATTGCATGACCCCAAATTTGATGATTGAGATCTTCTGCATTTACTAGAATAGCAAACCTCTTTCACTAATTTATTAATTCCACAATTTTTTATAATATTGCCAATTAATAAACAAAGGGAAAAAAATTATTGTGTTGTGTGTGAAGAAATATATATTAGCTTAAATATATTGTTGTTGTTTGATAGATTGATTATGGAAACGTTGGCTGTTGAAGGGGTGGATTTTGGAAGATTCTTCATACTAGTATAATTCTGAGAACAACAATTGTTCATGTGCTTGGAGAAGCATTCAAAACCCAACCCTTAGGTATAATTCATGTAACAACGTTCTCCTGCCAGTTTTGCTTTGAAAGATCTCAATCATCGAATTCAATTCCACTGCTTCTTTGATCTCGGAATTCTAGCACTTGCAATTTCTTCGAGGGTTGAATTTTTTTAGTAACCAATGGGTGAGAAAAAACCTGGTAGGGAGAAGGTATAATAAATGAGAGATATTGGAGAAAGACCTAAGGGAGGTACAAATTATAAAATGATTTTTTTTTTAAAACAAAAAAACAAAAGGAGGTATATTATTAAAAGAGGGAGGTAAGAATAACAACTGCCTCTTATTAAGCAATTATATTTTTATTAAATAAGTATTTTAAATTAACTATATTTTAAATAGTATACAAATATTTAAATTTGATAAGTTCATATAATAATATATTTTGTTATAAAAAAGATAATAATATATTTAAAAATATTTTATTCAAATAAAGTTTTATTGAATCAATTCAATAATAAATTTAAATTAAATGTAAGGATTATTTATTTGGTAACCTTGAAATTCAATAGTAGTATTATTTTAAAAAAATTGTTAAGGGGAATTATTTGAAATAGGGCTTTTCATTCTTGAAAAACTTTATTCAATAAATTAAAATACAAATTTGTTAGCAATAATCCATTATTTTAAGAGTTTAATTTTCATGCATATTTAATAATCACAACTCATTGTTTAGATAACTTTTGAAATAATTTTATAAAAGTCAGTTGACTTAATGCAAGAATGTGATTGATTGACTATGTATTACAATTATACATCGCTGATGTATTAACCTTATTCTCTTATTTTAAAAGGAATGTTTTTCTTAAAATTTTGGTTTAAACATAAATTAAAATTTGATGCAAAATTAACTTCATTCTAATCACAAAATTAAATATGCATTACAGGTAATTTAATTAAATCAATGCTTTTAATATAGAATTCAATATTGTTATGAACATAAAACACTACACTGACAAATGATTTCAAAATAATTGGAGTGTTATGATATCTATAATTTTTGGAATTAGAGTTTTTTCGCAAAACTATCTTTTATTGTCATTTAATAAGTGACTTGCTCTTTAAAAAAATAAAAGTCTAAATTAAGAATTTCATGATGACAAATATGAATTTTATGGATGTATCTATGTATAATGAAAAAACAAAAATATGTATTTCATATAAATAGATTACGTGATAATTTTGTTGTCTTAATTATGGATTTTTGGGGTTATGTTTGTTTTTTTTAATAATTATTTTGCTATGTTGATCATGGAATATTACCAATTGAAAGGAAATCATTAATTGAATTCACAGGAAAAGATTTGCAGGCAAAAGTTTTAGTTTATACGTATTATTTGAAATATTCATATTCATATTCATATCATTTAATCCTATTAAATATGCATGATTAAAATATTAAATATTTAAATAAAATAAATTAATTTATTCTATTTTCGTAATTTAATTAAGATATAATCAAATTAGGTGTGCTTTATTTATAAAACTAAAAACAAATGGGTGCATCTTTGCTGGAGTTAAGATTTTATCTTTAATATTTTTTAAATTAAATATAAAAACTATAAATAGTTACTGACGGTGTAAAATTATAATTTTAAAAATAAACTTTTTTAACCCGGTGTGATGCATGTCAGTGTATCATCATTTTTTTTCTTTAACTCCTTATTTTTATATCAAGGATGAATATTTTTCATGAAAATATGATATATAAAGTAAGAGTGGTTTAGAATTAACTTACCAAATTAGATATACAAAATATAACACACGGGATGAACATTTTGTTTTATAAATATATGTAAAACAATTTATGTTGAATTCAAGTGAATAAACTTTTTAAATAATTTTTTTTATTATTTTCTATAATTTTTCATTTCACCAAAAAAAATTATCTTCTATTAATTCTTATTAATAAATAAGTTATATATTGTAAAAATTTAAAATAGTTTTAGATGTTTTTCAATACCATAAAAAATTAATCAAATTTTTAATATAATTTTTTTTATATATAATCCTAAATGTTTATCCCTTAAGAGCTTACCTGTGCATCGCACCAGTTAAAAAAAATAGTTTAATAATAAAAGATACAATAATGATTAATTATGATATTTTATAACAACACATTAATTATGAGTAATATAGTAATAGTGGATTACTTAAAGTAATATGCAAATGCTAGAAAAAATGTCCCCACAAAACTAAGGTTACTTTTGAAATTTAAAATGCATAAACAATAATATTTAATAATAAATGGTGCAATAATTACTATTTATGATATTTTATAAAAACACATTAATTATGAGTAATATAGTAATAATAGATTACTTAAGGTAATATGCAAATGTTGGAAAAAAATGCCCCACAAAACTAAGGTTATTTTTGTAATTTAAAATGTATAAACAATAACATTTAACAATAAATGATGCAATAATGACTATTTATGATATTTTATAACAACACATTAATTACGACAAAAATAGTAATAATAATAATAGATTATTTAAGGTAATATATAAAATCTGAAAAAAATTCACCCCAAAACTTAGGTTATTTTTATAATATTAAATGTATTAATAACAACATTTAATAATAAAATAAATAATAACAACTATTTATTATATTTTTTCAAAACACATTAATTACAAACAATATAATAGATTACTTAAAGTAATATACAAATGCTGAAAATATTCCCCCCAAAACTTAGGTTACTTTTGTAATTTAAAATTCATAAACAATAACATAAAATTTAATAATCAAGGATGAAATAATGACAATATATGATATTTTATATAAAAAAAAATACATTAATTACGAGAAATAATAATAATAATAATAGATTAGTTAAGGTAATATCTGAAAAAAAAAATCCTCCAAAACTTAGGTTATTTTTGTAATATTAATTGCATTAATAATAACATTTAATAATAAAAGAAGTAGTAATTATTATTTATTATATTTTAACAATACATTAATTACGAACAATATAATAATAATAATAATAATACATTACTTAAAGCCATATACAAATGGTGAAAAAAATCTCCCCAAAAAATAAGGTTATTATAATAATTTTAAGGGCATTAACCAATGGCATTTAATAATAAATGATGAAATAATGACTATTTATGATATTTTATAACAACACATTAATTATGAGTAATATAGTAATCATAGTAATAATGGATTACTTAATGTAATATGCAAATACGGGAAAAAATGCCCCACAAAACTAAGGTTATTTTTATAATTTTAAATGCATTAAACAATAACATTTAACTCTTATATAAACCCTCCACTTCCCCTTTTGATTATCATACATAGCATACAACAAAGATAAATCTTATTGTAATTGACATTGGTGGTTTGGAGATGGCTAAGATTTCTATCACAATCATTTTCATTTTTGCTCTTATCTTTTACAGGTTTAGTATTTTCTTTCAATTTCTTATTATTGTCCTGCTGGGGAGTTGTTCGTGTAGTATTGATGCAATGAACTCAATGTACGAATAAAATTATTCAAATTATTTAAAATAGTTTAGACAATTAATTCATTTTGCCATATCAAAATAAATTCCTTTTAGATCCGTACTCTTTTTACCTTTGTATATTAGAACTGCTAATTCAATCATCCTATCAACCTTTATTTGTTTATATTTTTTAAGATTTTGTATTTTATATTTTAATAATTAGATCTCTCTTCTCTTATTTTATTTCTCACTATTGTTGTTTTTTTAAAATGGCACTCTACCCTTGTCAAAAAATTAATATTCAATAGTTTTATATTTATTTTTTAGTTTAAAGGCTTAATTGGGGAATACAAAAGTGTAAAAGAAACTAAATATTGAATAGTAGTAAAACATAACAAAAAAAAAAAAACATAACATGTTTCAAATTTCTCTATTATACCGTCTTGAATTAGTCTTTGAAGTGTAAGAAATATGTTAAAAAAATTAAAACTCTAGATAGAAAAATAGGTAAAAATATTTTTTTTAATATTATAACATTTATGTTATTGTTTAGTGGTAGTGATCAAAACTGAGTAAGTATAGTTATAATTTGAAAAGATTGGTTCAACTAGTTAAAAAAACTACTTTAAAACCACTTAATTGAACTTGATTGGTTTAATTATTCTTTAATATGCCAACTAAATGATATATGAATTTTTTTTTATGAGATATTTAGTCTTTTTTAACGGTGTGCCTACATTTTCATAGTTATTTTAAGGACAAATGAAGCAATAGTAGACAAAAGATGTACAAAATATTTGGACAGAGATAATTGCACAATCACTAGTTGTCAAATGAAATGCTTCTAACAATATCATGCAAATGGAGTATGTGTTGGCAATGGCCCTTACAAATGTGTTTGTTCATGGGATTGTTCTATCTAGAACATTAATGATGTATCTAGTTTATGTTCAAATCTTATTGTTCAAGGAATAAATGTTCCAATCTTATATTATTGGTTTAATTGCATTTTTGGTCCCCTATTTTCACAAATCTGCAATTTTGGTCTCCCTAGTTTCTAATTTGTAATTTTTGTTCCCCTACTTTTCAAATCTTACAATTTTAGTTCAACCATTAAATTATAACGGTTGATCGTCAAATTTAACGTTGACTTTTTTTAATTTTTAAAGTTTACCTTTTTTTTTTTAATAATCTCAAAATTAAATAACTAAATCTATTTACCTAATTTTCTTACTAATCACAAAAAAAAAACCGAGTAACTTTTAAATTAAAAAAAATGATTTTGTGATTGGTAAAAAGTTAGATAGTTTTATTTCAAAAAAGGAAAAAAATTTACCTATTTTTTTTTACTAATAAAAAAATCAACTTAATTAAATTTAACTACCTAATTTTAAACTAATTAAAAAATAAAAAATTATAATAACTGAGTAAATTTTAAATTAAAAAAAATTATGACTAGTAAAAAAAATAGGTAAGTTTTTTTTTAAATGAAAAAGAAAAATCAATGTTAAATTTGATGGTCAATTGTTGCAATTTAATGGTTGAACCAAAACTACAAGATTTTAAAATTGCGAATTTGAAACTAAGGAACCAAAAATTACAGATTTGTGAAAGTAAAGAGACCAAAAGTGCAATTAAGCCTATATTATTACTTAAAGTGGTATCAATGCTTATAAAAACTCCACCCAAAATAGATTTAATTTTGTAATTTAAATCCATTAAAACAATATTGTTTAATGATAAAAAATGCAATAAAGACTATTTATAATCTTATTATTACAAATGCTGAAAAAAATCCTCCCAAATATTAGGTTATTTTTGTAATTTTTAATGCATTAAAATAACATTTAATAATAAAAGATGTAATAATAACTATTTATGATATTTTATAACAACACATTAATTACAAGCAATAAAATGATAATAATAACAAAAATAATAGATTACTTAAAGCAACATACAAATGTTGAAAAAAAATCACCCAAAAACTAAGGTTATTTTTATAATTTTAAATGCATTAAATAATAACATTTAATAATAAAAGATGCAAATTATGACTATTTATGATATTTTATGATATTACATTAATTACCAAATTACTAGTAATATAGTAATAATAATAAATTATTTAAGGTATTTAAAAAATTTCTCTCTTTTTCAAAGTTACAAAGAATTCACTTACTCACTTGAAGTTTTTCACAAAAGAATTTTCACAAATACGTTGTTGATAGAATAAAAAAATAGAAACACAATGAAAATAATCATGTTAGAACAGATTTAACAATAATAATAACAAGATAGTAATAAAGAAATGAAGGAGAAAGAGTAAAAGACAAGATTTATACTGGTTCGACCACATCCCGGTCTACATTTAGTTCTTCCTTATCCTGAGAAATTTCACTATGATTTGAGTTACAAACATTATGCACATGCAAATCATAACAACTTACTCTTGTTCACAACCTGAACAAGAACCTATGCGAGAGTGTGAAACGCTATCACCACTTAAGTACTACCTCTAGGAAACCCTATCCTAGAAAATAAACGTTTAGTAAGCCATATCCTAAAACACTCAGCACTTATGAAACCTATCCTAAAGTGCCAAAACCAAAACCAAAGAAATAGAAGAGTTTAAAGAATGAAAGCACCTAGATTGTGCAAATTTAGTTGTAATAAAAGCTCAAAATGAAAGCACCAAAGTGTGCAAGTGTAATTGGACAAAGCTCAAAGCAAAGGCACCTTAATGTGCAAGTATAGATGAATAAATTTTTTTTCTATAAAGAGAATTTAGGCAATTGATAGCACAATAGAATTTCAACTCTGAGAAGTATGAAAGTGAAGAATGGAATGAATTCTCTACAATTGAGTTGATACAAAATGTAAACCCAATAGGTTCTCTTTATAGTGTTAAGAATTGTAGAATCTTATCTTTAGAAACAAATATAAGATTTGGATATAGAAAGAATTTAGAGTATATGATAAGATCTGAGGGAAAAAGGTTACTCAATCAAATATAAGATATGAAATTTGAAATATATGAGTTGGGTCAAAAGATATGAAAAGGATTTAACAAATATTAGATTGAATATCTTTCAAAGTGGTTGTTATACCACATGTAATCGATTGGAATAGAGACTAATTGATTATCTTGTGTATCAAAAGATGATTTTTACTTGCTATCATCAATTGTAATTGATTGTAACATAATGATAATCGATTGCAATTGAAACAAAGCCAATTCTGAGAATTAAAAAGTTCAATGTAATCGATTGCCAGATTATGTAATCGATTATCTCAAAGGCATAGACTAATTTTACTGTAATTGATTGCAAATCTCAGAATGTATATTTTGAAAATTCAAATCATCTTTAGATGCTCAGATAAAAGGTTTGTAAAATGTTTTACAAGCATCTTATTAAGCACATCTAAACATATAAGACTTAGTCTAAAACAAGCAATACAAAGCCAACATTCATTCATGTTTTGGCTAAAAATAAAATAGACTAATCTAAGGACAACAGATAAGATGAAGAAACATGAGAATACCAAAAGTTAAGTGAAGTCTTCAATCTTCAATCCTATCAACCTTTATTTGTTTATATTTTTTTAACTTATATATTTTATATTTTACTAATTAGATCTCTCTTCTCTTATTTTATATCTCACTATTTTTGTTTTTTAAAGTGGCACTCTAACCTAGTTAAAAAATTAATATTCAATAATTTTATGTTTCTTTTTTAGTTAAAAGGCTTAAATGGGGAATACAAAAGTGTAAAAGAAACTAAGTACTAAATAGTAGTAAAATATAACAAAAATAAACATAACATATGTTTTAATTTTCTCTATTATACTGTCTTGAATTTGTCTTTGAAAAATAAGAAATATGTTAAAAAATCACACTCTAGATAGAAAATAGGTAAAAATATAATTTTTAATATTATAAGATTTATGTTATTGTTTAATAGTAGGGATCAAAACTGAGTAATACAGTTTTAATCTGATAAGATTGGTTCAACTAGTTAAAAAAAAAAACTACTTTAAAACCACCTAATTGAACTTGATTGGTTAATTATTCTTTAATATGCCAACTAAATGATATATGAGATGTTGTCTTTTCTAACAGTGTGCCTGCATTTTCATAGTTATTTCAAGGACAAGTGAAGCAGTGGTAGACAAAAGATGTATAAAATATTTGGATGGAGATAATCGCACAATCGCTAGTTGTCAAATGAAATGCTTCCAACAATATCATGCAAATGGAATATGTGTTGGCAATGGCCCTTACAAATGAGTTTGCTCATGGGATTGTTCTACCTAGAGCGTTAATGATGTATCCAGTATATGTTCAAATCTTGTTTTTCAAGGAATAAATGTTCCAATCTTATATTATTACCTAAAGTGGTATACAATGCTTAAAAATATTCCGCCCAAAATAAATATAATTTTGTAATTTAAATCCATTAAAACAATATTGTTTAATAATTAAAGATGCAAAAAAGACAATTTCCAACCTCACGTTGTGTAACTATTATTTGGGATTTGGTGATTTAGGGTTTATTGTACCCATCCTCTTCAATTTGAGAATTTGGGGATTAAGGTTTTTTGTTTCTAATTTGTAACTGCCCACACTCATTTACAAACACGTGTTGTAAGTGTTGTTGTATGTTGTTAATCACTTATTTAGTGAATTAGTGATAATATTAATTAGTTAATAGTTAATTAGTGTTAATAACTTAATTAATAAAAAAAAATTAGCATAGTTAACATCCAAACACAATCAACGCCCAAAAATTAACATAGATACCAAAATTGCAGAATATTTAAGTTTGGAGGACCAAAAGTGATGGAAAAAAAAATGGGGACCAAAATTGGAAAAAAAATTAATTTTAGGGACCAAAAATGCAATTAAGCCTATTGTTTATGATATTTTATTGAAATACATAAGAACACACTAGAAGGGGGGGGGGGGGGTTGAATAGTGGATTAAAACTTTTTCGTAAATATTATTAGTTCATAAATTGCCTTCTTGGATATATGTTAGTTTAAATCAGCAAATCTATCCTTGCAAGGCAAAGCTTTGAAAGTCTTTCCAAAAGAGCACGGTGGACAAGATGAATATATGTAATCACAAGATAGCAAATGAGAGCTTGTTTTTATACTAGTTTACTCAACCGAGCTACGTCCAGTTCTCCTTTAACAACTATTAAAAGATTCCACTATAATAAATTGATTACAAAAGAAGTATTCTTCACTCCCACTCCTGGCTACAAGTATTCTAAACCACTTCTGGTTACAAGTATGAATCTCCCCCTAAGATTATACTTCCCAAGTATTCTTTTATCATTAAGTCACTCCTGACTTTCTATACAAATATGTTTAAGATTCAAATAACTCTCAAAGAGAGGATATAAACAAATGTTGATTCTATGTGAGCTTGTAAAGGATGAATATTCTTTTTTTCTCTTAACTTGTGTTCAAGACTTTTTCTCAGAGTGTTTTTGCTTGCTGTCTAGATTGATTTAAGTTATTCTGTTCTAGTTCATTAGTCTTCTCATTGCATGGAAACATCCTTATATAGTGAGCTTCATGAATTTAAACGTTGGAGAAGACTTCTTTCCATTGTCACACAATAGAGTGTTGAAGTAGCTTTGACTGTGCTTGATGTGACAAGAGTAGGTTTTTGTCTTTGTCACACTTAGCTTTTAGCATAAGGCGTGTCTCGATGCTGATTTGTCTTTTAACTGTACCTACACACTTCACATAATTCGAGACATACAAGCATACGAGGAATCAAAGAAAGTAATGTCAAAGAGTATCTCCCTTTCTTTCTATTACAGCAGTGCCTTTATTTGTGTATAGAATTGATTGTAAATCACATATTCCTCAGAACATATAACAAATTATATCCTATTCCTGAACAGACAACGTTTGGCTTAACAGACATAGTCTGGTCTTGATTAAGTATGGTCAGTTCATGCACAGATAGCGTTTGACTTAATAGACACATTCTGGAATGAAGGACATGGTCTGGCTCAACTTTAGACATCGTCTGGCTTGATTATGCGTTGTCTGACCGTGTTTCATACATGGTCTGGTCCAGTACATATGCATAGTCTGGTCCTAGACTTCACATAGTCTATCCGAGACTATTGTATGGTTTGGTCTTAGACTTTGCATGAGTCCTTCCAAGACATTCATGGTCTTTTTGAGAGCTTTATTTTAGTCTGATTAGAAGCAATTATAGTGCGTGATTTAATCATTATCAGTTATCAGACAGTTAAGACGAAAGTTAGAGTTAGAGTGATTATACCATTGTCTGTTCTCACTTTATTTCCTGAAATCACTTAGTCTAAAATCATTAGTTGATCAAATATATCACATTTGTTATCATCAAAATTTATCAAGGTATTAGGAGTCAGACATCATTAAATGTCTTGGTTCTAACATTTATAACAACACGTTTATTACAAGTAATATAGTATTAATAATTATAATAGAAATTACAATAATATATAAACCCTTCACTTCCCTTCTTACTATTGTACACCACAAACAACAAAGATAAATCTTATTGTTATTGACTTTGGTGGTTTGGAGATGGTTAAGATTTCTCTCACAATCATTTTTATTTTTGCTCTTATCTTTACAATTTTAGTATTTTCTTTCTACTTCTTATTATTTCTCTTTGTAGGAGAAGTTGTTTGTGTAGTATTGATGTAATGAACTCAATGTGCCAATAAAATTATTTAAATTATTTAAAATTAATTTAGACAATTAATTCATTTTGCTGTATCAAAATAAATTGTTTTTAGATTCATACTCTTTTAACCTTGTATATCAAAACCCCTAATTCAATCATCCTATTAACCTTTATTTGTTTATATTTTTTAAACTTATGTATTTTATATTTTACTAATTAGATCTCTCATCACTTATTTTCTTTCTCACTATTTTTGTTTTTTTTTTAAATGGCACTCTAACCTTGTCAAAACATTAATATTCAATATTTTATATTTATTTTTTAGTTAGAAGGATTAATTGGGGAATGCAAAAGTATAAAAGAAACTAAGTACTAAATAGTAGTAAAACATAACAAAAATAAAACATAACCTATGTTTTAAATTAAACTTCTCTATCTCAAATTACTCTTTGAAGAGTAAGAAATATGCTAAAAAAATCACAACTTTAAATAGAAAAATAGGTAAAAAATATAATAATAATAATAATTTTTTTGAAGAGTTAAATTCATATCTTCAGCAACATGGTCTTAACAATTTGGTAGTTGTTATTTTGCAATTGTGCATGCTAAAGGAAATCAATGGTAATATTTAACTTTTATCTTTTGTTCATTCTTTTTATGTCATATCATTTGATTCAAAATGTTAATATATAGGAAAATATGGGATATCTAATATTTATAGTGCTACAAAACTGTTCATCAACACAAGCTTGGAAGAATGCACCGAATACAAAGCCAAGAACTTTTAATCTTTTAAAAAATATTAATTACTTTACTTGAAGTTTTTTTTGATCCATAGGAATCGAACAAGGTATTATAAGGTGTTTACAATACTCACGCACCTTATTCAACCAATTAAGTTAGACCCCCTTGGTTATTTACTTGAAATTATTCACATGTTTAAATATGCAAAGTAAAAATTAATTGATATAGTATCAAAGTAATAGTTTAAATACTAAATTGACGTTGTCATAATCTTTATGGATTTGTTTTAAATAAAATAAGCACCACATAATTTGTATACTTTATATTATTATTTAATATTGATTATGTATTCTTAAATTTTGAACACTCATACATGCTAGACAATGAAAATCCATCACTTTCTCAAGTCGTTAGTGTTGTATCCAATCAAAATACTCTTTCAACAACTGATGACTTCCTACATACCAAAAGGATGACTATCTCTGATATTTTTTAGACGGAAAAAGTATCATAAATATTTATTTATTACCCTACTTATAGCTATTATTTATTAAATATTAAGAAACATAATTACCTTTATATGTTTTATTTATTTATAAAGTATGAATCTTTATTTTTAATTTTAATACTTATCTTTATTTTTAAATACATCAGGGATGTCACTACATTGTACTTGCAGAAATAAAGAATTTTGACACAAAAAAGGGATGGTTTTATGAAAGATGTTACAAATGTAAAAAGAAAGTCTCAAACAAAGCAGAGAATCAATACCATTGTGCCAAATGTGCTATTATGGTGACCTCTAAAAGATAGTATATATTGTTATATTGCATCTAAAACAAAATTCTTTGCATGTCAATTACAAGCTAATCTACTTTTCATCATTAATTTTGACCGCAGGTGCAAAATTCATGCCCAAGTTGTGGAAGATCAAACTACATATGCTTATTTTGTTCTTTTTGAGAGTGTTATCAAAGATTATTTGGGAGAATCTTTATCAATGCTCTTGGATTCCACTGATAATGTTTTGTTTTATGGTTTTTAAATATAGTTACTTTCAGAATATTTTTAGCCCCAAAAATTAATTTATTTAATATTTTGAATTGTAGGCAAACGATGTTAATTCATTGCCTTCTGTCTTTGATCCATTGTTGGAAAAAGAATTCATGTTCAAAGTTCATATCATGGATGGTAATATTCTAAATAATTGGGAAACTTATACCGTGAGGAAAATGTCTAACTACAAAAATTTGATTGACCAATTTAAGCAAACAACATGGAATCAAAGTAAATTTTGTCTCTACTTTTTATTTCAATTATTTTCAATATTTAATATAAATAAAATGTAATCATTCATAAGTGTTTGGTATCTCTGTTTGAATTTGTATAAACAGGAAGAGGAGGAGAAAAATTCAAAGGGGCAAATAGATTTGTTGAATGAAGAGCTTCCTCAAGTTGGAGACAATATGAAGGTTTTAATTTAAAAAAAAAAACTAAAATAGGACATAGCTTATTGTTGTTACTTTTAATCTTTTATTCATTTTCTTGAAAATTTAAATAAGTTCTATATGAAATACAAAAAAAAATCCTATTAATTATAGGTTTCTGTTAATGGAGTTGATTCTTTGGAGGCCACACATAAAGATAGTGACTTCACGATAATATTTTTGAGAAAATATTACACAAATACATGTTATGCATTAATGGTGTGGATACACTTTTTTTTTACTACCATTTAATGATATTGTTTATTTTAAACAACTTGGCGGTGTTAATACTCTATGCACTACAAAGATGGGACAGAGAAAAGTTATTGATATTGATTGCCCAAGTCCTAATGATCAAATTGGAACTAAGCATTCAACCACAAAGACTCACAAGCTGGTCAAGATTAAGGAGCCAAGTGATTAATTTGTTATGTTGGAGATTAATTTGCTTTATTGAATCTATTTTAGAATCTTTTTAGACAATTAATGTACGAATAAGTTGGTTTGAGCCTCATGGTATCATTTTAAAATTTTTTAGATACTTCTCAATGTTTGAATAATCTAGCTTGATTGGTACGCACTTAGTTTTAATGATCATTTATATTTAATGATGCATAGTCTTAAGGAATTACTAGTTTTTGACCCGTGCGATGCATGGAATAGACAGAGTTTAATATCTTTATTTGAATTGTAATTTTTTTTAATTGTGAAGATGAGTATAAACCATTTTCATTGTTTGAGAATGTGCAATAGATGAATATAAAAATATAGATTAGCAACATTAATACATAATATATAGTCTAAAATATTATAATTGCAATACTTTACTATTTAAGAAGAGAGTTTAATGCTCATACACTGATGCTGTAAAATAATTTTACAACATCATTCAATCACAATCCAATGTTTAAATGGCTTTTGAAATAATTTTATAAAAGTCAACTAATTTATCATAAATGAATGATTGTGATTTACTAACGGTGTAAAACTGTTTTACACCACTAGTGCATCACCTTTTTTTTCTTAAAAAAATGAAGAGTATTTTGATATAAAAAAATAATTAAACATCATTCATATAATTTTGCAAAAAAACCCACCATTCATATGAAAGTTGCATACATTAAGTTTAAGGCTTAATTGTAGTTTTGGTCCCCCTACTTTCTCAAATCCGCAATTTTGATCCCTTACTTTCAAAATCAAGCACATTTGGTCCTCCGTTAATTTGGAGGAGTTGATCGTTAAAGTAATCACTAAATCAATAATGTAATTGATAATAATTATGAAACATTTATATATATAAACTTTCACATAAATTTTATTTATTATCATATATTTATTTATTGTTTCTTGTGTTCTTAACAAGAATTTAATAATTTGAATAAATTTAAATAAATGGAGCGATTTGTAAAATAAAAAGTGAAATATATATAAAAAAAATTTGCAACTAATAATAGGAGATGTTAAAAAATAAATGAAGAATAATTTAAATAACTTTAGTGTCTCGACATCTCTCTCGACGTCTCTTGTAACACCCTAAAATTATAAATTCATAAACTTTGTATTTTTTTCTTCAAAAATATGGATTTAATTAAAAACTTGATCTGTTAACACATTATCAAAATATGGAATGTATTTTTTTTTCTCTTGCCTCGAAACTTATTACAAGAATTTCAACGAAACTCACTTTCAATACACCTATCATTCTCTTAAAAATAAGTATTCATTAACAAATATCATTTACAAGAAACCTCTTACTTTTTATAAAATGCTTGATTCCAAATGATACTAAAACACCAATGAACATTAAATAATACCAAAATCTTGCCTTAAAACAATTTCATAAAAAGAAACATAAATTACACCTTTACATCTTTGAAAAAGAGACATAAGTCATCTGAGTCGCGTACAACAATATAAGGACCATAAAATTAAGGTCTAGTCTACCATCTATTACACAAGAAACCATATTAAGACCCAAGGTAGTAACTAAAAGAAAACTAACTCCCAGCCCTTATTAAGAACTTGAAAAGTAACTTCAAAGGCCTTTTATTCCCGAACAAGTCTTTCCACATCATCAATGTTGGTCGTAGTCATTCCATTTCATCTTAGTTAGTTACATGCAACATTTGTCCCCATATGAAAACAAAGTGTATGGAGTGAGTTTTTCCGCTCCTCCTAAAAACCAACAATCAAATGGCCTTCCGGCAACATATACAAACAACACCCACGCTGCAGTGGCACACTCACAATCTCATTGAAAACCTATGCATTTCTACACTTATACAACTTTTCCAAAAACTCGAGCCTGCTACAACTGGAACTCCACGAACAAGTGGTCTTACACTTTAGGTGGATGACTACTGGGAGTATACCCCTCTTGTCATTGGTTGACAGGGCTCTCACCAACTAAAATTGCATCACGCTTAGTCGAGGTCGTTGAGCCAGTTGTGTGACCCAAAGCCATGACCCAGCGCTATACTCCCTAGGACACCATGCTTACGACCATTTCCTAAATACCACTCTATGGTCATCTACACTCTAAGGATCGATTCCTCAACAACGTTTCCCTCAGCAAGGATTACGTTTTCAATGGGTTGTGCGCTTTCCACTGCTACAAACACTGAATAATGGTCTACCAAGTGCCTCGTGAACTTCTCATCCACAGCACCAACATGTTACCTCACTACACTAAGTGAGTAGCTGTCATCGCCTCGTTCATCACCACACACACAATATGAAATATTAATGCACATCTCATTCCAATTGGTTCCTCTGACCAACTCTCACCGAGAACGCCTTTCTTGTAAAACGTGACATTGACATTGTAATCACGTCCAAACATGTCAATTTCACTTGTACCGACATCGAAGGAAATTCTTTCCTTTTGCATCTCACTAAACACACCAAATAAAGCAATGTGTGCATTAAGCATCACACGCTTGTCATGACCCCACCCCATCAAGTTTTATTAAATCTTATGTGATTCTCACATACACTCAAGTATTATGCTTCAATTAAAGATGCTACTCCAATCCATTGCAAGGGTCCTACATTTAAGTCTAAGTCCAATGATTTATTTACTCATATCTCATTATATTAACTTCTTATTAAATTCTCACTCTTAGAATTAATTTATTCATTAATTTCTTAATGAACTCACTTATTAATTAAGACTACATCTTAATCTCACAAATGCACTCCATCAGAGTCCATTTGCTCCCCACAAGGACTCACCATCCTTGCTTCCCTAAAACAAACAATCAATCACAAAATCCAATCAACAAATCACACAAATCCGACCAACCCCAACAGTTGGTGCCTAAGGTTCACACTCCCCAGGTCTTAGATAGCAATTATAAAAATGCATGATTCACAAGGAATATTTAATCACATATCAACATCACATAATACACAATAACCAGAGGTATTCTCCTTCTAAGGTAGAACATCCCCTCATACTTGCATTTCCAACAATTCATGTCATATTTATCAAGTGATTCAAGTTGAAAATACTAGTACAAGAATTATTTGACATACTTACAGAACTCATAATATCATGAAATTTGGTATAGATACTCTCCATCACTCTTATTTCGACTCATAAATTTTTCAGTTGAAAATTATAAGTATAAATATTTTATTTAATTTAAAAAGTGTTTCTTGGCCAACGCAAGAATCCATGGTTTACTGTTTATTTACCTAAATAAATATAGTCCTTTTTACAAATCCTTTCACAGGGAGATTTCCATAGGTCTCAGTTAACACATATATTTCTAAGAATTTTAAAACATTCATAAGGCTCCTTTTTGAATTAAATAGTCCCTAACATTCAGCAACATGATTCGGAAAAAATAATCATTTATAATTATGAAAATATTCCAGAAAATTCAGAAAAATATCATATACCATAAATCACAAATAGTACATATTGTAAATTTATCAGAATTTAACATGCACAAAATATAATTTTAATCGTTCAAAAACCCTATTGAGTGACTAAACTCAGTTTTGCTAATTATATCTTGGAAAAATACCTAGAGGCTTTCTAAAATCCCAAATAAAATCATGGACGTTGCCAATGATTTATGAAACAACATGGTATTTCCAGATTTCTTCAAAAGTGCCTCTAAATAATTTCCAAGAACAAAACAGCCCCAAACTCAACTATTTTCTAAATCAAAGATTGGCCTTTTAAGAATAGTTCCTTAACTCCAAAAATTCTAAAATTTTTACCATAGCACCTAGAGGTATCCTAGAGTACCCAAATGGTCTCTCAACTTTATAAAAAAGCACGCAAAAATTTGAAAATTAAAAACACAGTTTCAATCCCATATACCATAATGACCATTTTTCATCAAAAACAAGTATTTCAAAGCATATTCACCACCAAATCAGTTCAATAAGCTCAATGAAACATTAAAACTCAGCAAGAAAGCATGGTTTAAGGTTAGAATGGAATAACTCCTCCATACCTTAGTTCAAAATGCACAAAAGTGAGCTTAAATGAAAGCTTGTGTTTTCTCCTATAACATATTAGAATTTAATCGATTCAAACTTGTTAATCAACTCAAAAATTTAGAGAGAAGGTGAAGGATTTTAGAGAGAAGGTAGAAAGCTTCATGAACAAAGAACTAAGAGGGAAATGTTTTTTGAACAAATGCTCACTTTTTCTCCCTCCCTCCAAATAAGGTAAAGTTCCTTATTATAACTTTGCAGCTCCTAAAACTAGGGTCGGCCAGGCACATGGACGTGGTCAGCCTCCCACAACAATTTAGGTTGGGCCAATTAAAGGCCCATTAGGTTTAGGGTTGGGTTTTGAGCTCGGCTCGAGCTTTTTTCGCAATTTTTGTCATCTGGGTTCTGAACGTTTCCAAAACTTATATTTCACTTAAAAATCATCCTAATTAAATTTTCTATGCTCTAAAATCATTAAAAAGATCATTTGTAGATGAAAAACGATAAAAATCGCATAACGAGCCATTTTCACGGAAATCGCGAAAACGATTTAACAAAACCAAAATTTAATTTTTATAAGCGAAAACACAAATAAAGCATACAATCAACATTAGAATTGTAATTACCATTCTCCGAGAACATTAAAATGCTAATTACGCACACAAACAAATAAAAATTACTAAATGTACCCCCTCTACAATTAGCAATAAAATGTGATTTTACGAGTGTTACATCTCTCTGTCATAGTTTTGAAATTCAAATTGGTGATCGAACCGGTCAAGATAATGGGTTCACTTAGTCATTGTTCGAACCAATGGGTCACTAGTTAACCCGCATGACCCGACCTATATAGAAAAAAATTTTAAAATATTTATTATATACAAATTTTAAATTTATAAAAGTTTATTTAATTAAAGTTATTTAATTTATTCTTCCTTTATTTTTTAACATCTCCTATTATTAGTTGTAATTTTTTTTATATATATTTCACATTTTATTTTATAAATCACTCCATTTATTTTACTTTTATTCAAAATACTAAATTCTTGTTGAGAACACAAGAAACAATAAATAAATATATGATAGTAAATAAAATTTATGTGAATGATATATATAGGGGCGACTTGTATGAGAACTACGTTTTTATGTAAGAATGAGAACAGACATTCTCATCCATTGAATTAAATTAGACGGTAAGGATTAATGCAGTCTTTTAAAAATTAACATGCACCTACTTCATTTGATTTATCTACATTCTAAATTAAAAAAAAAAAATTCTCCTTCCCCTCCACCCAAATTTTTAAAAAAATATTATTTCACTCTTCCTCTCATAAACCTATTCTATAATGGGCTTAAACCTTGAACCCTACACTATAAACCCTATGCCCTAAACCTTAAACAAACAAAGATTATTTCACCTCTCGTAACAAGGGTGTTTCCCCAATACAAGAAAATTTTCTCATTTCATCTTTGTTTTTGTATGTATGATGATTATTATTATTTTTTTCTATTCACGAATATGTTTCATTTTGAGTTAACATGTAATTACATTTGTTGTTTAATTTCTCATTTTTTTCAATTCTTTATTTTTTAGGAATATGAACATAGAGACAATTGTTGCATGAGAAGAATTAAATGATTTTGCAGACACAACGATATGGATTCTGGAGTGTAACAAAGAACTCAAACCTATCTTTAGAAAGGTATTTGATACCTTGATGGAAGGAGAAAAATTCTATAGAAAACTTCTTCCTAATTTTTGATAAGAAACTATATAGCTAAATCATGTTTCTTTCATTTTTGTCAAATCATTTTTTTTTTCAATTTTTGTCAAATCATGTTTCTTTCATTTTTTGTTAAATCACACTTCTCACATTTCTACTTAACAATGTTTTGCAGATCTGCCATTTGCTAGAAAGTATGATGGTGATTATTATTTAGTTTTGAATTAAATTTCTCATGTAAAACTTTTACTATTAATAATTACTTTAATTGAATAAAAAGGATTCTCAGCAAGTATCCTATTACTTTATTTTGTTAGTAGTTTATAATTGTATTTTGGTTATATGCATGATTTGTTAAAAAGATTTAAAAAATGCATACACAATATACATGTTGACGGTCAATTATTCCAAGTACAAAGGATTGTTATGCTTTAAAACATCCACTAAACAATTTTACCATTCATGTTTTTATTCCAAGTATAAAGGATCGCTATGCTTTGAAACCTCCACCAAACAATTTTACAACTCATGTTTTAAAGCAACATGCTACGCAAACATTATTGATTCAACTAGTAATATTGGTAATATGAGAGAGATGCTCTTTCAAAGAATATGGGGCACATGCTAGAGATCAAACATTTATAGGCTAAGATAAAATGTTATTAATAATATTCTTTGGCTTACATTTAATTCTGTAATCTATATCGTTGTGTCTATAGAATCATTTAATTCTTATAATGCAGCAATTGTCTCCATGTTCTTATTCCTAAAAAATAAAGAATTGAAAAAAAATGAGAAATTAAACAACAAATGTAATTACATGTTAATCCAAAATGAAGCATATTCATGAGTAGAAGAAAGAAGAAAATAATAATAAGCATACTTACAAAAACGAAGATGAAAATAGAAAATTTTCTTGTATTGAGGAAACACCACTGTCAGGAGAGGTGAAATTTTGTTTGTTTAAGGTTTGGGGAGTAAGGTTTAGGGTGTAAGGTTTAAGGCGACTATGAAACACGTTTATGAGAGGGAGAGTGAAACAATGAGAAGTTTTTTTTTTTTTTTTAAATTTTGAATGCAGAGAGATTAGATAAAGTAGGTGGATGTTAATTTTTAAAAGAAGATGTTAATCTTTACCGTCTAATTTAATCCAACGGATGAGAATGTCTATTCTTATTCTTACATAAAAATACAGTTCTCGTACGAGTCGCCCCTATATATATATATATATATATATATATTAAATGTTTCATAATTATTATCAATTAGATCATTGGTTTAATGGTTACTTTGGCATTTAAAGATTTGACCTCTAAATTAACGGAGGGGTCAAAAAAGTGCTTGATTTTGAAAGTAAGAGGATCAAAATTGCGGATTTTAAATTAGGAGGGCCAAAATTGTGGATTTGAGAAAGTTCGCAAAACCAAAATATGCACCCCCTCAAGTCTACCTAGGTACATTGTTATGGATACCCGTGCAAATAAGGAATATAAATATGAAATAGCGCAACATAAATAAAATGTATAATAGTATTTTTTTTATCGAAAATACATAATAAATGTAAAAATATATTTTATATACGTTAAAATTAAAAAAAAATGAAGGATATTTTGATATATTTTAAACATCATTCATATAAAAGTTGTATACATTAAATTTAAATATAATTATGAATATCGAAGAGTTTTTTTACATTAAAAAATTGATGATTATAAAAAAAAATAGCTAACATAAATAGAATATTTAATTTTTTAAAATATATAGTCTTGTACTTTCGAATAAAAAAATTATAGAAAAAAATTAAACAACATTTGAACCATTAAATCAAATATAAATATCTAAGGTAATTAAATTAGTCTTTAAATTAGTAATAATATATTTGAAGTTATAGCTGTGTTTTTGTTTTCTTTATTAAATTAGTCTTAATATATTCAATATAAAAAAGTTATAATATTTTATCATTAAATATACTAAGCAAATCGACTAAAAGAGAACACAAATTAATAATAATAAAAAAAAACACATTTAACATTATCTTTATATTTATTATAGTATATTTATGTTTAATATTTAATTTTATATATAATTAATTTTTAATTAATGTCATATACAAATTTATTTTCATTTTGAAAGCTAAAATAACTTAGAAGTGGACTATTTTGTCTCCGATTACCATCTTTTGAATTATGAATAGTACAATCCATACATTTTAGATTTTATTATTATTAAAATTAAATTCCTTTAATAAGAAACATAACTAAATATATTTGGTTATACAACTTCTATTCATATTTTGAAATCTAATATCATAGTTGTGTATTCATATTTTAATTGTTGAATCAGATAAATGCATTAATATATAAGATCTTTAAAATGGAAAAATAAAATTAATGAATGATTAATATTTAAGATAAATAACTGGAAAAAATTATTTATGAAAATAATAATTTTAAAGATGAATTGAAAAATAATTAAAGTCTGGGATGTCTATTTATAAAATAAGTAAGTTTAAATATCAAATACTAATAAATTTAAAGTTTATAGTGTCTATTTAAAAAGAGTAAAGTTTAGGGACTTAATACTCTTTTTCCTAAAATTTATTTTAAGTTCTTTTTTAAAATGTATTAAAATTTAGATATGTTATTTTTGGTATAATTTATTTATCATGTGTCTTCAGCAAAAAAAAATAAAATAAAATTATTTATCATGTGTATGTTATAATTTTAAAAGTATTGTTGTTCAAAATTATAACTAAGAATTAACAACAAAAATATAAAATTAAACGTATACTAAATTGGTTTGTTTAAATGAATATTGTACTGGTCATTTTGCCAATCGAATGGTTGCTAATCTACTTATTGCCGAACGAGATCCTAACCACCCTCTACCCTAAAGATAATATCATAAAGATAATTAAGAGAATAGTCTTATTGGATAATTATAAAAAGATAAAGATATTATATTTATCTTTATCTTCGGGATTGATTTGTTGTTTTATGTATAATAAAGATAATATCTTTATCTTTAAACCTCTTATATAAACAAGGCCTGACCATGGAGTCAGGCAGATTCCACTCTCACATGCTTTGGCTAGTCTTTCTATCACCCCAGGATTTTTAGACCTGAACATTAGCACCCACCATGGGGCTCAATAAACTTCAATCCCCACACCACGTATCTGACAATCAAGGAGAATGAAGAGCTCAAGCCCAAATCATACTCCCCGAAAGGAGTGAGGAAAAACACCCCCTCCCCCCCTAGAAGAACTCATGGGACGGCACGACACTTGAAGTGACATAAGATGCCAAGAGGAGAGCTGACGAGGTCGAAGCAGAACAAAACGCCCTGAAACAACAGTTGAAAATGATGAAACATAGTGAGAAGACCTCGATTGAACTTCAGACCTCCATCCATTCTCGGAGAACTCATGGAACTCTGAAAATCTCCAATTCTACTACAGTTAAGTCCTAAAACACTTTACTTAACCATTTTCCAGGTATTTGCATCTTTGGTTCATTCATAGAATAGAGGGGGCCGGCCTCGTACCTAGGTTCTATTTCTGCATGCATTCATCATATATCATTTTACGTATATCGACTCAGAAAAATAAAATACAGCTTACGTATATCAACTCGGAAAAATACAATTTTACGTATATCAACTTGAAAAAATAAGGATTACATATATCGACTCAGATACCACCAAAACACTGACCTGGACCTTGCATCTAAAATATGCTCACTCTCGAAACCCACAAAATGGAAAGACCAACCAACACGCGACATGTGGCAACACAGAATATGAAAAGAAACTCATTAGGGAAGCTAAAACGATACATGAATGTCTCACTCAATAGAAAACTGATCATATGATGGCCAACTGACTAAACATCGACAACAAGTGAACATGGAACTAAAATCAACTAGTTAAAGGCAAGTAAATCTAGCCTCTTTGCACTTCACGCTCAAGGATAGAGGAACTGTGTACTGTCCGACTGTTTCGTCAACTAAACAACCGTCAAGCAACTATACACCATAGACAAAGGAAGAAAGGCCAACCGCCTCAATGGAACAATATGTAGCCTCTTCACGCTTCACGTTCAAGGCTAGAGGAACTATGTACTGTCCGATCATTTTCACCTACCGAACGATTATCAATCTACCAAAAGCCAATTGTTTTAAAGCCTCAAAGGAATAAACTTAGCCTTTTCATACTACGCGCTTAAGGTTGAAGGGTTGTGTACCGTCCGATCATTTTGTCAATGGGACAATCGTTATTCAAACAAATGCTGAAGACAAAGAAGCAAAGACAGACCACTTGAACAAGACTAACCTTAGCCTTTTTGCGCTACGCGCTTAAGGCTGAGGGGCTGTGTACCGTCTGGTCATTTTGCCAATCGGACAGTTGTTGATCTATTTATTATCGAATGAGATCCTAACTGCCCTTTACCCTAGAGATAATATCATGAATATAATTAAGAGAATAGTCTTATAGGATAATTGTAAAAAGACAAAGATATTATCTTTATCTTCGGGATTGATTTGTTGTTTTATGTGTTAGAACCAAGACGTTTGATGATGTCTGACCTCTAATACCTTGATAAGTTTTGATGATAAATGTACTAATATTTGATCAACTGATGATTTCAGACTAAGTGATTTCAAGAAATCAAAGTAAGAATAGACAATGGTAAAATCTCTCAAACTCAAACCTACCCTCTAACTGTCTGATAACTCATAATGGTCAAATCTAACACTAAAATTGCTTGTAAATAGACTAAAATAAGCTCTTAACGGATCATGCAAAGTCTATAGACCAGACCATACAAACGATCCTAGACAGACTATGTGAAGTCTTGGGACAGACAACACGAGTCTTGGACTAGACTACGCATATGCATTGGACCAAACCATGTATGGAACTCGTCAGATAACGCATAATTCGCAAGCCAGACGATGTTTGATGCTAAGTCAGATGATGTCTGAAGCTGAGCCAGACGATGTATAAGGCTAGAATAGACCATGTTCTTCATTCTAAATCATAGTAAGTCAAACTAGACTATGTTTGTTAAGCCAGACACTGTCTATGCACGAACAAACCATAGTAAGTCAAACCAGACTATGTTTGTTAAGCCAGATGTTGTCTGTGCAGGAATAGAATGAAGTTTGTCATATGTGTTGAGGAATACATGCCTTATAATCAATTCTCTACAAAAATAAAGGCACTGCTGTAACAGAAAGAAAGGGAGATACTCTTTGACATTACTTTCTTCGATTCCTTATATTGCTTGTATGTCTCGAATTATGTGAAGTGTGTAGATACAGCTAAAAGACAAATCAGCATCGAGATACACACCTTATGCTAAAAGCTAAATGTGACAGAAACAGAAACCTACTCTTGTCACATCAAGCACAATCAAAGCTACTTCAACACTCTACTGTGAGACAACGGAAAGAAGTCTTCTCCAACGTTTAAATTCATGAAGCTCACTATATAAGGATGTTTCCATGCAACGAGAAGATGAATGAACTAGAACAGAATAACTCAAATCAATCTAGACAACAAGCAAAAGCACTCTGAGAAAAAGCCTTAAACACGAGCTAAGAGAAAAAGAGAACACCATCTTCTACAAGCTCATAAAGATTCAACATTTATGTATATCCTCTCTTTGAGAGTTATCTAAATCTTATACATAATTGTATAGAAAGCCCAAGAGTGGTTTAGTGATAAAAGAATACTTGGGAAATGTAATCTCAAGGAGAGATCCATACTTGTAACTAGAAGTGGTTTAGAATACTTGTAGCCAGCAATGGCATAGAGAATACTTGTAGTCAGAAGTGGCAGTAAAGAATACTTGTTTTGTAATCAATTGATTATAGTGGAACCATTTAACAGTTGTTAAAGAAAAACTGGACGTAGTTGAGTGAACCAGTATAAAAACAAGCTCTCATTTGCTGTCTTATGATTACATATATTCATCTTACTCACTGTGCTCTTTTAAAAAGACTTTCAAAAAAGTTTTAATCTACTATTCAACCCCCCCCCCCCCCCCCCCCCCCCCTTCTAGTGTTCTTGTGTATTTCATTATGTATAATAAAGATAATATCTTTATCTCTAAATCTCTTATATAAACAAGGCCTAACCATAGAGTCAAGCAGATTCCACTCTCACATGTTCTGACTAATTTTTCTATCACTCTAGAATTTCTAAAGCAAAACAAATATATTTATCTTTATTTATATATATATATATATATATATATATATATATATATATATATAACAAATGAATAAATAAAAATATCATAAATTTAAATATTTAACTACATATAAACTCAATAAAATCATACAAATTTGTGTTCAGTATTTTAGTATTTTTTTATGTTTCATAAGTTGTTAAATAGTTAATACTAAAACGTAATGAGATAAATTTCTATTTAATTACCTTTTTAATTTTGAATTTGATAATACATGAATTTTATTTTAATTAATAAACGTAATTTTTTAACTTATTTTTTTAAAATTTCACATTCTCAATTAATGTTTAAATTTGTAATAATTAATTGTCAATTTAAGGCTAAAATATAATTATGTCCTCTTAACTTATTTTTTGGTTCTACATTGGTATCCTAATTTTTAAAAGTTCTAAGAGTGTCCCTAACTTACTTAATAGATGAGAAATTAATTCTTTCAAAAAGGTCACCTAGCTTATTTAATTTGAAATTACAATTTACACACAACTATTCTTAATTATAAAAAAATATTTGTAATATTTTTAAAAGATTAAAATTTTAAGAAATCATTTATTACACAGTCAATATATAGTTTTTTCTCTTTCACATTTAATGCATTTAAACTAACTCACTAAAATGTTAAATTTAACTCAATAAAAAAATGTTTATTTCACAATTCCGACCATAATAATTAATATCACATATTGCAATTTTTTTTTTTATCAATTTTCACTAAAAATTATAATTTCTAAACTTAAAAAAAATATAATTACAATCCCTATAATTGATTAGATATTAATTCGAATATTTTAGTGAAAAACAGTTTCACATCATTATTTAAGTATATTTGGTAAGAAAAAAAATCATCATTTTTGTATTTAATATTAAAAAATTAATTAAAGTTTATGATATCAATTAGTCAATTAGTACATAAATATATCTTTTAATTTTGGTCGTTCTTTTTTGGTTACCCTGACTTGTAAGCAAGGTAACCAAATTTATGAACAAATATTTTTTTCCACATTAACCTACTTAAAATATTTTTTTTCCAAGTTAAAAAAATCTTAAAGAAATAATTTAAAATATTGATAGCTGCATTATAATGAAAAAATGTGCATAAATAAAGTCCATGTGTTAAGTTATTTTACAACATGCTAATTTAAGATTTTTTTAAAAATTAATTCTTTAATCCTAACTATGCTCAATTTTAAGAAAGTATTCATTTTAAAAAGTTTGAATTTCAAAAAAAAAAATTACCATCATTATAATTAATTATAAGAACTAATTTTAAAATTATTAATTTAACTCATAAATTTAAAATTTCAAGAAAATATTTATAAATTTATAAATAACTAATATTAGTAAATTTAATTATTTAATATAAATTATTTTTTTGTTTCAAGAGGTATGTGTTTATAACATTATTAAAATTTAAAATTTTATAAAAGTATTCTATTATTTTAAAATTTTAATTTAAAATATAAAAAGAAAAATAATAATACATTGTATCAAAATTAATTTGACATTACAACCTTTTTTTTTTAGCCTCTCATGTTTTTAAAACATTTATTCATTTGTCTTTCAAAATTCTCTCTTCACCAAATTTATTTTTTAAGGACAACAATGATTTGTTTGAAAGTAAATAAAAAATAAAAACAAATATAATATTTATATTTATTACTTATGTATCTAAGAGTTGAATTTTTTTTTTTAAGTTATAATTCTCAGTTTAAATATTCAAATTTAAATATTTTATTTAGATTACCTGTATAAAAACAAATATAATCCTATTAAATATAATAGTTTAAAATTAGTTTCTCCCTTTATTTTGTGCTAATTTTTTTTATTATATAAAAGATTTCTAAAATAGTATCGTGAAAATTATGCAACTTGTAATTCCTTAATTAATATTCAAAACCTACAATTGATTAAAATGAATTTACTTACTTAATTTGACTTAAAATTTTGTGCCCATTTTTTTTATGGTTTTTAAAATTAATATATAATTTTGCATCTTTTGTTAATTATATTTTATTAAATTGCAATAACTATATTTGATCACGATATATTATTTTAAAATTTGCAATTCAAATATGTGATTGTGATGATACTTAATAATTATTAATTTTAATAAATTAAACAACAAAAAATAAAATGGAAAAATTTTCACAACAATCTTTTATATAATATATTAATATTGATGGGTAATAATGTGTTAATTCAATTATTTTTTATAATTTAATAGTTAAAATTTTTAAAATGGACAATTCAAATTTTTCTTCCTCGATATAAAAAATGGAAAATTTAAAATATAAAAGTCACTATTCTTGATTTTTCATACAAAGATCAAAATCTTGTAAAATATCAAGAGAAGATATAAATTCTTTTATAAAAAATATAAATTATATATATTGAATTTTTATATAAATTTATCAAAGATATTTTTTTAATTTATATATATCAAAGATGAGATCTTTTTATTGATTTATTTGATATATATAAATCTTTATTGATTATTAGTTATGTTAATGAATTTAAATGACATGTGTTTTATTATTAGTTATAATATTTTTTAAAATAACTCAATTGAGAATAAACAAATATAATTATTACCAGAAATAACTAATTTAAAATGTGCGTTAAAACTATCAATTTATACCCGAGATAATTTTTTTTTATATATTTGTAAATATCTTTAAACTGAAATAGATATCTTTTTTTGTAAGATGAGATAATTCTTTTTGATAATTTTAAAATTTACATAACATGATAATTTTTAATTACTGTACATTAGCATTCATGTTAATCTGTTTTCATATTTTTTATTAATTAAAATTAAGTTTTCAAATATCAATAAAGTATTCTAATTATTACAAAATTTCTAATAATTTATAATCTTGAAATCTTTCTTGACCAAAAGACTAAATAACGATTGCATTTTAAGATGATCTCCAACTTCCCTTAAAATAAAGACAAATTAATTTTAGTATTTTTAGTAAAGTAGTAAAAAAAATGCTAATAAATTAAATTAACTGATTACCTTTTTTTAATTGTTATCAATTCTTTATAAAATTTATAATTTATATTTTGGTGGCGCTTGAAAAACTAAAAAAAATCACAATATCTCGCATAAATAAAACTACTTCAATCATATAAAATGTCATAAAATTTTAATAAACAAATATATAGATTACTTTAAATAAGTAATTTAAAATATTTGTAAAAACTATGATTTTAACCTGTTTGTACAAAGCTACCTTAAATAACAATAATAATTTTTTTATCATTTTCAAATTTGTGTAACACGGCAATCTTTTATTATTGTACATTAAGAGTCAGGTTAATCAGATTTCATATTTTTATTTATCAAAATTAAGTTTTGTTTTGCAATATAGTTAAAACTTTCACATATTATAATAAATTTATAATATTTTAATTATTATATAAATTATTTGTTCAGCTTAGTATTCATGACAATATACATAAGGGTCAAATTGCTTCTAACTTTCTATTTTATTATTTCATCCAATACGTTAAATTTGGAGAGTCAGATAATTTTGTCAACAAACAAATTTCACTTATCTTTAAAATATGCTTCATTACAAAATTTCTTTTTAATTTAAAAATGCAATACCATAAAAGTATTCTAATTAGTAAAATAATCCTAATAATTATAATATTGAAGTCTTCCTTGACGGGAAGACCAAACAATGATTACATTTTAATTCCAGTTTTTCTATAAAAAAAAAAAAAATTATTGTTAGTATTTTTAGTAAAGTAGTAAAAAAATGCTAATAAATTAAATTAATTGTTTACCTTTTTAGAATTGTTATCCATTCTTTATAAAATTTATCATCTATATTTTGGTGGCCCTTGAAAAACTAAAAAAAAAAATCACAATATCTTGTGTAAACAAAAGTACTTCAATCACATAAAATGTCATAAGAAATTTAATAAAAAAATTAATATAATCATAAATAATTAGAACCTCAACAGTGCTGCACTAGTTTTGTTTTGCCTCAAAATTCTTAATATGATGGTTGTCAAATAATATTGCATCTTCTATTTTGCTACTAAAAGTGAAAAAAAAGGTAAATGAAAAAAAAATTACACCTAATTCTAAGGTAAATGAATATTGTTTTACCTTTTAATTTTTTGAACCAACAATTCTTTTTTTTTATCATTTTTCAAAACTAAGTTTTATCCGCGATCACGGTTGAACCCTAGTCAATAAAAAATAATTTGAGACGATGAACCTGCAACAATAAAATTGTAGTTTTCAATAAATTAGAATATGACATTTTAAATAATTATAAAATAATTAATTAACCTTGTTGTTAATTGGAGACATTGTTGCAAGTGAATACTCGTCTTTCCAATCATTCCATGACTTTTCAAATTGGCTTTCCTACCAAAACAAAAGAAAATTTATAAAATATTTTTTTTAAAAAAAAATAAGAACAAAATGATAACCTCTAACATGTATAATGAGGGGTGAAAAAGAAGAGACTGCTCCAAACAAAAAACTACTTCAAAAGAAAAAAAAATGAAAGTGCTCGAATGATTATCTCACCTTATATAGAAAAAGGTAGAAAAATAATTGTATCTTCTAAATTAGTCAGAATAAATTGATATATATTGATTTTTTTTAATTATAATATGTATTCATTATATTATTGATATTATCAAATTATATTGATATATTATATTTATTGGTTAGGATCAATTATCCATATTTATATTAATATTGATTAGAAATAATTTTCAAATTTTAATTAATAGGAATATTTCGTTAGAACTCACCAGAGTGTAACACATATGCAAATTAGCTCAGTCAGCAACTGTCTTTTATATAATATATTGATGATATTGATTAGAAATTTTATAAATATTTTTTTTCATGACACAACTATTTTATTTCTTTCATGATAATAAAAATGACTTCTAAAAGTTGTATAAATATTTTCTTGAAGTTGAAAATTGTATAATTATTTTATATTATTCATAATATTATACAATTCATTTTCTTTTCATAATTCATTTTCTCTTATTATAAACTCTAAATTAATTGCATCAATAACTCTTATTCATTTTCTAATAATAATAATCATCCATTATGACACAACTTTTTTTTTCATTATACTAAAAAAGGCTTTCTAAAAGTTGTATAAATATTTTGGAGGAAAAGTCTTCCTTTTGGAGAAAAAGTTGTTGTCTTGGGAGGTGATTTTAAACAAATTTTTCTTGTGATACCAAAAGGAACAAGACAAGAAGTTATTCATTCGACCATCAATTCATCTTATCTATGACAATTTTGTGAAGTCTTGACATTAGCCAAGAACATGAGATTTCAAACTGGGTCTTTAGTATCTGATGTAAACCAAATGAAGCAACTTTCAGATTGGTTGTTAAGTATTGGAGAAAGAACTATTATTGAAGATAATGATGAAGATAACACCATTGAAATTCCAAATGATTAGCTAATAAGAAATTCAAGAGACCCACTTGCTTCCATAATTAATGAGACTTATCTAGATTTTTTTGAGAATTTTACTGATCCTTAAGTTTTTTTAAAAGAGGGTTATTCTAACACCAAAGAATGACACTATTGACATCGTCAATAAGTATATGTTGTCTATGATTCCAAGAGAGGAAAAAATCTATTTGAGTTTTGATACACCATACTCTCAAAATGAAAACATTGACGAACAGGACAACATCCATACTTTCGAATTCTTGAATACTAACAACCAGGTCTACCAAATCATAAGATAACTCTCAAAATAGGTGTACCTATTATGTTGCTAAAAAATATAGATCAATCATCAAGACTATGCAATAGTACACACCTAATTTTTACCCAAATGGGTAATTATGTTATTGAAGCAAAGATCATTTCAGGAAGCAATATTGGTCAAAAGGTTTTTATTTCAAGATTATCATTGACTCCCTCTTATATCAAAATTCCTTTCAGATTTCAATGCAAACAATTTCACATTGCTCTTTCTTTTGCTATGACAATAAATAAGAGTCAAGGACAATCTCTTCAATATGTTGGTATCTACCTTCCACAATCTGTTTTTACGCATGGATAACTATATGTGGCCATGTCTAGAGTTACCTTGCATAATGGTTTAAAGATTTTGAGCATTGATAAGGAAGGAGATGTCACTCATGAAACTTCAAATGTTGTATATAAGGAAGTTTTTCAGAACTTATAGTAAGTCTAATGTTTTTAATATATATTTTATCATTCAATTTCTATTATTATTTATAATTACATTGATTTTTTTATGTTTCAACTTGCAAATGCTGAAAATATGTGTTGGAAGACATTTTGCATTAAACGCATTTGTCACATGCTTTTCATTTTTTATTATTGTTTAATATTTTGTAAAATAAGATGATATTAGTATACATGATTGTCACATTTTTTTTTTATGTTGATACATGATTGTCACATTTATTCATTTAAACATTACATTTGTTTCGGCTATTTGTTAGAACCAAGACATTGGATGATGTCTGACCCCTAATCTTTTGATTGATTTTGATGATAATAGATGTGATAATATTTGATCAACTAATGGTTTGAAATTAAGTAATTTCAGGGAACCAAAAATCATCATAGACTACTAGTAAAATCTCTTCTATATATCTCACTCTATGTTGTTGACTGTCTGAAAATAATTTTATAATAAATCAAGCATCCAAAGTGCTTTTAAACAGACAACGTTATCTCGGACTAGACTGTGTAATAAATAGACTACGTGAAGTCTTGGACCAGACCATGCAAAAGTCTTGGACTAGAATATGCGAAAGTTAGACCAGACTATACAAAAGTCTTAGACCAAATGATGAGTAGTCTGATGCACAATAAACAACACACTTAATTATTATAACTTAACTTTATGAACGTTGTGTCTAAAAACAGAAAGAGAGGTAGATCTTATTGAACCATTTCAGGAACCACTTCACGTGGGCCTTCACGGCCACCCCCATGGGTTTCTGCCTCTCCTGTCCTTGACCTAATCCTCACTCACCTGTGCTCCGATGCCGCCAATGGCAACCTCCAGAGCCATGGGGTTTCGATCTCATGGCCTTCCCTGGTCATGCTTAGCTCCTCTCTCCGAAGCACTTTCGCCTGCTACATGCCCTTTTGGCTCTGCCATTCCTCTCGCTGGAGTGGTGTGTGTGCAGCCACCAACTCCATCCTTTTCTGACGCCATGAAGAATGCATGCTAGTTTTCTTCAAGTCAGCTATCGACTCCTTGCATCAAAGGAGATGTTATCAGGATCAAGATCCCTAAAGCTGAGTATCTTGTTGGGATTACAAGGTGCAAACTTCACCTCCATGGACAACTAATGCTCCCCAAGGGGACAACGCCACCTATAATGAAGGCTATTTGCGAGAAGCTTTCATCCCTCTAGAAAACGAAAAGCAAATGGAAAATGACTCCCATTGGTAAGGGTTTTTTTAATTTTTCTTTTTCAAATGCTACTGATATGCATAGGGTGCTTGCAAGTTCCTAGAATCTAAATCCTAGAGTTCTTTGCCTCTTCTCCTAGACTCCAGATTTTAACCCTCATTCCATCAAGCAAACTAACGCGCAATGCTTTGTCCGTATTCATCATCTCCCTCTAGAGTATTGACACCCAAAAATCCTGTTTTCGATTGCTAAAGGGGTAGGTGAGCCTATTGCCATTGATGAAACCACTGCCTCGCAGTCTTTTGGCCATTTTGCAAGAGTCCTTATTGACCTAGACCTGAAAAAACCTCTGATTGAGCAGATTCTTGTTGAAAGGGAAGCTATGCTAGATTCTAGCATTTTGTACTCATTGTCAAACCATTAGACACCATATTGACGATTGCAGACACTTGGTTGAGCCTTAGTCCAAGCCTGCTCCTAAAAAAATAGAGAAGAAATGGGAGGAGAAGAAAAAGCCCCCTGAAGATAATGATGACCATTATAGCATTGAAGAAGAGGAGGTTCACACTCCTATTCCAAGAGGCTCACTTGGTCTGAATGATGTAGTCTTGAGGTCCCTCAGTCCTAAGGGCCCAAATAAGTCATAGGTTGTTGATAATCAAGATGTGGATTCTGCTGTAAGAAAGATGGAAATTATGCAAACAATGTCGTCCATGCTAAAGACAATCCTGAAGAAGCTCAAGATGAACCCTTCCATGAAGCTGCTCAGAAATCCTTACATGAAGGCTCCTCTGCCTCACAGAATGTGGCACATGGTTCTGAGGCATCACAACATTCTAGCCCCAAGAAAACACAAGATGGATTATGTGTTCAGAATACTAAAGCCATGGCATCTTCTGATCATGTTAGAAACAGCTTTGCTACTGCTACATCTGATTCTAAAATGGTTAAAGATTCTGAGAGCTCTACTCAACCAGATTGACAAATTGATAAGGATATGGTTGAGTTCAACAAATTCTGGGCTGATAAGGAGGGAAATAACTCTGACCTGGAAACCCCTAGCATGAAATAGCAAACTATTAAAGATCAAGGCTTTGAGCCTATGATGTCAAAGTCTAAAAAGAAGCTACAAAAGAAAGCTAGTGTTGATAAGGCACTTGAAAGAAAGTACAACCTTCGGGATAAAATTGCTCACTTACATTGAATATTATGTTTTGGAACATTAAAGGACTGGGAAATTTGGCTACCAAATTATTCCTCTCTTGCATAAAACAAGTAGACCTTAGTTTTCTGCAGGATACTTCCCAATTGTTGTTGTTAACACAACTATGGATCCGTGCTTATAGCAACAGTTGTTTGCAGGGATTTGATGGTTGTATTGGCTGGCAGAGATTTCTTATTGCAACTCTACAGGCAATAGCATGAATCTTTTGTTTTGCAGTTGGAAATAGCCTCACCATACCTGGACTTTTTCTTGGGACTATATCTAGGTTTTCAAATCAGTTTTTGTTGCTGCTGACCTAGACTAAATGGCTGCATCAGATCAGCTGGCTATTGAAAGGTGCCATTTTGTTGCAACTTTTAGTATTGCAACAAGTAAAAGAGTTGTTGATGCATTTAAGCTAGGGAAGCCTGCACCATTGTGGACGACATCCATTGCTTTGGTGATTGAAACTACATCTTGGTGGTAGCTATTTTTCTACTGCTTAATCTTATCTAGGCTTATGCTAGTAGGCTTGTATAGTATGCAGAATGTATGGCCTTATTTGAATTTTGATAAACTTGTTTTAGGCTCATGACTTGTTTTATATTGGGTTTTGGCTTCATGTCCCCCCAATTATACAAAGCTACTCTTGTACTTTTTATTTTTACATTAATGCAATTCAGCTGGGGGAAGGTATTTTGTTAGGGTGTGCCAACCTAGTTGGGATGCTCTAACTTTATATTTTCCCTTGGACTCCATTTCAGAAAAAAAAAAAATGGTGAAGTCTAGTAGGTACAACTAAAAAGGCTAATTTGCTTCGAGAAGCACACCTACAAAAAGCTAAAGCATAGTTGTGACAAGACAAGAGTTTGGTCTTCTTTGATCAAGCTCAAGCTAAAGCAACTTCAACACTCAACAGTAAGACAACGGATTAAATCTTCTTCAACGGTCAAATTCATGAAGCTCTACTATAAATAGATGCTTCCATGCAAGAAGAAGACTAACAAATACAAAGACGAAAACTATTGAATACCAAGTTGTCAAAAAGCAAAAGAAAGCCAGCAACAAGAAAGCTTGAAAGCCCTAAGAGAGAAAAAGAGAGCTAAGAGAAAAGAAACACCATCTTCTACAGCTCACAGAGATTCACTCATTTATATATCCTCTCTACGAGAGTTACTTGAATCTTATTCATTTCATTGAATAGAAAGCCAAGAGTGACTTAGTGATCAAATAACACTTTGGTAGTATAATCTTAGGGGGAGATTTATACTTAGAATCAGAAGTGGTTTAGAATACTTATAACCAATAGTGACATAGAGAATATTTGTAGCTAGAATTGGCAATCTAGAATACTTATTTGTAATCAATTGATTATAGTGGAACCCTTTAACCATTGTTAAAAGAGAACTAAACATAGTTCAAGGTTGAGTGAACCAGTATAAAAACAAGCATTCTATTTTTGTTATGTTGTGCTTATAATTATTCATCTTACACTCTATGCATCTTGAAAAAGTTTTCAAAAGCTTTGTCTTAAAAAGATATATTAACTTGTTTTAAAACCTTCATATATCTCTACAGGCAACCTTATAACTAATAACTAATATCTATTGTGAAAACTTATATATTTTATCTAACCCAATATTCACCCCCTCCTTTCTAGTGCGCTTTTGTGTATTTCATCATTCAATACAATAGTTTATTTTTAACTTTAGAAAAAATGGTATCTTTAAATAATTGTGTTTAAATGATAAACATATTCATGCCTAATCATTAAAAGTTTAAACAAATTTGTATTTTGATGATACATTAATTTGTATAATATTCATAAATTTAATTTTAAAAAATAAACACATTAAAATAATATTTATTTTTAATTCAAAATTTCAATTTTGTGCATTGCATTGCATGGGTAGATGCACTGGTGGATTACTTAAAGCAATATACAAATGCTAAAAAAATTCCCTCCAAAACTAAGGTTACTTTTGTAATTTAAAATGTATAAACAATAATATTTTATAATAAATGATGCAATAATGACTATTTATGATATTTTATAACAACACATTATTATTATTATTATTTAAGATAATATATACAAAATCTGAAGAAAAAAAAATCCCTCCAAAGGTTATTTTTGTAATATTAAATGCATTAATAATAAAAGAAATAATTGTATTATTAATAATAACATTTAGCATCATGTTTGTTTAAGCCCATTTTTTCCATGTTTATGATAGATGGGGCCTAAACAAATGTTTTAGTAATACTTTACGAGATTGTATGAAGTTGTTAAGGATTATTAGTGAATTTAGTTGTTGTTTATACTAGTATAATAGTCTAAGGTAGTTGTATTTTTTATGATAAGTTGTTTTGGGTTGATTCATCGCGTCTTTCCCTCACAGGAGCACCGCAGACAAACCAAAACAACCAGCAAGTTTAGGAAAATACCAAAGTTTCTCTCATTTATGAATTGGATGGAGAGAAGAAAAAACAAACACTGTTGAGGAAAAAGGAGATTCTGAATGATGCTAGAGGTTAGAGAGGCTGAGAGACAATAAGGAGGGTGTGAGACAAATAGGTTAAGGAGGAAGATGTAAATGACAAGGGAAGTTATGAGATATTTAAAACTTGGGGGTGCAGGAAGAAATTTGGGGTTGCGTGAGGTAAATGTCTCCCATGTATGTTTCAACTTTCAAGTGAATCCCTATTATAATGGTTCTCTTTCCTACAATTTTTGTGCTAATAGATTCATGGTCGACGGTTCCTTTCATTTCAAAGTCGACGATACCTTCAGCTTCGTTTTGTTTCTTGTTTCAATGATAAAACCTCTCTACCAACCCTACTTTTTTAAGAGAGAAAAAATTATTTATTTTCTTTCTTGACCTACCTTGATGACGACCCTTATATCAACTCAACGACACTTTGAATCTTCAACATATTTAAAAAAAGAGCAATACTTAATTAGATCCTTTAATAAAAAATAAAAACCACTACCAATTATATGATTCATTTCATCCTTTTTACATGAATCTTGATTAGCTGATCTTTTTGTACGTATAAATTTTGGATTTCTAGAAAAAATATATAAAAATAAAATAAAATTAATTTCTCTTTAAATTAAAATTATTTTTTAATAATTAATTTATGTAAGTCTCACGTCTTTTAATTATTAATAAAATAAATTATAATTCATTAAAAATTATTTTTTATATATTTTATTTTTCTAAAAACCCTTTTATAAAAATTTATCCTAACATAACCTAAATAAAATCTTCATCTTACTATATATGTTCAATATATATATACATAGTGAACTCAGCCTAAAAGTAAAAAAGAATCAAAAGAAAGACCAAACTTAAACTAATCAAACATCTCCAATCTCATTTTCTCGAGTTTTTTTTTTTTTTTCTGTTTTCTTTAAGAGAAAATTTGTAAGGAAATTCAATTTAGCAAAGTCTTCAGAACGAAGGGAATGCCTTGCCCAAACGACTTGTGCAGAACCCAACCAAGTCAGGCTTATAGGGCAAAAACGACTTTTTCTTATCAACTTTTCTCAATTCTCTATTCCTAAGATACAAAGCCTCGTGCGCAGACACCGCCACCGCCACCGCCACCTTTTTCTCACCGGAGAAACCCTTTCCCTTCGGTTTTCCGGCGACATCAATGCTCCACCGCTCGTTCACCTTTTTCTTCTCCATCGCTGGAGTCAAGAACAGCAACGACTCCTTCCCCTCACTGTTGCTCCGGCGAAGCAAATCCAGAAGCTTCCACTTCTTCGACGACGACGATCCCGTCGAATTGCTCTTCTTGCACTTTCCCGGCGAGGCCCGCGGCGAATTCGGTATCCACAAGCAGTACGTCGCTGCCGGAACCCTTTCCAATTCATCCTCCTCCGATGATGACTCCGACGACAGCACCGGAAAGGGATCAAGCTCGCTCCGGCGAAGCTCGTCGCCTGTGATCGGAAATCGGAGAACCGCCGTGCCGGAATCGCGTCCGCCGGAGACGCTGTTGAAAAGAGGAAAAACGGCATCGTCGGAGGAGGAGAAGCCTTTGTCTCGAAACACGGCGAACTCGAAATCGGGGTCGTCGTATTGAGAGGCCAAAAACGCGTCGTCTTTTTGAGCACTCCTGGTGTGGTCTTGTTGCACAACTTGATTAGCAATACCAGCGAGTTGATCGGTGGAGTAGCAGTTGAAGCTTGGACACATCAACGAATCTAAATACCCTTTGTCTTGTTCTTGTTCTTTCTGCATTTTTTTCAACCTAAAATGTTGCTTCGTTGAATTGTTTTTTTTCTTCTCTGATCTTTAGCTTTTCTTGGTTCAGTTTGAGAATGAGAGCAATAAGCGTGGACTTGATGAGTATTTATAGGAAGAAAGTGGAACGTGGAAAACAACTAGGTAAAGTCAAGGAGGCTACCAAGGCATTACTAATTTACTATAATAATGGATTTCAAGAAAAATACTCTCTCCATTTCAAACAAGTTTATATATTTAAAACACGTAAGGAATGATGTAATTGCTGTTACCATTGCAAAAAGTGTATTGTTATTATAATTCAAGAACTAAAAGTAAATAAATTAAATATAAGTGTAATTTAATATGGGGTATTAACATTTTTCTAAGGGATAGTATCTCGAGTATAGTAAGACATAATTTCTTATATAAGAAAACCAACAAAAACAAAAAAAAAATTATATAAGAATAAGATGAATAAATTGAAGTCATATGCATGTATATAGTTTTGATCTACATATGCATGTATATAGTTAAGCACACTCAAGTAATTTTTTAGGAAACTTACATGACTTAATTTTTTTAATTTTAATAATTTATAATAAGATTTAGTAATTAATATGTATTTCTTTTATTCTTACTTTTACGTTTAAGGTCATCTCAGCAACTGTATGTGCTCCCCTTTTTCTATTCTTTATTTAGATGATGAAAAGAAATTAAAGTAAGAGAATAATTTAAAATTTAAACTCATTAAAAAAATATTTTTTATGGTCTTTATATTTTGTCAACTAAATAAACAGATAAATTTCAATGTTTTCTTTCGGTTATACTTTTGTTCCTTGTTAACAGATAAATATTCTTCCTTAGATTTGACGCTTTGTTTAGTTTTCACATTTCCACTTTATAATTAGATAATTAGATTTTGTTTTATCGCGTGTCTTGATTCACACGCTTTTCGCTCCATGTTTGCGTATGCGATGACTGCGTATTCCTCAAGTCAATATTTTCTTTTCTTTTCTTTTCTTTTTATTTTTATTTTTGTCCTTTCATTAGTTTTTGTTGCTATATTTTCTTCTCCCTTTTGTAACTTTTGACACACGAACAAGATTGTGGGAGGAAAAGAAGGGAAAAATAAAGATTGTTTGCGTGTGGACATGATGTTCTTTTCTTTGGCTCGTCCTTATTCGGTGGTGGTGTCATCCACATAAAAGGACATAATTATGAAAATTACGTTTTGCTTTTTGTGTATTGGATTACAAATTATGTTTTACTTTGTCACTGGTGAAGCAAACAGGCAATGATGGGTTAAAAATTTCTCCATTCTTTATTCATTTGAGTTTAATTGCGTTGCAACTAAAGTGTAAAATAGTTCATTGGACGATTACAATTTCATTTATGATATATTTATTAACTTTTTATAAAATTATCTTAAAAATTATATAATTAAGTTCAAATCATTTTTTTTTCTTTATTTTGTTTAGCTTAATTTTTTATTTTTTAAAAAGTTCAATTTAATCCTTTATGTTTTAAAATAAATTCAAAATAATCATTTTGTTAGCTAGTGTCATAGTGTCATCGTAATATTGTTAATATAATTTCCTTCAACAATTCGATATATTAGAAGTACGACCTCATCTTTTATCACCGTCTTCACATCATTGGTGATGATCATTTCTCGATGCACCAGTGCATCTTTGTGCTCCTCATTCTCGATGCATGTAATCTTACATATATAGACCTTAGTATAATGCAAATTCTCACTTACGAAACTCGGCCTCAATGTGACACATAAAGTCGTCTACAACATTACGAGTCAACATTACAAACGATATCCGCAACATAAAAACATTAAATTTATATTAATATTATAACTATTTTTAACATTTTTTAAAATATAAATAATTAAAATGATTTTTTTTAAAAGAAAAAAGACTAAATTAAACCAAATAAATAAAATAAATGATCAAAAATGTCATTTGACCTATAAATAATGAATTATTATTGTCAAATAATATAAAATTATTTTATACTATCATCACATAACATCGTCTTTAAATTATTTTACCTTAATCATTAATCACTAATCACTGTTCTTCTTTCGTGAAATGAAACTTCCTCTTCAATTATTAGGTATCATGGTGTATATGCAACACCACACATGATCTAGCATTTGCATATTGTTTTTTGGTTCGGTGATTAAGACAAGTACAAATTTTAGGTGTTGGTCGCGATTAAGATTAAACTAATACTTACCGCAGAAATAATATGCCTGCCATACATCCTACAAATAAAAAAATATAGCATGATCCCTTTGAAAGATACAAATAGTCATCACGCTAGGTAGGTTCTATTGCATTATCCTTTTATGAAAAAGAATCTTGTTATTTCCCGTGATTGAAGTTTTTATTCACACGCACTACATCAAAATTTGAACCTTTACGTGGTATATATAATTATGTTTGTACGAAAGTCTAATTTCCCCTAAAAGTTGTTAACCTTTTTACCAATTGCAGTATCTTAATTATGAAGCTAGATGAGCAGCTAAATTAGATGCATGAATGTTTAATATAATTTTATAATTTTATATTTTCGTTTAATAATAATATAATATAAAACTATTTTACACTTTTTTTTTTACCGATAAATAAGTATCATCATATATATATTAATTATCTTAGTATTTTTTTTATGGAATTTCAAGATATTACCACAAGTTTTGTGGGCAAATATAGGATTAATTTTTTATTCGGAATATATTAACACTTAAAAAGTTGATCACCCTTTTCCAAAGATGTATTATGTGGAAATGAACCCGATTCTTTTCACAAACTTCCATGTATGTTGCCAAGTGATTTACATTCATGGAATATAGGCTATTTTGAGCTATTATTGAGTTGGTGCAAAATTTATATTTTAGATCGTTAATTAATTTGGCCAGCTTCGTCTGCATTCTGTATGTACGTTATATAATTATGGCTTTATTTAGCCATTAATAAAACTTATTATGTTAATTAATTATCATTAATTTAAGCATTTCTATATAGGAAAACCCGTAAGAATCTCTAATGCTCACTATCACTAAATCTTTGAATTGAGGGTATATATATATGATGAGTAATTAAGGTGCTGGTTCAGAATAATTGTGAAGGTGAGTATGTTAGCGAGCAAAAACACTTTAATGGCCAATGCGTTAATATTTGGCCACCCAATCCATTGAATTTATGTTAAAACATTGAAATTTATTGAAAATTATAAAATCAATAAAGAATCATTAAATTAAATAGAACATGAAATATATTTAATTTGATGCAGAAATTTATGATTTTTAATAAATTTTAATCGATTAAAAAGAATTTGTCAAAACTCTATTCTAAGCCTAAATTATTATTTAATAGGAAACAATTTGTTTTATCAGACTTATGAACTACTTTTGATTTTGTTAAAAGAAATATATATATGCACAACTTTAACATGGAGTAATGTAATAAAAAAATCCTTAATTTAGTTAATGTTTTTTTTAATGAATTATAGTTACGCCTCAAACTAACTCAGCTTTATCTAATAAGCAATATTCTTAAAATCAGACTAATCATTGAATGTTAATAAAATTTATCGAAGTTATTTTTACCGATGTCCACCAAGATATTTTGGTTGAAGTGGATCGAGATTGACTGGAGCTATATTTTAAGTTGACTTTAGCTAAGTTTTTTTTTTTTTTTTGTCAACATTGACCAATTGACCAATATTTTTCAACTAACATAAGTTGTTGTTTTTTTTTTTAAAATTTTTTTTTGAGGTCAGATATTATGGATGTCCTCCAACCAATTGGAATGAAGAATAATCCCGCTCACAATATATAATTGTCATTGGTCCAAATAAATTTTACACATAATGAGAATTACACTAAATAGATCACTCCCATCTCTATAAACTTAGTGAAACTTTATAACACTACATGTCACACCAACTCTTTGAGTTGATTTTTTTAGTTTACAACTATTAGGTTTCCTTGTTAAAGATGCCAACAACACTAGTACCAAATGCAATCATATTTAGACATGTCAATGGAGCGGGGCAGGACGGGATGGGTTTGTGGTTCTCGTCCTTATCCTCGCATACCAAAATCCATCCCCATTCTCGTTCCCTTCCCTGTCTGGTATAAATTTTTATCCTCACCCTCATTCATGTCAGATATCGGGTATACTTGACCCGTACCCATACTTGTTTATAATTTTTTTTAAAAAACTTTAAGTCATAATAAACTTTAAAAAAAATTCAATTTTTACAATTACTTAAAGTCATAACAAGTTAATAATAAACTAAAAGTCTCACAACAAAAAATAACTTCATAACAAACTAATAATATATTAATAACAACTATATAATTATCTAATAAAATTATATAATTTTTTTTCTAAACTATATAAAAACAAATTGAAATAACCTAAAATAATAATTTAGTAAATATAAATTATAAATCATAAAATAAGTGTAAATGTTTAAAAATTATTAAGTAAACTATATAACATAAAATAAAGATAGTTTAATAAATATATATATCGGGTACGGGTATGCACATCCTCATCCCCGTCCCCATATCTAGTTGTTATAATCGAGTATTACTTGTACCTGTACCCATGCTCAGTCAAAGCAGGGATTACCCGTCAATATTAGAGCTAGGGTGGGACGGTACCCGCAAGTACAGGTTTGATTATCATGCCTAGTTACATTTGTAGTACTACAAATAGGACGGATCCAAAAGTTAAGGTTAGAGGGGGCAAGAATTTATTTTTACAAAAATTAAGGATAAATTTTTTTTTGAAAAAGAAATGTAATATAATATTTATAAAAAGAAATGGGTACAAAATTTATCAATTTTTAAAAAAATTAAGGAATAAAATGTATAATCATGTGATGTAAGTATAAAGTGATAGAGTAAAATTTACAAGATTTTAAAAAATTAAAAATAAAAATATCAAATTAATTTGTTAAGAGTAAAACTTGTTAAAAATAAAACAAAACAAAATAAATATACAATTAAGCCAAATATTTATTACTAAATATATGTATAAAACTAAGATATGATCTACTAATAAAATAAAATTAAATAAATACTAACTTAAAAATCTATTTTTAATAATTTTTTCTTTATTAATATTTTTGAATATTTTTATTATATCCGTTCACACTTTTGACACGGGAACCCACACCACACTCAAGAATAAAAATATTTTGTTTCATTATTTTATTTTTTTAAAAATTGTTTCATTATTACCCTACTTCCTTTTTCTCTCCCATTTAGTAATTAAAATTGATTTCATATCAATGATAAAAGCTATTTTAATACAGTTTTTTCTTTTAACAAAATATTTAAGCATCGGCTTGGTATTCAATTTAGTTGCTAAATTATTTTTAAAAACTTAATTTGGTCCCCAACTTTTTAAGAATTTTAATCTGGTCTTTATATAAATTGACATAATTTTTGTTTTTTACACTATTTTTATTATTGAGTACACTCTCCATTGTTTATAACACGAGTTATACACTATCATTATAATTTTAAATTTGGTTAAAAAAAGTAAGTTATAATATGAATTTTTCTACCACTAAATTTATATAGGTTTTGTCTTTTGTACATGTTATGTTATACAAAATATGTTATTTAGTGACCAATAAAATTTTGACACGTTATTGTCATGGCACATAATTATTTGATCAATGATTTATTTAATATTTACAACTTAATTCAAAAGATATATTTATAGTTGTTTATCTCCCTATTTTATCTCTTTTCTTTTTTTCACCAAATTCTTTCTTTCCCTCTCTAATTTTTATATTTATGTTTCTCTTCTCTCTCTCTTTTTTTTTTTTTACATTTTTTTTTCTCTTTTTAGTTTTTTATTTTATTTTACAAGTTTCCTTTATTTTATTTTTCTTTTCCAATTTTTTCTTTTTTCTTTTCATTTTACATTTTTTTTTGTTTAACCATTTTTTTACTTCAAAATTCTATAAAATCATCTTACTAATAAATTGTATAAAATAATTTCAAGTAATTTTATATATGAATATTTTGTTAAACAATAATTATCATTTGAAATTAAATTTTTGATACAAAATTAATTTATATCTAATTAGTTAATTTATTTACTACAAAATAATATATTGACTCCATGTTTAACAATTTTATATATGAAAATTTTGTATATTAATATTTATATAATAAATGTAATTTTTTACATAAATATGTAATATACATATTAAAATTAATTTATTAAATATATTTTATTATAAAATAGTTTGTAATTACTTCATCAATGATATCATGAATTGAGGTAGTTTAAATTTGTTTTTATTGTAGAGATCACAAGTATGATTCACGAAAGATAATATTGTTAAGTTGAAATTTGATTAATCATTTTTACTTACAAAAAATAAAATAATTTTAAATAATTTCATAAATAAATATTTTGCTATAAAATATTTATATTATCAAGTTAAATTTTGTATACAAAACATTAATTATTAAGGGATTTGCCTTAGTTGGTTGAGTAGTGTGTGAGACTGTTAAACTTTTTGGCACATGTATTCCATTTCAAGAGATAAAAATATATATATTAAACCTTAATTAAAATCTATTTAGTTAATATTTGTTTTAAAAAAAATTATTTTGAATATATTGTTATTAATTTTTAATAATAATGTTAAATTACAACAAAAAATATATAAAAATAAAATATATTAAAATTCACTTAATATTTTCACTGTAATTTTTTTAAATTTAATAAATTAATTTCAATATACTTTATTACTATTTATGTTAATATTATATATTTCAACAAAAAAATGTTAAAATTTTTGTCTATTTTGTAAAAGTATATATTAATCAACAATTTTTTTTATATGATATTATTAAACATATAGTTAAATATTATTTTTATAAAAAATATATTAACTAATTATATATATTTAAATTAAGTTTAGTATAAAAATTTCAACTTCATAATATAAATATCATTTAAAAAATTATTTATTTATGAATTTATTTAATTTTTTTTATGTTTTATAATTAAAAATAATTTTATAGGAATTAAAGGTAAAAATAATATTATTTAGTCTTATGTGTAAAATTATATTAAATATTTATAGAAAGATATATAACTTATAACGGACCTACTTAACTTGAATATGATTTTTTTTTTTTTGCTGAATACTTGAACATGATTATCTTTTGTGAATGGTATCTATGTTTTTTTATCATTAAAAAATTAAAATTAACTTAATTTATGGAATTATTAATGAAATAATTTAAAACTATTTTGTGATGAAATTATATTAAGTTAATTTAAATATATTTTATAATATTTTTATTTTAAAATCGTCACATTATTATCTATATTTGTTTTATGTAATTTAACCTTATTACAAATATATTAATAAAATTTAATAAAATTAGATTCACAATATTACTTTATAATATATATTAACTTATTATATTTTAATTAGTGCATATTTGTTTCACTTGTAAAAATCGAAGACAAATACTACAGAGTTTAACCAACTCACATGCCTTACTTAATCAATTGAGGTAAATCCCTTAATAATATAATGTTTAGTATAAAAAAATTAAACTTGATGGTATAATTACTATATAACAAAATATTTAATTGTGAAATTATTTAAAACAATTTTATTTGATTTCTAAGTAATAATGATTTATGAGATTTCAACTTTACAATATTTTCTAACTTCAATGATGCTGGTAGTCTCTGCCATAAAAAATTAAAACTAACTTAATTCATGATATTATTGATGAAGTAATTATATACTATTTTAAAATAAAAATAAAAATAATAAATTTCTAGTAAATATAGAGTCAAAATATTAATTTCTAGTAAATATATTAACTAATTAGATTTAAATTAATTTTTAGATTAAAAAAATTAATTTCATATTGTAATTATTGTTTAACAAAATACTCATATGAAATTATTTAAAATTATTTTATACAATTTCTTAGTATGAATAATTTTATAGAATTTTAAAGTAAAATATTTGTTAAAACAAAAAAATGTAAAAATAATAAAAGTGTAAAAATAAAAGAAAAAAAATAAGAAAAGAAAAAAAAGGAAACGAGTAAAATTGAAAAGAAAATAAATAAAAAACATAAAAGTGAAAAGTGAAAAGATAAATGTAAAAAAAATAAATAAAAAAGAAACATAAGTATAAAAATTGGATAGAAAAATAAAGAATTGGGTAAAAAAAGAAAAGGGATAAAGTATGGAGAGAAACAATTATAAATATATATTTTGAATTAAGTTGCAAATATTAAATAAATTATTTATCAGATAGTTATATAGTTATGTGATATGACATATGACATATGACACGATCTTATTGTAATTATTTCTCTTGCAACCAAAATATTTTGGATTCATAAGGCATCACGTATATTCATGCTAACTAAATGTTACTTTTGGTCCTTTATGTTTTAATTTTTGTTCAATTTGGTTTTTTATGTTTTAAAGTCTCAATTTTATCTTTATATTTTTAAAATGAGTGAAAATAGTTATTTTGAAACAATGTTTATTTTTAATTTTGTGACGTGATTTTAAATATTTTTTAAGGAATTTGAGATGTAAAAGTTGTTTTGTTAAATTCATTTACATGCAAACCGTGGAACTCAACTGATATATAAATAAAAAAAAGGTCAAACATAATGAAAATTATGTGAAAAAATGAGTCTTATAAATAATTAAAAAAAAATTTAATATTATATTATTCATCGATTCGGTTGTTTGTTGGATACACTTTTTCATGAAATTTACAATATATTTATTGTTTTTTTTATTCAAACATTAGTTAAGTTTCATAGTTTTTATGTCTTGAATTAATAAAAAAAGTTCAACATCACATTACAAAATTGAAAATCATGTTTGTTTTTTAGAATAATCATTTTAACTCATTTTTAAAACATAAATGATCAAATCAAATATTTTAAAAATGTAAAAGACTAAATTAAGACATTTAAAACATAAAAAACCAAATTAAACAAAATCAAAAACATAATAGATAAAAAGTGACATTTAACCTTTATATATGTAATTATTTCTCCCGCACCTAAAATATTTTGGATTCATCACTTATCACTTATACTTCATGCTGGTGACATATTTTATTTTAAAATTAATCAATTCTTAAAAAATGAAAAAATATATACTGTAATTTATTTTCTATTTTTTGATGAATTAAAAATAAAAATTATTACATAAAATGAAAAATCCGTCTTTTAATTTCTTTCCTTTTTTGGTGAAATAAAAATAAAAATATTAAATCAAATGGAGAAAAGGTCCGTATACCATTTGTTTTTGTGAATTAAAGAAAATAATTTGATAAATTGTACTTTAATTTTTTTTCTCTCATTTTTTGGTGAACTGAAAAAATAATAATAACGTGTACAACCGAAAACCAAAACACATGTGACTATATGTACTAAAGCTGCATCAGTTCCTTAAAAAAAAAAAAAAAAAGCTGCATCAGTTAGCTACAACCCCAAAAAAAAATCACAATTCTCCAAGGTTCTTATTTTTATTTTTTTTTTAGTGTTTTTGCCTTTGACAGACATGATCTTGAATTTTTTTTTTACCGCTTTCTAGTTTCTAGTTCTACAAATGCAAACAAAAGATGGATTGTTTTTTTTTTTCTTAATTTAAAAAATAAAATAATTTATCACTTAGCATAAATATTCATGTGGCACACATACCTAAGACATATAGTCTACGTCAACAATTAATGATAGACAAGAAAATGATGTAAAATATAACGGAATAAAAGATTAAAGATTTTAGTCAGCCAAATATTTGTTCAAAAAACAATCCATTTTTTTTGAAAAATAGAAAGATTAAAAATTTAGTTAACTCTAAAATTGATTAAAATATTATATTAATGATTTCAATTTAATGATTTTAATCATTTGATTATAGTTGACTTATTAAATCTTAAATCAATATTTTGATGGATTTAAGTCCAATTTTAAAAATATTACTATGATTAATAAGATAAGTAGTGTGTGTGCCCATTATAAATGGGGTTGATATGCAAGTATATTCTCCATAATCATATAATATTATTTGCTTGCGAGAGATGGCTATATTTGCGCTACCAATCCTCCAACAATGTACTAGGAAAATGTGTCCGATCACTACACAACAAAGTACAATAATAAATTTATTCAACAAAAATTAAAAAGGTACAATAATGAATGAAATTTAGGCTGATGGACCTTCTTGCGCAGCTAGCTTGAACTGAATTTTTGTTCTTAACTTACTTTATTCTAGTTCTTGTTGAATTTCTATGCTTATTGTACAAACAATGAGCTTTCTAGAAGGAAATCGTGTACAGAGACGATGCATATATATATATATATATATATATATATATATATATATATATCAACAGCCCCAGGCATGACGTTGATCGTAGTTGGGGAGAGAGTAATTAAATTATAGACACAAACAAAAACCTTATTGCTTACGAAACAAAATTAATTGAGTTGTGTAACTGAACAACTTGGCCAAGATATAATAGGTGACATGTTTGAATGGTCAAGACTCAAGAGGCATATTCTATATGTTAAAATTAGTATTATATATAACATATAGGGTAAGACTTAGGATATACTTAAATTAATATTATATATAACATATAGGGTAAGACTTCGTTGTGTTTCGTTTATACGTGAGGAATAATTTGTTTATGGGGGCAGTTTGTTATCATGTTATCGTCAACTTATTGTACACTTATTTGCTGACTATTTTTTATATTTTTTTTTATTATGATATTGGTATGAAGTTTTTGTTGATTTTATCAATGATTAATATTTATCAGAGAACCTGACTGACTACTTTTAGTAAGATTTTTTCTTTCCAATCAACAACGCTAGAACTCGAGATCTTGTTTATGAAGACCGAATCTAGTAACAACTCAGACCTTTTTGTTTATTGGTGACTATTTCCTACCTTTTTGTTATAAGACAATCATGTCCTTTTATGAATCCTTTTGTACTATTTTAATTAAAATGACACGTTTTTTTTTTAAAATTTTTTTATTGATATAATTCTTTTTAAAGTAAATTATAACAATACCTTCTCAGATTTGCACTAATTACATATGCATTCATCTTTTTTTGAGACATTTGACACCCTTTTCTTGTGTTAACTTTTGTTAAACTTTTAAAAGTAAGTTACTAAAATATCCTCACCCTTTAAGAAAAAATAATACTAAAAAAAAATAAAAAAATAACTCCTTTGTTCTCCTCCCTCACACTTCCCAAATTCTTCTTACCTCATATTTCTCTTCTCTCACTAAACCAAGACCCATAAAAAACAATGCCACCCTAGATCATACAAATCAAAAGCCATCAGCTCTCTTCCCCATTACCCTTCCTTGACTGCGACCCCCATCCCTTCTCACTAAGCTAAGGACATCATCTTCGAAAAGAATACCAACTCTAGAAAGGACACGTTCCCAACTTCGACGAGGATGTCGTCAACAACAACGACCATGCCATCAAGCGAAAGATTGAGATGATTTTGATGACTTTAGAGCTTCTAAGGTTTTGGGAGTTGGGTTGCGGCGGAGGGAGCATCCTAAGGTCCATGCTACCTAGTCTCGCATGTGGTCTGCGATTTCGAGGTAGGTTGGGTGGGGATTTGGCATTGTATTGCAACGAATGTTGGCATGGTAATGGTTTTTGGTGTCGAATAGGCCTTTGTTGGGTCTTGTGGTGGTAGAAATGACGAGTGTGGCTTGAAGGAGAGGATGAGTCATGGTGGTGTCAAAGAAGGGGAAGATGTGGCGTTGAAGATTCTTGTTTAGGATTGTACAAACTTGATTATTTGGCTGAATCTATGGACATGAATTGGGATTTTGAGGACATGTTAATGCTCATACAATTCTATTAGTAGTTAGGCTTCTAGCTTATTCAAAATTTGTATATTACTTATTGACTATATTATATTGATTTATTCATATTGGAAAATGAAAATTCATGTGTTCTTGAGTGTTGTTCTTCATTGTTCTTGAGTATTTTATGTGGAATACTTCTTTGATTTTTATATAATTGTTTGATGTTTATAATATTGTTAACAAGTTTTGCGATGAGGGCATTTTTGTAATAACATTTTTTTAAAGCATGTGCCTTTCATGTGATTACATAAACAAACAAAGTTAACACTGTTAAGGGCAAAGGGAGTGTTATTGTAATGAGAATAAAAAAGTTAGGTGGTTTTCTATAGGGTGAAAAAAGGTGGGGGTACATGTACAATTAGTGTAAACTTGAGAGGGTGTTGCTGTAATTTTCTCTTCTTTTTAAGATCGCTTTCTTTGAAACAAGACAAGTTATTAAGAGTATTTACCATTTTGGGTAGTGCCAATCCATCAGGTGCCTCCCATAATGGATTTTCGTTGACTCTGGTGGGGAGGTGCCTCATGGACATGTGCCTCCCATGGGAGGCACCTAATGGATCTGTGCCTCCTAAGTGAGAACCAAACAAGCTCAAAAACTCTAAGCAAGGAGATCAAAAGACCAAAACTTAAGAGAGTAGAGAAGGGGGCAATGAGTGTGAAATGGGTAGGTAAGGGGGGTAGCACCATTTTATAGTCCTCCAAGAGGCACATAATGGTCTCACACCTCCATATTACCCAAGGACCATTCAAATCACCTCTCCCCCTCTCCTACAATGAATTCCCTTCCCATGCATGCCTCAAGAAGATGCACACCAGCCTCCTCAAGACAACACACATCAGGCATGAGGAACAAGCAAGTCAACTTGGGAGGTGCCTCATGGACATGTGCCTCCCACTAGAAGTCAACAAAATCCATTCTGGGAGGCATTGGATAGACTAATGCTACCTAGAATGGTAAATACTTTTAATATCAACCCATTTGAGTGTTTTCTTTTATGAAAACACCCAAATTCGTCAAAGAGCCTATATTATCTTACATAATGTTTCTTTGTTATTATCTTATTTTTGTAACTTTACCATTATCTCTTTGTTACTAATTATATTCACTATTACAATTTAGGCTAAAATATGTTTTAGGTCCCTTATATATATCTTAATTTTGCATTTGCTCCCTAATAAATTTTTCCTTTGTGGTTGGTCCTTGATATATATATTTTTTTGTTTTAGGTCCATGTCGTTAGTTAAATGATTGAAACTGCCACAAATTGTTTTTTTAATTCATTCTAGCAATTTTTAGCAATGGCGGTTTACAAACCACCACAAATCTTTTTTGAGATATTTAACAAACACTTCATCACTTAACTAATGGCAAGGAGTTATTTTTTTTGGCTTAATTGCAATTTTAGTCCCCTTACTTTGCCAAATCCACAATTTTGGTCCCCTACTTTTAAAATCAAGCAATTTTGGTCCCTCAATTTTTAAGGGTTGATTGTTAGAATAAATGTTGACTTTTTCTTATTAGGCTTAATTATTTTAACTTTTTTTAATAATGTTTAAACTACCCTCTCATTTACCCTCAGCTAGCCACTGTTCATTTGAGACCTAAATTCCCAAATCAAATAAGGGCCACCACCGTGTAAAGCTTGAATGCTCCCACACAATGCTCGCCCAACTCCGATGCTAGTGTTGACCCCAATGAGAGATGGTGACAGAGGCGTGAGCTTGCTTGAGATACGAAGACGCAAGCTTGACAAAGACGCGAGCATGACGAAGATGTGGGCTTGAGTGAGAGATGGAGACATGAGGCTCTCGTGCGCAAGACGACGTTGGCGATCAAGGCCAGCGGCTAAGGTGACGCCAACGAGCAAACGTGAGAGACGACTAGGCTTGTGAAAGAGAGCAGCAAGAGAGTGAGAGAGATGAACCAGGCTTGCGAGGCCGCGATAGAGTGAGAGAGACAACCCAAGCTTGTGAAAGACATCCCTCATGCAACAAACATGTGGAGCAAAAAACATGAGCTGGTGTTCTGTTCCAGGTTATATTCTTAACATACTTATTTATGGGTTCTTTTTTGGTTCTTGAATAAGTTTGATTGGAATTGGTGCTGTGTAGGATTGAGATTTTTTTAATGTCATGTGGTCTAGGGTTCTTGAAAAGTTTGATTGGAACTGGTGTAGTGCAGGATTGAGATTTATTAATGTCATGTGGTCCAAGGTTAAGGTATTATAATAATGAAACTCATGGGGCTGTGTGAACTTTTTATGCATATGTGATGTGTTTTATGTTGTTTTGTTAGGGTGGGGTTGGGGTATTTGTTTTTAGGACTGTAATTTTTCATATATTTCAAATAAGACATGTAAGTTTTCATATTTGCAAGACAAGTCCCTATTTTAGTTAAGTTAGTAAGTAACTATATTTGTGTTTTTTGTGTCATTCATACTTAGGCCTACTCAAGTGCAAAAGTAAGGTTCAGGATTCATCACTCTGGAATGTTTATTGATGAGCCTTGTAAGATATATGTTAGGGGCACAATACTTGAAGAAGAATGGGATTGGAATGTGGATGAGATGTCCCATATTGACATGACAAAACTAATTAATAGTTTGGGGCTAAAAGATGTCAAGTGTTTCTGGTATAGACACCCTAAATTGGATCTTAGTTGTGGTTTGAAACCATTAAATAGTGATGCTCATGTGTTGCAACTTGTTGTGGATTGCAAAGGGTTTGAAGTGGTGGACATATATATTGAGCATCTAGTTGATGTTTTAGAGTGTCATGAAGAGCAACCAAAAGGGAGAGGGAAAGAAATTTGTGTACCTGAGGTTGAAGTTGTTGTCTTAGATGATGGGGATAATGAAGGGGCTTATGTTGATGTTGAGGGTAAGGGTGAGAAACAAGGTAAAGGTGTTTTCGAGGTCCCTGTTTAGGTTATTGGTGAGGAGGAACATGAGAAGGTTGTTGGTGAGGTTCGTGTTGAGGTTATTGGTGAGGGCAAACAAGGTGAGGGTGTTGATGTTGGTGAGGGAAAACAAGGTGAGGGCAAACAAGGCGAATGTGTTGGTGTTGGTGTTGATGATGAAGACAGTGAAGATGATGATTATGATGATGATAGTGAATGTGAAAGTGAATACACTTCTTTGGATGATAACGACTATGAAGAAGATTGGGATTGGAGTGTTTTGTTAGATCCAGAGACCTTTGATGCTGATGATCATTATCCACCTCCACCAACAAAAAATAATGATGATGACTATGATGTGACTTGGGATTTTGATGAACCATTAACAATCATCGATTTTGAGGATGAGGATGATGATAGTGATTATCTAAACACACCATCAGGAAGTGATGATGAAGTAAGGCCTAAGAAGAAATTCCCAAGATTCAAATTAGTTGATGATGATGCTAAGGTTAATTTTGAGATTGGGTTGATATTCAATAACAAAAAGGAAATCATTGAAGTTGTCAAAACTTTTGCAATGGTGCAGAAAAAAAATTTACTTATCAAGAAAAATGATTTGAAGAGAGTTGTTGTAAAATGTGCTAAAGGTTGTTCTTTTCCTCTAAGAGTGAGTAAGTCTAAATTCAGCACCGACAGATTGTTTTCTTCAAGAATGATCACACTTGTCACAGGACAGCTAGGAACAGACAAGCCAAGACAAAGTGGTTAAGTAACAAATTCATGCGTCTTTTAAGACATACACAAAAATTGAAGACAAGTGCTCTTAAGGCTTTTGCATTAGATGAATGAGGTTGTAAGCTGAGTCTAGACCATACTTATAGAGCAAAGTGCAGGGCACTAGAGAAAATTGAAGGTGCTATCAAAGAACAATATAGACAGCTACAAAGTTATGGAGATGAAGTGTTAAACAAAAATGCAAATAGCACAGTTATAATTCACTGTGACAGGGGTGATAAATGACCTATTTTTCAGGAATTTTATGTTTGTCTAGAGGCTATTAGATTTGCATTTGTGACAACTTGTAGACCGTTAATTGGTCTAGATGGGTGTTTCCTAAAAGGTGATTATGGTGGTCATCTTTTAACATCGGTTAGAAAAGATGCAAATGATCAAATGATGCCTATTGCATATGCAGTAGTGGAAGCTGAAACTACAAAGTCTTGGTGTTGGTTCATGGATTTACTCTTGAGTGATTTGAATGGTATTCAGACCAAGACATGGTCTTTCATCTCTGATCAACAAAAGGTAGTTTTCTATTATTTGGTAACTATTTATACTATTGGAATTGAATAAACTAATTTAGTTTTTGATTTGATGTAGGGTTTGTTAAATGTGATTAAGGAATTGGGTTACAAAGTTGAACATCGTGTATGTGTTAGGCATCTGTACAACAATTTCAGAAAAAGACATCCAGGTGCTCAATTGAAGGAAATGATGTGGCAAGCTGCAAGAGCTACAACGGTGTTAGAATTTGATAAAGTTATGGAGAAGATAAAGGCAACTAATGAAAATGCTTGGAAGGAGTTGAATGCTTTACAACCTTCATGTTGGACCAAGTCAGCATATCATACCAATAGTCAATGTGATCTTCAAGTTAACAACATGTGTGAGGCATTCAACAAAAGTATATTGGAGTACAGGGAGAAACCTATCATCACTTTGCTTGAAGGGATTAAGTTCTATCTAACAACAAGGATTGTAAGATTAAGGGAGTTAATGGCCAGATATAAGGGCCCCATTTGTCCTAAAATACAACAAATACTTGAGAAAGACAAAAAAGATGCTGAGGGATGGAGTCCTATTTGGTCTAGTGATGATCAATACTCAATGTTTGAGGTCTCTAATTACTACCACAAGCATGTTGTGGACATCAACAAAGGGAGCTGCAGCTATAGAAAATGAGATCTGACAGGCATTCCTTGCTGTCACATTGTAGCATGTTTATGGCACAACAACTATCAACTTGAAGATTATGTTGCATCTTGCTATCGGTTGTAATTTCTTTCCCTGATTGTTATCAATTTATTGCTGAAATGCTATGAATATATTGTTGAAATGGTCTAAAATGCTTTCAATATTTAGGGAATTGATAACGCTTATTAGGGAATTATTATACTGTTCATTAGGGAAATGGTTTGAATGCTATGAATATGTTAGTCTGGTTGTTTAAATAGTCTCTTCTATATGCTGGAAATTTACTACTAAAATGGTCTGAATTTTACCTTTGAATTTTCGCTATTGAAATGCTATAAAATTTTACCTCTGATATGGTCTGAATTTATTGCTGAAATGCTCTGAAATTCATTGTTGTAGTTTTTTTTTATTGATACAGGAAAGCCTATATAGCCACTTACTCGTATTACATTAAACCATGTCATGGTCCATTATTGTGGCCGAAAAGTATGGGTGACCCAATTAATCCACCTGAGAAAAGGAGAGCACCTGGGAGACCTAAAAAGGCTAGGAACAAGACTAATGATGAGCCAAAAAACAAGTACAACTTACCAAGGCAAGTAACATGTCTTACTTGTAAAGGTTGTGGAAAAGTTGGTCATAATATTAGAACGTGTAAAGGTAAAACAGGGGCAGACAAGAACATTCCAAAAGGTAGAAATAAGGTAATTTATACATGTAATCATTTATAGTTGGTTTTGTAATTTCATATAATTGCATCTTACAATATGGTTTTGTGGCAGAATTTGAAAAGGAAACCAACCACCCAACAAAATTCTCAACCAAAGGTATCCAAAAGAACATTTAAGTTGTGATATATTTGTAAAAATATAACAAGTATCAACACATTTATTTTGTAGAAAATAAAATTAGGTCCAGGTGAAACTTCCTCTACTACTGCTGCTACACATGCTCCAACCACTGCTTGGGTTGGTGCTGCAGATACTTAGTCTAGCCAATCTGCTCAAACATCGACTCTTGACTGCACAATCAATTGCACAAGCTTGGGCACCAACTGCAAGATCAAGAGCACCATTTGTTCCCCCACGAATCACTATCTTAATCTCAGGAGCACCATCATCAAGCCAACAATCAACTATTGCAACTACACTTGTGAATAACTCATAGCTAGATCTTTCTATACTTTTTTTTTGATGTGGAGATATAATGATTGTGGGATGTTATATTTTTTGTTCTACCAAATTGTTATGGTAGTTACTATGTTTTTTATGCTTTTTCTATGGTATGTCTAGATGTTAATCTTTGTTCTACCAAATTATTATGTTATTTTAGTTTAAATATCAATAGCTTTTGGATTCAATTTGGTTGATCCTTGCTTTTTTTTTTTTTTTGTTTTAGTTACTTATTTTTTTTAGTAGTTTTAACTATTTTTCAGAAGAATATTGAAAAAAAAATTGTGTAAAAAAAAGGGTAATTTAGACATTAGTAAAAAAGGGTAATTTAAACATTAGTAAAAAAATTGGTTTTTTTTGTTGAATTAAAAAAAATGATAATTTAGACATTAGTAAAAAAATGGTTTTTTTTTTGCTGAATTAAAAAAAAGGGTAATTTAGACATTATTAAAAAAGTTAAAGTAATTAAGACTAATAAAGCAAAGTCAACGTTTATTTTTAACGATCAACCCTTCAAAATTAATAGAGGGACCAAAATTGCTTGATTTTGAAAGTAGAGGACCAAAATTGTGGATTTTAAACTGCAATTAAGCCTTTTTTTTTTTTTTTCATATATCAGGGACCAATTGCAAAGGAAAATTTTATTAGGGAGCAAATGCAAAATTGTGGTATATATTAGGGATGTAAAACATATTTTAGCCTACAATTTATCCACAAAATCGGTGTAGAAAGTTCATATTCTACATCAGTTTTACCCATAAATGATGTAGAAAGTTCATATTCTACATCCAAAGTGTTTCTAAATAGACTACATTGAGTATCGAAACAAACCATGTAAAGGTCCTTATAATAGATAGTACATGTCTTGGAACAGACCATGCAGTAGTCTTGGAAGACACTACGCAAAGTCTAGGGCCAGACCATGCAATAGTCTTGGAACAGACTATGTGAAGTTTTGGAACAGACTATGTGAAGTTTTGGACCAGATGATACAAGTCTTGGACCAGACCATGCATGAATCTCAGACCAAACTATGTGATAGTTGTTAGAACTAAGACATTTGATGATGTCTAACCCCTAATACCTTGATGGGTTTTGATGATAACAAATGTAATAATATTTGATCAACTAATAATTTCAGACTAAGTGATTTCAGAACAGACAATGGTAAAATCTCTCAACTCAAATCCTACACTCTAACTGTCTGAGAACTTATAATGGTTAAATTTAGCACTAAAATTGACTATAAACAGATTTAAATAAGTTCTTAACTGATTATGCTATGTCCCCAGGCTAGACGATGTTTGAAGCCAAGGCCAGACGATGTCTAAAGCCAAGCGCTAGATGATGTTTGAAGCTAAGGCTAGACGACGTCTGATGCCTAGCGCTAGACGATGTCTAAGGCTAGAATAGACCATGTCTTTTAATTAAGAATGAGTTTGTTAAGCTAGACGATGTCTAAGGTTAGAATAGACCATGTCTTTTTAATAAGAATGTGTTTGTTAAAGCCAGACGCTATCTGTGCACGAACAGACCATACTTAATCAAGAACAGACTATGTTTGTTAAGCTAGACTTTGACTATGTAGGAACAAAACGTAAACTATCATAAGTACTAAGGAATACGTGCTTTATAGTTAATTCTTTACTCAAATAAAGGCATTGTTGCAACTGAAACAAAGGGAGATACCCTTTGACATTACTCTCTTTTGATTCCTCATATTACTTGCAAGTCTCGTACTATAAAAAGTGTGTAGGTACAGCTAAAAGAACCAATCAGCATTGGGATGCACACTTTTAGATAAAAGACAAACTATAACAGAGACAGAAAGCTGCTCCTGTTAGATAAAGTACAATCAAAGCTACTTCAACACTTTATTGTGTGAGACAACGAAAAGAAGTCTTCTCCAATGTTCAAATTCATGAAACTCACTTTATAAGGAAGCCTCTATGAAATGAGAAAAAGAATGAATGAGCTAGAGAAAGAGATGAACGAAAGAACGTGAACTGAATAACGAAAAAATCTAGACAGCAAGAAAAAGTATTTTGAGAGCAAGTCTTGAACACGTGTGATAATCGCTTTATATACATAAATATTGCATCATATTTTGTAGTGATTATCCAATGTTCTCAGGATTTTTAGCTTAGTTTGAAATCATTTAATATAGATTTGTATAGTTTGATAATTCTAACCCTAGGAAGTTATTTTGTGAGAAATATACTCTAATTTATGTGTGTAGGCCTAGATTCAACAGTAAAGGGAGAATACAAGAAGAAGACATATCTCACTAAGCGACACATCTCACTCAGCGCTTCACTCGCTGAGCGCAACATCAAGCTACGCGAGCTAGGTGGCCTATGACGCATTGAGCGCCATATTGCGCTAAGTGAAATTTTCATTTGAACTGAAGACTCGCTTAGCAGGACATCGAGCTTAGTGGAAGTTGCTTTCGAACTAAATATGCGCTTAGCGGAACACCTGTTCTGAGATGCATTATGTAGTGTCCTACGCTTAGCGGAAGGTTGAGCTAAGCGAGACTTCGACTATATAAGCTGCACTTGTAATAATTTTGAAGCATTCAGACTTTATAGGATTGAGCTGCTTCTTCCATCCCCTGTTCTTCCCTTCTATTTTGTAAGTTTCTCATGACAATGAGAGGCTGATCCATCTATGTTGAGGATTTGGAACTAGGTGCTAACATGTAAACACTTTCCTTCATATTTATTCATTGAGTATTCAGTTTAAAATCCATTACTCTATTTTATCGCTTGTTATATGATTCGGTCCGTTATATATGCATGCTGTGGAGTTTGATTGTCATAGACATATGCTTTTGAACTTGGAACTGAGAGTAGGAAAGAGTACATTATATAAATAACAATGTTGGGTCGTTACACTACACCGTCATTGCCGCCGTGGATGTCGCATGCGCACAAGAAGAGCAACCATTCTCGTTCTCTATTTGAAATATTAGGTTAGAAAATCCCCCTTTCCCCTTTCTGTTGCTTGCATGAGATGAGTGAAGTTGAGAGGCTTTGTTTTTGGCTGCCACGTGTTTAGTTGCTTGGGCCTAATTTGATGATAGTTGTGAGACCAACTTTAGAAACAAACCTTATTTCACATGGGCCAATTTGCTACTTAAGACTTTTTATGAGCTTTTTTTTTTTTAACTCCCATGAACGTGCAACACTTACACTAGTATTGGGAGAGTATTTTGTTTAATTGAATAAAGTTAGCAAGCAACTAATAATAATAATCAATGTCAAACTTTAATCTTTAATGTTTTTTTTAAGATAAATGAATTGCGACAGCTTAAAAGTCTTAAATTAAAATAATAATAAAAAATAAAAATAAAAATAATATCTCTCATTCTTTCTTATAATAGAATTTATTTTCATAAAAAATAAATTATTCTTTTCTCGTAATATTTTAGTGAGATAAATGTCTAAAAAGTTATAACGATTTTGCTTAATTACTTAAACGTAACCGTTTTTGTGACGGATGCTATAGGGTGCTAATACCTTCCCTACATGTAATGGACTAGCGAATTCAAATTTGGTTTTAAATATCATTTTCTTTTCCAAAAAGGTTTTAAATCTAGTTTTAAATACCATTTAAAATATTTAATTTTATCATCTTTTAATTTATTAAATTATTATTAATATATTATAACTTAATTGATATAAACTTAAATGATATTTTGAATTGGGCATTACCACAATTATATGAACGCTATTAATTTCCATTAAATTGACATCAAGAATTGTATAGACCATTCATTTATGAAAAAAAAAAAATCATGATCCTCGCATATGTTTTTGGAGTCATCTATATCATAACTTAGTTTTTTTTTTTTTTTTCTAGTTTTTTTTTCCATTATTGTTCTCATTTCGTTTTTTGATAAAAAAAATTTATGAAAAAAAAACTTATTGTTTTTTATTCCAAAGTTATAAAATTATATATACATATCAAAGTCGTTAAATTTTGAAATTTATATGCTACGCATTTAAAAGTCTTGAATGTTAAAAAGATGAATGATAAAAAATCTAAGAGATTAAGATAATATTTATTTTTATTTTTATATTGAATGCTTGTATTCTAATTACTGTTGTTATTATTAAAGGAGTAGTTGTTGATATCTTACAAATTTGATTGTATATTTTTTTCATGTTTACATATACAATGAATGCTTAATAGATATAATTTATACTTTTAATATATTTGTTTTCGTATTCAATCTCTTTTTTAGTTTTTCTACCATCTAATATATTTCTTTTCTTTTATTGAATTGCATAACTATAAAGATTCAATACATTATGATACTTGAACATCTTAGTAAGTTTTGCAGCCAAAACATCTTAATATTTCTTTTTTTCTCTTTTTTGATTTAATTTTGTATATGATCTCATCTATGTCTTTCATTCATATAATTATTACATTTTACTATATAATATTTTAAAAGTTTTATTTTACTATTTTAAAGTTTAAACTATATTTTACTTATATTTTAATATACAATATTTTAGTCATAAATATAAAAAAAACAAATTAATAATTTTGAGATGTACTGAGATATGTTCAATATACATAATAAACTCAGCCTAGAAATAAAAAAGAATCAAAGAAAGACCAAACTGAAACAAATCGAACATCTTGAATCTCATTTTTTTTTTCTGTTTTATTAAGAGAAAATTTGTTAGGAATTTCATTTAGCAAAGTCTTTCAAATGAAGGGAATGCCTTGCTTAAACTACTAGTGCAGAATCCAACCAAGTTAGGCTTATAGGGCAAAAATGACTTTTTCTTATCAACTTTTTTTAATTCTCTATTCCTAAGATACAAAGCCTCGTGCGCTGACACCGCCACCGCCACCTTTTTCTCGCCGGAGAAACCCTTTCCCTTCGGTTTTCGGGTGACGTCAATGCTCCACCGCTCGTTCACCTTTTTCTTCTCCATCGCTGGAGTCAGGAACAGCAACGACTCCTTCCCCTCACTGTTGCTCCGGCGAAGCAAATCCAGAAGCTTCCACTTCTTCGACGATGATCCCGTCGAGTTGCTCTTCTTGCACTTTCCCGGCGAATTCGGCATCCACAAACAGTACATCGCCGCCGGAACCCCTTCCAATTCATCCTCCTCCGACGATGACTCCGACGAAAGCACCGGCAACGGATCATGCTCGCCGGTGATCGGAAATCGGAACACCGACCCGCCGGAGACTCTGTTCCGGTGGTGCCTCACAATGTCACTGTTGAAAAGAGGAAAAACGGCATCGTCGTCGGAGAAGCCTTTGTCTCGAAACGCAGTGAACTCGAAATCGCGGTCGTCGTATTGAGAGGCCGAAAACGCATCGTCGTTTTGAGTACTCCTGGTGTGGTCATGTTGCACAACTTGATTAGCGATACCAGCAAGTTGATCGGTGGAGTAGCAGTTGAAGCTTGGACACATCAACGAATCTAAATACTCTTTGTCTTGTTCTCGTTCATTCTGCATTTTTTTCAACCTAAAATGTTGGCGCGGACTTGATGTGTAGGAAGGAAGGGAACGTGGAAACAACTAGGCGAAGTCAAGGAAGTTTACCAGGGGCGGACCTTGGGTTCGAAAATTGGGGGATTTTAAAAATAATAGACAGATAAAGAAAAAAAAATTTATTTCCTTCCTTTTTTTCTTTAATAAGATCCAAGCACTTAATTCATCAAGATTCATTAGAAATATTTCTAATTTAAAAATAATTAATGTAAAAAAAATATTATAAATGAAACAAACTCTAATTTTAAACTTTAATAAGATGAATAGGAAAAAAATATAAGTAGAATAATGATAGAAAGAAAAAAAAATCTCTACATGTATTAAAGTTTAATTTGTTAATCTATGGTGATAGACTTGTCTCATTAGCAAATGTAACTGTAAATAATATTTAATTCTTAAATAATTATAATAAAATAATATAAAAGAGAAACTAATGCAGTAAAAAAGAATTCATCGAAGTCATGTGATTTCAAATGCAATTATTTATTATAATTTTTAAAATAACAACAAAAGATTATCATAAAAAATTAAAAAAAAAACAAATATATACTTAAATATTTTATCTAAATACAATTGGTGTAGTTATTTCCTTAACAAGGGTTGGTCTAAATAACTCATAAAAACGAGGGTTAAAGAATCCCATCATCCTATGTGGCCTAACACCATTGGAATAAATCTTAAATTGATTCAACTTATTTAAATTATTTTTAGGTTTTAATTTTGGTGTATATTGTGAATAGTATACACCAATGTATACTATTTTTTCTCAAATCATATAGTGACATGTGGTCTAACTTGCCACGTCACACATTTAATATTAATTTTCTTCTTTTTGCTATTAAAATCTAGGGATCTTTTTGTAAATTTGTTTTATTTTTATTTTTTTAATTCTATATGTCAATTTAATCCTATTGGTTTTTTAATTTTTTTTTCTCAAAAGACCCTTTAATTCTTGTTGTTCTTAATTCTAAACCTTAATTTTCATCTTTAATCTCAATTCATGCTCTGTGTTCTCAGCTCCCCTCATTTTTATATGAGAATAACAAACAACAATTCTTGTTCACAAAATAAAAAATAGACAATAGTTATGCATATTTATATAGAACACAATTTTAGAAAAAATAAAAATATCATTTTGCAAAAACCCCATATGTTCACTGTAAAAAAAAAAAAAAAAAGAGTACACGCAACTACCCCTACACATGTCTCTTGCATCAAGGCGAAATAGAGGGGTTAACCCCCATGGCCCTGGCCTTAGCCCCAGCTCCACTGTTTGGGATTAAAAAAGTTGGGGTAATTTTTAAGTCCTCTCTAAGTTAGCTAGAGATAATGAGGTTTGAAGGAATGGCCAGATGGGGCTGGCTTGTGAGCCAGGGGCCAAATTGCCAACTCTAGGCATAGAGCAAAAATTGAGATTATGGATGAAAATTAGAGTTTAAAATTAGGAACGGCAGAGAATAAAGGGTATTTTGAGAAAAATATAAATAAAAAAATTAAAACCTTTTTGGCTTTGGCAATCACTCTAAGCAAACAAGACCTTGATCATTTCCACATTAGTCATGTACATCGCAATTCAAAGAATCATTCAAAAATTAGTGCGACAACTCAATGGTTCTCTTGTAGTAAGATTCTCACACTCACCGATTAATTTTCAAAGCATTCATAAGTCTTTCAAAAGCCAAATACTCACAATTATTAATTCACCAAACTCATGCGCATGCATCAATCTCAAGACTAAGCAACCTAAAAACATGCTCTCACTTAGTTGAAAAACAAAGGATTTATGCCAATGGTTCAAAATAGAACAGAGAATTGAAAACAATGAAAACCGAATAAACAAATGTGTTCTAAGACACCCAACATCGCAAGAACTAAACTACAAAAGCAGTAAAATGTATGCTACTAGAAAGTAAAATAAACATAAATATGAAAGCAATAAAAGTGTTTAGGGAAAAGAAAGTAAACCACTTGGCCTCAAGGAAATGGCCATGGTACCCCATTCCTCGTCATAGGGCTGATCCTCCTCGAGGTGCTTCTCTCTTGAAACGTCCCCCCCTCGAGAAAAATATGGCTTGTCCACAGACCACAACACCTATTTCAAGAATTCCTACTTGGACACCACAAGTTGTGGAATAAAGAGTTGGTGCATGTTGTCTATTAGGTGCATTGACCATGGTGTAAGGCATCAGGGTGCTCCTAAAAGTGGTTCTGGTGTGGGTTTTTCCTTTGGGAAGAGGGAGTTGTAGTCACAATAGGTGCGCTAAGCGTAAATAGGTGCTTAGTGCGCATGCCTGGTTATTTTTTTTATTTTTTTTATTTTTTGTTTTTTTTGTTTTTTTAAATGGTGTTGAGCGAAGACGGGTGCTTAGCGAGCTTTATAGGATTATGTAGAACGCGCTTAGTGAATTCCTATAAAATACAAGATAGAGTTGGAAATTCGTTGAGTCCAAAATGGGGCTCAACAAAATCTTAAAAAATGTTGGACAATGGCAAGTCAGAGTAAAAAATTCGCTCAACCGACACTAGTGCTTAGCGAGCTACCCCTTAGAGGTAAAAAAATAAAAGGACACTCCAATTTTCCAAACTAAAGTTCTATCCTGACCAAAATAACAAAAAATAAAAAACAACAAACCTGGGTTGCCTCCCAGCAAGCGCTTCTTTTCTTTAATGTCTTTAGCTTGATGGGTGATGACCCTAAGGGTCAATGAGGCCAGATCCACCAGGTGAATCACAATGATGGGGCATTCAATTTCACCACCAAGGTAGTGCCTAATGCGCTGGCCATTCAGTTCAATTTTTTCTTTTAAGATTTGTTCATGTTACTGCAATTTCTCTACAAGTTCTTCCCCAAGTGGGGCTTCTTTAGGTGCCTCCAGGTCATCAATGACATCAACTCTGAAGCATTCTTTTGGATCTTTTGGATGTTGCATAGCTTCAAATATGTTGAATGTCAACACCTCATCTTCCTTCACCAATTGGTGCTTGGTCTTGCGAATTGGTGGTGCCTCTTCATTCACATTTCCCCCATCTTTGCATGCTTTATCTCCCTTTCCAGCTGCCACTAATTTCAATTATAATTGGCTTTGGTGCTTCAAGGGCGGTGTTGTCTTTGCATTTTCTTCTAGTCATGATGGCCTTGCAATTCTCCTTTGGGTTCACTTCTGTGTTGGCAATGAATTTCTCGTTGAAGTTTTCCGCCACTTGGTTGGCCAGCTGTCCCACTTGGATTTCTAAGTTCTTGATGGAGGCTTGCGTGCTCTTGTGGTTGGAGATGGACACCTCCATGAATTGAGCGAGAGTGCTCTCAAGCTTTGATTGTCTCTCATACAATGTTGGCCCTTGATGATGAGGTCTATTGGATGGACCTCCATGATCTTTGTTGTAGTTGTTCCCTAGATGTGGTTTCCACTCTCAGTTGTAGCCTCTGCCTTAATTTCCTCCTTGACCATGAGTGCACCCACCATAGTTGCCTCCACGATTGTTGTTGTTGTTGGCCATGTAGTTAATTTCTTTACTGGGCCCTTCCAAAGACATACACACCCCATTGTCATGGTCTCCTCCACACACTTGACAACAAAATTGTTTTGGAGGAGGGGTTTGGGCATGAAGACTCTTGAGCTATTGTGGGAGATTGTTCATTTGTTTGGGCAAAGCTTCAATTTGTTGAGTCAAGATCTTGTTTTGTGCTAGCAAGACATCTTGAGTATGTAGCTCTAGAACGCCTTTCCTTTGAGGAATGTGGGTCCTGTCATAAGTGACAGTATGATCATTTGCAGCTATGTTTTCAATCAATTCCATAGCTTCTTCTACAGTCTTCAATTTAATCTTTCCTCCAACTGAAGCATCCAACAACTGCTTGGTATGTGGCCTCAACCCATCAATAAACATATTAATCTGAATTGGCTCCTCAAAGTCATGGGTTGGTGTCTTCCTCAATAGCCCTTTGAAATGGTCCCATGCTTCACTTAGAGATTCTTCAGCCCTCTAAGTGAAGGAAGAAATCTCTTTTTTGCCTTGAGTAGTCTTGGACTCCGAGAAGTACTTGTTAAGGAATTTGGCTACTACTTCATCCCAAGTCCGGAACGTGTGACCCTTGAAAGAGTTGAGCCATAGTTTGGCATCACTAGCCAATGAGAATGAAAATAGGTTGAGTTGGATGGAATGATTGGGAACTCTGGCTAGTTTTACCGTGTTGCATATCTCCATGTAGGTGGATAGATGAACATAATGGTCCTCACTAGGCAAGCCATGGAACACATTAGCTTGAATGAGATGGATGAGTGAGGATGGATATGAGACAGTTGCAACTTGTACCTTCGACCTCATGATGCTAGTGAAGTGGGTCAGAATGGTATGAGCTACATAGTCCTCTAGAGTACGTCTCAGTGGGTTACTACAAGAAAAGTTATTCGCAATGAAAATTAAATTGTTGGCAAAAATGGACATTTGACAACACAATTTTATTGTCACTGAGATAAGTATTTTTATCCCAACGACAAATTTGTTGTTATGAAAAGTGTTTTTTTTTATGTTAGCGACATTGATTGTCGCTGTTAAAAGTGATAATTAATGGCAACAACATTCAATTGTTGTTGCAAAAAGTATTATTTAATGCCTACAATATTCATTGTCACTATTAAAAAGTGTTTTTTATGTCAATGCTATGTTGTCGTTGCGAAAAGTATTTTTTTTTATTACCAACATGTTTGTTGTCGCTGGAAAAAATACTAATTGATAACAACAATATTTTTTTTATAAAAATATTAACCAATTCAAATTATATTTCATTAACATTATTTATTCCAATAAATACTAAAATACATTGTTGATTATTACGATGAATAAACTTAATTAAGTATTTTCTTATCTACATGAATATCAATATTCCATCTATTTTAATTTTTTACATTAGCAATTTTTTTTATTTTAAGTGCACACTATTTTTTAAAAATCTAAATAAAATATCTATAAAACCACTTGTTATCTTAATGTGGTAGTGATAATGATGTTTGTTTTCTGTTAGTAGATTCTAGAGAGGTTGAAACAACTTGTATGTTGAGTGTTTTTTTTTTTTGCATAGAGGGGAAGGTAGTTGGATAGAAGTGGTTATTTTACCTCAGCATAATTGTTGATAACAACTTCACTAGTTTGTAGATAACAACTTTTTGTTAATCCGTTACCATTCACATATTGATTCAGTATAAAAAAAAAATCACTTAAGAATATATTTATAGGACTATTTTCTACTATCCCTTTGTATAACATTTATTTTATAATACAAACTACTAATTCGAAGACGTGAAAATGGAGGGAGTCCAAGATTCTTTTGATGAAGATGTGACAAATTTTGTTGTTTAGGATTCCTTTGAAGAAGATGTGGCAGTGGAATTTGTCTAGGATTCCTTTGAAGATGTGAAGGATTCCTTAAAAGATGTAACAATGGATGTACCAAGAGGTTTCCTTAAATGTGCTACCACAATACATGAGTTGGATTCGAACAAGCATGATGAGAAAGATGAAGTCGAGTAAAAAAACACCAAAGATTCTCTCTTGAATGGTTCTCACGGTGTGGTCATTGGTAAAATAGTTCCAATTATTGACATTGATTTAAACAAATTTCCTGAGGATGATTATGAAAATGATAGTTTTAAAGAAAATGAAATGAAGAAAACATTGGATTCGAACAAGCATGATGAGAAAGATGAAGCCGAGTCATAAAAAAATACCAAAGATTCTCTCATTGACATTGATTTAAACAAATTTCTTGAGGATGATTATGAAAATGATAGTTTTAAAGAAAAGGAAATGAAGAAAATAGTGAGAAGTATGCTAAAGATTTATTTTGATAAGTATTATTAACATTTTTATTAGAATTTCTCAACAATGATTGACTCCTCAACAATGAGAAGGACCTTGGTGAGTGGCATGAGTTGGTGGTTGTGGAGAAAAGGGTGTTTCTTGAGAAATTGTTGCTAGAGCGGTTTGCCTTTCCTAGTCTCTCCTTTGTTCTTCCCTCTTCCGTGCAATGTTATTCCTCCTATAAGTGACTTTGATCTCTAAATCCAACGGAACTAGATTGGCTTCTTGAGCCTTACCTCGCATGCACTTCAAATAGCTAGAGGATAGGTTAGCAACAATTAAGAAGTTCAATTATGTAGTGAATTAAAATAGAAAAATGTAGAGTGGACATGCAATTATGCACCAGAAAATAATGCAGAAAATGTGTGCAAAATTTGAAATATGTAGAAACAAAAAAAAATGCAGAACAAAAAAAAATGTAGAACATAATTATTGTGCAGCGCAGAAAATTAAGCAACAAAGAAAAAAATGAATTAATGCTTAAGGTTTGACGATAACACTAATTGCCAAATACTATAAACAAATCTCCGGCAATGACGCCAACCCTCAACATATCCATTATCATTACTGTTTACAATCACACACCCCAACTGTTTGATATTTGGTTTGAATCAACTTTCTTGTTTCATTACTTACCATTACTTGTTACTTTTGTAGTGTTTAGTTTAGTTTACTTTTTTCATTTATGTTTCGCACAACAAATCAACTTTTAAACCAAACTAGTGTTTAAGAATTGATAATTTTACTATAGCCAATACAAACAAATCCATGTGGATTCGATACTGGGACTTCCCTTTTATATTACTTGGTGACAATTGGTATGCTTGCCAAGGACTCAAAATATATATTGTGGTGGAAGTGAAAGTGACCAAACCTTTACAAAGTGACCTACCTTGTATAGATTCGCAAGTCAGTTAGTGGAGATAACACTAAAGTCTAAACAGACACAAAACACATAAAGCACTTACTTTGCTACAATAATTTTCATGAATCTATCAGCGGAGAAAACACAAACACAAGCACAAACACTAAAGTCTAAACAAACACATAAATAAATACAAAACACATAATTTTCATGAATCAATCCACTAATGAAGAAAATACTAAAGTCTAAACAGACACAAACCAAAACACATAATTCAAATTTTACGATCATTTGAAACTTAAAATACAAAGCACATTACTTTTGGCCCAAGGATTTTGCTGCCTGTAGTACCTAGCACATTACATATCCACCGACATTGATAGTTGCTTTAAAATAAATCTTTAAATTTAAAATAGAAAACTAATATACGAATTAGGATATAAAATAAAAAAAAATTATAGAGAATATGATTTTTCATATCTTCCTCATGGATAAACAAGTTCTTTCTTCATCAACCAATTATTACATCTAAATATATGTGGTGAAGTAGCAGTCAAAGTATTGCATTCACGGTGAATGTCAACTCCAAAATCTATCATCTAATCCATTAACTAAAAACAATAACCTACTAGACAACTCAAATTCTCAAAAGGTCATGTCATATTAATTGTGAATAGAAAATTATAATCAATTTTAATAGGAAATTGAAGAAAGTAGAAGCGAGATTATGATTCTATAAAAATCTAATGGAAAATACTCCAAGGATTTAGCAACCCATATATGTCATCAAATCGTCACCATAGGATCAAGCAAAAAAAAAAGCTAATTATAACTACAATGTGATTCCAAATTAATCACTAAAATCAACATCAAAATCAAATCTATCACCAAGAGTCATTGGCTGCTTCTTTCCTTGTTTCGAAAATCCTCGCTTCTTTGAGATCTTTTATATGAAAATATTGTAATTTTTCCTACAACAAAAGTCAACAAATTAGTAAAGTAGAACATCATAGCCCACTGTTAATATTTTTTAACATTAAATAAGGAAAAAAAAGAAACTTACCTTGCACACCATGATAAATAAATCAAACTAAACTAAGTAGAAAGTGTAGGCCAATCAATGAATAAGGCACAAATCATGCTTGCTAGAAATTTTGAACATCTATCCATGTAAATAAAATTCATAGAATTAAAACAAGAAGTTTCCTTACTCTTCTTAGTCTCCATTCCAAACTTATATCGACAATTACTAGAAAATAAAAACTGTATTATGCATCAACAATTTAATACTGAGAAACCATTCTAACACAATTTACAATAAAATAAAAATTAAAAAACCCTGAGTATACCTTGCAACTTGCTACCAAATTCATTTTGCATAGAATCCTCAACAAAATCAAAGAGCAATCTTCATTTTGCTATAGCAATGAATCTATCAAATTAAGTAACTAAGCAAATATAAAAATAAACTAGTAGAGTTTAGATCATACCAAAATATAAATTATGCATATGATTAATTTGGAATAAAACAAATTACAAGTAAGGAATAAGTGTATGGGTAGATTCTACAGTTTTACAACACTCATATGGTGAATCTCCATTGTTGCTCATTGCTGTACTGCACTCCATTTGCTGCATTTTGCATTCAAAATGACATTGGAGTGGGGAGAGGATGTGAATCTCATTTTTGCACATGTAGGCTTTCTTACCTTCCTTCTCTCTCAATTTTTTGTTGTTATCTTATGTTATTTTATAGACGCAACAAACCAAGCTAGCTGTTATGGGACAGCTGGACTGTGACATCTTTTTGTTTTCTCCTTCTCCAAGCTTCCTTTAAAGTATAAAATGCCCTCAAGAAAATAGCCGTTGGAAGTGGGGTCCTTAGCTCTGCAACAACTTGGTCAAGAAGTTGAAATATGCCACCTATACTGGATTTCACAGATTTGATTTTGCTTCTTGATCAGTCTTCTGAAAGTTCATCAGAATTTCATTTTGCATTTTGATGTGCTGAGGAGAGACTTGTTTTGATACAGGTTCCTTTTGATGAAGTTCTCATGATATTACTCTGTAGGTAGCTTCACTTCATCACGCTTAACACCTTAACACAACAAGGATTATTCTGAAGTAACAAACTTCAGCATATGTCCTGTACATGTTGCTGTTTGTTATAGTTGTAGTGTCAGCTTATCGTAGTAAATTATCTCTATTGCTGTATTTAATTTATTTGACCTTTTAGATGACCAAACTAGCTTTCGATGTCTTCATAAGAGTTGTGGATAATTCTATCCTTGAAATTTAGGATCTAGTCCCATGTCATTTGAATCACTACAGCATAAAAAATCTTCAAATCATTGCCTTTGCAGTATAGTGTGAGGATAGAATGGTATCTCTATCATCATCATCAATTATGTTCACGATCCAAGCCATATTAGCTCACAACGTTTGTATGGAAGATGAATATCTCTCTCTTATCATTCCACAACCACTGAGATCATCTTAAATGAACTTCTACAAATAAAGTAGTCTTCAAATTACTCAACACATGTGAAGCTGTCATGACAGATCACTGTATGCATATTCAGACTCAATTTTGTCCATGTTCTAAATTGAATCAGATCAAGACTTTTGTATGAAAGATGAAGATAATTTTCCAATATTTCCATAGACATAAAGAACAACTCAAATGGATATCTTGAACTCCAGATACGAAGTTCTGAATGAACACACTTTGCTGACGAAATTCCATTTTAAGTGTGTTGCAGCCATGTTGTTCTTTATGTCATATTCATTGTGCAGATATTCATAGAATTATTTCCATTTCTTGCAGTGAAGATACAATGTTGATTATGATCTCTTGAGCTTAGTATTCAAGACTGAATACTCTTAGACGTAGGTGAGGAAGTTCAGAATCAAATTTTTCAATGCAAGGAATGTTTTTGATAATGTATCAGAAATCATATTGCATTATCTGGATTCAGTCTTTCTTTGTATCTTTATCACTCTTTAAGTCTAGGCTTCTATACAGTCTTCTTTACAATTTAGCAGTTGTACACTTGGAGAGGATTTCTTCTAGAATTTCAGTCCATAAGGGCTTTTCTTTTATGTCTTTTGAGTAAGAGAAAACTTGAGCTATTATGAGCTCTATTCAATTTTTCTTTTCTCATTTTTTTTCTTCTGAAACACTTAGCAAAAGCATTAGTAGGCTTAAACTCAAGAGGCTTATGAATTGTGCTTAGAAGGTTTGTCATAATTAACACTCAAAAGGGTTTTTGCTCAATAGAAAATTCCTACTCTAGGAATAAGAAGTGACTAGGGGAACCAAATATGCACAAAGAATAAAGACAACATTGACAATGGAAGAAAGAAAGAAAAAAGAGGAAGGTAAATTTTGAATTGAATCGTTAATTTACCTGAGGTTCTCCCACCCTCTGCACTCCATAGTGAGCGTGGTAAAGATATGTACCAGGTTGTGACATCAAAGATGCAATAAAATTAAACACTATATATGAACCATTCTAATATGATTGATGATGACATGAATGGATTACAAATATAGCATGTCAGTGTTGGAAAGTAATGCATGAAAGATTGTTCTGCTTTCTTTTAATTCGGAAACATATATAACATGGAAACATAATCATGCAAACACACAATCAAGGTCACACTTGGATTTCTAAGAACAGAATGAACATGCAGACTAGGAGTATCACTTTTACGTGCTATTCTTACCAGCAATCTAGTGCCTTCTTTCTCCACAGAGACTTGAACTTCTTCCCTAGAGATTTAGCAGTCTTTTTGAGCTTGTCAATGCAACCCTTGTTGAATCAAGCACACTACAATTTGGTCATTAAGTCTCTCACACTTTTGTTAAAACACAAGTTATTTTTTTAGTATTTCTATTTTCTAGTGAAGTAAGTAAGTACTAACTTATATAATAAAAATATATATTGCAGGTGGAAGTGAAAGTGACCAAACCTTTACAAAGTGACCTACCTTGTAAAGATTCACAAGTCAACTAGTGCAGATAACACTAAAGTCTAAATAGACACAAAACACATAAAGCACTTAATTTGCTACAATGATTTTCATGAATCAAACAGCGAAGAAAACACAAACACAAGCAAAAACACTAAAGTCTAAACAGACACAAACACAAAACACGTAATTTTCATGAATCAATCAGCTAGTGAAGCAAATACTAAAGTCTAAATAGTCACAAACCCAAAACACATAATGCAAATTTTACTTTCATTTGATACTTAAAATATAGAGCACATCACTTTTGACACAAGGATTTTTCTGCCTAGAGTGCCTAGCAAATTACATATCCACCAACATTGATAGTTGCTTTAAAGTAAATCTTTAAATTTAAAATAGAAAATTAATATACGAATCCATATAAAATAAAAAAAATATAGAGAATATGATTCTTCGTATGTTCCTCATGAATAAACAAGTTTTTTCTACATCAACCAACTATCACATATAACTTTATGTGGTGAAGCAGGAATCAAAAACTGCATTCACAATGAATGTTAATTCCAAAATCTATCATCTAATCCAATAACCAAAAACAATAACCTAGTAGAAAACTCAAATTCTCAAAAGGTCATGTCACATTAATTTTGAATAGGAAATTATAATCAATTTTAATAGGAAATTGAAGAAAGTAGAAGTAGAGATTATGATTCCAAAAAATGTAATAGAAAATACTCCAAGGATTTAGCAAATAGGAACCCATATGTGTTATCACAATCGTCACCATAGAATCAAGCAAAACAAAAGCTGATTACAACTACAAAGTGATTCCAGATTAATCACTAAAATCAACATCAAAGTCAAATTTATCGCAAAAAATCACCGGCTTCTTCTTTCCCTGTTTTGAAAATCCTCACTTCCTTGAGATATTTTATATGGAAATATTGTCATTTTTCCTACAACAAAAGTCACTAGATTAGTAAACTAGAAAAGCATAGCCCCATGATTAATATTTCTTAACATTAACTCAAGACAAAAAAAAAAAACTTCCCTTGCACATCATGATAAATAAATCAAACTAAACTAAATAGAAATTGCAAGTCAATCAATGAATAAGTCACAAATCATACTAGAGAAATTTTGAACATGTATCCATGTAAATCAAATTTATAGAATTAAAAACAAGAAGTTTCCTTACTCTTCTTAGTCTCCATTCCAAACTTATATTGGCAATTACCAGAAACCAAGCTAACACAATTTACAAGAAAAGAAAAATTAAAAAACCCTGAGTATACCTTGCAACTTGCTACAAAATTTATTTTACATAGAATCTTCAGCAAAATCAAAGAGCAATCTTCATTTTGCTACATTAATTAATCTATCAAATTAAGTAACTACGCAAATAAAAAAAATAAACAAGTAGAGTTTAGATCATATCAAAATATAAATTATAAGAAATTAAGCATAAAATAAAAAGGGGAATGCAGAATGGTACTTTTGATGACTTCAAGAGTGTGGCTTGATCAAAGGGGACAAAAGGTGCTAGACCTTCAATCTCAAGCCTTTTTGTATTTTGAACATGGAACCAATATGCATTATACCAAGGAAGGAAAACATCCCTAACCTGGAATCCTAACACCACAACAAAGAGTTCTTACTAAAGATGAAATTAATTACTTTTAAAGAAACAAAATGAAAATTAAAACTAGACAGGTGATATTGACAACACCATAAACTCATTCCTTCTTGAAACAAAGTGACTCAACACGCACAACAGGAGAGTTGATAAGGTTCAATCGTAAGACATCCTATCCAACACACAAGAACATTTAAAACCATTTGTATAATACAAATCAAATATGATTAAATCATGGTAATAATTAGAAAAGGAAAGCAAAAATGTAGCTTGATGTTACATGCTATATCTCAAGTAAATAAACTATTGTTAGGATCAGTCGTTCACATCAAGAAAGGGGGGGGGGGGGGGGGGTGGTGAATTGATTGATATAAAATTTCAGATTCATTTTCACAACAAAAACTTTTCACCACCTTCTTTTGAAGTTTTAACAAAACATTTTCAGAATTATATTATTGAATGAATAAGCCAATACAAACTCAACTATGACAAATTTTATTAGAACAATTAAGCTAATGATTTAAAAAAAAACAAATGTGAATAAAAGAGATAGAGAAATTGAGCCTGTTGATTTTATACTGGTTCGATCAACCACCAATCTACATCCAGTTTTGAAATACACAAGAACACACTAGAAAGGGGGGGTTGAATAGTGTGTTTAAACCTTTTCGCAAATACTATTAGTTCACAAATTGCCCTCTTGGATATATGTTAGTTTAAAACAGCAAATATATCCTTGCAAGGAAAAGCTTAGAAAATCTTTTCAAAAGAGCACAGCGAGCAAGATAAATATTTGTAAACACAAGACAACAAATGAGAGCTTGTTTTTATACTGGTTCACTCAACCTGAGCTACGTCTAGTTCTCCTTTAACAACTATCAAAGGGTTCCACTATAATCAACTGATTACAAAACAAGTATTCTTCACTGCCACTTCTAGCTATAAGTATTCTCTATGCCACTACTGGCTACAAGTATTTTAAACCACTTCTGGGTTACAAGTATGAATCTCCCCCTGAGATTATACTTCCCAAGTATTCTTTTATTACTAAGCCACTCCTAGCTTTCTATACAAAAATGTATTAGATTCAGATAACTCTCAAGGAGAGGATATAATCAATTGTTGAATCTGCGTGAGCTTGTAGAGGATGGGTGTTCTGTTTCTCTCAGCTCATGTTCAAGACTTGCTCTCAAAATACTTTCTCTTGCTGTCTAGATTTTTGTTATCCTGTTTTCGTTTAATTCGTTCTACTCACTTTCTTGCTCTCATCTTTTTGTTTCATAGAGTCTTCCTTATAAAGTAGGCTTAATGAATTTGAACGTTGGAGAAGACTTCTTTCCGTTGTCTCACACGTAGAATGTTGAAGTAGCTTTGACTGTGCTTTATCTGACGGGAGCAGGTTTCTGTCTCTGTTATAGTTTGTCTTTTAGCTAAAAGTGTGCATCCCAATGTTGATTGGTTCTTTTGGCTGTACTTGCACACTTTACATAGTACGAGACATGCAAGTAATATGAGGAATCAAAGAAAGTAATGTCAAAGGGTATGTCCCTTTGTTTTAGTTGCAGCAGTGCCTTTATTTGAGTAAAGAATTAATTATAAAACACGTATTCCTCAGTACTTATGACAGTTTACGTTCTGTTCCTGCATAGACAAAGTCTGGCTTAACAAACATAGTCTGGTCTTGATTAAGTATGGTCTGTTTGTGCTCAGATGGCGTCTGGCTTTAACAAACACATTCTTAATTAAAAGACATGGTCTGTTCTAGCCTTAAACATCGTCTGGCTTAACAAACACATTTTTAATTAAAAGACATGGTTTGTTCTAGCCTTAGACATCGTCTAGCCCTTGCATCAGACATCGTCTGGCTTGGGGACATAGCATAAACAGTTAAGAACTTATTTAAATTTGTTTATAACCATTTTTAGTGCTAAATATAACCAATATAAGTTCTCAAACAGTTAGAGCGTAGGATTTGAGTTGAGAGATATTACCATTGTCTGTTCTTACTTTGATTTCCCTGAAATCACTTAGTCTAAAATCATTAGTTGATCAAATATTATTACATTTGTTATCATCAAAACCTATCAAGGTATTAGGGGTCAAACATCATCAAATGTCTTGCTTCTAACAAGTTCTTCCTTATAACAAGGAGTTCCACTATGAAATTGTTACAAACACCATGAACACACATTTCACAGCAAATCCTTATTTCACAACCTAAAATAGGAAGCTTAAAACTGAATGTGAAAATGTTAGAACCAAGACGTTTGATGATGTCTGATCCCTAATACCTTGATAAGTTTTGATGATAGCAAATGTGATAATATTTGATTAACTAATGATTTTAGACTAAGTGATTTTAGGAAATAAAGTGAGAATAGACAATGGTATAATCACTCTAACTCTCACTTTTGTCTTAACTATCTGGTAATTGATAATGATTAAATCTCGCTTTATAATTGCTTGTGAACAGACTAAAATAAGCTCTTAACGGATCATGTAAAGTTTATAGACCAGACCATACAAACGGTCTCAGACAGACTATGTGAAGTCTTGGGACAGGCAACACAAGTCTTGGACCAAACTATGCATATGCACTGGACCAGACCATGTATGGAACTCGTCAAACAACACATAATTTGCAAGCCAGACAATGTCTGACGCTAAGCTAGATGATGTCTGATGCTAAGCCAAACAATGTTTGAAGCCAAGCCAAACAATGTCTAAGGCTAGAATAGACCATATTCTTCATTCCAGATCATAGTAAGTCAGACCAGACTATGTTTGTTAAGCCAGATGTTGTTTGTGTAGGAACAAAATGAAGTTTGTCATATGTGCTGAGGAATATGTGCTTTATAATTAATTCCTTACACAAATAAAGGCACTATTGTAAGAGAAAGAAAGAGAGATACTCTTTGACATTACTTTCTTCTATTCCTCATATGGCTTGTGTGTCTCGAATTATGTGAAGTGTGTAGGTACAGCTAAAGGACAAATCAACATCGAGATGCACGCCTGATCGAGGCCGTACCCAAACCAAATAAAAATAATTAAATGCAGTACTAGGAAGTGATCCTAGGTCGTCTCCCAGTGAGCAGTGATCAAACAAACGTTCATAACACTTAACAACAATAAAACAAGAGCAAATGGGGGAGGGGGGGGTTTGCTTTAATAATTTAAACAGCAAACAACTTGAATTAAAAATAACAGAACTAAAACGTGTTGTTTCCCCTTGATTCAAAAGCAAGCCTCTTATCCTAGGTTACGAGAATCTATCCCTAATCAATTCAGCCACTTAATCCAACCCGAATTAATTTACTAAGCGAAAATTAATACAAGGTTTTCATTATGTGATTAAGCAACACATACACCAATTAATTCCTCTCACAGGTCCATTACGAATAATTGGTGAAGGGGAAAACTGATCGAAAATTAACATTAATAACAAAACCTCAAAGAGAGCTAGTGCTTAGTCCTCAAGAGAAAAAACAACACTGGAAATTTAACCTTCCATTCAAATTAAACAAAGAATCGAAACGTAAATAGCAAAATGCAAAACAGAAACGAAAACAAGAATAGAAGACAAAAACGAAACTGAAATGGAAACTGAAAACGAACCAACAATGAAGAACGAAAATGGAAATCAAGCGAAAAATGAACAAAAACGCTGCTCTACATGAACAAGAGCATCTTTGGGGACGTGAAACCCTTTTCTGAATAGTAAAAATGAAACCTAAACTTCCCAACCCCCTTCTCTGTGACGGCTGGGGCTTAAATTTTGTCTCACTCAAAGTCACTTACACAAAACCCTAGGCTACTAATCTGATTTGGGCCCATAAAAATCTGATGCGGCCCAATTACAAAATACAGCAATAAAATGAAATAAAATAAAATTGGATGACAAATAAAACTAAAATAGTCTCCTCTCTTCAAGCCCAAGCTGGTTCAGCCCAATTCTAGATCCAAGCCCAATTGCTTATAATTCTCTTGAAATCAAATTAAAATACAGAATTAGCCAAAAAGGCCCAAATGATAAAATTGCATAATTAATTTGACAATTAAGGCTAATCAGTAATTAAAATGATGACAGAAAGGGGTAAGAAATAGGAGAAAATAATGACACATCAACGCCTTATGCTAAAAGCTAAGTGTGATAGAGATAGAAACCTGCTCCTGTCACATCAAGAACAGTCAAAGCTACTTCAACACTCTACGTGAGACAACGAAAAGAAGTCTTCTCCAACGTTCAAATTCATGAAGCTCACTATATGAGGATGCTTCCATGCAATGAGAAGACTAATGAACAAGAATGGTATAATTCAAATCAATCTAGACAATAGCAAAAGCACTTTAAGAAAAAGCCTTGACATGAGCTGAGAGAAAAAGAGAACACCATCTTCTACAAGCTCATAAAGATTCAACATTTGTTTATATCCTCTCTTTGAGAGTTATCTGAATCTTATACATAATTGTATAGAAAGTCAGGAGTGGCTTAGTGATAAAAGAATACTTGGGAAGTATAATCTCAGGGGGAGATTCATACTTGTAACCAAGAGTGGTTTAGAATACTTGTAGCTAGCAGTGACATAGAGAACACTTGTAGCCAGAAGTGGCAGTGAAGAATACTTATTTTGTAATCAGTTGATTATAGTGGAACCCTTTAATAGTTGTTAAAGGAGAATTGGACGTAGCTCAGGTTGAGTGAACCAGTATAAAAACAAGCTCTTATTTGCTGTCTTGTGATTACTATATTCATCTTACCTACTGTGCTCTTTTGAAAAGATTTCTCAAACTTTGCTTTACAAGGATATATTTGCCGGTTTGAATTTTCATATATCCAAGAAAGCAATTTGTGAACTAATAGTGTGTAAAAGAAAGTTTTTTAACCTACTATTCAACCCCCCCTTCTAGTGTGTTCTTGTGTATTTCAATTGTAGTCGATTGCAGAAGTAAGGTAATCAATTGGAATTGAGACAAAGCATATTCTACGATTTAGAGATTGGATTGTAATTGATTATAACTCGATGGTAATTGATTGCAATTGAGACAGAGCCAATTCTAAGTTTCAGAAAATGATTTGTAATCGATTGCAGCTCGATGGTAATTGATTACATTTGAGATGGAGCCAATTCTGAGTTTTAGAAAATGATTTGTAATCGATTACAACTCAATGGTAATCGATTGCAATTGAAATAGAGCAGATTCTGAAAACTGAAAACAATATTGTAATTGATTGCTACATTTGCTAATCAATTAACCCGATACCAGAGATGGTTCAAAAGAGGTTTGGGTCATCTAGTAATCGATTCCCAATGTGTGTAATCGATTGCAATTCTCATAATAGATTCCTAACAAAGCAAATCATCTTGTGATGCTAGAGATAAAAGAAAACAAAGCAAATGCAAACACCCTAGCAAGAAAGTTCTAACTTAGTCTAAAAACAATCAATACAAAGCCATCATCTATACATGTTATTATTAATAAAATAAAAAGAGGAGATTACAAGGAAAGTTGGGGGGACTAGGCCAAAACCTAGAGAAATTAGCAGAACCTAACGTTATGTAGCCCATAAAAGTTTTGAGCATAACTAATAGATAAAAAAAACTAGGTAAATGAGACCACTAAGTAAAATTAACTCTCGAATCTACACCATAGTTTGCAGTACCATTAGCGCATTAGTTTCCCTTTCGGAAGATGTGTGAGGATAAAATTATCATGTCCGTTAATAGAAAGTGCATGTGGTTCCACCTGCTACGGAGACACTAGGGAATGAGAGAGGTATTGTTAAAAGCCGCAAGAGCAAGTTATGAGTCACATTTGATCCACAGCCACCCCCACCCTTTGTCAATGGCTTGTTCAATAGCACAAATAATAGCATAGAGCTCAGCAAAAAAGGCATTTTGGATACCTACAAACTCCATAAATCCACCTTGGAAGATTCCAAAGTGATCATGGAAGATTCCTCTGACAGCCACTAGGCCAGGGCTACCATGGGCAACACCATTAGTGTTGCATTTATTAAATCTAGCAATAGGAGGGTGCTAGTCTACTTGCTTAATAATAGGAGCCTTCATTTGGCGAGTGGCCACACCAAAATGATGAAGGAGGGTGAAGTCATGGCTAGGATTAGAGAAGGTGCCAGAAGAGAGTTGAGTAGAGAGTGCAACACCAGATTTGATCAGGTTTGTGGCTTAGGTGGAAGTGATAATAGAATTCCAGAAGCGGAGGTGGTTTCGCACCCTCCAAAGCACCCAGAAGGCATGAGTAATAGAAGATTGGAGGAGGTCTTTGATTTTCCCATTGTTGTAGCTACGAACCACCTCAAGCATGGAGAGGAATAAGGAGAAGTTGAAGCGAACAAAGAGAGTGGATTGGAGCCAAGTCCAGATTTGCATCGCAAATTCACAGTGAATAACCAGGTGCTCCTGGGATTCCTTTACCTTGCTATAGTTGCTGCACATGGAGACACCAATGTAGCCTCTAGATTTCAACAAATCATCAGTGGGGAGCTTGCAATGAATGAGACGCTAAAGAACAAAAGTACGGAAGGGAGAGATAAATTTGGACCAAAGGGAGCTTGGCCAACACTGAGGCTAGCTAGTAAGACAAACAAACCAAAAGGCTTCCTTAAAGGTGAGATCACCCATAGGGGAAGGCTTCTAAATGGGTTGGTCTTGAGAAGGGCTGTCCATTAAAGGAGGCGAAATGGAAGCTAGGGTAGTAGTCAATTGAGGAAGTTTTAGCAGAAGAGCCTAAGGGATGTGTTAGGAGCCATTAACCACAAATTCATTGACCGAGGCCAAGAGATGGCTATGGCGACGAGGTATGAGGAGAAGGTCAGCAATGGACATGTCAAGACACCAAGTGTCAAGCCAGAAATTAATGTTACCACCATTGTTAAGGACCCAGCCAGAGATAATAGAGTTGAGAAGATGGACCCTTCCCATGTAGGATAGCATTTTGCCCTTCCAAGAGACCAATTTTGCTTTAATATGATCTGCAATGGGGTGTAAATGCTTGGTATGTGGCTTACCAACAAAAATGGGGACACCTAGATAAGTGAAGGGAAGAGAACCCAACATAAAACCCAAAATGCTCTTGAAGAAAGCATGGTTAGTGGGAGGGCAATGGCTAGAAAAATAACGGCATTTTTTGGGACTAGTCCACTGACCAAAGGCTTCACCATAAAGTTTAAAGAGGTGTTGGAGATTAGTCAGATTATGTCTCGTCCCCTTGTAGAATATCATCACATCATCAACATAAAGAACATGAGAAGGGATAGTGCAAGCCTTAATGCTAGCCATGGGGAGAAGATAATGCTGCACTAAATATGAAATGCCTCTACTGAGAGCATCCTCGGCCAGGCAGAAGAGGAGAGGAGATAGTGGATCACCTTGTCGCACACCTCTTTTGCATCGAATGCAGCTAGTAGGACATCCATTAACTAGGAAGGACAGTTGAGCTGAGTGTAAGATTAAATAAATCCAATGACAGAAAGTTTCATTAAAGCTGAATTGCTTTAGGATTGCTAGCAAGAAGGACCAATCTAATGTATCAAAAGCCTTTTGGATGTCAAACTTGATTGCAAGATTTTCTCCAGGAATTTTAGTTTCCAGCATATTGATGGCCTTAGAGGTGGTAGTGATGCAGTCCAGAATTTGTCTGCCCAAGATGAATCCTTTTTGTTGTGGGGAGATTATTTTATCAACAATTGAGGCCACCCGATCAGCAATAACCTTTGTTATAATTTTAAATTGGAAGTTTCCCATGGCAATTGGATGGAAGTTATCCAACTTGTTTGCCCCTGGGGTTTTCGGGATAAGAGCAACAACATTTGAGTTTAAACCAGGCAATAACCAGTTGTGTTTGAAGAATTACAGGGTCGAAGCATATACATAAGTCCCAATGATGTCCCAAAATGCATGATAGAAGCTACCTCCAAAACCATTAGGGCTACGAAAGCTAGAATTACTCATGGAAAAGACAATAGCCCGCACTTCATCTATTAATGGAATGTTGGTAAGCATACTATTGTCTACAACAGAAACCAAAGTGGGAATAACTAAGTGTATCAGAGCATTGGTTTGGCAGTGGTTATCTGAGGCATAAATATCGGTAAAATACTACAACATGTGTGATTAAATCTTGGCCTGAGAATGGAGTAGCTCTCCATTATGAATAAGAGAAGAAAGCTGCTTGGTGGAGTGATAGTAGGAGGCCAATTGATGGAAAAATGATGTGTTTCTGTCCCCTTGTAAAACCCATTTAACTCGGGATTTTTCTCTCCAAAAAGAATCTTCAAAGGAAAGTGATTGTTGTAGGTCAAATTGAGCTTTGGCTTCTTGGTTAACAAGTTCATCAAGAGGTCCCTGATTATTAATTTGGGCTTGGATAGTCAACAGGGAATTTGTATCAGCCTTGACTTACACATGGATGTTGCCAAAGACTTCAACAATCCATGATTTGAGGGCAACCTTAACATTTTTAAGCTTCTGTTTCAGAATAGACACAGGACAACCCAAAACAGGTATCTGCCATGTGTCATTAATCAGTCTACGATAGTCCTCATGCTCGAGCCACATGTAGAGGAATTTAAAAATACTAGGGGCTGATGTTGCTCAGTAAGAATTAAAAACAACAGGGGATGGTGATCAGACTTGCTTCTAGCAACAATAGAGCAAGTGAGTGAGGTAGATCAGTCAAGGAGAGCTTGATTACAAATGGCACGATCTAACCAAAGAGCAATATTCTGTCTACCAATGCGGCCATTAGACCAAGTAAACTACTGTCCCCTGGTTGGAAAATGGATTAGTTGGTGTGCATTAGTCCAGTAATTGAAATCATTGCAAGAGGCTGAATGGGGTGGATTACCACCTTGTTTTTCATGAGCACCAAGAATTACATTGAAGTCACCAATAAAAGACCAGGCCCTAGGAAATTCGAGTTGAATTTAAGAGAGTTCATGCCACATAGATCAGTTTATCAGGAGTAGATCAGTTTTAGAATAGCACCAAAGATTGGGAATTAGATTAGACCTGTGGTTGGTAGTGAGTAGATGGAAGCCAAGATGAGATAAATAATTGGAGGGAATTTTATCAGGAGTAACCATAGGTTTAGAGATAAATATCAAATCAAGTTTGTGAGTCTTGCATAATGAGAGTAAGACCTGCCTAGTTTTTGCATTGGCTAGGCCCCATGCATTCCAATATAGAATAATCATTGGATACCAAAGGTAGTTCCACCTTTGGTGTTATATCTCCTTTGTTGTTGCTTTTGTTTTCTTTTTTTGATTTTGAAATGACAACCACAAAATCATCCTTGATTAGCCCGTGTGTCCTGTCATGAAAGTCATCAATAGCATCATTAGTGTCCTCATTTTGATTAGCCCAAAATCGTGAAACTCTGGCCATGTCCTATTGAACTTGTGGTGGTGTGGTAGCAATATTCACAGGAACAACTGAAGCTATGTTTGGGATAGCTCAAAATTAGTGGTAGAGTTAGAATCATCCTCTAAGAGCCACTCCTTGTTTTGTTAAGAGTCATTCTGCTATAGAGATTGGTAGCCAACTTGCTCTTCCTGATTAGTAATGACATGTTCAGTTTCAACTCCTCCCTGAGAAGTGAGACCACTGTGCTCCTCTTGGACAGGATTTGCAAAAGGGGTAGTTGCAATCTAAGAAGAAGAGTGTTGGGGATCATCATGTAAATGTTGAGCCATACAATCAGATTTCTCCTCCTGAACAAGATTTGGCCTCTGAGCAGTGTGACCTCCTTGATTGGAATTCCCAGAGTGCTGCCCCTGAGAAGGATGAGCAGTCTAGGCAGGGGTGGTAGGATTCACAAAGTCCGAGTCAAAAGCGTGTTTGTTGTGTTGCAGATTTTTTGGATTAGATTGCTCCTCTTAAGGGACTGGATTTGCTTCTTGATCAACGTGTTGTCCATCAATAGGATCTCCTTGGGGGTCAGATGGATTATGTGATTTTTGAGAGCAATTATTAGGAATTGTGGTTCGAGGGACATAAATGGTCTTTTCTTTAGGTTGTTGTTTTTTCTCTGAAGGCTGCTGCTGCTGCATGTGTCTATAGTTTAAAATCGAGTGGCCAATGATTTGGCATTTGTCACAAAAGTCAGGAAGTCTTTCAAAGACAAGGTTTACAAAGAATGCATAACCCTCCCTTTCAACCAAAAGTTGATCTCTGATCGGTTTCTTGAGGTCAAAGTCAACAAGCACTTGAGCGAAGTAGCCAAAAGAATGAGAGGAGGTAGCCTCATCCATTGCCAAAGGAATACCAATGCCCCTAGCAATTGAGAATATAATTTTGTGCCACCGTACTCCTGAGGAAGGTCATGCATGCGCACCCAACATGGTGCATTAGTATGTTTAACTAGGCTAGGGTTAAAGTCTTTAGTCCAGGAAAACATCCTCAGTGTCCCAAAACCGAGATTCCACGAGCCAGTGGCCAAAACATGCCTCATATCATCAAGATTAGTGAAACTGAATTCAAAGAAACCATGACCAATAGCAACCATATTCCATGGACCGGGTAGAAGCCATACCTTTGCAAGTGTCTCCTTCAGATCCTTGACCCTAGGTGGAGTGCTGCCCTTGGAGAGTAGCAAGTGACCATGAAGGTGGGTTTTACACATCTCGAGCCCTTCCAAATACTCCTCTTTAGGGATTTTGATTGTGAGTTGGTCTCCCTTCACACACGAGATAGGCAATTGACTTTAGGGAATGTCACAAGTGTTTTTTAGGGTTGTTGCAAAGGTTTTCTTAGGCTGCATCACAGGGACAGCCGACATCGGGGGAGGGTTTGGTGCAGGGGGAGTGTCGTGTGTATTAAGGCACTTCCAATGGAGGATGAAAGGCCCACCAGCCATGATAGGGGAGCGTAGGGAGAAACCCTGATTGTATAGATTGTTTTAGATTAAGCTTTGCTTGCAAATGTTTTAAACCTTTTCAAAAACTTTTATCTTGGCATCTTAAGATGATTTATATTTTCAAAGTATGCATTCTGGGCATTCATATTAATTACCATATCATGCAATCGATTACAAGTGAGTATATCTGAATCAGATTACTCTTTGCCTTTGGGATAATCGATTATATGATTTAACAATCGAGTACAATGACTTTTTTATTTCTCAGAATTAGCTTTGTCTCAAATGTAATCGACTACCAAGTTGTTGCAATCGATTACAATTAATGACAACAACTTAGAATCATCTTCTAATACATGGGATAATTGATTACTACTATATCCAATCGATTACATCTAGTATAACAGTCACTTTTAAAGATATCATATCTGATCTTTTATAAATCCTTTCCATATCTTTATATGACCTAATTATATCTTTCAATCCCAAAACATATATTTGATTGATTGATTTGTTCTCTTTTAATCTTATCTCATATCTTTTACCCAATCTTATATTCAATTGGAAGATAAGATTTTGATCCTTCTAAACATTGTAAAAGAAAACCCTTTGTTATTTGTTTCAACAACACAAAGTATTACACTTTCTATTATGTTCAAGCTTCTTCTTCTTATGTTCTTCATTGGTTAAATCCTCTTTTAAGAAGAAAGTTCTTTTCCAACTATATTTTCACATTAAGGTGCTTGTGTTCAAAGCATTTTCCAGCTACATTTGCACATCCAATGTGCTTTCTTTCTAAAGCTTTTTTTTAGCTATACTTGCACATTAAGGTGCCTTCTGTCTAAGGTTTTCTCTAGCTAAATCTGCACACTCAAGGTGCTTTTGTTCCTTACTCTTCTTTTTCTTTACTGGTTTCCTAAGTGCTTGGTATTTTAGGATAAGGTTTCCTAAATACTTGTTTTCTAGGATAGGGTTTCCTAGAGTAGGTGCTTAAGTGGTGATAGGGTTTCACACTCTTGCATAGTTTCTTGTTCAAGTTGTGAACAAAAATAGGTTGTTGTGATTTGTCTGTGTCTATGTTTGAGTGTGGGTTACTCTAATTTTTGTGCGTGAGAGAAAGAAGGAAACCTACTATTATCTTCTCACTACCACCAGCATCCTCTGTTGCGCACTCTATCAATGTTTGGACAATTGTTTTTGTGTGCGTCTCTACAAGGTTCTCTCTTGTCCTCATTGCTCTTCAGATTCTCCACAAGGAATCTAAGTCTACAATTTCAATTTTCAACTTTACCAAGTCATTTGATTCAATTGATATTTATGGTTGTTTAATAATTAAAGAGTGGATTGATATATTAAGAAAAAAGAATTAATAATACATTGTAAAGTGGGCATGTAAAAGTGGCGGGCATATTTTGAAAAGCTAAACCACTAACTATATAACTCCTTTTTCTTTTGCTATCTTAGTTGTTAATTTTTATAACTAAACATATTCAATGTTGTTTGGGGGTTTTATTTATTTATTTAAGAACTATCTAGATTTAGTTGGCTGATCTAGGAAAAATTTAATAACATTTATACACGTAGTTAAAAAATATAATTATAAAATTATATGCATGTGCATTGTTTACTCTATTATTTTGTCAAACTATATACTACAACTACTCACCTCTTCCACTAGGTTGGCTCTAAAACTTGTCATTTTCATAGTACAATATTGCATTGACGCTCACTTTTATATTCCTTATACACATTACTTCTAAAAGATAATTAGGTCCTAGCTTTTGTAAATGAGTTTTTTTTTTACCTATGGTGACTCACTTTTAGTACAAGAGTAATTGGTTCCAATTCTTTGCACACTTTTGTGGTGACAAGTTAGAACCCTTTATATGATCATAATTTTGTAAATGAGCTTTGTATATATTTTTTTCATGGTTATTTCTCATTCTCCATCAAGTATTTGATTACCCTTTATTTTACGATTGTCCTCTCTTCCTTTTCTCCTACCCTTGTTCATTTCCTCATTTCACTTACACATTAAGGTATGTAGCATTTTCATTGGATGCATATTAAATATGTTTCTTATTGCCTTACTATAGTAGCTCTACACATGGTTATTCTTTAGAGCTTATAACTCTTACCACAACTCATTTACTTATGATTGTAGTTATAAATAGTGCATTGTACTTTTTCTTGTAGACAACATTACCAAGGATGATGAAGTAGATACTTGTAGTAATCCAACCATCAACCAATCTAAATATGGAGGATTAAGGTCATGATGATGATTTTTCTTATATAGGTAGATTACATATTAGTTGCCTTTTCTCTTTGTAATACATTCACCAATTTGGTTTTGTAAGACTTTATTGAGTAGTTTAATTTTATGAGACACCAAATTGATTTTGTAAGACATTGAACAATTTGATTTCTAAGACACACTTTCAAGGTTTATTATAAATAAATTTTTATTATATTTAACATTTTATTTAATTTAGTTGATGAATTTCTTTGAATAAACAACAAATACTTGAATTAAAATTGTCATGAAAAATTGATAGACATGACATGGATAAGTAATCTCCCAATTGTATCATGCAAGAAATTGATGGGGATTAGTGAGGAAACAATATATATATTGAGGAATTGACGAAGAATTAGGGAGTCAATGTAAATTGATTTGTTGCAGCGAATTCGAGAGGGATTAGTGAGAAAATCTTGCAACCAAGTAATGGCAAACTAGTAAGATAGTAATTTGAGACTAAATAGCGACAAAATATAGAGGAAATTTGGTGAGCAAATAAGGCATTAGCGAGGAAATAGTGATGACCTTTAGTGAGGAATAAAAAACATTTTGTCTGTGAGGCATTTGTGACGAATTAGAGAGGCTCAAGTGTGATGGAATATTGATGTAATCTGTGAGGGATTAGCGAGTAAATTTGCGATCAAATGATGAGGAATTTGTATCTATCGCTAATTAGTGACTTGGATTTAGCGAGGAAACATTCCCTCACAAATCTTTCAATATTCTGTCACTAAATAAACTAGCAATGGATTGGCGAGAGATTAGATTGGGAATTATCTGTCTCTTATCCTTGATTTTACACACACACACACACAAAAGGTACACACAAGGTTAACATACAACATGACCCAATTCAACTATCCTCAATTTTGCAGCTCCAATTCAAAACCCTAGATTCAAAAGTCCATGAAAAAAAATAATTTAAGTGGCAACCAAACTATTTATATTGGATTGCACCTTACATTAAAAAAATAAAGCAAAAGCAAGGGTGAAAATAAAACTAGATGAAGTGCTCAAACTAGAGTAGAGGAAAAATGAGACATTTCATCAAACACATTCCAAGCAACTTAAATTCACAAAACCAACCACCAAATATCTTCCAGATGCAACAATTTTCTCGGTCACACTCTTCTCTTCCACTACCATGAACGCTTTGTCGACATTGACACCAAAAACACTAGTTGCTGCTATTATCATGTCATTTTGCACTTCACTTCAATGATTCATGCTTTCAATCACCTTTATTTGCAATATAGAGCAAAGATGGGATTGTAAGTTAGGATTTTGGTACGGTGTGGATGAACTCACCGAATGAGAGGTGGTGGCCGGTGGCGACATTGATGAGCCTATGGTTGTGGCATAGATGGTAGTGTCTGACAAAGAGAGGAGTGGGGCTTGCAATTGTGTAAGGGTTTTGGGAGGGAGAGAGAAACAAAATCAAGAGTATGTATATGTGTGTGACTATGAGGTTTCACTGGAATAGTGGAATTAAAACAAAAAATAAAAGGTTTTACCTACATCAATTAAATGTGGGTAGAAGTTCTACCTACACTAGATTATAAGTGTCACTTTAAGTGTGTGTAGCTATAGGGTGTTTTTTTTTGTAGTGTCTTGTTGTTATTCACGTCTATTATCGCACCTTATCTCAGAGTTTTTGAAGCTTTTGCAGTTGCAACATTGATGTTTAGGTTTAGGGGAAGAAAAATACTCAAAACGTCGTTATTTCACTTATTAGCTTTTTTTAAAACCTAAACACAAAATGTACAAAAATTATTCATTTCATTGATGAAATATTTTTTTTAATGTTAAGGTTAAGGTGAAATGAGTTCTTTGACTTAAAAAAGTAACACCCCATGTTTTTCCCTCCACACATTCACATTCTAGACTTTGACTCCCCCGCGCATACTTCTGCCCTCTTAGCCCTAGCTTCAAACAACTATCGATTTTTTTTTGTTTTTTTTGCAAGTCATCTGGCGACATTCCTTAGGGCACTATAGGTGACTGTTCTAGTGACCTTCAACAACCTTTTCCTTCTATTTCTACCAAGATTCTTATTTCTTTTGTGGGTTAATTTTAGGTGTTAATTTTTTTTCTAGCATATATATATAAATAAAAAAGCAAACTAATCTCAAAGCTAGGAGCAAGGGTTATTTGATGATGCTTTATCTCTCTCTCTCTCTCTCTCTATATATATATATATAGGTTTAAATAAGTTTTGGGTCCTTACAAAAGACCAATTTTTTTATGAGACATGTAGCACTAACTATGTATTGGCATAAATTGGTATCTTGTGAAAATTTTGTCATACAAATTTGTGCATGTTCATGTTCTTAAAAAAATTGCCATACCAAGCCTATAGTAGATTTTTTTTTTATATTAAAAACAAGACTAACTAAATGAGAAATAATGGTTGAATTGAATGCACTAAATATCAACAAATAATTAACTACTAAAAACTTACTGAACTTCCTTGACAAGTCAAGTTGCCAAGAGCGTAAAGTAGTCCAATTGTTTCACAAGCATTTCCCACAATTTGCTTCATAAAATAGACTCCGTTGTTATATTCTTGCACTAGAACACCACAACATATAATTTACTAACTAATGTTCTTTGTTAATCCTACACATTTTGCCAAAACCACACAACCACATTAAATACAATTTCATATAACATTAAAACTATAAAAATGAAAATATAAACACAAAAAACATGTTATCATTCCTATTACAAACTTGATTAAATTTGTTGATTAATGAGTCATACTTAAAAAGAAAACAATTTACTCAAACTAAATTATTATGTTATTGAAATCAAACTGACTTTATAATGTCACTGAACTCACTCAAAACTTGTACTAATATCAAGTTTGATATTCTCTATAACAAGTATTGAATTAGCAATGATGAATATATCTAAGGTACTTAACAACTTGATTTATCTTATTTGATTCAACCCTATAAAGGTTTCACATGTAGGGGGGATTATGCACATCAAGAAGCAACATATAGCATTACCTTGTCAGTGAACAAGCAACATGCTTCCTATGCCATAACTTTATCAAGTTCCTAAAAAAAGACACAAAATTTTAGTGAAATTTCTCTATAACTTTTTTTTTGGTGAATATTAAAAATAAATCCAACACACAAGTGATATGATTTAAAAAAAAAAAAATAGGGTGAGGGAAAGAAAAATGAAAAAAAAACTCTTATATTCTCTACTTGTGAAGAACAATCAATATTGAAAATTAGTTATCGAAGGGACTTATCATTCAAAGCATAATGAATCTCACTGGAAGAGGGTTTATAAAAAATACAATCATCATAAAATGACACTACAAAAAATGTTAATTACCGACGATCAAAATTGGTCGGCAATGAGAAATATCCGTTAGTAATCATTTTTTATCGATGGATTACCAACAAAATAATATCCGTCTATAACATTGGCATAGGTAGTAGTTTTTGATGGATGTATTTTTCCATTGGTAATTTTTTACAAAAATATCCATAGGTAATTTCCGACATAAAAGTTTATATAAATATTTTGTATGTAATTTTCGACAAATAATTTTCTATAGGTAACCTTTGTTGATAAAATCGATGGATGTTCCTGTCGGAAATATCTATCGATCAAATTCATTGATATTACCGATAGATGAATGTCTATATATGGTACATAACCTATCAACAAGATAATTTCCATCGGTAACTTTATTGTAATTACTAACAGATTTTCCATATGTAATTTCCAATGGATTTGTTGGTGGTAGTCTAATATTTCAGTGGATAAATTTGTTTGTAAAATTTTAAAAAAAATTAATTTTGTGATTTAATTAGTTTATTACTTGTTCTTGTTTATTTAATATATATTCACTTTTTTAATAGTCACACTAATTGGATATAACAATCAGACAAGTCATTTTAAAAATTCAACAAACATAATAAAGTTTGGATCAAATAAGTCATTTTAGAAATTTAAGAAACATAACAAAGTTTGGAAGACAAAAGTCATTCTAGAAATTCAACAAACTTAACAAAGTTTGGACAAAAGAAGTAATTCTAGAAAATCAACAAACATAACAAATCATTAGTAGTATCAACTGTTACACAATCTAATAATCAACATATCTTGGAGAATCCGTCGGTTGGAAAAGAAACAAAAACAAAGCATATAATAGTGGAGCAAATTGGAGGTTTCAATACCTTAAGCAAGAAATATAACAAAGGGACATTAGAACATTAGAACACAAAATAAACCAATTTAATAGAGCATATAATTCAACTACAAACACGAAAAAAATAGTTAGAAACCCTTAAGCCCTAACTCGACTTAATGAGATTAAAAACGGTGAAACAAAGAGAAGGGAACATGGATGGTGTCGCTGGTGAAACAAAGTCTTCATGTGGATTCAGCTAAAATGAAGCACAAGCAATGAAGAGAGTGAAGGGTTTGGACAACGAGCGAAGAGAGTGAAGTGAAAACGAAGCATGAGCAGCAACGAGCAAAACTAGGGGTGAGCGAAACCAGTAGTGAGCGGCGAGGGTTTCAAGTGAAAGAAGTTGTTGGAGGTTTTAAGGTTATGAAGGTTTCTGTAAGCTATGAAATTTGGTAAGTATTTGTTCTCATTTTCATATTTTAATTTAAAAAATATTTTTTTCAAAAGTGTTAAAGTTTCGTGTTTATACTCTCTAACATTTGTCATATTAAACATTTATTTCAAATATTTAGTTAAAATTTAATATAGTGACTATAAAATACGGTAGATATTAAAATATTTTTACAATTTTTTACAAACAACTTTTCATTCTTATATTGTTAAGATAAAATTAGTTTTGTATTATTTTTAAAAATAATACTAATAATATTCATAATATACCAATTTACATACAAAACAATTACCTACATTTAAAATATCTTAATTTTTACTCAATTATAATATATATTAATAATTACCTACTTTTTATAAATTACAACTTTGTATCACACGAAATATTTTATGATGCATATTGGACTAAGAACAAAAAAATATTATACTAACATATGAAAATGTAGAGATTATTTTTGTTAAGTAGCTCATTAATTACTTAATTAAAACAGAATTATGCAATAAAAATATATAATAATTAGTTACAATTTCAAATTTTAAAGTAACTTAAATTTTTATCCAAATATAACATAGTAGTAGTACATTTTTAGTATTTTAATAATAATGCTAACAATAATTTCAAATTGTCTTTTTAATTAATCATTTAATTACTACCATATAAATCAATTAAAAGTAATTTGAACGATTTGATTTTAGGGCAAAATATGTGTTTGTTCCTTGAAATATTGAACATTTTCGTTTATAATTTCTAATGTTTCATTTGACTGGTCTTGGTTCCTAAAGTATTTTTCCATTTGCTTTGGTTCATTTGTCAGTGAGCTTTGTTAGTAAGTGATTTGACTCTAATAAAAGCCACATGTCTTATTAATCAATTGACATGTGCTTTATTTTAATTTTTTTAAATATATTTTCAAAAATTAGAAAATATATTTAAAAAATATTTTTAAAAAAATTTCATGTCGACAACATGCCATGTGTCAATTAAATTAATAAGACATGTGGCATGTCAGATCACTCATTGATGGGGGACCAAAAGGCAAACAGAAAAATATTCTAGGGACTAAGACCAACCAAATGAAATATTAGGGACTATAAACGAAAATGTTCAATATTTCAAGGACTAAAACATATTTTTCCATTGATTTTATTATTTTTTAAAATTCTCCTAAATTTTACTTTTGTATTATTTTATTCATTAAAACATATTCAAAGTATGTAGTCATGGTCCTGGGCTTGTATTAAGTAATCCCCATGCATTCTCCTAATTTATTTTTTACAAATTAGCTTAATTATCAAAAAATTAAAGTTATAATTTCTCACAAAAATAAAAATAAGAAAATCACAATGAAGAATTTGGGATAGCATGGCATGAGACCAGAAAAGGTCGTTGAAATGTGATTAATTAGTAATTTTATATACCTATATTGAATTGAATGATAGCTCATCAACATCTTGGATCATGTACATGATTTTAAAAACCATGTTGTTTCATAGAACATAAATTTGGTCAAGTAAAATTAAAATAGTATTAATCATTTATCAACTCTAGCCAGAAACTATATATTAATAAAAGATGACTACATCACACAACTTCAAGACTTATAAAAATTTGAATTAATTAATAATATATAAAAAACAAATAATATTTAAACGAATTTGTTATTTTTTATGTGATGTTTTGAATTCTGGGTGATTATTTTAAAATATATTTTATAGTTTTTTTTAATAATATGTATATAATTTTGAACAACTTTAAACATGATACCACCTCTTCCATGTTACCTATGGATTTTAAAATTACTCACGATTTTTATTATTGACGGATATTCTGTTGGTATAATATGTAAGTAAATCATTATTACTAATGAACCCAATCGGTCAACAAAAGCAGACAAAAAATTAAAAATTTTACCGATGAATACATTTTTGTTGGTATAAGACATGAATACATACATATTAATATCCATAGGAAAACATTCTTTTGCAAACGAATGCTTTTTCTTTGGTAAATATTTTTTGGAAATCAATGTTTTTCTTGTAGTGTCAAGGCTTAAACCTTTTTGACATAATTTTATATAGACAATGGAAATATTGTGGGATAGGTTCCATAATCCAAATTAGGCAAAGGATTTACAAATATGTGGTTAAGCTCTACCATAAGGATTGTTTCTTAAATTTCATAATTAGAGACGGTACAAATTGTAGAAAATCCAAATTAAGGCACTTACTAAAACTAAAAATTACTTTATATAAGGGTTATACTTTAGACCAAAAACTCTACTTCCATCTTAAACTCTTCAAACAACTATAAACATATTTATAAGCTTTAACATGTAAATCTAAACAAGAACTCTCATTATAACTATCGAAAATAAACTGAAATCCAATGAATGAACAAAAGAGAAAATAGAGTGGGAAAAATCGCCTTGAACAGATGGGATTTTGAATGCAAGAGTGAGATAACGCATGAGTGTGAAGAGCATGCAAATGGAGAAACAAAACATGTTTAGGGTTTGAACTCACCGAATGAGAATACAAGAACGAATCATGTAATGGAGAAGCGAGAATGGATCATCGAGAATAATGCAAAAATCAAAATCGTGGAATTGACAACGAGAGAACATGAACACGAAGAAATTGAGAACACGAAGATGGAGAAAGCAAAAGAATATTCTCATGGAGAATGAGAGTCAAAAACGTGAATTTAGTAAAGTAAAATAATATTTAATTTTAACTAGAATTTAGTAAAGTTACCTACACTAAAAACTTGTAGGAATTTATTATTATTATTTTTCCAGGTTTTACTGACACTAATTATTTGTAGGTAAAAGATTTTAATGTTTTACCAAGTTTTTCATACACCAAGCAACTGTAGGTGCAAGTCTTTGAGTTTTACCTACATTTAATTTTTGTAGGTAGAAGATATTTTTAAGTTTTACCTACATTAAATTGTGTTTGTAGGTAAAAATGTCTGTAGGTATAAGCCAATTTTCTTGTAGTGTTTGTAACAATTGATTTTCTACAAACTCAATTCATTACTTAACTTGTCAATAACATTAAGAAAAAATTCCCAAGCTATCTAACCATTGGAAATAAGATTAATAACTACAAATTGTTGAGTTAAAAACCCTTTGAGTATTAATTGTGACAAACCTTTTGAATACAATTCATAAGCCTCCTAAGTTTAAGCCTATTGATGTTTCTACTAAGTGTTTCAAAAGAAAAACAACCAAAAAAGCAGAACTAAATATAACTCAAAATGAGAGTTTAGAATAGACATTAGAATGAGAGCTTAGAACAGATTTCAAAATGATAGCTCAGAACAGACATTGGAATAGAAGCATAGAATGAGCTTAGTTTTCTCTTACTTAAAAGATAGAAAAGAAAAGCTCTTTTGGATTGAAGTTCTGGAAGCAATCCTCTCTAAGTGTACAACTGTCAAGGCTTCTATACAATCTTCTTTACAACTTAGCAGTTGTACACTCAGAGAGGATTGCTTCCAGAACTTTAGTCCATAAGAGTTTTTCTTTTCTATCTTTTGAATAAGAGAAAACTAAGTTGTTTTGAGCTCTTTTTATGATGTTTGTTCTGTGCTATATTTAGTTTTTCTTTTTTGATTTTTTTTATTCTAAAACACTTAACAAAAACATCAGTAAGCTTAAACTCAAGAGGCTTATGAATTGTGTTCAGAAGGTTTGTCATAGTTAACACTCAAAGGGTTTTTGACTCAACATAACATTCCTATTCCATGAATTAGAAGTGATTGGGGGAACCAAATATGCACAAAGAATAAAAACAACACTGACAATGGAAGAAAGAAAGAAAAGAAAGGAAGGTAAATTTTGAATTGAATTGTTAATTTACTTGAGGTTCTCCCACACTTTGCATTAGTGAGCGTGGTAAAGATATGTACTAGGCTGTGACATCAAAGATGCAACCAAATTAAACACTATATATGAACTGTTTTGATATGATTGATGATGACATGAATGGATTACAAATATAGCATGTTAGTGTTGGATGTTAGAACCAAGACATTTGATGATGTCTGACCCCTAATACCTTGATAGGTTTTGATGATAACAAATGTGATAATATTTGATCAACTAATGATTTCAGATTAAGTGATTTCAAGAAATAAAGTGAGAACAGACAATGGTATAATCACTTTAACTCTCACTTTAATTTTAACTGTCTGATAACTGATAAATGATTAAATCATGCCCTAAAATGCTTGTAATAAGACTAAAATAAAGCTCTCAAAAGACCATGAATGTCTTGGAAGGACTCATGCAATATCCAAGACCAGACCATACAACAGTTTAGGACCAAACTATGCATATGTACTGGACCAAACCATGTTGGAACACGGTCAAGACAACGCATTGTCAGGCCATATGATGTCTGATGCTAAGCAAGATGATGTTTGATGCTAAGCTAGACGATGTCTAAAGCTAGACCAGACCATGTCCTTCATTCTAGAATGTGTCTGTTAAGCCAGACGCTGTCTGTGCATGAACATACCATACTTAATCAAGACCAGACTATGTTTGTTAAGCCAGATGTTGTATGTGCAGGAACAGAACACAATCTGTCATATGTGTTGAGGAATATGTGCTTTATAATTAATTCCTTACACTAATAAAGGCATTGCTGTAATAGAAAGAAAGGGAGATACTCTTTGACATTACTTTCTTTGATTCCTCGTATTGCTTGTATGTCTCGAATTATGTGAAGTGTGTAGGTATAGCTAAAGGACAAAGCACCATTGAGATGCATGCCTTATGCTAAAAGCTAAATGTGACAGAGACAGAAATCTGCTTCTGTCACATCAAGCATAGTCAAAGCTACTTCAACACTTTACGTGAGACAATGAAAAGAAGTCTTCTCCAACGTTCAAATTCATGAAGCTCACTATATAAGGATGCTTCCATGCAACAAGAAGACCAATGAACTGGAACTGAATAACTCAAATCAATCTAGACAGTAAGCAAAAACACTTTGAGAAAAAGTCTTAAACACGAGCTGAGAGAAAAAGAGAACACCATCATCTACAAGCTCAAAAATATTCAATATTTGTTTATATCCTCTCTTTGAGAGTTATCTGAATCTTATACATAATTGTATAGAAAGCCAGGAGTGGCTTAGTGATAAAATAATACTTGGGAAGTATAATCTTAGGGGGAGATTCATACTTGAAACTAGAAGTGGTTTAGAATATTTGTAGCCAGCACTAGCATAGAGAATACTTGTAGCTAGAAGTGGCAGTGAAGAATACTTGTTTTGTAATTAGTTGATTATAGTGGAACCCGTTAAAGGAGAACTGGACGTAGCTCAGGTTGAGTGAACTAGTATAAAAACAAGCTCTCATTTGCTGTCTTGTGATTACATATATTTATCTTGCTCATTGTGCTCTTTTGGAAAGACTTTCTAAGATTTACCTTGCAAGGATATATTTGTTGATTTAAACTAACATATATCCAAGAAGGCAACTTGTGAACTAATAGTATTTACAAAAAAGTTTTAAACCCACTATTCAACCCCCCCTTCTAGTGTGTTCTTGTGTGTTTCATTGGAAAGTAATGCATGAAAGATTGTTCTGTTTTCTTTTAATTCGGAAACTTATATAACATGGAAACATAATCATGCAAACATGCAATCAAGGTCACACTTGGATTTCTAATAACAAACTGAACATGCAGACTAGGAGTATCACTTTTATGTGCTATTCTTACCATCAATCTAGTGCCTTCTTTCTCCATAGAGACTTGAACTTCTTCTTTAGAGATTTGGTAGTCTTTTTGGGCTTGTCAATGAAATTCAACCCTTATTGAATGAAGTACACTACAATTTGGTCATTAAGTTGCTCACACTTCTATTAAAACCCGAGTGATTTTTTTAGTATTTCTATTTTATAGTGATGTAAGTACTAACTTTTATAATAAAAATATATATCCTAGGTGGAAGTGAAAGTGACCTACCTTGTAAAGATTCACAAGTCAGCTAGTGGAGATAACACTAAAGTCTAAATAGACACAAAACACATAAAGCACTTAATTTGCTACAATGATTTTCATGAATCAATCAGCAAAGAAAACACAAACACAAGCACAAATACTAAAGTCTAAACAGACACAAACACAAAACACATAGTTTTCATGAATCAATTAGCTAGTGAGTAAAATACTAAAGTCTAAATAGACACAAACCCAAAACACATAATGCAAAATTTACTATCATTTGAAACTTAAAATATAGAGCACATCACTTTTGACACAAGGATTTTGCTGCCTGGAGTGCCTAGCAAATTACATATCCACCAACATTGATAGTTGCTCTAAAGTAAATCTTTAAATTTAAAATAGAAAATTAATATATGAATCCATATAAAATAAAAAAATATAGAGAATATGATTTTTCGTAAGTTCCTCGTGGATAAACAAATTCTTTCTATGCCAACCAATTATCACATCTAAGTATATGTGGTGAAGCAACAATCAAAAACTTCATTCATGGTGAATGTTAATTCCAAAATCTATCATCTAATCCAATAACCAAATACAATAACCTAGTAGACAACTCAAATTCTCAAAAGGTCATGTCACATTAATTTTGAATAGGAAATTATACGAAAATATTGTCATTTTTCCTACAACAAAAGTCACTAGATTAGTAACTAGAACATCATAGCCCATGATTAATATTTCTTAACATTAACTCAGGAAAAAAAAAAAACTTCCCTTGCACATCATGATAAATAAATCAAACTAAACTAAATAGAAATTGCAGGACAATCAATGAATAAGGCACAAATCATGCTAGAGATATTTTGAACATCTATCCATGTAAATCAAATTTGTAGAATTAAAAACAAGAAGTTTCCTTACTCTTCTTAGTCTCCATTCCAAACTTATATTGGCAATTACCAGAAACCAAGCTAACCAATTTACAAGAAAATAAAAATTAAAAAACCTTGAGTATACCTTGCAACTTGCTAACAAATTCATTTTACATAGAATCTTCAGCAAAATCAAAGAGCAATCTTCATTTTGCTATAGTAATTAATCTATCAAATTAAGTAACTAAGTAAATAAAGAAATAAGCAAGTAGAGTTTAGATCATATCAAAATATAAATTATAAAAAATTAAGCATAGAATAAAAAGGGGAATGCAAAATGGTACTTTTGATGACTTCAAGAGTGTGGCCTAATCAAAAGGGACAAAATGTGCTAGACCTTCAACGAAGTGTTCTTAGTAAATATGAAATTAATTACTTTTAAAGAAACAAAATGACAATAAAAACTAGATAGATGATACTGACAACACCATAAGCTCATTCCTTCTTGAAACAACGTGGCTCGACACGCATAACAAGAGACTTCATAAGGTTCAATCGCAAGACATCCTATCCAACACACAAGAACATTTAAAACTATTTGTATAATATAAATTAAATATGATTAAGTCATGGTAATAATTAGAAAAGGCAAGCAAAATGCAGCTTGATATTGCATGCCATATCTCACGTAAATAAACTATGAAACTAAAAACTGAACTTCAAAAGTTCTCACCGCTCCATAGTCCATAATCATCAATAACTTGCATTGATGAAGGATAATTTTTCAAGCTTTTACTCATCTTTTTCCCATCTTCAGCCAAGACAAGTCCATTGCAAATTAGATTCCTAAACACAAGATTTCCAAATAATGCAGTATCCAGCACCATAAGGGTGTAAACCAAGAAAATGTAAAAGCAGAAAACTAAAATACACAACCATATTTGAAAAAGGAGGTTGAAGTTAGGTACAAAATCATTGCCAAAATTTTCAAAGGAGAGAATATATTCTCACAAGATAATATGAAACTGTAAAATAAAAAATCACTAAAATGAAAAGGATGGTTCAGAATAACATTTCAAAGCATAAATAGAATCAAAATGGTGAACAAGCCTCTATTACGATACCAAAGTGGTGAACATGCCGTTATCGCCATGGGAACCATGCACGCCATGCAAAGGGAAAAGTTGGTGGATTAGGAATGCGCTAATTTAGGTCAATTAGCCACAAAGGCTAATAGGGAATAAAGAATGGCTAGTAAAGGTCGGGGATATTTCCTAGTTTCTATTATAGAGTCTGATGAATATGAGGCTATTTCGGTTGATGGTGAAGCAAAAATCATGGCTGCCAAAATTGTGAATGGGAAACCTTATTCACATCCCGCATTGAAGATCGCCAGAGGAAAAATAATGGGATACACCAAAGACAAATTCAAGTATTCTTTCAACATATTGAAGGCAAATAAGATATTCGACTATTTATTGAAAGATCGACAAATTTGGTTGATTGAAGGTCATAAGATTCCACCAATTGAAGAGCTAAAAGAAAAGAAGTATTATGAATGGCATAACTCATATAGCCATAATACTTCAAAAAACTTGGTGTTTCAGTAGGACGTACATAAAGCTTTAAAAGAAGGGAGATTCAAGCTAGCAGATAAAGGCATTGGTGAAATGACAATAGATACCGATCCATTTCCTAGTATCGCAAACATGGTCTCATGTAGGCCTAATAAAAATAGAGAAAGAATGGTGTGGCAACCAAAAGTAGAGGATGATAAGCAAGGTCATCAAACTAGTGTATTCCAAAAGTTAGGGCGACTTGCTAATCAGCCATCTCAAGTGATACGACCACCTCATTTTTTTACTAGCAAGAGAGGTAGTTGTCTGTGTCAATCAGGGATAGTGGCCAAAATGGACAAAACATTGAAATATACAAGAACACACTAGAAGAGCGGGGGGTTGAATAGTGGGTTTAAAACTTTTTCTTAAATATTATTAGTTCACAAGTTGCCTTCTTGGATATATGTTAGTTTAAATCAACAAATATGTCCTTGCAAGGCAAAGCTTAGAAAGTCTTTCCAAAAGAGCACAGTGAGCAAGATAAATATATGTAATCATAAGACAACAGATAAGAGCTTGTTTTTATATTGGTTCACTCAACTTGAGCTACATCTAGTTCTCCTTTAACAACTGTTAAAGGGTTCCACTATAATCAACTAATTACAAAACAAGTATTCTTCACTGCCACTTCTGGCTACAAGTATTCTCTATGCCACTCCTGGTTACAAGTATTCTAAACCTCTTCTGGTTACAAGTATGAATCTCCCTCTGAGAATATACTTCCCAAGTATTCTTTTATCACTAAGCCCCTCCTGGCTTTCTATATAAATATGTATAAAATTTAGATAACTCTCAAAGAGAGGATATAATCAAATGTTGAATCTACGTGAGCTTGTAAAGGATGGGTGTTTTGTTTCTCTCAGCTCGAGTTCAAGACCTTATCTCAGAATGCTTTCTCTTGTTGTCTAGATTGATTTTGTTATTTAGTTCACGTTCAATCGTTCATCTCTCTTCTTTTTTCTCATTTCAAAGTGGCTTCCTTATTAAGTGAGCTTCATGAATTTTAACGTTGGAAAAGACTTCTTTCCATTGTCTCACACAGTAGAGTGTTGAAGTAGTCTTGACTATGCTTTATCTGATGGGAGCAGGTTTCTATCTCTGTTACAGTTTGTCTTTTAGCTAAAAGTGTGCATCCCAATGCTAATTGGTTCTTTTGGCTATACCTACACACTTTATATAATACGAGATATACAAGTAATACGAGGAATCAAAGAAGTAATGTCAAAGGGTATCTCCCTTTGTTTCTGTTGCACTAGTGCCTTTTTTTGAGTAAAGAATTAATTAAAAAGCGCATATTCCTCAGCACATATGACAAATTATGATCTGTTCTTGTACAGACAAAGTCTGGCTTAACAAACATAATCTGGTCTTGATTAAGTATGGTCTATTCATGCACAGATAGTGTCTGACTTAACAAACACATTCTTAATTAAAAGACATGGTCTGTTTTAGCCTTAGACATCGTCTGGCCTGGGCATTGCATGATCCGTGAAGAGCTTATTTAAATCTATTTAAAGGCAATTTCAGTGCTAAATTTAATCATTATAAGTTCTCAGACAGTTAGAGCGTAGGATTTGAGTTGAAAGATTTTACCATTGTCTATTCTTACTTTGATTTCCTGAAATCACTTAGTCTCAAATTATCAATTGATCAAATATTATTACATTTGTTATCATCAAAACCTATCAAGGTATTAGGGGTTAGACATCATCAAATGTCTTGGTTCTAACAATCTCCCCCTTTTTGATGATGACAACACATGTTATAATTTGACTTAACAGATAGTGAATCACAGATATGTATGTATCAGAGTGTAAATTATTTCATGGCAGTTAAGTATGCGCAGTTATTAACATGATGAACTCCCCTTGAGTGTATCATGCAGATGCATATGACGGATTAAAGCATGAAATACTTAAAGTGGATAATAATAAATAGTGAATTGAGGTGTATAAAAAATTAGTGAACCAATCACTATTTTATTAAGCATTGTTTGGAAATTCTATACATCCAAAATTCTCTCCCCCTTTGTCATAAACAAAAAGGTGGAGGATGGAGTAGAAAATGTCATCACAGTCGTGGTTTGGAAGATGGGGTTGACTGTTTGTTTGAGGATTCTCCAACTTCTAATGGAGCTTTTGTTGTCAAAGGATCTTCTGACTGTGATGGTGGAGCTTGAGTAGTCATAGGTCTAGGAGTAAGAATGGCAGCAATAGAGGCATTGAAGGCAAGTGTGACCTCCTTGATGATGCTAGCTCTTTGATCGTCCAATTTGGCATTCAGTTGAGTTTGGACTTAGGCAGCAACCTTAGCGGATATTCTTGATCCCAATTTAGCTTCTAATGCAAATTCAAGAGTAGCTAAGTCAAGTAGAGGATCTGACTGTGCTACAGCATTTAGTGGTAAAGCTGCAATTGGAGTGCTTGACCTAGACTAAGTGGACACTAGATCAGTGCATTCTTGGGCTGGTGTTGACTCTACAGACTTTTCAGCCAAGTCTGCAGCTTGCATAGCAGCAAGTGCAGCAGCTTGAGCTGCCTTAGCCTCTTTCTTCAGGGCCAACTCCCTGAGCTTTTTCTCGTTTTCTTCCTTGGCCTTCTTTTCTTGAGCCATATCATTGAGTCGTTGTTCCTCTTCTTGAGCAGCTAACATAGCTCTAAGATTCTTGCTTCTTCAGTTGCTTCTTCTGTTGCCTTAGTTGTAGCTATCAGTGCTTGAACAGCTTTGTACTCAGCATAGTATTCAACAAGCATCCTCTTAGCTTCCTCTTCATCTCCAAGGGTGTGAGGGGTCAGCAGAGTGGGCACAACCACTGTCTTTGACACATGAATGAAACTGCTGGAGGAGGAGGAGCCTTCACCTACAGTGTCAATCTTTTGTTTTTCTTCATTTGAGAGATTGGATGACCCTGTGGTGTGGAGCATACTACTCATCACAGTCTGCTTGTAGATGCCAGCATCTGCTTCTGTGTTCTCGGGTGGCAGAACATGCTCCTGTTGGGGCAGAGGCTCAATGTCTGGTATGTGCTGTGGAAGATTGTTTGCTCATGCAATCTTCTTCCCCTTCAACTTGTTGGGGTTGACAATTGGAAGCTTGGTGACTATACAGTTTGGAGCAACATGTATATCAGTGTCTTTTGAGATATGCAAGCTTGGTGGATACAACTGTCTGGGGGTTGTGCCTTAAAACTTCAAGTGGCACAGAGCCCTGTATTCAGCACATGTGGCCTGGAAGGTTGCATGGGTGGGAGCAACTCCTCGTGTAATCAGCTGAGGAGGTCGAATAGAGACCCTTGGTCTCAACAGATGGTACAATGCATCACGATACATTGTTTTGATAGTGGCCTCTAGTTGCTTCTTCTCATCTTCTGAGTACTATTTTTCCAGACCATGTATTTAAACTAAACAAAGCACTGTATGGTCTTAAACAAGCTCCCAGAGCATGGTATGAAAAACTCAGTTCATTTTTAATAGAACACAATTTTATAAGAGGAAAGATAGATACTACATTATTCCACAGAAACTACTCTTCTGATTTTATTATTGTTCAAATCTATGTAGATGATATTATCTTTGGTGCTACTAATGAAAAACTCTGTGAAGAGTTCTCAAAGTTGATGCAGACTGAGTTCAAAATGAGCATGATGGGAGAACTAAAATTCTTCCTAGGATTGCAGATCAAGCAGACCAACAAAGGAATCTTCATACACCAGACCAAGTATGTGAAAGAACTCCTGAAAAAGTACAAAATGGATGATGCTAAAATTATGAAGACTCCAATGCATCCAACAACATCACTTGGACCTGATGAAGATTCAAAGAAAGTAGATGTCACTCAGTTCAAAGGAATGATTCGGTCACTACTCTACTTGACTGCATCCAGACCAGATATAATATTTAGTGTCTGCCTCTGCTCTAGATTTCAGTCTGACCCAAGGGAAGTGCATCTATCTGTTGTTAAAAGAATTTTTAGATATTTAATTGGAACTTTTAATCTTGGTCTTTGGTTTAAAAGACAGAAAGAGTATAAGTTGACAAGCTATTGTGATATTGACTATGCTGGAGACAAAATTGAAAGAAAAAGCACCAGTGGAGGCTGCCACTTCATATCAACACAGAAGCAGAATACATCTCAACTACAAGTTGCTGCTCTCAGATATTGTGGATCAAGAATCAACTTGAAGACTACAACATATTCAAGAGTAACATTCCTATCTTCTGTGATAATACTGCTGCTATATCTCTTTCTAAAAATCCTACCATGCACTCTAAAGCCAAGCATATAGAAATAAAACATCATTTCATAAGAGACCATGTTCAGAAGGGGACCATTAAATGGAATTTGTCAAGACAACAATCAGCTTGCTAATATGTTTACAAAACCCCTTACTAAAAAAAGACTGATCTTTTTGAGAGAAAAGATTGGGATGGTCTGGGTGAATTAATGTTTTATCACTATCTACTATTCACTAATAGAACTAAGGACACATCGTCTGGTGTGATACTTAAGTGAGGCATGTGCATGTCACGTGTTTCGCACTTAAAATATGAGTTAGACCATGTGAATTTTTTAAAACCGTTTTATAAATTAAGCATTTGTTTGAGTTTGAGTCATAAAAGCCCAAAACGCACATTCAAGTCTATCATAAATGTGTCGTTTCAATCATTCCCTAACCGTACCATCGTATTTAATGCTCACTCATTACCTATTCTAGCCTACTGTTGCCAAACGTATTTCCCAAGCTTTTGAAACCTCTCATTTCTCTCACCCATTCTCTCTACAACCAAGAACCTCAAGAAACCCTAAACACAAACCTTCACCATGGCCAAACGTAATCTGATCAAGGGCTCTTCCTCCTCCCAACTACCAGCCTCATCCTCAACCTCTCAAGCTTCTGATGAGCGTCCTACAGACGTAATGCTGGAGTCCACTACGGACACCAACAGTTCGGCGTCCAACATTGACCCCGAGGTCGCGAAAGAACAAAGACTCCTTGACGTAGAGAACATTATAATCAAGCCACGAGGTTCCTACACTAGGAATATTCACGTGGAGTATTACATTGACATACCTTACCTTGAATGTGATCTTAACATCTCAAGGTACTTCGAGTTCGCTGGGATTAGGGATTACTTTAATGATCGCTAGAAGATCGCCCCCGGGACTTATTAGAGAGTTCTGGACAAATGCTACAATAAAAGGAAACGAGGTTGTCAGCAACGTCTTTGAGTATGAAGTTACGGTCTCTCCCTCCTCCATTGCTCAAGCAATAGGGTGCGAACTACACTCAAACTACTTCATAGAGGCATGGGACAAGGACCTTGAGAAAGGTACAGTAGAAAGGTTCATTCTTGGACCTAACTACGAGGTGGCCAAGGACGTCAAGAAGTTGCACCCAGCCAACTTCCCACCTCTGACCAAGTTGATGCTGAACATTGTCAACAAGACCATCTTGCACAAGATGGGGTCAAGAGATCATGTATCAACTCTACACAGGTTCATCCTCTACCAAATCATCAGAGGGATTCCATTCAACCTTCCACACACGCTATTCTATAACCTGATTAGCCACATTCAATGTCTATCAACCTCTGTGGCAACATACTACACAGTTCTGATAAACAAGATCCTCTGGGATACTAGTTGCTACAACAGATTGTACATAGAAATCCAATCAGGAAATTTGGATGAACTGGAGTATGTGAGAGTGGAAGGCCCATTCGTCTAATAGAGGATACTGACCTCCTCAAGTCTGCTTAAGTTGAACATGGGATTTGAAATAACCAAGGGATCACTTGCAAGGTTCCTTGTACTGATTGATGATGATGAAATTAAGGTCAGAAGAAGAAGAAGATTCAGAAAAAGAAGGGTGGAAAAGGAAAAAGCCTGGTAATTTATGATGAGGTTGCATCCATCCAACCCTTAGCAAGTAAGATGAGGAGACTTGTTGTTGCGGATCAGCAGAAAGACCGAACAACACGTAAGGCTGCAGCACAGTCTACTGCAAAGCCACCAGCCAAGAGAGGAAAGCAGACAGTCCAACAAGCACCACCCAGACCACGCACTCAAAGGGTCAAGTCTAGAGCCCAATAGAAGGGTAAGGGTGCTACCAACATGACTACTGAATCTCAAGTGTCTTTGAAGGAGGTAGTAGACATTGATCTGCAAGCTGTCAATGTTGTTGAGGCTGAAGAAGAAGACTTAGACAAGGGACTAGTCTTCAAGAGACCCAAAAGATCACTCAATGCACAACAGACCATTGAGTCAGAGGGTCTGACCATCAGACCACCTAGCACCACAGCCAAAAAGTTGACTGTGAAGTGAAAAATGGTGTTGGAAGAAGACACACCTGGACAGACAACCACCTGAACCACCAATCCAAGTATCAATTTACCTGCATTTACTCTTCCCACTCACCCTCACTCTACATACAAACGTCCAAGGAAGAATATTCCTCAAACGATCCCAGTCTTAGCCCAAACACAAGCCACAACAGACACACCATTTGTTGAACCTCTATCGTCTGTGTCACCTACACAGACCATAGTAAACCAAATAGTTAATGCACAGTCTTGATGCCCAAGCACAAACTATGCAAGAGCTACTATCTGAACCCACTGTTTAGACAGAAGATCAACCTGCGTTTGCCCCCACTAGACAGACAATCACCCAACAAACTAAACCCACTATTTAGTCTGAGACACAGTCTGATCCCACAACTCAAACTGTTGTACCAACAACATCTCCACAAACTCAACCAGACACTACCATTCCTCCCTACCAATCTCCCTCTTCAATGACAATCCCGGAGATGTTAGACGTAGTGGTTTCCTACCACCACACTGAGTCTATAATCATCTCGTTTGGGTCAAATGAAGAGATAATTGCTCTATCTCTTGAAGCATCTACTGTTCCCTCATGGGACAACACACCATTTAGTTTGGACAACAACACACCTCTGTCCAAATTTAGAGAAGACACTCCTCCTCCTCTTCCCTCCAGCTCTTGGCATCAAAAGATGATGCAATGCTTCTCCTTGTGCTATGTGGGAGAAAATGCTGAGTCTACAGCGTATAGAGAAGAGACTCAGCTAGAGCCAGCTACAGAGGACTCAATTGTTTTTGTTGTCAAGGAAGCACCATTGAAGAAGCTTCCTCCTTTGTAGATCGATCAAGGAATCATCCCTTACTAGAGGCCAATTCACAACTCTCACCTTTTGGACATTGCTGAAGATGATGCACATCTAGCTAGAAGGCTACAGTAGGAAGAATACGCCTATGCCATCCCTCTGATGCATCAGCTAGTGCATGAGATTGCACACTAGTACAACTACATAAGAAAGGGATTTGACTACTTTATAGTGGAACCAGCCCTACTAGTTGAGCTAACAGAAGATGAGAAGAAGCAACTAGAGGCCACTATTAGAACAATGCATCGTGATGTATTGTACTATCTGTTGAGACCAAGGGTCTCTATTTGACCTCCTCGGTTGATTACATGAGGAGTTGCTTCCAACCATCCAACCTTCCAAGCCATGTGTGCTGAATACAGGGCTCTGTGTCACTTCAAGTTTCAAGGCACAACCCTCAGACAATTGTATCCACCTAGCTTGCATATCTTTGAAGACACTGATATACGTGTTGCTCTAGACCGTATAGTCACCGGGCTCCCAACTATCAACCCCAACAAGTTAAAGGGGAAGAAGATTGCACGAGTAGACAATCTTCCACAACACATACCAGACATTGAGCCATTGCCTTAACATGAGCATATTCTGACACCAAAAAATAATGAAGCAGATGCTGACATCTACTGGCAGACTGTGATGAGTAATATGCTTCACACCACAGGGTCATCCAATCTTTTAGATGAAGAGAAGAAGAAGATTGACACTGTAGGTAAAGGCTCCTCCTCCTCTAGTAGTTTCATTCACGTGTCAGACATAGTGGTTGTGCCCACTCTACTGACCCCTCACACCCTTGGAGATGAAGAGGAAGCTAAGAGGATGCTTGCTAAATACTATGCTGAGTACAAAGCTGCTCAAGCACTGATAGTTGCAGCTAAGGCAGCAAAAGCAGCAGCTGAAGAAGTAAGAATCCTATAAGAGGTCGCCAAACTGAGAGCTATGTTAGCTACTCAAGAAGAGGAGCAATGACTTCATAATCTGGCTCAAGGAAAGAAGGCCAAGGAAGAAAATGAGAAAAAGCTCAGGGAGTTAGCCTTGAAGCAAGAGGCTGAGGCAGCTCAGGCTGCTGCACTTGTTGCTAAGCAAGCTGTAGACTTGGCTGAAAAGTCTGTAGAATCAACCCCAGCCCAAGAGTGCACTGATCTAGTGTCCACTCAATCCAGGTCCAACACTCCAATTGCAACTTTACCATTAAATGCTGCAGCACAGTCAAACCCTCTACCTGACTTGGCTGCCCTTGAATCTGCATTGGAAACTAAACTGGGATTAAGACTCTCTGTTGAGGTTGCTGCTCAAGTTGAAGCTCAACTGAATGCCAAATTGGAAGAGCAAAGAGCTAGTATCATCAAGGAGGTAACCCTTGCCTTCAATGCCTCCATAGCAGCCATTCTCACTCCTAGACCTACGACGACTCAAGCTCCACCACCGCCATCAAAAGATCCTCTGGCAACAAAAGCTGGAGAATCCTCAACCAAATGGTCAAACCCATCTTCTAAACCATGACTGTGATGGCATTTTCTACTCCATCCTCCACCTTTTTGTTTACGATAAAGGGGGAGAGAATTTTGGATGTATAGAATTTCCAAACAATGCTTAATAAAATAGTAATTGGTTCACTAATTTTTATACACCTCAATTCACTGTTTATTTTTATCCGCTTTACTTATTTCATACTTTAATTTGTCATATGCATCTGCATGATAAACTCAGGGGGAGTTCATCATGTTAATAACTGCGCATACTTAACTGCCATGAAATAATTCACACTCTGATACATACATGTCTATGATTCACTGTCTGTTAAATCAAAATTATAACATGTGATGTCATTTGATGATGTTTGATCCCTAATACTTTGATAGGTTTTGATGATAACAAATGTAATAATATTTGATCAACTAATGATTTTAGACTAAGTGATTTCAGGAAATCAAAGTAAGAACAGACAATGGTAATATCTCTCAACTCAAATCCTACGCTCTAACTGTTTGAGAACTTATATTGGTTATATTTAGCACTGAAAATGGCTATAAACAAATTTAAATAAGTTCTTAACTGTTTATGCTATGTCCCCAGGCCAGACGATGTCTAAAGCTAAGCGCCAGACGATGTTTGAAGCCAAGGCCAGACGATGTCTGATGCAAGGCCAGATGATGTCTAAGGCTAGAACAGACCATGTCTTTTAATTAAGAATGTGTTTGTTAAGCCAGACGATGTCTAAGGCTAGAACAGACCATGTCTTTTAATTAAGAATGTGTTTGTTAAGCTAGACGATGTCTAAGGCTAGAACAAACCATGTCTTTTAATTAAGAATGTGTTTGTTACAGCCAGACGACGCTGCTGTCTGTGCACAAATAAACCATACTTAATCAAGACTAGACTATGTTTGTTAAGCCAGACTTTGTCTATGCAAGAACAAAACGTAAACTGTCATAAGTACTGAGGAATACGTGCTTTATAATTAATTCTTTACTCAAATAAAGGCAATGCTACAACTGAAACAAAGGGAGATACCCTTTGACATTACTTTCTTTGATTCCTCATTTTACTTGCAAGTCTCGTACTATGTAAAGTGTGCAGGTACAACCAAAAGAACCAATCAACATTGGGATGCACACTTTTAGCTAAAAGACAAACTGTAACAGAGACAGAAACCTGCTCCCGTTAGATAAAGCACAGTCAAAGCTACTTCAACACCTACTGTGTGAGACAACAGAAAGAAGTCTTCTTTAACGTTCAAATTCATCAAGCCCACCTTATAAGGAAGACTCTATGAAACAAAAAGAAAAAAAAAAGCAAGAAAGTGAGTAGAACGAATTAAACGAAAACAAAATAACAAAAAATCTAGACAGCAAGAGAAAGCATTCTGAGAGCAAGTCTTGAACATGAGCTGAGAGAAACAGAACACCCATCCTCTACAAGCTCACACAGATTCATCAATTGATTATATCCTCTCCATGAGAGTTATCTGAATCTAATACATTTTTGTATAGAAAGCTAGGAGTGGCTTAATGATAAAAGAATACTTGGGAAGTATAATCTCAGGGGGAGATTCATACTTGTAAATAGAAGTGGTTTAGAATACTTGTAGCCAGTAGTGACATAAAGAATACTTGTAGCTAGAAGTGGTAGTGAAGAATACTTGTTTTGTAATCAGTTGATTATAGTGGAACCCTTTGACAATTGTTAAAGGAGAACTAGACGTAGCTCAGGTTGAGTGAACTAGTATAAAAACAAGCTCTCATTTGCTGTCTTATGTTTACAAATATTTATCTTGCTCACTGTGCTCTTTTGAAAAGATTTTCTAAGCTTTGCCTTGCAAGGATATATTTGCTACTTTAAACTAACATACCCAAATTGTCTTTTGTGTTAAGAATGAAACATTGACATCCAAAGGGATGGAAGTATGATATGTTGAGTTTCTTTCCTTTCCACAGTTCATATGGAGTCTTTTAATAATAGGCTTAATATAAATTCTATTTTGCAAATAACAGGAAGTATTTACAGCTTCTGCCCAAAAGTGCCTAGGAGTCAAGTTATCATTCAACATGGTTTTGGCCATTTTTGTAATGACCTATTTTTCCTCTCAACAACACCGTTTTGCTGTGGTGTTCTTGGTGTTGAGAAGCTGTGAAGAATTCCATTCTCTTCACTAAACCTCTAAAAACTTTCTTTTTCGAACTCTCCTCCATGGTCACTTCTGATAGAAGTTATACATACTCCTTTTTCATTTTGAACACGTTTGCAGAATTTATAGAATTCCTTAAAAGCCTCATCCTTGTGAGTGAGGAATATAACCCATGTCCATCTAGAATAGTCATCAACTATTACTAGTCCATATCTCTTCCCTCTAAGAGATGATGTCCTTGTTGGGCCAAAGAGATCAATATGTAACAGTTCTAATGGTTTGGAAAGGGAAATAGTGTTTTTACTTTTAAAAGATTTTTCACTTGTTTCCCTTTTTGACATGCCTCACAAAGTAAGTTATCCTTATATGACATTGTTGGCAATCCTCTTACGAGGTTATATCTTTGCAATTTTGAGATTAATCTCAAACTTGCATGGCCAAGCTTCTTATGCCATAACCAATGACTTTCTTTGATAGACAGTAAACATGATACATTTTGATCCTTCAGTTCACCAAGATTGATCTTATAAAGATTGCCTTATCTCTTTGTAGAGAAGAGATGTGAACCATTAGAGACTTTGACTATGCATGATTCCTTGTTGAAGGAAACATCATATCCACTGTCGCAAAATTGAATTATGCTCAGTAGATTGTGTTTTAGCCCTTCAACAAATAACACATTCTCAATAGAGATACTAGGAGGAATACCTATCTTACCAGTACCCCTGATTCTCCCTTTCTAATTACCTTCGAAAGTGATTGTACCACCATGCATTGGTGTCAAGTCTAGGAACATAGACCTTGTGCCTGTCATGTGATGTGAGCAGCCACTGTCCAGGTACCATGATTGGTGTTTCTTTCCTACCATCAAGGACATCTGCAACAGGAATTATTTTGTTTTTAAGTACCCATATTCTTTTGGGTCCTTTGGTGTTAGTCTCAGAGGTAGATGACTTGCTTCTTGTAGGCAATTTCTTGCTTTTGGACTTTACATGTCCATTTTCAAAATGTGGTCCATTAGAAGAAGCTTTCTTCATGGTTACTTCTTTCTTTCCTGTGAATCCAATGCCAGATTTGTCATTTGGATGTCTGTTGTATGAAAGAATTTTCTTTAAATTTTCAGACCCACTGACAAATTTTCTTAGAGTACTCTTGAGAGATGCAGCTTCTTTGCGTAATTGAGTAATTTCAGCTTCATCTTTGCTTAAGGCTCTTACCTTGTTTAATTCATCAATTTCCTTAATCAATTCATTCAATTTACTTCTATGTTGTTCCTTTTCTATCCAGTCAGTTCTTTTATCACTAAGCCACTCCTGGCTTTCTATACAAAAATGTATTGGATTTTGATAACTCTCAAGGAGAGGATATAATCAATTGTTGAATCTGCGTGAGCTTGTAGAGGATGGGTGTTTTGTTTCTCTCAACTCGTGTTCAAGACTTGCTCTCAGAATGTTTTCTCTTGCTATCTAGATTTTTTGTTATCCAGTTCACGTTCAATTCATTCTTCTTTTTCTAGCTTTTTTTTTTGTTTCATAGAGTCTTCCTTATAAAGTTGGCTTGATGAATTTGAACGTTAGAGAAGACTTCTTTCCATTGTCTCACACAGTAGAGTGTTGAAGTAGCTTTGACTATGCTTTATCTAATGGGAGCAAGTTTTTGTCTCTGTTACAGTTTGTCTTTTAGCTAAAAGTGTGCATCTCAATGTTGATTGGTTCTTTTGGTTGTACCTACACACTTTACAAAGTACGAGACATGCAAATAATATGAGGAATCAAAGAAAGTAATGTCAAAGGGTATCTCCCTTTATTTCAGTTGCAGCAATGCCTTTATTTGAGTAAAGAATTAATTATAAAGCACATATTCCTCAATACTTATGACAGTTTACGTTCTGTTCCTCCATAGACAAAGTCTGGCTTAACAAACATAATCTGGTCTTAATTAAGTATGGTCTATTCATGCACAGACAGTGTCTGGCTTTAACAAACACATTCTTAATTAAAAGACATGGTCTGTTCTAGCCTTAGACATCATCTGGCCTTGCATTAGACATTGTCTAGCCTTGGCTTCAGACATCGTCTGGCTTGGGGACATAGCATAAATAGTTAAGAACTTATTTAAATCTATTTATAATGATTTTCAGTGCTAAATATAACCAATATAAGTTCTCAGACAGTTAGAGCGTAGGATTTGAGTTGAGAGATATTACCATTGTCTGTTCTTACTTTAATTTCCTGAAATCACTTAGTCTGAAACCATTAGTTGATCAAATATTATTACATTTGTTATCATCAAAACCTATCAAGGTATTAGAGGTCAGACATCATCAAATGTCTTGGTTCTAACACTTTTCTCTTTCTTCTCATGGTTTGCTGAGTATTTCTTGTTGTAGTTCTTCCATCTTGAGCCACCTTTCTTTTTCCACATCTTATGGATTTTTCTTGAGATGAAGGATAGCTCATCATCATCTTCTAATTCTTCTTCATTTGAGGAAGTGGACTCTACTTCTGACTCTTCTGCCTTTAGAGCTTTGGTGGTGTGTCTTTTGGATGATCTAGAGGATTGACTTTTTGATGAAGATGACTTTTTAGGTGTTGTCTGATTTGGCTTGTGAGCTTTTAGAGCCAAAGACTTGCCCTTTTTCAATTTGGCATCTCCTTGCAGTTCTTGCTCATGCAACAATAGAATTCCCACTAGCTCTTCGAGAGGCATATAATCTAGATCTTTGGAAGCTCTAATGGCTGTGACCTGAGGTCTCCATTGTCTAGGCAAGCTACGAAGAATTTTGTCAACATGCTCAGAATTTTCGAAACTTTTACCAAGGTTTCAAACTCATTTGAAATAGTTTGGAATCTAGACAACATATTAGCTATGGTTTCATCTTCTTCCATAGCAAATAGTTCATATTCTGTGGTAAGAACACTTACCTTGTTCCTTTTTACCTGTGAGGACCCTTCATAGGTTATTATGAATGTGTCCCATCTGTCTTTGGCAGATTTGAACTGGCTTATCTTTCTGTGCTCAGTTTCTAAGATGCATGCATGTATTGCATTTCTTGCTCTGGAGTTGAGGACAAATTTGTTCTACTGTGCCTCAGTCCATTGTTCTTGTGGGATCTCAGCTTCATTATCATCAACTAGAATATAATCTTCATTTTCTACAACATCCAGCATGTCTATATGACATGATTCAAAGTATGTCTCCATTCTTTGTCTCCAATATGTGAAGTTTTCACCCTTGAAGATTGGAGGTTTGTGTAGACCCTTCTCCATCCTTGTGTAGGATCTTTAGCTCTGTACTGTGAAGATAGTTATCAAAGACCATGCTCTGATACCAATTGAAATACACAAGAACACACTAGAAGGGGGGGTTGAATAATGGGTTTAAAACTTTCTCGTAAATACTATTAGTTCACAAGTTGCCTTCTTGGATATATGTTAGTTTAAATCAACAAATATATCCTTGCAAGGCAAAGCTTAGAAAGTCTTTCCAAATGAGCACAATGAGCAAGATAAATATATGTAATCACAAGATAGCAGATAAGAGCTTGTTTTTATACTAGTTTACTCAACCTAAGCTACGTCCAGTTCTCCTTTAACAACTATTAAGGGTTTCACTATAATCAACTGATTACAAAACAAGTATTCTTCACTACCACTTCTGGCTACAAGTATTCTCTATGCCACTCCTGACTACAAATATTCTAAACCACTTTTGATTACAAGTATGAATCTCCCCTTGAGATTATACTTCCCAAGTATTCTTTTATCACTAAGCCACTCCTGGCTTTCTATACAAATATGTATAAGATTCAGATAACTCTCAAAGAGAGGATATAATCAAATGTTGAATCTACGTGAGCTTGTAAAGGATGGGTGTTCTATTTCTCTCAGCTCTAGTTCAAGACCTTATCTCATAATGCTTTCTCTTGCTGTCTAGATTGATTTCGTTATTCAATTCACATTCAATTGTTCATCTCTCTTCTTTTTTCTCGTTTCAAAGTGGCTTCCTTATAAAGTGAGCTTCATGAATTTTAACGTTGGAAAAGACTTCTTTCCATTGTCTCACACAGTAGAGTGTTGAAGTAGCTTTGACTATGTTTTATCTGACAGGAGCAGGTTTCTGTCTTTGTTACAGTTTGTCTTTTAGCTAAAAGTGTGCATCCCAATGCTAATTGGTTCTTTTGGCTATACCTATACACTTTATATAATATGAGATATACAAGTAATACGAGGAATCAAAGAAGTAATGTCAAAGGGTATCTCCCTTTGTTTCTGTTGCAGTAGTGCCTTTTTATGAGTAAAGAAATAATTAAAAAACGCATATTCCTCAGCACATATGACAAATTATGATCTGTTCTTGTACAGACAAAGTCTGGCTTAACAAACATAGTCTGGTCTTGATTAAGTATGGTCTGTTCATGCACAGATAGCGTCTAGCTTAACAAACACATTCTTAATTAAAAGACATGGTCTATTCTAGCCTTAGACATCGTCTGGCTTGGCATCAAACATTGTCTGGCTTAGCCTCAGACATCTTCTGTTCTGGCCTCGAACATTGTCTGGCCTGGGCATTGCATGATCTGTTAAAAACTTATTTAAATCTATTTAAAGGCAATTTCAATGCTAAATTTAATCATTATAAGTTCTCATACAGTTAGAGCGTAGGATTTGAGTTGAGAGATTTTACCATTGTGTTCTTACTTTGATTTCCTGAAATCACTTAGTCTCAAATTATCAGTTGATCAAATATTATTACATTTGTTATCATCAAAACCTATCAAGGTATTAGAAGTCAAACATCATTAAATGCCTTGGTTCTAACAAACATGGTTAACTGGACTCAAGACCTCGAAAATGAGGCATGTCGTTGATATGGCTATGGTACCTCAAAACAGGAAGAAAGGTTATCAATTTTGAATGATAGGCCTATTCCATAGAGAGGAAAACATGTAGCGAAGTTCAAAGTGGAGAACGATATGAAAACTCTAAAGATCATGATGGAGAATATTGAAATTGAGATGATAATGTAAAAAAATATATTGTGGATGCTTGCTTGACAAATATCCATGTAAGTTGGGTGAACATTTGGGGGGGGAGGGGGGGACTACTACCCATACCCATCCCACCTTGTTGTCATTCCCTACGTACACTTTTATATAGATGATCACAATAACTAACATATTATTAGGTATTCCATCTAATGAATGATAACAAACCACGAGCTGAGTTGAAACAAATCTCAATTTAAGCCTTTTAGTCTCTACCTCAAGAAGTCGAAAAAATCCAATCCCTTTTGCAGTTAACAAACACACTAAAAAAACAAATTTGAAATCATAAGAAATTATTTATTCCTTATTCAGTAAATGTGCTATTGTGATCTTTGGTATATGGGACAAATTGATTGTAAGTAAACTTTTTATGTGAGGTTGAGTACGTAAATTTTTTTCATAATTGTTTGTTTTTTATGTTGAAAATTCACAGACAATAGCATATGTATTTTTGGGCCTACTTGGGTCAACTTCTCTGAAAACTAAAATTAGTTGATGCACGAGTTAACTTGTAGAAGATATCTCATCTTTTAGAGAAGTTATAAGAGATAAGCTAATTTTAGCCTTAACATAAAGGCGAATACATAACTTATCAAAGTGAAATAAAAACTTAATTGCAAAGTAGGTAGTTAATAACAATCCTTTCATGTGTTATAGCGAGGACACAAAGCAGCTCGTTGTCTCTCCTTAAGGTTGTATCGTGTCACACATTTCTTTGCTATGGTCATGCTCTTGTTCTCGACCATTATCGTGCCTTACATATCTTAGGGTTTTCAAGGCTTCCATAGTTGTGGTAATGATGTTTAGGTTTAGGGGAAGAAGATGACTCTAAACATCCTTGTTTCACTTATGAGTTTTTGTTTAAACAAAAACAAGCATCATATACCTAAATAATTCATTTCACTTATTGAGTTTTTTTTTTAAAATTAAAAATTAAGGCTAAAGTAAATTGAATCATTAAACCCCACGTTTTTACCTCAACAAACCCCCTCCACATATTTATATACATTCTCGACTTTGACTCAGTCACGCATACTCCCACCCTCTTAACCTTAGCTCCACACAACCTTCAACCTTTTTTTAGCAAGTCTTTTGGTGACTTTTTTGGGGGCACTATTAGCGTCTATTTTGGAAATTCTCCACAAATCTTTTCTTCTATTTCTTCCATGTTTCCTACTTCTTTTGAACTTTGTTAGTTGGTTCTAGCCTTAAGTCATAGAGGCTTAAACTTTTTTTATTTGTTTTCCTCAATTGTTTGTTCTTTTGGATATGCAAACAATAATGACTATTTTTCTATTTTGGGCGTGATGTCTTTTTATGAAGGTTTTGTTTTTTGTGGAAAATTTGTTATGAATCTTAATTCTGCATGTGTTCAAAATTAAGATGCATACCCAAGTTCCCCAAAATATCAAAACTTGCAGAACAACACATCACCATGTCCAAAATAGAAAAATAGTCATTATTTGCATATACAAAACAACAAACAATTAAGGGAAAAAAAGTTTAAGCCTCTAAGACATTAAGGCTAGAGTCAATTAACAAATTTGTTAAGATATAAGAAACTTAGAAGTAATAAAAGAAAATGGTTGTTGAAGGTTTCCGGAATAGTCACTGATAGCACCCTCGAGAAAGCTGCCAAAAGACTTGCCAAAAAAAGGTTAAGAGTGGTGTAGAGCTAGGGTTAATAGGACAAGAGTAGGCATAACAGAGTTAAAGTCGAGAATGTGAATGTGTGGAGGGGGGTTGTTGTGGAAAAAACGTGGGATTTTTTTTTTGAGTAAAATGACAATTTTACTTTATCCTTAATCTTTCTATAAAAAAAACCCTCAATAAGTGAAATGAATCGTTTAGGTATATTTTGTTTTTTTTTGTTTGAAAAAACTAATAAGTGAACAACGACGTTTTGAGTCATCTTCCCCTACACCTAAACATCATTGTTGCGACTACAAAAGCCTTGAAAAGTCCGAGATAAGGTGTGATAATGGGCATGCACATAAGCATGACAACTACAAGAGCAAAGTGTGACACGATGCAACCTTAAGAAGAGGTGGCAGGCCACTCCGCATCCCTGCAATATCACATGAAAGGGTTTTATTAACTACTTTGCAATTAAGTTTTTATGTCAACTAGGTTGATCAAAGTCTAGGATTTGGAAAATAATCACCTCTACCTTTCCAAATGTTATCATATGGCCATTGATTGACATGTGGATGGGATCTTTTCCATGACTACTATGATAACAATTTGATATTTTTATGGCCCTAATCAAAGGAGGAAGGTTAAGAAAAAAAAAGTCAAAATTACAGTTAATAAAGTGAACATCCTTTTTTTGTTAACTGAAATAGAAACATTATTAGTTTCACTAGGACTAGGTAAAATAAAGTCAAGTCCCAAAAAGTTAGTTCATCTAATAGAGCAAGAAAAAATAACTAAATTATGTATGAACTCACATCATATTGACAAAGATAACAATGGTATAGCCAATTGTAGTTCTAAACAGATTGACATATTGGATCAGGCCACATAACTTGACATTTTTTTCCACCTAAAACCCAAAAGGAATGGCAAGTCAGTTTCAAGTCATACATGATTTCTCTAGTTAATGACTGAGTTTTTACCAAATGGAAAAATAAAATTTTAAAAGCCTACTAAAATTTAAAATGTGACTTTGCAAATCTTATATGATGCTAAGAAATACTCTTACAAGAATTCGTGACAACAACAATACCTCATCTCTAAGGCAAAGCTGCTCAAGAACTCGAACCCCAATTGCATATCCAGCATTCTCCAGTCTGGTGGATTTACATTGTTAAATAGAAAACTAATTCACATCAATTTGAATATATACATTAAAACATTAATCTCATAAGAAGATTTCAATTTCAGTGTCAATGTCAAGAAGTAGATTCAATGGCACACCATGTGATGTTGGCAGCTTGAAACATCATTTTACAAACACCAGAGACGATAAAGTAATATTAAAAATCATATTCTCAAATCTTTATCTCACAAGAATAGTCCCAAATTAATAAAAATTTGAAGAGAGAGAGAGAGATTTCTATATAAAGCAGATGTAGCAATTCATAAGGCTTTGACAGCAATCTCATGATTGCTAAAGTAATGAATTTTTGGTCTGCTCTCAATCTTCTCACCGATCTAGTGTGTGTTTGGATAAGAGAATTGATTCTGAATGAAATTGATTTTGCCAAATTAATTTTTGTTATAATTGATTTTGAAGTTATGTTTGGATAATTTTGTTTAGAATCGATTTTGTCATAATCAATTCTCCAACGATAAACCAAACACACACATCTCTAATCTACCAATTAATTCACATGCATCTGATCACCACTTTTGAATTGGATCCAGTTTATTGATCCACCTTACAAACTATTCTCTAAATACAACAAATTAAATATGCATCAAGAACAATAAAACTTGGTACCTAAGGAGTGAGGTATCACGCAACCTTAAACTCATGAAGGTCTAGACCATCCGTTTCTTCAATTCCATATCTCTAAGAGCCATCTAGTAGGTGACTTTTGTGACCTAGCATGTCAGATCCATGATCGATCCATCTACTAACCCTTTTTTTCATATCCGACCCTGAGATTATCTGATTATAATAAGACTTGTTTCTGTGAAACTTTAGGAAGTTATAAGACTTTTAGAGATTTAAGCTATAACAAGTTGAAACAAGAAGATTTTAGAGATAAGTATTAACGGAGAAAAGCACATATATAAGTGTTGTATTGGAGTAGAAGCACAATGATTATAAAGAAAATGAAAAGGACAAAAGAAGAAGAAGGAAGAATTAACTACTTTTTTTTATGTGTAAAATATTAAATTTATACTATATTGAATTTTTTTATTCCTTGGTCAATGTTTAGATAAACCAAGAAGACGAGTGTGAACCTCTCTTTCCTTAAATTATCAATATGTTTTGAATTTTTTTTTAAAAAACGTCCTTATAAATGATTTTTTAATGAAAAATAATAATTAAATTAAAATATTTAAATACGCTTTAGGTATGAATTTATTTATTTTTATTTATATTACATTCCATTTTAAGTCTTGTACCATTTTAAATATGAAGAAAAATAAAGGAAAAGAAAGGAAAAAATTTATTTTTAAAATATAATATATGTATTATCATCCTTAAAATCTTATGCTGTCTTGAAACTGTTTAGATAAAGAAAACATCTAACCTTTAACCATAAAGAAAACTGTTTAGACACTATATTGATAAAACAAACAAAATTCAATATATAAATATATGTTAAATAAGGTTTACCAAACAAAGTATTTTAAATCTATTGTTGTAATTAAGAATTCAAAAAATTAGTAGGTTAAAATATTTTTTAAAAAAAATCTGAAATCTGAAATAAAATTAAAGAATAAAAATTCTCAATAGGTAAAAATAACAAAATATTAATTAGCTATATTATTAACTAATTTTAGTAACGTTCTTTTATTTTAATATATAATATTAATTACAAGATCAAGTATTAATTACTAACTATTAAAAATTTAAAATTTCCATATCATTATTACAAAAATATTAAAGAATAATGTCAATACATATTAAATATAATTTAATGAATAATCCAAAAATATTTAATAAATATTAAATATAATTTAATGAATAATTCAAAAAGTATTTATTATACTTGTTGTAATTAATAATCAAAACCTCAATTGCAATATTTTAAAAAAAACTAAATCTAAATTGAATTTAAAGAATTAAAATTATAAATATTAATAAAACATAGATCAATTTCCGTACACCTACGAATGACCAAAAAAAATAAAAATAAAATAATATATATATATATATACACACTCATTGATGAGGCAAGTAGCAAGGTACCTCTATATGTGATTATCTTACCAAGATTTCTAATTTATTTTTAATGTAAAATTACTTTCTAAGTAAATATATTGTTTACAAAATTATTTTTTTAATTAGTATAAATGAAATACATAAGAATACATTAGAAGGGAGGGGTTGAATAGTGGGTTTAAAACTTTTTCGTAAATACTATCAGTTCACAATTTGCCTTCTTGGATATATGTTAATTTAAATCAACAAATATATCCTTGCACGACAAAACATTAAAAGCCTTTCCAAAAGAGCACAGTGGGCAAGATAAATATATGTAATCACAAATCAGTAAATGAGAACTTGTTTTTATACTGGTTCACTCAACCTGAGTTACGTCCAATTCTCCTTTAACAACTGTTAAAGGGTTCCACTATAATCAATTGATTACAAAACAAGTATTTTTCACTACCACTCCTGGCTACAAGTATTCTCTATGTCACTACTGGCTACAAGTATTCTAAACCACTTTTGGTTACAAGTATGAATCTCCCCTTGAGATTATACTTCCCAAGTATTCTTTTATCATTAAGCCACTCCTGGCTTTCTATACAAATATGTATAAGATTCAATTAACTCTCAAAGAGAGGATATAAACAAATGTTGAATCTTTGTGAGCTTGTAGAGGATGGACATTCTCTTTTTCTCTTAGCTCATGTTCAAGACCTTTTCTCAGAGTGCTCTTTCTTGCTATCTAGATTGATTTGAGTTATTCTATTCTAGTTCATTCGTCTTCTCGTTGCATGAAGGCATCCTTATATATTGAGCTTCATGAATTTGAACATTGGAAAAAACTTCTTTCCGTTGTCTCACACAATAGAGTGTTGAAGTATCTTTGACTGTGCTTGATGTGACAGGAGCAGGTTTCTGTCTCTGTCATACTTAGCTTTTAGCATAAAGCATGCATATCGATGCTAATTTGTCCTTTAGCTATACTTACACACTTCACATAATTCAAGACATACAAGCAATACGAGGAATCAAATAAAGTAATGTCAAAGAAGGTCTCCCTTTCTTTCTGTTACAGTAGTGCCTTTATTTGAGTAAAGAATTAATTATAAAGCACATATTCCTTAGCACATATGACAGATTATGTTCCGTTGCTGCACAGACAATGTTTGGCTTAACAGACATAGTCTGGTCTTGATTAAGTATGGTTTGTTCGTGCACAGACAACGTTTGGCTTAACAGACACATTTTGGAATGAAGGACATGGTCTGGTCTAGCTTCAGACATCGTCTGTCTTAGCATCAGGCATCATCTGGCTTAGCATCAGACATCTCCTGGCTTAGCATCAAGTTATCTGACCATGTTCCATACATGGTTTGATCCAGTACATATGCATAGTCTGGTCTTAGACTTGCATGAGTCCTTCCAAGATATTCATGGTCTTTTTGAGAACTTTATTTTAATCTGATTTCAAGCATTTATAGTGTGTGACTTACTCATCATCAGTTATCAGACAGTTAAGATGAAAGTGAGAGTTAGAGTGATTATACCATTGTCTATTCTTACTTTATTTCCTAAAATCACTTAATCTGAAATTATTAGTTGATCAAATATTATCACATTTGTTATCATCAAAACCTATCAAGGTATTAAGGGTTAGACATCATCAAATGTCTTAATTCTAACAATAAATATATGTTTCAAAAAATATGCAAATATACTTGTTGATACCCACGAATATATATAAAAAAAATGTGGATACTTGCTTAATGAATACCCATGTAAGTATGGTGAACATGGGGGACTACTATCCATACCCATTCCTCCTTAGTGTCATCTCTTCGTACTGTACAGTTTTATATAGACGATCACAATAACTAACATATTATTAGGAATTCCATCATCTAATGAATGAAAAAAAATCACATATTGAGATGAAACAAATTTCAATCAAAACCTTTTATTTTCTACTTCAAGAAGCCAAAAAAAATCCTAGCCTTTTTCTAGTTAACAAGCACAAGAAAAAAAAAAGTTTGAAATTTCATTTTCAACGATTCTATAAGGATTTGAAAATACCAACAGATTATTTATGCATTATGTATTCAATCAATTTGCTCTCATGATCTCCGGTATATAGGACAAATTGATTTTAAAGTAAATTTTTTTATGTGAGGTTAAGTGCATAAATATTTTAATAGAATTTTCTTTTTCTATGTTGAAAATTCATAGACAATATCATATGTGTTTTAGGGCCTATTTGGGTTAATTTCTCTAACATTAATGGTAAAATTAGCTTTTACATTAGCTAACTTGTAGAAACTCTCTCATCTTTAGAGAAGTTATATGAGAAATTAATTTTAGCCTTAACATAAAGGCTTATAAAAAAAATTAATTGTAGAGCAGTTAATAAACCCTTTCACGTGCTATAGCGGGGACATAGAGTGGCCCCCTAGTGTTGGTTATTTAGATTGACCAAATAAAATAATCAAATGAAAGAGCAGATCGCATTACGTCAAATTATTGAAGAAGAGAGATTTAGAAATACCTAACTCCATAGAGATTGTGATTGACACACACATAGTTGATTGATCTTCCTCAACCAAATCTCCTTACTCCTGATGGAACCTTCGTTTTCTCTCAGATGGGGAGAGGAGAAAACTGTTTTCTGATTTGGTATATTGGGGACCATCATCGTGCTTTATGTTTTTAACCCATTAGAGTTCCCATTATGCCCTAATGGGTAAAACTACCAATCCACTTATTAATTCCATATTATTTTCTATTGGCAATCTAAGGACTCTCTAAATTAGATCACTTAAATTGAGCCATCTAAATGTGAATAACTAATATAAATGCTAAAATTAATATTTAGTCCATATTAATTAATTAGGAATAAATAAATTCCTAACAATCTCCCACTTGGACTTCATATTAATTTTAGATATTTATATCACAGAGTTCTTTAGGCGTGCAACCGTACGTTATTCATTTTTAAACTCCCCTTTAACAATCTGGTCCATCTCATATAAGAACAAGGAACTACTGCGGTTTTTGTCACAAACTCAACGTGACTAAGCCACAATGATCATCATTATTACTTATATTTGATGACATAGATCAAATATGGATAAGTGGTATGAAAATAACATGTCATGTGATCTTAATCATGTTTATTTTCAATTAGTCCAAACTTTATTCTTTATAGAGATCAATCCAAATGCAATAAAATCACATATAAAACATAACATAAATTCATAATAAGATGATAAACATCAACTTTATTTCTACAGAAAATCCAAACAATAAAATGTTTGAGAAACATAAGATATAGAACATAACTATGACTCCCACTAAACTTAGGTACTATCAGGAATTACACCCATATGAGCAGTGTGCTCATGAAAGACTTTAGGTACCAACCTTTAGTAAGTGGATCAGCTAGCATGGAATGAGTCCCTATATGTTCTATGCAAATTTGTTTATTTTGAACTCTTTCCTTAATAACCAAAAACTTAATGTCAATGAATTTTGAGTTGGTTGCACTCCTATTATTGTTGGAGTAATGAACTTTTGAGTTATTGTCATAGTAAATTTTCAATGGTCTTTCAATGTGATTGACCACTCTTAGACTAGTGACAAAGTTTCGCAACCACGTTCCGTGATTAGATGCCTCAAAACAAGCAACAAACTCCACAACCATAGTCGAAGGAGTTATCAAAGTCTGTTTAACGAACTTCCAAGAGATAGCTCCCTCAGCTAACATAAATATGTATCCAGATGTGGAGCGTTTGCTATCTTGACATCCAGCAAAATTAGAGTCTGAGTACCCAATGATCTCTAGATGATCAAACTTCTGATAGGTAAGCATGTATCATTTTGTTCTCTTTAAGTAACGCATTACGTGTTTTGCTACTTTCTAGTGCTGTATTCTAGGATTACTCAAGTATCTACCCAAAACTCCCACAACAAACGATATGTCGGGACGAGTACAAACTTGAGCGTACATTAAACTTCCCACTGCTAATGAGTAGGGAATCTTTTGCATCTCAGTTCTTTCAAGGTCATTACTAGGGCATTGTTTGAGACTAAATTTGTCTCCTTTAGCTATAGGGGTGTCCCCTGGATTACTATCTTTCATGCCGAATCTTTCTAGAACCTTATCGATATAATTCTCTTGTGACAGCCTTAGGATACCTTGAGAGCGATCTCTTAATATCTTGATGCCTAGCACAAAGGAGGCTTCCCCAAGATCTTTCATTTCGAAATTTTCCGTTAGAAATCTCTTGGTCTCATGTAAGAAGCTTATATCGCTGCTAGCAAGCAGTATGTCATCGACATATAATACCAGGAATATGTATTTACTCCCACTAAACTTATGATATATACAATCATCAACCACATTTACCTCAAAACCATATGAGGTAATGACTTGATGAAATTTGTAATACCATTAACGGGGAAGCCTGTTTGAGACCATAAATGGATTTCTTTAGTTTGCACACCATAGACTTTTGGTCATCAGACACAGTTTTCTGATTGCACCATATAGATTGTTTCTTCAATGTTACCATTTAGAAACGCAGTTTTAACATCCATCTGATGTAACTCTAAATCAAAATGAGTTACTAGTGCCATTATTATCCTAAAAGAATCCTTTGAAGATACTGGAGAAAAGGTTTCTTTATAGTCAATGCCTTCTTTTTGAGTAAAGCCTTTAGCAACTAGACGAGCCTTATATCTCTCGATATTACCCTTTGAATCCTTCTTGGTTTTAAATATCCATTTACAACCAATGGGTTTCACACCTTTAGGTAATTCAACGAGATCCCAAACGTCATTGTCTTGCATAAACTTCATCTCATCCTTCATGGCATCGATCCATTTTTTAGAGTTAGAACTGTGCATAGCTTGACAAAAGTTGATTGGATCATCCTCTATTAAACCAACACCATCCTCATGTTCTTGAAGAAAGATAATGTAATCATCTAGGATTGCACTTCTCCTCTCTCTAATGGATCTTCTTAATGGAACTTCTTGAGGTTGTTGAGGTTGCTCTATAGGTATTGGAAGGAGAACCTCATTGTTATCTAGTTCTAGAACAATGTTATCAACAACAGTTTGAACATTGTCTTCTATTACTAGAGTGGTGTCTTGAACAGTAATAGGTATGAGGACTTGATCACTGTTAATGACAGGTTCTTCCTCAAAGACAACATTCCTTATGTTCTCTTCCTTTCCAAACTCAATATCCTCAAGAAATCTCGCATTTCCCGTTTCAAAAAATGATCTTGAAGTGGGATTGTAAAACTTATAGCCCCGAGAGCATTCAGCATAGCCAACAAAGTAGCAGCTAACTGTTCTTGTGTCCAGCTTTCTTTCATGTGGCTTATAAGGTCGTGCCTCAGCTGGACAACCCCAAATGTGCAAGTGCTTGATGCTTGGCTTTTTGCCAATCCAAAGTTCATAAGGGGTTTTATTAACTACTTTACTTGGCACCCTATTAAGGATGTAAACTGCAGTCTTTAATGCTTCTCCCCAAAGTGACTTTGGCAAAGATGAATGACTAATCATACTCCTTACCATATCCTTAAGAGTCCAGTTTCTTCATTCTACTACACCATTCATGCTAGGTTTGCCTGACATAGTGTATTGCGGAACAATTCCACACTCTTTGAGAAAAAGCACAAAAGGCCTTGGACGTTGTTCTCCTGATCTGTCATATTTGCCATAGTATTCACCACCATGGTCAGATTTGACAACTTTAATTTTCTTTCCAAGTTGAAGTTCAACTTCAACTTTGAAAGCCTTAAAAACGTCTAGGGATTGGGACTTCTCATGTATTAAATACAGGTAACTGTATCTAGAAAAGTCATCTATGAACGTAATAAAATATTGTTGTCCATTCCAAGATGCCAAAAGGAATGGACCACAAATATCAATATGTATTAATTCTAAGACATCTTTAGCTCTTTCGGTACCTAATTTCCTTATGTTTGTTCGTTTTCCCTTTATGCATTCAATACAGACATCAAAGTCTGATAAATCCAATGAATCAAGAATTTCATCCGACACAAGTCTCTAAATTCTCTGTTTAGAGATATGGCCTAAACGCTTGTGCCATAAAGTGGTTGAATTCTCAATTAATTTTTCTTTTGTGCCATGTGTTGTTTGCAGTATTTCAATATAGGAACCAACAACATCAAGCATGTAAAGATTATCAATTAAATAACCAGAACCAACAATATTTGAATTTTGGTAGAGACTAACTTTATTATTTCCAAATGAACAAGAAAATCCAAATTTGTCCAAACTAAAAATAGAAATCAAATTCCGCCTAAAAGACGGTACAACAAATGTCTCAAACAAATCCAAATAAAATCCAGTTTTTAATTGTAATCTGAAAGTTCCAATAGCCTCTACTACAACCTTTTGTCCATTGCCCATAAAGATGAATTTTTCATCATCACTTGGCGGTCGACTCCACAGGCAACCTTGCATAGTTATACTTATGTGAGTAGTAGCACCAGAATCCACCCACTAAGTATCCATAGGTACAAAAGCTAAATTAATTTCAGAACAAACAAAAGTAAAAAATTTACCTTTCTTTACATGCCAAGCGGCATACTTGGGACACTCTTTCTTCATGTGTCCCGACTTCTTACAGAAGTAACAGGTAAATTCTTCAACTTTCTTTGATTTCTTTTGCTGAGAAGACTCTTCTGCAGCATCCTTAGCATTTTTCCTCTTTTTATTGTGAGAGGTCAAAGTCAAATGAGCACTTTCATTCCTATCCCTTCGCAACCTCTCTTCCTCTTGCCCACATTGAGATATAAGCTCATTTAAGGACCATTTGTCCTTCTAAGTGTTATAACTCACTTTGAATTGTCCAAAGTGTGGAGGAAGTGAGATCAAAACCAAGTGCACAAGTAGGTCTTCACCAAGCTCTAACTTTAGTGCCTTAAGTTTTGATGTGAGATTAGACATTTCTATAATGTACTCTCTGACATTTCCTTTTCCCTTATACCTCATGGAGATGAGTTTAGCCAAAAGGCTGCTCATCTCCACCTTTTCATTATGGGCAAAGTATTGTTCAATTTTCATAAGAAAATTCCTTGCACTTTGACCCTCAACAATAAAGCCCCGAAACGCCTCTGGTATAGAACGCTTTATGATCATAAGACACATTCGATTGGACCTCTCCCATTTCTCAATTTTTGCCTCATTAGAGACTTTCGAAGTGGAAATGGGTGGTTTCTCCCTCAGTGCTAGATCCAAATTCATACAACCGAGAACAATTTCTACAGTTTCCTTCCAGACCTTAAAATTCGTCCCATTCAACATTGGGATAGAATTTACTTTAGGAGAAACATTCACAGCAGTGGCAACTATAATAGAGAACAAAATTAAATTAATAACATGATTATAAATTACCAAATAGTCCATATATATAAAAAAAAATTATATATATAAAACAAAACATGCAAATATTTCACACAATGGACTCGTAACAAGATACCCAACACAACATTAATTCCTAATCTTTGGATAGAAAAATTAATTTGTAAACGATACTCTCAACGCAATGATCAAATATTAACAATTAGTTCTGTCAAATAATAGCCTTTCTTTGGACTGACTATTATTCACATGAAAAAATTACTTTATGATTATTACATACTTATCATCACAAGTATGTTATTATTTGGCCAAATTGTGTCTTCCTTTGGGCCGAGCACAATTCGCATAAATAATCTCATACAAACATCTATGTAATTTTAATCAAATTAGTTTACACAATAGGGATTACTTTGGCAATGTATTGTTTCAACCAACTCAATTAAAAATTACCAGACATAAAAAAATAGGAAGAGTTCATAAAATTTGCACCCAAACTGATAATAATAATTATATGAAAATAATCATTACTAATTTATGAACAGTGAATAAAATTATCAATTCCAATTTTTTTTTATCACTGTTACACGAAATTAAAATATATGTATATATATGGACAGGCCAAAAAAAAAAAATGAACACTGACGCATAAAAATAATTCCCATCAATGACCAATAATAACACGCATTGCACAGCAAGGTGCAAAAAGAATGCACAACATGCAGGTGCCAAAAAAAATAACGTGCAGCAATTGTTAAAAAAAAAAATTACAACCATGGTTAAAAGGAATTAGCACTATTCACACTTTGAATTCACGATCCAATGTGTAGTGCATAGTGTGTAATCGGACTCCAATTACAAAAGGCACAGAAAATTAAAATTCATATAGCATAAAAAATCATATAGTATCCATGCCAATTCTTAAAACCAAGATCGACGCACAAATATCATAATGAACAAATGATCATGTACACGTCGGCACACCAATTCATGAATGGCACAAACACCATGAATAGTATGCAAGTAATCATAGGCACTCAATTTTCTCCCAAATTAAATATAGGGTTCATAAAATTGAATGAGGAATTTAGGTAAAATTTAATCACTTTTAATCCCAATAATCTAACAGTAACGGAGGCTCTGATACCACTTGTTGGTTATTTAGATTGACCAAATAAAATAACCAAATGAAAGAGCAGATCGCATTACGTCAAATTATTGAAGAGAGATTTAGAAATACCTGACTCCATAGAGATTGTGATTGACACACACAGCGAAAGCCTTTTGTTGATCAATAACTATTGGTTGATTGATCTTCCTCTCCTTACTCCTGATGGGACCTTCGTTTTCTCTCAGATGGGGAGAAGAGAAAACCATTTTCTGATTTGGTATATTGGGGACCATCACCGTGCTTTATGTTTTTAACCCATTAGAGTTCCCATTATGCCCCAATGGGTAAAACTGGCAATCCACTTATTAATTCCATATTATTTTCTATTGGCAGTCTAAGGACTCTTTAAATTAGATCACTTAAATTGAGCCATCTAAATGTGAATAACTAATATGAATGCTAAAATTAATATTTAGTCCATATTAATTAATTAGGAATAAATAAATTCCTAACACCTAGCTCTCCTTAAGGTTGCATCATGTCACACCTTGCCTTGCAACTCTCGCACTACAAGAAATGTCACTATTAGTAACACACAAAAAGTGTCACTATAGGTACACTATCTGTGGGTATAGCTCTGTTGAACGTTTACCCACACATGATTTCAATGTAGATTTTGAGTGAGATTCACAGACAAATACAAATGTAATGTCACTATAGCCTATAGTGACACTTAATAACATTTGCAAGAACAAGTTTATTTACATATACCAATAATGTGTCCTGTCACTATAGTTTATAGACAGTTTTTTCTCCAAGACATTTGATGATGTTTGACCCCTAATACTTTGATAGGTTTTGATGATAACAAATGTGATAATATTTGATCAACTAATGATTTCAGATTAAGTGATTTCAAGAAATCAAAGTGAGAACAAACAATGGCAAAATCACTCACACTCTCACTTACGCCCTAATTGTTTGATAACTCGTAATGATTAATCAAACACTATAATTGCTTCTAATAAGACTAAAATAAGCCATGGAATAGACCATGGTAAGTCATGAAAAGACTCATGCAAAGTCTAAGACAAGACCATACAACAGTCTCGGATAGACTATGTAAAGTCTTGGGATAGACAACACGAGTCTAGGAGCAGACTATGCATATGTACTAGACTAGACCGTGTATGGAACACAGTCGAACAATGCAAAACTAAGTAAGACGATGTTTGAAGCTAAGCCAGACGATGTCTGAAGCTAGGCCATACCCATGTCCTTCATTCTAGACCATGGTCAATTAGACCAGACTATGTCTGTTAAGCTAGACGTTGTCTGTGCAAGAACAGAATATGGTCTATCGTATGTGCTGAGGAATATGTGATTTATAATTAATTCTTTACACAAATAAAGACACTATTATTACAGAAAGAAAGGGAGATACTCTTTGATCTTACTTTCTTCTATTCCTCGTATTGCTTGCATGTCTTGAATTGTGTGAAGTGTGTAGGTACAGCCAAAAGACTAATAAGAATTGGGATGCACACCTTAAGCAAAAAGCCAACTATGACAGAGACAAAAACCTGCTCCTGTCACATCAAACACAGTTAAAGCACTACAAGAAAAATGACATCTACCTACCATCACATTTACCTACGAGCTTAATTTATTGTAGGTAAAACCTATAAAAAAATCTACCTACAAATATTTAATGTAAGTAAAACTCAAAGACTTCTACCTATTATTTTTTTGTGTAGGAAAAACCTAGTAAAATTTTAAAAAACTTCTACCTACAAAGAGTGAGTGTAGGTAAAACCTTACATGTTTTATACCTACGGATATAATTTAATGTAGTTAAAAATTAAAAATACCTTATACCAATACAAAAAAAATATGTTTTTATTGACTATTTCTTTCTGGTGGTTAGTAGAAACCTCCAGAAAATAAAACCTTTTTTGGCATTTAAACATTTATTATTTTTTTTATTTTCTTTTTCTTTAAAAACCTTCTTAACTTAGCCGCTCTCTCCCCTCTTTCTCTTTCTTTTTCAAAGTCGCAAACCCTAGGCAAAGGTTCTCACTACTCCATTGCTCACTCTTGAGTCGCATCCAAATCCATTAACCTTGTTTCTGTACGACGATAAGTTGCTCTATATGACAGTAGAAGCAACAATGAGAGCAATTAGAATCGCGTTTGAGAGAAGAGAAAATCAGCAGAATAGTGAAGAAAATTGCAAGGAAGTAACATCGATTGGGAATGGTGAAGCCTCTGGTCTCCAATGAGGTTTGCAAGTAGTTCGTGAATCTGTGTAACGCTTTCGACGAAGGTAGTGTCTTTCACCAATCTCTCTCTTTTCTTTATGTGTTGGATTTAGGATGCGAGTTTAACGCTCTATTATTCTCAGATATTAGATCTATTGGATATCATGGCTCATTACTGATTTACCCTAATTTTTGTGTTATCTTGCCATCAATTTTGATTATAAACTATTTTGAACACAATAAGCTATTTTGAACAAACACATAGTATCTCTTCTTCTGAAAAGTTTTAGAAATGATTTTTGGATAATTTTTTTTATAAACAATAAGGTTGTTATGTGAATTTTTGGTCAAACTCCTCTATGTCGTGTTTTGAATGAGAGAGCTTTGCAATTCTAAGTGATCATGTGATAAATTAGTTAGATGCTTCTTGTAGTTGTTTTTTTTTATAGGAAAAAAAATGGTATTATTCAACCCTTGTGTATTCATTTTTCACAATGTGTAGGAACTTGAACCCATAGATTGGGATTATTATAGAAAAGGATTTGGCACAGGTTTGGTGGATATGTACAAGGAGCATTATGAAAGTATGTGAACTCTATGGAGAATACTGTGAGTTTTGATTATTTGCATTGAAAGCATGCATGTTCATAATTAATTCATTGATCTGGTACCTGATTCTATATATTATTTATTTATTTGTCAATTGCAATTCATCAATGAGAATAATTTTGTCACTATTATTATTATGTTCCATAACATCATGAATTGTGATCTTGAACTTTATTCTTAGGAGTTTCGTTTTGTTTTTAATTCACTTATCAGGGGCAATGGATTGAACTTGTGTGCATTAATCGTTCGATAAGTGGACTTCTAATGTTGGTTCTTCTAGTAAGCATAAATTTTAAAGTTGTTATTTTTTTATTTTATTTAGTTATTAATTCATAAATTCTGCAGATGGGTAACATTTATAATTTTATATTGTCCTTGCATATTATAGGTCATTCTATAAAAGCTAGTTTGCTTTGATGATTAATCATGACACAGCGGGACAATCTTTCCTATGTAGAAAGGGTTAGTTATGATTTATGAGTTGTAAATTATGAGTTTGTGACTGATGTGAATTTTGTTTTATTGTTTGTCTGACATTCTTGGTGTAAAGTTTCCAAAGATGATATATAGTGATAGTACTATCATCTTACTTCTCATACTTGTTTTGTTGTTACTTGTTACACTATAACAATGTTTTTACTTACATGAATGGAATTGCTTGAACAATATGTTTAATATGCTTTTTGAGATTATAAAGGCTTTAGGTTTTGTTTGAAATTTTCCTTATGGTACTATATATCAGTGGTTGAAGTTTACTATCATTACGGATATCAGTAATTTGTGAATAAATGTTTGCATTAAAGGTTAGGGTTATGTAGATTACTAAAGTGAAACTCCAATTTTAGTAAGAGAATAGTACAAACAGTACTTAAATCTAAATTTTGTCCTTTTCTTTTTGTTATTTAGAAGTAATAGATTAATTAATTGGGAGGGTGCTGGCTGTGCAGAACAAGATGGAACAAATGCTAATCCCATTGAATTGAAATGCCTTTTTGACTTCATACACTCTGCAACAAACTCCAGACAGAGCTTCATAATTGGATTCAGTTAGTGTAAGCTTGAACTTAACAACGATTACTTGGCCTAAATAATTATTTGCTACTATATTTTTTGAGGGGGAGGGGATGTTATGGTATTTCTGTTTGGCTTCTTTTTGTATGCCATCCATTATGAGAAACACTTGATTTTGTGAAGCATGGAAGTTTTTCCTATTTTAATTGCTGAACTTTGAAAATTATGTACTCTTAAGTTGTTGGATTGTCCCAAATGAACCTAAGTAAATAAGACTCTAGGAGAGTTGTGTGAGGGTTTTGCTACTATTGGAGCATATAGGATGATAGTGATCTTAATTATTGTTTCTGGTTGGGCAATAATATACTTTATTGTGTATGCAAATATGAACTGTATATATAAATGGTTTAAGATATTAGCAGTAGAGAATCGAAAAGGGTTTACACTTATTGCTTAAGTATATCTAGCAATCCATGAATTGAAAAACACTATTATTGTTGGAAGTTTCCTATTAGAAAAATTTAGAACTTTTCAACTAATTAACTTAGGATACATCTGGTAAGTGTCTTTTGTGTGTGCTGGAGCGAGGTTAATTATGCATCTGCTAATCCCAACTCCTACTTCATCAGTGGCTCCATGAAATTCGTGATGAAGGAATTAGCAAATAAATGAGTTGTATTGAACTATTCGTTAATCAGTATTTCTTTCTTCAATGGGCTGCATGATCATTTTTGTTGCGAACTTAGCATCAAGAACATAATTCACAATTGAGGAAATACGAAGAAACAAGTTTTCTATTGGGAAAGACCAAACCCTTTGATTGAAGATTTACACCAAGCTGTTAAGAATCTCTCTGTTGAACTATATACCAAAGATGTTCATTTTCTCTTATTTTTCTAAGGAACCATGCCATTTATTTTTCTTATTAATACACTTGGTAAAAATGATGCAATTATATTATGAAATTATAGTGGTTGATTTACCATCATCAATTTATTGCTATTTCACAGAATGCAAAAGATAATGTGTACTGTGAAGGAATGAAGCCTTCACTAGAGTTCATCATAACTTCTAAGGACATAACAGGTGCACCAGCCACATTATTGATTTTCAACAAAGAAAAGGGTTTCTCTCCCCCAAAACATTGAATCTTTATGCAATGTTGGACGGTCCACAAAGAAAGGCAAAAGGAGCAGTGGTTTCATTAGCGAGAAAGGTACATTCTCTAACTTATAAATGTTCTTGCTTTCACTGAATATTAGTTATAGTTAAATTGTTCATATATGCACATCACTTGCTTGGATCAATGCAATGCCTAAATATTTTTTTTGTGAAGAGAGTGCTTTGAACAATTAACCATATGACTATATTTCTTGTACTAAACATGGTTCTCACTAGTCATATTTAAACACTTTACTATTTTTTGAAAGGCTGTGAATTATGATAATCAATTAATTGACATGTTTAATGGACTATTTTGACACTTTACTATTTTACTATTTTGTAATTGAATGTTATTTGCTAGGCTAACAACATTGCTCTGTTTTTCATGGCAAAAATGAAAATGCAGGTGTTAATGTTTTTTTGTTTTTTTTTTAAGAATAAAAGCAGTTTATTAAAATAGAAATCAGACACACTTTAAGTGAGTTGTTTTATGTTTCCTCTTGCATTTGATAGAAATCAGACACACTCTAAGTAAGGTCAATGCACTTCCTTCTAGTTAATCTTTGTATATTCCCCTTCCTTCTCTTAACATTAATTTTACTGAACATGCTAACCTTAACATCAACAGCCACATGAACAATGTTGTCAATAAGCTAAGAAAATAAAGGACTAAACCTTAACAAATAAGGTTCTATACAAGTTGTTCCCTCATGACACACCACAAGGTTCCCTAAGCTAAGAAATTTGTCCATTATTTATCTGTCTTTCTCTCTGTCCCTTGTTAGTCTTATGGTTTTGATTGGAGACAATATTTCAATCAATCTACGCAAACTATATATGATTGCAGAGAGTGGTTTTCCTATAACAATTGCAACATAAAGAGGGTCAAGCAACTACCTTTTTTATTTATTGAGCTTGAGCCTAACAATGAGGATGGATTGGGTAAAGTTATACATAAAAACTCACTTGATTACGCTCGGGGCGGTGGAGGGTGCATGTGTCACATCTCTTTGTTTCTACTTTTAATTACGCTGATTACCGATTACTGTAGAAAGGTCCCATATGATGTGTGTGGTTGCAGGGTGTAGAAGAATATATCAGAAACTATATCTTTCAGGTTGTTTTTTAACTACTCTAGATCAGTATTTTAAGAAATTACTTTATCTTTTTAATCACAACTATATTTTTCCTTCTGTAAGTTTTTAATGTTTTTGATTTTTAATTTGTTCTGAGTTGCTTTTACATCCCTCCATCCCTTTGCACCAGAACTCCACCATCTAGTTTGTAACTTAATTTATATTATTTTTCTAAGAAATGACCTATGGTTCAATTGGAGGGGATACTAAACTCTTTTTGGTTGCAACTGTGACCAGGGGATCACAGGATCGGCAGGGCCTCAAGAGATACTCTGATGCTTTGCCTTATACAAAAATCACCAACAATTTTACTTCCCCGAAATTACAAGCTTCTATAGCTTCAAGTGATATAATGGGTTTCAGCCATCTGTAGGTTAAATACATGTTGCTGCCTATTTTTTATTATGGCATATGTAGATCTGAGTCATATTGAATTTATTATTTATTCCTGCATCTGTGATCTGAGTCCTATTATTCATTTTGGTTAGAAATTTATGTTGTTTAAGCTAGAAAATCTCTATCGAATATTAATGCATTGTCTAAATTGCTACTTGATATCCTATGGAGATTTCCCCAACTTAAACAGTAGTAGATATTGTAAATAATGTCCTATTTCTGAGTTGATATTAAATATCTCTTTTCTGTTGCTAATTGGGGTTCATTTTCTATTAAAAAAAAATGAAACTATTAACGGGGGTTAGTAAAACCCCTGGTAAGATAAGGGATTTTAACATTAGCAATAATTATGGAATTAATGGAGGTTTGGAAGTCCCTAGTAATTACCAGGGGTTTAGAAACCATGGGTAAATCTTGCAAGGCATGCACTTCACATTAGCTTTCCCCGACCTCACCAACCGTAGGTGTTTGTTTAAACCCCCGTTAAAACCAAAATTAACCCTCGTTAAAAACGTTTTTTTTTCTTATAGTGTTTTACCTATAATAACAAAAAAATGCAACTATAGGTAAAGGGATGTCTATAGGTAAAACTTTGACTAACAAACTAATAACTGTCACAATACACCCCCTCAATGTTGACAAAGAAAGTGTCCGTAGGTAAATGTTTATTATACTTTTACCTACAGATTATTGACTTATAATGACAAATTTGGTCCGTCACTAAAAGTCAATTTTCTTGTAGCTTAAGTTACTTCAACACTCTTCTGTGAGACAACGGAAACAAACCTTCTCCAATGTTCAAATCCATGAAGCTCACTATATAAGGAAGCTTCCATGCAACAAGAAGAAAAATGAACCATAACGAACTCATTCAAATCAATATGTACAGCAAGCAAAGCACTCTAAGAAAAAGCCAAGAAACACGAGCTAAGAGAAAAGAGAATACCCATCCTCTACAAGCTCATTTAGATTCAACACTTGTTCATATCCTCTCTTTGAGAGTTATCTAAATCTTATACATTTTTGTATAGAAAGCTAGGAGTGACTTAGTGATAAAAGAATACTTGGGAAGTATAATCTCAGGGGGAGATTCATACTTGTAAACAAAAGTGGTTTAGAATACTTGTAGGCAGGAGTGACATAGAGAATACTTGTAGCCAAAAGTGGCAGTGAAGAATACTTGTTTTGTAATCAGTTGTTATGGAACCCTTTAACAATTGTTAAAGGAGAACTGGACATAGCTCAAGTTGAGTGAACTAGTATAAAAACAAGCTCTCATTTGTTGTCCTGTGATTACATATATTTATCTTGCCTACTGAGCTCTTTTGGAAAGGCTTTCAAAGATTTGTCTTGCAAGGATATATTTGCTGATTTAAACTAACATATATCCAAGAAGGCAATTTGTGAACTAATAGTATTTACAAAAAAGTTTTAACCCACTATTCAACCCCCGCCCCCTCTCCCCCCTTCTAGTGTGTTCTTGTGTATTTCAAGCTCTAGACCCGAGTAACAAAATAGTTGTCTTTTTTGGTAAACAATATCATCAGACAATAGCTGCCACTTATTTTCCCATAATTGTTTCACATTTGTTACTTCACAAAAGAGAAGTATAGTAACAAATAAAGCAACTTCATTCAAAGCATCATTCCACTCTTTGTCATCATTCAATAGTCCAAGATCATAGAATGCATCTTTGAAAGTTATATATGTCACACCTACTACTGTCTTTATTTGTGCATAATTTTGTGGTCCTCGAACAATATTTAATAAAATTCTCAAGTAATATCTCTCACCACACGTTGGGTGTGCATAAAAAATTCTTCCAATTGTTCTTCCAGTTTGTCTTGTTTTCCACACCTTTTTTTTTTTTTGCATCTGAAACAAATTTTGTTGGGAACTCCGAATATGTTAGTTGACATGCTTTTGGACTTATGGAATTGATTATCATCCATTGAGTAAACATTGTTTCTTGAACTCTTTCTCTTGCAACAACTGTCAACAATTGGTTAGAATCTCTTAGTGTGATTGAGCTTTCTTATAGTAGATGAAAGCTCAATCTCATGACTGACGGTGTTCTATAATGTATATCAAAATTGAATATCCGCTCGCGTGTAAAGTACTTGTAAACATAGTATTCACAATATAAGTATTATTTATTATTTCTTTAAGTAATAATAGTGATAGTTGTAAAAAAATGGTCAAAAAGTAATAGTAGGGATAAAGTACTTGTATAAAAACTATATTATTATATTATTATATTATTATTAGTATTATTACTTTTTTTAATGTAACTATTATTAGGATTATTTATACATATAAGATTATTACTTATATGTGTTCATAATTTTTTAATATCATTAAATTTTACTTTTTATATATTACTATTTTTTCTCACTTTTAGTGATTTTGGAAAGACAATATTTTATTTAATAATAATGATAACTACACTATTATTTATATTTTACAACTATGATAATACTTTTTAATAATAATAAATATTTTGATAACTATAAATTATAAGGGAAACAATGACATATTTGGAGCAAAACATAAAATTATATAATAGTAAACTGAGGAAAGAAAAGAAAATAGTGCAGAGTTACATATTTGGAGAGAATTGAAGAAAATAATAAAAAATAATAGTTGTTATGTGATGTGATGCTTGGTTCTCAATTTCACTTCCTATGCTTCTCCAAAATGATTAGAAGATGAATTTTCACCTCTTATATATTCAAAAGTGTCATAGTTGCATGCTAATTAAGACATATTGAGTAATATTTTCTTTCCCTCAAATTGCAATAAAAAAAAATTGAAAAAAAAGTGTTAATTAAGCCAAAATATAAATAAACAGGAACATTGAGCAAATAAAAAGACAAAGATTGGAAGAATATAATTTTTCATTAAAAATTGATTTTTAATGAATTAAAGCTTTTGATTCCTTTGCCTGTATGTCAAAGAAAAAAATATGATTTTTACCATATAGAAGTCAATAGAAAAAAAATTGTATATGAAAGTAATAGGAACAATTAATAAAAATCTTAAATAATACTAAGATAACTTGTGATTGTATGCATAAATATATAGATATAATATATTCAGGAATATTATGAAGATGTTGTCATATAGATATTGATATTCAATAACTGATTAGCAAAATGAAACAAAAAGAAAAAAGTTACAAAAGGAGTGATTAAAGTTCTGTACCTTTGTTATTGTCACTTGTATTTTTTTTTATTTGACTCTAGATACATGTTGCATGTCAATTATAAATGTTTGATACATATGCTTCTAAACATTCTCAATCCGATCATCCTTCATCCTTTGATGGTACAAAAGTGTCATGGTTAGTTAAAAGATATGGTAAGTGGAAATTTCATTCTTTCAAATCACACTAACAAAATGAGAGAGGAAAAATTGTTAAGTCAAGAGAAAAATAAAATGATAAATGATAATTGACCTCTAAACCTTATGGAAGAATATAAGAATATATAAGAGAGGATAAATGGACACCTACTTTATTTTTTAAATTATTATGATAATAATGAGGACAGATTTTGTTTTCAATAAAATTTAAAATGTTATGAAAAAAAAGTTACAACATTTAAATACATTTTATATGCTATTGATTATTGATTGATTGATAATACTACTGTCATTTATACATTAATGAATTATTCTTGGGTTTCTAAAACAACAAAAATAATTATTTGATGAAATGATAATACTTCTACCATTTATACGTGACCTAAATGGAGTTTACTTCGATGAATTTTGTTGTAAAATTTGTATTTATTTATTCAAAATACATAAACAAATTATAAAAAAATAAATAGAAATAGAAAATAGATTAACTATTACAGTATTTAAATAAAAATAAAATAGACTAAAATAGTTTTAAAATTAATTAAAACATAAAAATATATACAATCTAGCATCTCCTTTTCTACTTTGAGCTTTTTATGGGTGTGTGATCATGCCAAATTGATGTTATATACTGTACTAGTCAAAAATCTAATGCCAAAATTTAAGATCCATAGAGAAAGATCTCAAGGCATTTTGGGTTTGTCTTAAGAGACCTATATCAACAAAATTTTAGAGAGATTTAACATAAAAAATTGTTCACTGAGTGTAGCTCCTATTGTGAAGGGTGATAAACTTGAATTGAGACAGTGCTCGAAAAATGACCTTGAGTCGAAACATGTAAGAAATATTCCATATGCTTCAGCTATAGGAAGCCTTATGTATGCTCAGGTATGCACCAGACCTGACATTGCATTTGCTGTTTGAGTTTTGGGAAGATATCAAAGTAATTCAAGTATTGAACACTAGAAAGCTGCAAAGAAGGTAATGAGATATCTTCAAGGAACAAAAGAGTACATGCTCATGTACAATCGAACTGATGACTTGGAGGTGATTGGCTACTCCAATTCAAACTTTTCTAGCTGCATTGATATCAGGAAATCCACTTCTGGCTATGTTTTTATGCTAGTTGGTGGAGTTATATCTTGGAGAAGTGCAAAACAGACTTTGACTACTACTGAAGATTGATGCCTCGCCTCTTCATTTAGATTTTTGGTATCTTCATACCTTAAGTCTTTTCCATTTTCTTAGTCTAGAGTTTTCTATTTTATGCTATAACATGTATGGATGATGGCATTGTATTGTTTGTTATAGACTAAGCCATATCATTCTTGCTTGAAGTTTTTTTTGCCCTGTTTTCTATTATCTCTAGCATCACTAGATGATTTACTTCTTAGGAACTAATTCTGAGTAATTGCAATCGATTACAAGTTGTAGGAATCGATTACCAAATGGCCTAATTAGTTTTGAAACCATCTCTAGTATCGGGTTAATCGATTACCAACCATTGTAATTGATTACAATGTTAATTTCAGAGTTCAGATATTGCCCTGTTCCATTGCAATCGATTACCATCGAGCCGCAATCGATTGCAAGACAATCTCTAAGGTTCAAAAATTACTCTGTTTCATTTGCAATTGATTACCATCCTGTGACAATTGATTACTAGATGATCTCTGATATTCAAAATTGGCTCTGTCTTGTTTGCAATCGATTACACGTCTACTGCAATCGATTACAATAGCTTACAGCAAGTGTAAATCATATTCTAATACATGGGATAATTGATTACACCTTGTTGTAATCGATTATATCTAGTATAACGGTCATTTTTAAAGATCTCCAAGACTCATTCTTTGTTTAACTAACTCCAAATCTTTTTGACTCATGCCATATATTTGAATCCATATCATTCTGTGCAGAACAACCAACAGTCACAATATCTTTTCATTCCTTCAATTGTCAAAATCCAAATCTTTGATTTGATTTTCAAATTTGATATTGCTTTGAACATTCTCTTCTTTCTTCTGCACATTCTCTAATCTCTTGAGTTTCAAAAAAACTCAATATTGCTTTTATTGCTATACCCATTTGAGATTAAACCTCTAAGCCTATACAGCTATATCCCTCTCTTGTTCTTTCATGAACTGAGGTGATTCAACATTTGTTCTTGACTGCTAAATTTGTTCATATTGGAGTTTCTTGAACTGATCTCATATCTACTATATCAACACATCAATGTGTTTTCGTTCTTTAATCTTTTTCATTGATCTTGTTTGATTAGCATTGTGGCAATTTCGTTCTTAAATGCTGTGTTGAAATTAGATGGTATTTCTAATTTTGTTTGTAGTATTGTGTTTAGAAATTGGATGGTGAATGGTGTTTTCGCATTCAATCTTCTAAGTTCCTGTTTCAAGTTGTGAAATCAGGATTGCTATGAATTGTGTATGCATGGTGTATGTAATCAAATTCATAGTGAAACCCCTTGGTGAAAGGGAGAACTAGATGTAGATTGGTGGTTGATCAAACCAATATAAATCAACAGGCTCAATCTCTCTATCCCTTGATCTATTTCAATTTAGCATTTGATCTTTACCAAGATAATTTGTTCTAAATCATTTCTATCATAAGCTGAGGTTATTTTTCTAGTTTATTCAATCAATATAACATTCTCTAAAAACGCTTTTATTAAAACCTCAAGAGTGGTGGTGAAAAATCTTTTTAAGGAAAAGAATCTGTGACTTTACGTTAAATCAATTCACCCCCCCCCCCCCCCTCTTGATTGATTACCCGGCTAATCCTAACAACTACTTCCACTATTGAAGTTGAGTTTATTTCTTGTTTTGAGGCTACCTTACATGGTGTATAGTTGAAGAGTTTCATATCTGGGCTTAAAGTTGTAGACTCTATTTCTAGGCTGATGAAGTTGTATTATGACAACTCTGCTACAGTATTTATGGCTATGAATAACAAGAGTGGACGTCGAAGTAAGCACATCGACATTAAATATTTAGTCATAAGAGAACATGTTAAAGAAAAGAAAGTGGTCATTGAACACGTAAGCACTAAGTTGATGATTGCCGATCCTTTAACTGCAAACATGCTACCACAGAATTTTAAGGATCATGTAGCACGAATGGGACTTGATTCCTGATGTGATGTACATTTATTGTTTCGATAAAACTTTTATTCAGTTTAATGTTTTCTCATTTATATTATGCACATATTTATTTTGAGAAACATCTTTAGTTTTGACCTACAATAAACATGTGGTTTATTCATTAAAGAGCTAGTATTAAGAGACTTGATATATTGTAATACATGGGAGATAATACTCGCTATTTGAGGACCTATCACCATGATTCATATATTTGGTTTCTTGTTATGATAGATAATGTGAGTAAATGGACCAAGTGGGAGATTGTTAGCTGTTAGTCGTTTCTTATCCTTAAGGAACAAACTTATGTTTTGTTTGTTCAATCGATTGGTAACGACTATGAGAAAGTGGTTACATCGTATGTAACTGATTGGTAACGGCTATGAGAAAGCGGTTATATTGTATGTGATCCATTTTATGTCTTGATTCATAAATCCATTATCTGTTGACATTTTGTTGAGATTCTGTGCGGATTTTGTGGTTTCCACTTAATCTTTATCTAATTGAACTCTATGATGGGTAGAACTCTCTATATAAGTCACTACACTCTATTGCATCACTAAGCCTACTACTCCTTCAGAAACTAACACCATCAAGTTGAGTGAGTTAAGGTTTAGAAAGAAAACAGACGTTCCAAGTGCGTGTGCTTGAATTATTTTTGCAATGGCTAAAAGTTAGTGCTTCAATGCATTTACTAGCTCTTGTTGTTATGTTAATCTGAATATGTTATCATATTTAGATTATCTACTAAATTTTCTTACAATAAGAACACCATTAACAATAAGAATATAATTAATTCAAACCTCGTGTAGTAAAATGAGTAACTTTGTTGACTCTACACAAGTTCAAACACATGCAAAAAAAGAAGAAAACAATTATGGACATAGTGAACACATTCAACTGCACGATCCATACCTCCATTTGTCATTTTAGTAATTAAAAATACACAGCTTAAGAGAATAGAAATATAACAAACTAACTTGTTGCACATGTTTGTCATGATATTTTAGGTTCTTCATGCACACACACATTAGCAAGAGATTAATTATCTCTCTATTCTATTGCAACTTAGTGAGGGATACAAGACAAAAACCTTACATTGCTAATGGGTCGCCAATTAGTGACGACATTGTGAAAGAAAAAAATGTAGTATATCTAACTCCTTGCTAATTAACAACCAAATTGTAAAGGAATAAGAGTCTCTTACAAATCCGTCACAAAACTAATAAGGTATTTAGCTGCGACCTTATTTCCTCGCAAAATCTTTGCAAATCCCTCACAAAAGAAATTATCAAAATTATAAAATAAAATTTCTAGATAGCAAGGAATGCATCCTTTGTAGATCCCTTGCAACATAGCGACAATAATATTTCTCTGCCATTCCTTTGCAGATCCCTCGCCAATCGACTTTAGAGATTTTGAAAAGTCAAATGTGTGTGAAAGCAACACTTAAAAAGGAATTATTATCTATAAAATCAAATGACTTTATTTGAACCATATTTCATTTCTCAAACATCGAAACAAAAATGCACACATATAGTCAAAGTAACTCATAACCATGATACTCATTTAGACTAATAGGAGCAATGCCTTTAGCTATAAAGGTCTAAGAAGTAGAAAAAAGATCTTCAAAAGTGGCAAAAAGTGCAAGGTAGTGTGGACCAAGTAAGGGGTGGCGGTGGGTCCAACTTGATCCAATGAGCCGATGAATCAAAACTAAATCAAAGACTAAAATTACAAACCTTATAACATGAACTTGCATATCAAATTTGAAAAAATGTAGAATCCAAACCAACCTAAACTCATACTATTATATTCACATATACTAAACTCTAATATATATGAGTAATTGGATTTTGTTCACATAATAGCATATACTTTTAAATTTTACTTTTATGCTATTTTTAATATTAATACTAAATTTATTGAATGTTAAACTGATTTAAAAATATAAAAAAAATATTAAAATTAATATTTAATAATATATAATAAAATTTTAAAATTATATTATATGTTGTGAGATATTTAATAAATATTTTTATTTTAAAATATACTTTAATTTTGTAATTTTAAATAATTATTATAATATATGTTATAGTCCATACTTGATATATTTATAATACTGTTGAATACCTAAAACATAACATAGATAAAAAAAAAAAAAAAAAAAAAAAAAAAAAAAAACCTCTAAATCACATTATTAAATAATTTTAATTAAGAATCATAATAATAATAAATTGTAAGTTTATAACATATAGGATTATTGTTATTGTTATTATATAATTTTTTTTAATAGGATTATATAATATGTTATACATTCAATAGTTTATAATATTTTTAGTACTACTTTTATTATTATTTAATTTTATAATTTCCCTATGATTTATTAGCACTATCAACCATGATTTATTAACATTTTATATGTTATTGTCCTATTAAAAAGAAGTAATTTCACATTTAGTCCACCTACTTTACAATTTTGTGATTTTAATCCCCTTAGTTTCTAATTCAAACATTTAGTTCATATGTTAAATAAAGGACATTGACTGTGAGTAGCATTTGGTTGACCGTTAAATAGATGATATGTGTAACACCCTAAAATTATAAATTCCTAAGTTTTGTATTTTATCCTTAAAAATATGGGTTTAATTAAAAATTTAATCCATTAACGCATTATCAAAATATGGAATATATTTTTTTTTCTTTCTCTTGTCTCGAAACTTATTACAAGAATTACAACAAAACTCACTTTCAATAAACCTATCATTCTTTTAAAAATAAGTATTCATTAACAAATATCATTTACAAGAAATCTCTTGCTTTTTATAAAATACTTGATTCCAAATGATATTAAAACACTGATAAACGTGACATAATACCAAAATCTTCCCTTAAACAATTCCATAAAAAGAAACTTGATTACACCTTTACATCTTTGGAAAAGAGACATAAGTCATCTGAATCATATACAACAATGTAAAGACCATAAAATTAAGATCTAGTCTACCATTTGTTACACAAGAACAAGACTAAGACCCAAGGTAGTAACTAATAGAAAACTAACTGCCAACCCACAATAAAAACTTGAAAGGTAACGTTGAAGGCCTTTTGTTTTCGAACCAGTCTTTCCACATCATCAATGTTGGTTGTAGCCATTCCATTTCATTTTAGTCAATTACATGCAACATTTGTCCCCATCTGAGTGAGTTCTTCCACTCCTCCTAAAAACTAACAATCAAATGGCCTTCTGGCCACATACACAAACAACATCCACATCACAGTGGCACACTCACGATCTCATTGAAAACCTATGCCTTTCTACACTTGTACAACTTTTCCAAAAACTCGGGCCCGTTACCACTAGAACTCCACGAACACAGTGGTCTTACACTTTAGGTGGATGACTACTGGGAGTACACCCCTCTTGTCATTGCTTGGTTGACAGGGCTCTCACCAACTAAAAATGCATCGCGCTTAGTCGAGGTCAGGCTGATCTTCCCTAAGAGCTCACATTAACGGGAAGGTTTGGCACCTCGATGTCGGCTCTTCGCCACCTAGCCGGTTATGTGACCTAAAGCCACAACCTAGTGCCATACCCCCTAGGACACCATGCTTGCGACCATTTCTCAGATACAACTCTGTGGTCATCCACACTCTGAGGATCAATTCCTCAACAACGTTTCCCTCATCAAGGATTACATTTCCAATGGGTTGTGCACTTTCCATTGCTGCAAAAACTGAACGATGGTCCACCAAGTGCCTCGTGAATTTCTTATCCACAACACCAACATGTATACCTCACTACACTAAATGAGTAGCTGTCTTCGGCTTGTTCGTCACCACACACGTAGTTGGAAATATTAATGCACATCCCATTCCAATTGGTTCCTCTGACCAACTCTCACTAAGAACACCTTTCTCGTAAAATGTGTCATCAACATCGTAATCACGTCCAAACACGTTAATTTCACTTGTACCGACATCGAAGGAAATCTTTTCATTTCGTATCTCACTGAACACACCAAACAAAACAATGTGTGCATTAAGCATCACACACTTGTCATGAATATTGTTCATGACCGCATCCCATCAAGTTTTATTAAGTCTTATGTAATTCTCACATACACTCAAGTATTATGCTTCAATTAAATATACTACTCCAATTCATTGCAAGGTTCCTACTTTTAAGTCTAAGTCCAATGATTTATTTATTCATATCTCATTACATTAACTTGTTATTAAATTCTCACTCTTAATATTAATTTATTCATTAATTTCTTAATAAACTCATTTATTAATTAAGACTACGTCTTAATCTCACAAATGCACTCCATTGGAGTCCATTTGCTCCCCACAAGAACTCACCATCCTTTATTCCCCAAAACAAATAATCAATCACAAAATCCAATCAATCAATCACACAAATACAACCAACCCCAACAGTTGGTGCCTAGGGTTTGCACTCCCCAGATCTCAGATGCCAGTTATAAAAATGCATGATTTACAAGGAATATTTAATCACATATCAACATCACATAATACACAATAACTAGAGGTATTCTCCTCCTAAGGTATAACATCCCCTCATACTTACATTTCCAACAATTCATGTCATATATATCAAGTGATTCAAGTTGAATATACTAGTACAAGAATTATTTCACATACTTACAGAACTCATAATATCATGAAATTTGGCATAGATACTCTCCATTACTCTTATTTAGACTCATAAAATTTTTAGTTAAAATTATAAGTATAAATATTTTATTTAATTTAAAAAGTGTTTTTGGACCAACTTAAGAATTCACGATTTTCTATTTATTTACCTAAGTAAAAATAGTCCTTTCTACAAATCCTTTTACAAGGAGATTTCCATAGGTCTTAGTTAAAACATATATATTTCTTAGAATTTTAAAACATTCATAAGGCTCCTTTTTTAATTAAATAGTCCTTAACACTCAGCAACATGATTCGGACAAAATAACCATTTATAATTATGAAAACCTTCAAGAAAATTCAGGGGAAAATATCACATACCATAAATCACAAATAGTACCTATTTTAAATTTATTAGAACTTAACATGCACAAAATATAATTTTAATCATTCCAAAACCCTATTGAGTGACTAAACTCATTTTTACTAATTAATTCTTGGAAAAATACCTAGAAGCTTTCTAAAATCCCAAATAAAATCAAATGACGTTGCCAATGATTTATGAAACAACATAGTGTTTCCATATTTCTTCAAAAGTGACTCTAAATAGTTTCCAAGGACGAAACAGCCCCAAACTCAACTATTTTCTAAATTAAAGATTGGCCTTTTAAAAATAGTTCCTTAACTCTAAAAATCTACAATTTTTACCATAGCATCCAGAGGTATCCTAGAGTACCCACATGGTCTCTCAACATCATAACAAAGCATGAAAAAATTTTGAAAATTGAAAACACAATTTCAGCCCTATATTGCAAAATGACCATTTTTCATCCAAAACAAGTATTTCAAAACATATTCACCACTAAATCAGTTCAATAAGCTCAATGAAATAGTAAAAATCAACAAGAAAGCATGGTTTAAGGTTAGAATGGAATAACTCCTCCATACTTTAATTTCAAAAGTTCCAAATGCACAAAAATCGAGCTTAAATCAAAGCTTGTGTTCTCCCTTACAACATACTAAAATTTAAACGGTGGATTTAAGCTAATGAACTCAGAAAATTAGAGAGAAGGGCAAAGGGTTTTAGTGAGAAGTGAGAGCATTCATGAACTAGAATGAAAGAGGAAAAAACTTTTTAGACAAAATGGTTTACCTTCTCTCCCCTCCCACATTTAAGGCAAATATTCTTATTATGAGCTTCCAACTCCTAAAACTAGGGCCAGCCAAGCACATGCATGTGGTCAGCTTCCCACAACCATTTACGTTGGATCAATTAAAGGCCCATTAGGTTTAGGGTTGGGTTTTGGGCTCGAATTGGGCTTTTTCATGATTTTTGTCATTTGGATTTCTGAACGTTTCCAAAACTAATATTTTACTTAAAGATCATGCTAATTAAATTTTCTATGCTCTAAAATCATTAAAAATATCATTTGCAAATGAAAAACGATAAAAATCGCATAGTGGGCCATTTTCATGGAAATCACAAAAACGGTCCAACAAAACTGAAATTCAATTTTTATAAGCATAAACACAAATAAAGCATACAATCAACATTAGAATTATAATTACCATTCTCTAGGAACATTAAAATGATAATTGCGCATAAAGACGAATGGAAATTACTAAATACACCCCCCTTCTACAATTAGCCAAAGAGTGTAATTTTACGAGTGTTACCATATGCCATGTTTAATATTGATTAAGACTTATTTAATTTAGATTAGTATTTTTTTAGTTAATAAAATAAAAATAACAAAATTAGCAAAGGGGTCAAACGTTTTCCCCCTTTCTTCCCCAACCATCTTCCATCTTCTCTAGTGTTGTGTGCCTTCCTTCCTTCTACAGTCTAGAAACAACAATATTGCCCCTCTCATTTAGGCTTGGGAATGGCTTTCGTTCACCTCTCTCTCAAGTGTCTCCTTTACTTACACCTTCGATTTGAGAAAATCCAAATCTCTAACAAGTAAACCAAAATCTGAGAAGAATCTGACGATGAAGGGAGTGCGGAGGAGACGAAATAAGAGGTTGTGTTTGATGCCAAAGCCAAAGACTTGTTGGTGTGTCTGCGTGCCAATGCATAGATGACATTAGTGGTGGTCAAGGGACTTGGTTGAGGTTCAAAGTCGCAGTAGTGGTGTTGCTGGTGTGAGATAACCGAATCATTGTTAGCACCAACTCTGATTGTGGCTCCTACTACAAGCACGCGCTTGTTGCTCTCGGCGCCTTCAACACTACTATCATTGTCAATTCAACAATGATTTCGATCTCCTCCTTTGACAAAGGTCTCCGTTGATTTCGATCTTTGTCATTTTGGAAGATTAATTTTCTGTAGTTTTCATTTAGCCAAATTATAGACTTTGTGGATGTACTTCTATAATATTCATGTAATTTTTTATAAATTTGATTAAACCAAATTTTCAATTGGAATTCGATCGCATCTATGGGGTGATTTTTTTGTTTCCAATTCCTTAGAATTGTTTTTTGTTTAAGATTCTTTTTTGGGTTTGAATCAACAAGCATCCCTAGAAACAACTATATAATTGTGTTTTCATGGATTGGAGAAGGAAGAAAGGCACATGAACATGGAGAAGATGGAAGATCGTTGGAGAAGAAAGACAAGAAACGTTTTATCTTGTGAGTAATTTTGCTAATTTTTTTATTAACTAAAATAAATACTGATCTAAATTAATTAAGGCTTAATCAATAACGTGCCGCAACATCTATTTAATGGTCAACCAAATGCTATTCATGGTCAACATCTTTTATTTAAAAGATGAACCAAATTTAAGAATTTTGAAAAGTAGGGGACTAAATGTTTGAATTAGAAATTAGGAGTTCAAAATCGCAGAATTGTAAAAGTAGGGGATCAAATATGAAATTAAGCCTTAAAAAAATTGTTGGGCCAAGGCCTAATTCTCCAACCCTAAAATTTCAACAACTGTCTCTAACTCCCTAAAGTAGGCAGCCACCGCTCACACCAGCATCTCCCATCTGCAAGCAAAATGCAGTGGCCATGGGGTGACAAAAAACTGAACCACAATGGTCACGAAGGCCCTTTTTGTGTTGCAAGTAAAAAAATTGAAAAAGAGGAAAGAAGGGTTAAAACTTTCCCTAGTATTGAGGGAGCTCTCTCTTTAGGGGTGTCATTAGAGTTATTTTGTGATTATTTATCTTGTCTATGTTTGAGTGTGTGTGTGTGTGTTACTCTAATTTGTGCGTGAGAGAAAGAAGTAAACCTACTATTATCTTCTCCCTACCACCAACATCCTTTGTTGCACACTCTATCGATGTTTGCACGATTGTTTTTGTGTGCATCTCTGCAAGGTTCTCTCTTGTCCTCGTTGCTCTTCAGATTCTCCACTAGGTATCTAAAGCTGCATTTTCAATTTTCAACTTTATCAAGTCATTTGATTCAATTGATATTTATGGCTGTTTAGTAATTAAAGAGTGGATTGGTATAAAAAAAAAAAAATACATTGTAAAGTGGGCATGTAAAAGTGGTGGGGATATATTGAAAAGCTAAACCACTGACTATCTAACTCTTTTTTCTTTTGCTATCTTTAGTTGTTAATTCTTATAACTGAACATATTCAAGGTTGTTTGGGTTTTTTTTTATTATTTATTTAAGAACTATCTAACTTTAGTTGGCTGATCTAGGAAAAATTTAAGAACATTTATACACAGTTAAAAAATATAAATGTAAAATTATATGTATGTGCATTGTTTACTCTGTTATTTTGTCGAACTATATACTATAACTACTCACCTCTCCCACTAGATTGGCTCTAAAACTTGTCATTTTCAAAGTACAATATTGCATTGACACTCACTTTTATATTCCTTATACACAGTACTTCTAAAAAGCTAATTACGTCCTAGCTTTTGTAAATGAGTTTCTTTTTACCTATGGTGACTCACTTTTTTTTTAGCATAGGATTAATTGGTTCCAATTCTTTGCACACTTTTACTTGTGGCACTACAAGAAAATTGACTTTTAGTGATGGACAAAATTTATCACTATAAGTCAATAATCCGTAGGTAAAAGCATAATAAACATTTACCTATGGACACTTTCTCTATCAACTTTGAGGGGATGTATTGTAACAGTTATTAGTCTATTAGTCAAAATTTTACCTATAGGCATCCCTTTACCTACGGTTGCATTTTTCTGTCACTATAGATAAAACACTACAAGATAAAAAAAAAAAAACGTTTTTAACGAGGGTTAATTTTGGTTTTAACGGGGGTTTAAACAAGATGTTTGGAAAGATTTCATGAAGCGCATGCCTCGCAAGATTTACCCACGGTTTTTAAACCCTTGAACCAGGGACTTTCAAACCTCCATTAATTCCATAATTATTACTGATGTTAAAATCTCTTATCTTACCAAGGGTTTTACTAACTCTCGTTAATAGTTTCATTTTTTTTAGTAGAAAATGAACCCCAATTAGCAACAGGAAAGAGAGATTTAATATCAATAGAAGAGACTCGTTTCACTTTCACACAAATAATAACCAAACCCATCAAACCCAAAAGGAAAAACACTTAAATAGTAATAATAAGCAAAACACCACCACCAAGCACAAATAAAACAAAAATCTCAAATCATAAATATGCGATCCAACAAAAGCAAAATACTTGACATTAGACATAGCAAAAACATGACATGGGAGTGTTATAAATTCCCAACTCAGAATTACCACACATGGACTGGAACCAATTAGCAGTTGAAACAGAAATTTGATAGCAAAAAATGACCATTGTTATTTTTATCTTGAAATCCTTGAAGTAATTAGCAATGCACTACAAATATTCTATGTAATCACTTCAAGTTTTATTCTTCTCTCATATCTATGGTTCAAGCAATCCCCATGCATTCTCCTAATTTATTTTTTTACAAATTAGCTTAATTTTTGAAAAATTAAAGTTATAATTTCTCACAAAAATAAAAATAAGAAAATCACAATGAAAAATTTGGGATACAATGGCATGAGACTAGAAAAAGTCGTTGAAATGTGCCATTAATTCTTAATTAGTAATTTTATATACCTATATTGAATTGAATGATAGTTCATCAACGTCTTTGATCATGTACATGATTTTAAAAATCATGCTGTTTCATAGAACATAAATTTGGTAAAGTAAAATTAAAATAGTATTAATCATTGATCAACTCTAGCTAGAAACTATATATTAATAAAAGATGATTATATCACACAACTTCAAGACTTATAACAATTTGAATTAATTAATAATACATAAAAAACAAATAATATTTAAACAAATTTGTTATTTTTTAGGTGATGTTTTGAATTCTAGGTGTGATTATTTTAAAATATATGTTATAATTTTTTTAATAATATGTATATAATTTTGAACAACTTTAAACAATATACTGCCTCTTCCCTATTACCTACGGATTTTGAAATTACCCGCAATTATTATTACCGATGGATATTATATCGGTATAATTTGTAAGTAGATTATTATTATCAATGAACCCAATCCGTTGGTAAAAACAAACAAAAAATTAAAAATTTTATCGATGAATACATTTTTGTCGGTATAGGACATGATTACATACAAATTAATATCCATCAGAAAACTTTTTTTTTTTGTGAGCAAATGCTTTTTTGTTGGTAAATATTTGTCGGAAATCAACGTTTTTCTTGTAGGGTCAATGCTTATACCTTTTTGACATAATTTTATATATACAATGGAAATATTGTGGGATAGGTTCCATAATCCAAATTAGGCAAAGGATTTACAAATATGTTGTTAAGCTATACCATAAGGATATATCTACACCAATCATAAAATGCATTGTTTCTTAGATTTCATAATTGGAGACCGTACAAATTGTAGAAAATCCAAATTAAGGAACTTATTAGAACTAAAAATTACTTTATATATATATATATATATATATATATATATATTTATCTAAAATGCAATCTTGGTATCTCTCAAGATAGACAAAAGACATCACAACTATGTTGGTAGAAAATTACTTTATATAAGGGTTATACTTCAGACCAAAAACTCTACTCACATCTTAAACTCTTCAAACAAATATAAACATATTTTATAAGCTTTAACATGTAAATCTAAACAAGAACTCTCGTTATAACTATCGAAAATAAACTAAAATCCAATGAATTAACAAAAGGCAAAATAAAGTGGGAAAATATCAGAGAATCGCAAAATAGGATATGAAAATCACCTTGAACATATGTGATTTTGAATGTGAGAGTGAGATAACGCGTGAGTGCGAACAATTGCTTAGTTTTCTCTTACTCAAAAGATAGAAAAGAAAAGCTCTTCTGAATTGAAGTTCTGAAAGCAATCCTCTCTGAGTGTACAACTGATAAGTTGTAAAGAAGACTCTACAAAAGCCTCGATTTAAAGAGTGATAGAAGATACAAAGAAAGATCAAGTCAATCTAAGGCTACATCAAGACTACATCAGAATGATGCAATATGATTTTTGATACACTATCAGGAACACTCCATGCATTGGAGAATCTGATTTTGAACTTACTCACCTACGTGTGAGAGAATTCAATCTCTAATATTAAGCTCAAGAGATCAGAATCAACACTATATCTTCACTATAAGAGATGGAAATAATTATATGAAGATTTGCATAGTGAATATGACATGAAGAACAACATGGCTGCAACACACTAAAAATGAAATTTCATTAGCAGAATGAGTTCATTCAAAACTTCGTATCTAGAGTTCCATAAATACATTTGAGTTGTTCTTGATATCTATGGAAACATTGGAGAATTATCTTCATTTTCACTACAAGAAAACATGATTTTAATGGGGGTTATTTTTGGCATTAGCGATGGTTTAAACCTCAAGAAAATGCGTTTCTGGCAGTTGCCTCTTACGTTGGGAAAGCGTCCGTGGCAAGCATTTTACCAGCTTTACCAACTTGGAAAACTCGTGAGTTACCAACGGTTTTTGAAACTCCTGTTAATTGTATAAACAATACCCACGTTTTTGAAATTCACATTAAGTATATAATCAATAAAAATATTTTACTAACACATTTAAACCCCTATTAATTACATGTTATATTTCAATTACAACCCCTGCATTTTGAACAAAAAGGAGATATAAATCAAAAAGTGCAACACGAAATTCAAATTTTGAACAAATTTTGTTCTCAAAACATAAACAAATCCTAACCTATTCTAAACAAAATCATAATATTTTTAAATCTAAATAAAGATTCTAAATATTTGAAACAGATAAAAAACAAAAGGTCATATGGATGAAATAAAACTTTGCCACAAAGGACAATAATATGATTGATATCTTCGTTTACCAAGTAAGAAAATTTCTTCAATTTTTCCACAATTAGAGAGCAACCCAACATGAACAACGACAAAAAGGATCAATTTTAACATGAATCACGTTGTGGACAACTAAGCATGTGGGAGAGAGTGTGACTAAGACGATCAAATTAAGCCTTTAAGTCTTAATTATTAAGGATAATAATTTAAAAAAGAAAAGGGGGTTCTGCAATTAACACAAGTTCAAGTGACAATAAAATAAATATTTTTTACAAGAAAGTGAAAGGAATCAAGAAAAGAAGAAAAAATCAAACATAGTTTAAGAAAAGCTTACATGGTTGTCAATTACTTATTAGATAATGTGATGGGAGACTGAGAAAGTGGAAGTGAAAGAGAAGTAGTAATAGTTGTTGGGAATGAGTGAGTGAGTGCAACCAACAATGACTTATGAAAAAATGAGTGAAAAAAGAGAGCAATGGTTAATTGGGAGATGGGGATGATGAATGATGGTTTTGTTTAAAGTCAATCCTCTTTAGCGGATAAAGTAACTCTTAACAAAATCTAACTTTTCAACAAGCCATGCCTTATTAAGAGTAAGACCAAGAGTAACTCTTTAATTTATTTCATCCCTTTTCTCCCATTAATTTATGTATCTTAAGGAGATCACAATTCACTATAAAGCAAGTACAACATTCATTTTCCTTTCTCAATGATTACTATTAGCAACACGCTGGGACTGATTTAGAAATTAGAAGTGGAGCTCCAAGAAAGGTCCAAGAAACCCTTTGTTTTTTGCACCCCTTTTATTATTTGCACCCCCCTTTTCTTGGTTTAGGGCTAGGTTCTCCTCATGCCCTAAATCGTATTCTTCCTTTCGGCGCCGCCCTGGTGTAGCGCCTAGCTGGGTTGACCCTTGCCATGAGGTCTCGCTCATAGGGGCTTCCTTGGAGCTGCGTTGCTCCGTCGCAGAATCCGCCGGTGGCCGCTAATGCTGCAAATGCTTAGTTGAATCGATCCCCTCAGGGCGCCGCTGCAGGAACGTCCTCTGTTCCTCCCAAATCTTTTTCTGAGGCAGTCAAAAACACGTGCCTTTTCCCTCTTGACCAGTTACCCATCCCTTGTATCAAGGGCGAGGCTGTCTCGGTTTGCATCCCTGAGTCGGAATATCTCGCAGGAATGGAGCAATGCAAGCAAAGCTTACATGGATGCCTCACCTTCCCTAAAGGGGCCACACCGCCGCGTCTAATGGAGATTAGGGATAAGCTGTCGAAGCTCTGGAACACCTCGGGTCCTTGGAAGATGATCCCTTTGGGTCGTGGTTTTTTTTGAATTCGCTTTCACGAATCTTGAGGATAGACGTCGGATTCTAGCTTCTTCTTGGAATCTAAAGCCATGTATTCTGCATCTTTCTTCATGGTCTCCAGAATTCAATCCTTTCTTGGTAAAGCAGACGAATGCGCAATGCTAGATTTGCATTCATGGCCTCCCTCAGGAGTATTGGAGGCCTATGATCCTCTTCTCGATTGCCAAAGGGGTTGGTGAACCCATTTCCATTGATGCAGCTACTACATCTTGCACTTTTGGGCATTATGCACGAATCTTGGTGGATCTGGATATGAAAAATCCCTTGGTTAAGCAGGTCCTTGTTGAGAGGGATGGCTTTGCCCTGTTTGTGGATATCTCTTTTGAGAAGCTACCTCTATTCTGTGACCACTGTAAAATCATTGGACATAGTCATGAGAATTGCAGACAATTACTTTCTAAGAAGGATAAGAATAAAGAGCAGTCTGGTTATGGGAGACCAGCTATTTTTGTTGGAAAAGGATATGAGGCTTCTTCTGATTCTAGTGGTGACAAGGATGCTAAGTCTGACTCAGGTTCCTCTGAGAAGGGTGGTCCTAGTTCCTCTAGTGATGGAGATAGCTCTGATGGGGGATGAAGATGTTCTTGAAGGTCTTGATAGAGACACAAGACATTTTTCTGATAACAATGCTCCTGATGATCTTCAACATGATGTACCTGATCCTCCTAACCAGCAACCTGTTGCTGAGCAGATGCTGGACTCTTCCCCTCACCCTGTTGGTCAGGCTGACCACTCCAATTTGTCAAAATCTGAGGCTCCTGTGAACTCTGACAGGGACTGTCCTAGGAGCTCTTGACAACATAAATAGCATAAGCATGATCATACCCCTACCCCTTCAACAGGTAGTGGTCCTATATACTTTGATGATCCTGTTACTAATGCTGTTCTTAATTTCCATGACCCAGTTCTCAGTAGATCAGTCACTCTTGTTAACTTTGCCTCACAAGGCACTCTAGTGCCATCCACTCCACACAAATCTCTTACTCCACAAGCTTTTGCTGACATGGGTCACCTCAACAAGTTTTTGGAGGATCGGGATACTGAGATTGCAGATCATGAGGACCTTGCTGAGGATGATTTCACTCCTGTAGTGTCCAAAACTAATAAGAAGAAGCATAAGCAGGCTGAAACTAGAAAGTATAACACTAGGGGTTGTAAGACTTCTTGTTTGCAATGAATCTTCTATTTTGGAATATTAGGGGAGTAGGTAACTTTGCTTCTAGACTTGTTTTGAAAAAAATTTGTTTTCTGCATAAACCTCTTTTAGTCTTCTTGGCTGACCAATGATTCCCTTTTCTTCACTACATTCCAAATTTATGTCTTCACTTAATCTTGATCTTATTGCTGTTAATTCTAGATCATTACCTTCTTTATGGTGCTTATGTGATCCCACCTTTTAGCCTGTAATTATTTCATGTGTTGAACAATTTATTGTAATTTAGATTATCCTTGATAATATGCCTCTGTTCATTGCTGGTATATATGGTGCTACTCACTATCTTTTGGTTTTGTAGGCTGCTCATCAGGTTCATTGGATGCTCATTGGTGACTTCAATGCTATTCTAGGTGCACATGAAAAGCATGGTGGAAATGCCCCATCAAGACTCTCATGTCTTAACTTTCATAATTGGACCAATTCTAATCAACTGCTGCATCTTCCTACCAAGGGCAGGCACCTTACTTGGCACAATGGTAGATTGGGTCAGCACCATATTGGTATGCGGTTGGATAGAGCTGTTTGCAACTCTTCCCTTCTTAATGCCTGGTCATCCATCAGTTACTCTCCCTCGAATTAAGTCAGACCATAATCCTTTACTGCTGTCACTCACTGTCCAGCAGAGGTCTGTTGCAAGTTTTCAGTTCCACTCAATGTGGATTCATCATCTGGACTGTCTTAGAATGGTCACACAAGCTTGGTCCTCTGTGGTTAGTGGCTACCCTATGTTAGTTCTAAAACTAAAACTTAAGGCAGTTAAGGTTGTTGCTAAAACATGGAACAGAAATGTTTTTGGAAAGCTCCATCATCAGATTCTGGCTGCAGCTGCCAAATTGGATTCTGTGTAATAGCAATTGGACAACTCTGCTTCATCTTCAGATTTACTACAAGATGAATTCTCTGCACAGGATGCTCTTTGGAAAGCTTTATTCCTGGAGGAAGCGTTTTGGCTTGAAAAATCTAGAATAAAATGGGCCACCCTTGGTGATAGGAACACAACATTTTTTCATAAATTTGTATCTATCCACAAAGCTTCCAAACATATCTCTTCTCTCATGGCTGATGGGGTGTTGCTTCAGTCCACACAGAAAGTGAATGATCATATTGTTTCCTTCTTTTCAAATTTATATGCTTCTTCTAATTCTTGCAATCATAATTCATTAGTTGCATCTGTTATTCCTTCCTTGGTTACTGAGGAGGATAACTTGTTCCTTACTAAAATTCCTAGTTTTGATGAGGTTAAAAAGGCCATGTTTTCCATGAATACTTCTAATGCGCCTGGCCTTGATGGCTTTGGTGGTTGTTTTATCATGCATTTTGGGATCTAATTGGTATGGATGTTTTTTGCTTCTACAAAACAAATTTTCACTCAACATTGGATACTTCCTGACCTCAATTCTAATAATGTTGCTTTAATCCCTAAATCTTCCAATGCCTGTAGAATTGAGGATTTTCGCCCTATTGCTATGGGCAATTTCCAGTTCAAAATAATCACTAAGATCTTAGCTAACAGGTTGGCTTTAATTGCCCAGAGAATTATTTCTCCTCAGCAGATTTTTTATTGTATTGCTATTACTTCAGAGGCTGTAAATATGTTACATAAGGGTTGTGATAATCTTGTTATAAAATTAGATGTTATGAAAGCTTTTGATACGCTTGATTGGGGTTTTGTGCTATAGGTTTTGCACTGTTTTGGCTTTAATGATCTTTTTTGCAGATGGATCTATAAAATTCTGCATTCAGCTAGATTGTCTTTTCTTGTCAAGGGTGCAACAGTTGGTTACTTTGCTTGCACTTAGAGGTGTGAGACAAGGGGATCCTCTCTCACCCTTATAATTTTGCTTTGCTGAAGAGGCTCTCAATATAGGATTGTCTTTGCTGGTGGAGAGACAGCTTTTAGTTCCTATGGCTGCTTCCAGGTCCTACTCATGTTTTTTATATTGATGACTTGATCATTTTTTGTAAAAGGTCTACCTCAAACATAGATAGCATCAATACTCTTCTTCACACTTATGGACAGTCCTCAGGTCAATGGATAAGCCCCCAAAAAAGCCATTTTTATGTGGGCCGCATTTCTAATTCTCAATGGTCGAGGCCGTACCCGAACCAAATAAAAACAATTAAATGCAGTAACTAGGAAGTGATTCTAGGTCGTCTCCCAGTGAGCAGTGATCAAACAAACGTTCATAACACTTAACAACAATAAAACAAGAGCAAATGGGGGGGTTTCTTGGTTTTAATAATTTAAACAAAGAAGCAACTTGAATTAAAAATAACAGAACTAAAACGTGTTGTTTCCCCTTGATTCAAAAGCAAGCCTCTTATCCTAGGTTACGAGAATCTATCCCTAATCAATTCAACTCACTTAATCCAACCCTAATTAATTTACTAAGCGAAAATTAATACAAGGTTTTCATTATGTGATTAAGCAACACATACACCAATTAATTCCTCTCACGAGTCCATTAAGCATGAACATTAATTAAACACGAGACAATCAAGCATTAAACATGCATGGATTAATATCAGCAACAAACACAGAATAATTGGTGAAGGGGAAAAATTGATCAGAAATTAACATTAATAACAAAACCTCAAAGAGAGCTAGTGCTTAATCCTCAAGAGAAAACAACATTGAAAATTTAACCTTCCATTCAAATTAAATAGCAAACTGAAAACGAAACAGGAAACAAAATGCAGAACAGAAATGAAATGCAACAACAAAAACTGCAAACGAAGACTGTAAATGAAACTAAAAACAGAAATTGCAAAACGGAAATGAAACTAGAAAACAGAAACGAAAACAAAAATAGAAGATAGAAATGAAAACAAAAATAGAAGATAGAAATGAAAACAAGAATAGAAGACAAAAACGAAACTGAAAATGAAAACTCAAAACGAACCAACAATGAAGAACGAAAATGGAAACGAAAGTAGAAAATGAAATTGCAATTGAAAACAAAGCTGGAAAACCCCAAAATGAAAAAAAAAAAACTCTACTCTACATGAACAGTAGCATGCTGGGGATGTGAACAGTATTTCCTCAACAGTCAAAATGAAACTAAACCTCACAACCCCCTCTCAATGACGGCTGGACCTTATTTTTTTCTCACTAAAAGTCACTTAGGCCCACAAAACCCTAGGCTACTAATCTGATTTGGGCCCATAAAAATCTGATGCGGCCCAATTACAAAATACAGCAATAAAATGAAATAAAATAAAACTGAACGACAAATAAAACTAAAACAGTCTCCTCTCTTCAAGTCCAAGTCGTTGTTCAAATTTAATTCCGGATCCAAGCCCAATTGCTTATAATTCTCCCGAAATTAAATTAAAATACGAAATTAGTCAAAAAGGCCCAAATGATAAAACTGCATAATTAATTTGACAATTAAGGCTAATCAGTAATTAAAATGATGATAGAAAGGGGTAAGAAATAGGAGAAAATAATGACGCATCACTCAAGTTACTTTGGTATATGCTCTACTCTAAGTCAGAATGGGCTGCTCTTATGCAGGCTCGTTTTCTGATAAATGGGCACTTGGCTACTTCATATAAAATATCTTCAATTTGGGTTTCTATTAGAAAGCATTGGGAGAGGGTTCATCTCCATACTAGCTGGATTATCAATAATGGTAATTTGGCCAACTTTTGGCTTGATAATTGGCTGTTTGAAGAGTCCATTGCTGACCAGTTGCATCTCCCTCACAATTGTTGAAAGAAGCTTAAGGCTACTGTCTCCCACATGATTCAAGATCAGCAATGGATGATTCCCCCTGAACTTGACCTACATTTTCCCTTGTTGAGAGCAGCTTTACTGAATTTTCCACCACCAAGTAGCTCTGAGAATGATCTGCCGGGCTTGGAGCCCTTCAGAACATGGTACTATGACATTAAAAGATGCTTATCAGTCATTTGCTCCACAGGGACAGCTGCTCTCTTGGGCTTTAATAGTATGGAATAGCACCACCCCATTATCTAGGAGTTTTGTTCTTTGGCACGGGATTCACAAGAAGTTGCCTACTGATGACGTTCTTAGAAAAAATGGCAAAGTCATGGTGCTCATGCAAAGATAAAATTCACTTGGTTTAGTGTTATGCCAAGGTTTATTGTTAGAGAGTTTATGACTAATCAATGTATGAAAGCTAACTTTAGATTTAGCTAGTCCTCTTGTAAATTTCCTCTTTTTGTATGGGTAAGGCTCGATCCCCCCATCTTTCTTCGTACTTAATTTTCGTTTAATATTATTTACAGCTATCTTGGTTTGTGATAAGGAGCCTTGGGGGTGCCAACCTTGTTGGCATGTCCTAGGTCCTTCTCTTGAAACCTTGATGGATTGAGATTTCAGATAAAAAATAAACATGCTGTTGAATCTTTTAAAAAACTTAGTTTCTAAAGAAAAATTTACTAATCTCATTGATATATATTAACATAATAGCATGGATGTAAACTATAAAGCAAATGAAATGCACAATATATAAAGACAAAATTCACGGCATTTGCAATGCAAATGCAATCTCACTCACCTCTAGAACATAGAGGAAAACTAACCCTTCTTTTTAGCCTTAGGCTTGCTATCCTTTCCAATATCAAGTCCCCTTATAGTCTCTGGCATTTTTTTTCTCTATACCCATGACAACCGAACTAGGTTGTGCTCCCTCACCATATCAATTTTGTTCAGTTTAGAACTTTTCAGCTGGGGCGCATCCTGCATATTTTCCAGGTATGTACTCTCAGCTTCCAAAATTGGGGATGTACAAGTGCTCTGCACAAGAATTTGCAAACTTGTAGTTTCTGTGTGAAAATTTCATGAAGCAAAACTAATCTAGAAAGAATATTTTTCTCAAGCCAAGCATTGTAAATGCATTGTGAAATAGATTATAGGCTAAATGTCTTTATATGTTACTCAAGCCATGCATTGAGTGAAAAATGTTGATAGAATAATAGAAATAAAATTGACTAAATCAAAGGTCAATCATTTCACACTCAACACACCAAAGTTTAAGAAAATTGACATAATTAAGAATCATGTTACAAGAAAAACTTGGCAAAGTGGAGGTAGCAAAACTTACTTGAGCCTCACTTGCTCTTTCGCTGCATTTGTTGTTTTTCTTTGAGGAAGCCACAAAAAGGATTAAAAAAATGTTAGATTCATAAATAAACAGGTGATGCTGTCAACTTTATTTAATTAAAAACTTAGAAGAATATGCAACAGAAATTGGAATACCTTACCTTAATGTGGTTGCTATCCTTGGCTTTTGAAGGGTTGCTTGTGATTTGGTGGTGCTCTTGAGATGAGCTAACAAGGGGAAACATGATGAAAACAAAACTTGCAAGAAAGAGGATACAAATGAGCTTTTGCTGAACTCCCATTCTTCCTTCCTAGTTCTTTCTTTTGATGATGTAAAAAGTGATCAAACTCAATCTTCAATACTAGTGAAGATTTAAGGAAGCATAAAACTATAACATTATAGAAGTAAAAACTGAATGTGATTTCTCATGGACTGAAGTGAAGAAGGAGCTTATGCTTTTTTTTATTGGTGTGTTTTGCTATATGTGTATGAGAGTGAGAGGATTCTGAATAGTGAGCACTCTTATCCAGATAGTACAACAAAAAAGTTGTCAACAATTCAGTAAAAATATGAGATCAGTATGAGGTCAGAGAAAGATCATCAGAAAAATAATTAAGAGAATTTTGATAAAAAAAATAAAAATACAGTTAATATAGTTGAAAAAATGAGTATAGAGAACCAAGCAAGAGCCTCAAGGATTAGTGAAAATATTTGTCAATAGATGAAATTACAACTTTAATTAACAGAATCAGAGTCAAGTTGAACAAATCAAAATCCTTCGCATTTCCATTTTATGCAAAAGAAATAAGGTAATATATATATATATATAAAAGCCATAGAAACCTATGTGCAACTAGTAATCAGAGTCATAGCTCACCTCAAATGGAGCAAGTTGAGTTTGCCCATCTAAATTTAGAACTGATATTCCCATGATCAATCTATATAATGGCTCTGCCACACAATATAAAGCTAGCAATCCTAGAATATAATTGTAAATGTTTGACCTTAAACGAAACCTCTTGACTGTGAAATCCTTCTTAATCAACCATATGCGGTAAATGTAGAGGCCAGGAAGTACTAACCTAAAACATCAACAATATTGTTTCAGAAATTAGAAATTCTAAAATTGAAATCAAAGTAGTTGCTTCAACAATGAGCTCAAAAGAATGTAAAATATCCTCTAGGCAACAACAGTATTTATAAATAATGGTTACAATAAATGAAACATTAATTGAACATGTTTAGATTTCACAAAGTTGCATGTTCTCTTTATCTCAGGATTGAAATGGAAAGAGTGCTAACAGTTTATGTGATTCAATAATCTTTTCCACATATTTGCTGGTTCCAATGATATTCTAGAAAACCTTCATCATGAGGCCCTTGAGCTTTTGGTTTCATAAGTGAAATTTGCTCAACTTCACCCTAATAAGAAACAGATCAAACATCAAAAGAGGTAGATATAAAAACTTCTTGAAAAAAATAAAAATCAACAATTAGCTTTCTACTATGGTTGCCAAATTAGTTGTTGCCTTCTGCAAAAAGTGAGGCCTTATAACTGTAAAATGCTACATTTTCTAACTCTTTCAAATAATTTTTCTATCATTAACTGAAATTCATTTGAATTCACAAGATAATGCAAGTTTCACTATCAATTATCATACTTTTCAATGAAAAAAGGAATTCTAATATAAATCTATGACAAATCAATTTTGACACACATTTCAAGTTACACTTTAACATTAAAATTGTTTCATTAAAATCAATTAATGCTCACTTTCAAAATAGTGGATCGAAACTATGTTACAGAGCTCCCACCAACAAACAAAAACTAGGTTAGAGAAAAATTCTATGGATGATTAGGAAGTGAAAAGAGGTAAACGAACCACTCAATTGTTCTCCTCGAACCTGTCGGGGAGGATTGAAGCTTGAACAAGAAAAAAGGAATTAGAGAAAATCAAAAATTGAGATAGAAAGGGGAGGGAGATGTGCAAGGAAGGAATGTCAATAAGGCGGTAGAGGATTCGAACCCTCTCCTTCTGTGTTGTGCAACAAGCCAAGTACATTGTGAACAGAGAAGCGATGTTGTCGAGCAAAGAGAGGTGTGTGGGTTAGGCCGTCGAGCGTGCGACGACGGAGGAGTGGGGTTGAGAAGAATAAGCAAAATGCAAAAGGGGAAAAATGAGAAATAGAGATTAGAGAGAGAAAAAGAAAATGAATGGGGTAAGGGTTTCATGTTGGAAACGATGGCATTGGCGTGAAGGAAGGATTCATGAATGGTGTTCTGTGGCAGCAAGAGTCCAAGGCAGTGACGGCGAGAATTTAGGGTTATGAAGAGAGTGGAGAAGAGTGGAGGCAATAGGTTCTGTTAAGTTTTGTTCGTGAAGCAACAAATAAACAAAAAAGAGTTTAAAAAAACAATTATTAATTAAAATAAAAATAAATTTAGAGGGGGTTTTTCAAACTGTTGTTAATTACCCACGGTTTTGGAAAAACCCCTATTAAACTGCATACATTATCAACGGTCGAGTAAACCCCCGTTAAAATATCCCTGTTAAAAATATCCCAATCGAGTTGTGATCTGATACAATTTACATCATGGACAAACTTGAGCCTGAATATGCAAATGCTGATCTGTCATGACAGCTTAACATGTGTTGAGTAATTTGAAGACAAATTTATTTGTAGAAGTTCATTTAAGATGATCTTAGTGGATGTGGAAAGCTAAGAGAGATTTATCCATCTTTCATGCAGAAGTCATGAGCTAATATGACTTGGATCATCGACATAATTGATGATGATGATAAAGATGCCATTCTGTCTTCACACTATAATGTAGATGCAATGATTTGAAGATTCCTTATGTTGTACTGATCCTAATGACATGAGACTAGTTCCTAAATTTCAAGGATATAATTATCCACAACTATCATGGAGACTTCAAAAGAAAATTTGGTCGTTGAATAAATTAAAGCTACAACAACAACAACAACATGAACAAGACATATGTTGAAGTTTTTTTGCTATAGAACAATCCTTGTTATGTAAAGCTATTAAGCATGACGAAGTGGAGCTACTTGCAGAGCAATATCACCAGGACTTCATCAAATGGAACCTACATCAGAATAGGTCTTCCATCAGCTAGCACATCAAAATGCAAAATTCAATTTTGATGTACCTTTAGAAGACTGATCAGATTTGAGCTTCAGAATCAAAAGAACAAAACCAAATTCAAATATGTTATGTCAGGTACAATTGACATGTTTCAACTTCATTAAGAAGTTGTTACAGAGATAAGGACCCCACTTCCTCTGAGTGCAAAATGTAGAAAATGGAGTGCAATATAGTATAATAAAGAGCAACAATGAAGATCCACCATATGAGTGTTGTAAAGTTGTAGAATCCCCCCATACACTTATTCCTTACTTGTAATCTATTTTGTTCCAAATTAACCTAGTGGGTTAAGTTTAGTTGTGAGAAAAGTGATAAGGAGAACCTATTGAAGATAGGTAACTTAGAGAGTCTCTAGGATGGTAGCTTGAAGAGGCTAAAGTGAAATAATACTTGTGTAGCTTGTAGAGGAAGAAAATACTGGGATTGTTGCTCCCATAACCAAGAGTGGATGTTGTGGTTGAGATGGGTTATCCCGAAGCCAAGACCAAGTATGGTGTTATGGTGAAAAAGAGATGAGGAAACCGAGTAGATGGCTAGTCTAGTAGTTGGCTAGTTGTTGGTAGAAACCTAGTGGGTGGCTAGTCTAGCAGGTGACTAGTATTTGTATTTCAAAATCCAACAGGGGCTAGTGCATGTGCTTGATTTTTAGCAAGTTGTTGAATGTGATTAGTGGAAATCTCACCAAGTGGTTGACGATTGGATGTAGCCCTTTGCTTAGAGTGAACCAGTATAATATATCCGTGTCAAATCTCCTCTTTCTTTCCTTTTACAATATGTTATTTCATTGTCATATATATTACATTAGCATCAGACCATTTTGACGATCACACCATTCTAAGCATCATAATGTCATACATCAAAATGTTTTTTCTTTTTGAGTAAAACATTCTAAAGTATATCTTTATGAAGATATGTAGCTATCATCATATTAATTTTCTGAGTTTTGATTCATCATTACATAAATTGGGTTCTTATAATCACATTAAAACATTGGATAACAAATCTAGTAACTAACTACTTAGAAAGCCTAGCTTAGTTTATGTAATGATGAATTAGCACTCAAAAGGTTTATATAATGACAGTTATATATGTTCAGAAAGATACAATTCATAATGTTATACTTAGAAGGAAAAAGCATTCTGATGTATTATCTTCTAATGCTTAGAAGGAAAAGGCATTCTGATGTATGAGATTTTGATGCTTAGAAGGAAAAAGCTTTCTGATGTATGAGCTTCTAATGCTCAGAAACAATCAAAAGCATATGATGCTGATGTAGTATATATGATAGTAAAATAACTTAAGGTAAAAGGAAGGGAAAAGGAGATTTGACACATATATTTTATATTGGTTCACCCCAAACAAATGGCTACATCTAGTCCTCACCCTCTTGGTGAGATTTCCACTAATCACTTTAGAAACTTGCTAAAAATCAAGCACATGCACCAACCACTTGCTGGATTTCAAAATACAAACACTAGCAACCTGCTAGACCAGCCACTTGCTGGGTTTCAGCAACTAGCCAACGACTAGACCAGCCACTTGTTAGGTTTCCTCATCTCCTTCACCATAGCACCATAGCACCACAATTAGTCTTGGTTTGGAGATAACTCATCTTAACCACAACATCCATTCTTGGTTATGGGAGAGATAATCTCAATATTCTCTACCTCTACAAGCTATACAAGTATTAATTCATTCTAGCCTCTTCAAGCACTTATCTTAAAGACTCTCTAAGTTACCCATCTTCAATGGGTCCTCCTTTTCCCCTTTTCTCAGAACCAAACTTAACCCATATGATTAATTTGGAATAGAATAGATTACAAGTAAGGAATAAGTGTATGGGTAGATTCTACAGCTTTACAACACTCTTATGGTGAATCTCCATTGTTGCTCACTGCTGTAGTACACTTCATTTGCTGCATTTTGCATTCAGAATGACATTGGAGGGGGTGGGAGAAGATGTGAATCTCATTTCTGCACATGTAGGCTTTCCTACCTTCATTCTCTCTCATTTTTTATTGTTGTCTTTTGTTATTTTATAGACTCGGTAGACCAAGCTAGTTGTTATGGGACAGTTGGACTATGACAACTTTTTGTTTTCTCCTTCTCCAAGCTTCCTTCAAAGTATGAAATGCCCACAAGAAAATAGTCATTGGAAGTGGGGTCCTTAGCTCTGCAACAACTTATTGAAGAAGTTGAAATATGCTAGCTATAATGGATTTCATAGATTTGACTTTGCTTTTGATCAGTTTTCTGAAGGTTCATCAGAATTGCATTTTGCATTCTGATGTGTTGAGGAGAGACTTGTTTTGATGCAGGTTCCTTCTGATGAAGTTCTCGGGATATTACTTTGTAGGTAGTTTCACTTGATCACGCTTAACACCTTAACATGACAATCATTATTCTAAAGTAACAAATTTCAGCATGTCTTGTACATGTTGTCGTTTGTTGTAGTTGTAGTGTGAGCTGATCGTAGCAGATTATTCTGCTATTGTATTTACTTTATTTGACCCTTTAGATGGCCAAATTGGATTTTGATGTCTTCATGAGAGTTGTGGATAATTTTATCCTTTAAATTTTAGAACTATTCTCATATCATTTGGATCACTACATCATGAGAAATCTTCAAATCATTGCATATGCAGTATAGTGTGAGGATAGAATGACATCTCTATCACCATCATCAACTACGTTCATGATACAAGCCATATTAGCTCACAATGACTCTATGAAAGAGGAATATCTCTCTCTTATCTTTCCACAGCCACTAAGATCATCTTAAATGAACTTTTACAGATAAAGACGTCTTCATATTACTTGACACATGTGAAGCTGTCATGGTAGATCAATGTTTGCATATTCAAACTCAATTTTTTTCCATGATCTAAATTATATCAAATCACGATTTTTTTCATCAAAGGTGAAGATAATTTTCTAGTCTTTCCATAAACATAAAGAACAACTCAAATGGATATCTGGAACTCCAGATACAAAGTTCCAAATGAACACACTTTGCTAACGAAATACCATTTTGAATGTGTTGCAACCATGTTGTTCTTTATGTCATATTCATTGTGAAGATCTTCATAGAATTATTTCCATCTATTGCAGTGAAGATACATTGTTGATTCTAATCTCTTGAACTTAGTATTCAAGACTGAATTCTCTCAAACGTAGGTGAGGAAGTTCAGAATTAGATTCTTCAATGCAGGGAATGTTTCTGATAATGTATTAGAAATAATATTGCATTATTTTGATATAGTCTTGATGTAACCTTTGATTGAATTGATCTTTCTTTATATCTTTTATCACTCTTTAAGTCAAGGCTTCTATACAGTCTTCTTTACAACTTAGTAGCTGTACACTCAAAGAATATTGCTTCAAGAACTTCGGTCCATAAGAGTTTTTCTTTTCTGTCATCTGAGTAAGAGAAAACTAAGTTGTTTTGAGCTCTCTTTGTGATGTCCATTTTGAGCTGTATTCAGTTTTTCTTTTCTAATTTTTCTATTCTAAAACACTTAACAGAAACATCAGTAGGCTTAAACTCAAGAGGCTTATGAATTGTATTCAGAAGGTTTGCCATATGATGGATGTGCGCCAAACACGTCGTCAAAAGCAACTAAGTTCCCTAATAAATTTTGCAATATAATGCTAACTTGGGTCATTTTCTCAAAGATACAATTCATCAAACACCTTGCATTCAATTCAAAATAGGGGGGATTTTGTGTGATTTTTATAAATTAAAGCAATAGAACAACTTTCTAAACAATAAGCGAAAATAGAATCAAAGAAATACAACTCAAGAACCTATACTTATGGAGAAGTAATCACAGTTCCAACAAGGATAAGTCAAATTCATACTTATGAAATTCCCAACAATACGAAATTTAAGGCAATTACCTTACATTCATTCAGAAAAATTCGGATTACTATCGCTTCCTAGTTTTCCCAAATTCAAGCATGTATCGTATTAAATCACAATCAATTGATTGTAATTGACCCAAATACAGATTTCAATTCCCTAATCTAATCATTATCATACATTAAACAAGGAAATTAAAAATTAAAAAAAGGGGGAAAAAAGTTTGCATGAGCAAAATTTGAAATTGAGAATAGAGGAACTTATATTTACCCACAAGTACATGATTCTTGGGTTGCAAAGGGGATTTAGCCCTCCATGAAGATCTTCATGGTGGCTGCAAAGGGGCTGCACGAAATTGATGAGGGAGAAAGGGAAAAGAAGAGAAGAGAAGAGAAAGAGAAGAGAAAGAAGAGAGCAAAGGTGAGAATTTTTTTTTCAATGTAGAAGTGTTGTGTAGTGTAATGTTGTCTTGCAAAAGGGGAAAACTAAATATAAAATACTAAAAACCGTGGTCCCCCTCACAAGGTCTGAAACCCACTAAATAAAAGCTACCTTGACTAATTACAATTACCAAATGGTCCCTAGTTACAAACTAAAACACAGAAATATTACAAGTGTAGGACTGTAACATTGAATCCCAAATTTGACCCCTAAAACGTCTGAATTAGCCAATCATTGTGAGACATGAAATATTAATTGTGAATAGGAAATTATAATCATTTTTAATAGGAAACTCAAGAAAGTAGAAGCAGAGATTATGATTCTAGAAAAATCTAATAGAAAATACTCCAAGGATTTAGCAAATAGCAACCCATATGTGTTATCACAATCATCACCATAGAATCAAGCAAAACAAAAGCTAATTACAACTACAATGTGATACTAGATTAATCACTGAAATCAACATCAAAATCAAATCTATCACCAAAAATCATCGGCTGCTTCTTTCCCTGTTTCAAAAATCCTCACTTCTTTGAGCTCTTTTATACGAAAATATTGTCATTTTTCCTACAACAAAAGTCACTAGATTAGTAAACTAGAACATCATAGCCCATGATTAATATTTCTTAACATTAACTCAGGACAAAAAAAAAAAGCTTCCCTTGCACATCATGATAAATAAATCAAACTAAACTAAATAGAAATCGCAGGTCAATCAATGAATAAGGCACAAATCATGTTAGGGATATTTTGAACATCTATCCATGTAAATCAAATTTATAGAATTAAAAACAAGAAGTTTCCTTACTCTTCTTAGTCTCCATTCCAAACTTATATTGGCAATTACCAGAAACCAAGCTAACACAATTTACAAGAAAATAAAAATTAAAAAACCATGAGTATACCTTGCAACTTGCTACCAAATTCATTTTACATAGAATCTTCAGCAAAATCAAAGAGCAATCTTCATTTTGCTACAATAATTAATATATCAAAATATCAAATTAAGTAACTAAGCAAATAAAAAAAATAAGCAAGTAGAGTTTAGATCATATCAAAATATAAATTATAAGAAATTAAGCATAAAATAAAAAGGAGAATGCAGAATGGTACTTTTGATGACTTCAAGAGTGTGGCTTGATCAAAGGGGACAAAAGGTGCTAGACCTTCAATCTTAAGCCTCTTTGTATATTGAACAAGGAACCAATATGCATTATACGAAGGAAGGAAAACATACGTAACCTAGATCATAACACCACAACAAAGAGTTCTTAGTAAAGATGAAATTAATTACTTTTAAAGAAACAAAATGACAATAAAACTAGATAGATGATACTAACAACACCATAAACTCATTCCTTCTTGAAACAAAGTGGCTCTCAACACGCACAACAAGAGACTTGATAAGGTTCAATCGCAAGACATCCTATCCAACACATAAGAACATTTAAAACTGTTTGTATAATACAAATAAAATATGATTAAATCATGGTAATAATTAGAAAAGGCAAGCAAAAATGCAGCTTGATATTGCATGCCATATCTCAAGTAAGTAAACTATGAAACCAAAAAATGAACTTCAAAAGTTCTCACCACTCCATAGTCCATAATCATCAATAACTTCCATTGATGAAGGATAATTTTTCAAGCTTCTACTCATCTTTTTCCCATCTTCAAATTAGATTCTTTTTCAAGCCAGGACAAGTCCATTGTAGATTAGATTCTTAAACACAAACTTTCCAAATAATGTAGTAGCCAGCACCATAAGGGTGTAAAACCTGGAAAATGGAAAAGCAAAAAACTAAAATACACAACCATATTTGAAAAAGGAGGTTGAGGTTAGGTACAAAATCATAGCCAAAATTTTCAAAGGAGAGAATATATTCTCACAAGATAATATGAAACTATAAAATAAAAAATCACTAAAATGAAAAGGATGGTTCAAAATAACATTTCAAAGCATAAAGTGAATCAAAGTGGTGAACAAGCCTTTATTACGATACCAAAGTGGTGAACATGCCGCTATCACCATGAGAACCATGCACGCCATGCAAAGGGAAAAGTTGGTGGCTTAGGAATGCGTTGATTTAGGTCAATTAGCCACAAAGGCTAATAGGGAATAGAGAATGGCTAGTAAAGGTCGGGGATATTTCCTAGTTTCTATTATAGAGTCTGATGAATATGAGGCTATTTTGATTGATGGTGAAGTAGAAATCATGGCTGCTAAAATTGTGAATGGGAAACCTTATTCACATCCCACATTGAAGATCGCCAGAGGAAAAACAATGGGATACACCAAAGACAAATTCAAGTATTCTTTCAACATATTGAAGGCAGATAAGATATTCGACTATTTATTGAAAGATCGACAAATTTGGTTGATTGAAGGTCATAAGATTCCACTAGTCGAAGAGCTAAAAGAAAAGAAGTATTATGAATGGCATAACTCATATAGCCATAATACTTCAAAAAACTTGGTGTTTCGGTAGGATGTACATAAAGCTTTAAAAGAAGGGAGATTCAAGCTAGCAGATAAATGCATTGGTGAAATGACAATAGATACCGATCCATTTCCTAGTATCGATGTTAACATGGTCTCATGCAGGCCTAATAAAAATAGAGAAAGATTGTTGTGGAAACCAAAAGTATAGGATGATAAGCAAGGTCATCAAACTAGTGTATTCCAAAAGTTAGGGCGACTTGTTGATCAAGCATCTCAAGTGATACGACCACCTCATTTTTTTACTAGCAAGAGAGGTAGATGTTTGTGTCAATTAGGGATAACAATCAAAATGGACAAAACATGCTAACTGGACTCAAGACCTAAAAAATGAGGCATGTCGTTGATATGGCTATGGTTCCTCAAAACAGGAAGAAAGGTTGTCAATTTTGAATGATAGGCCTATTCCTTAGAGAGGAAAACATGTAGTGAAGTTCAAAGTAGAGAACGATATGAAAACTCTGAAGATCACAATGGAGAATAGTGAAATTGAGATGATAATGTAAAACATACATTGTGGATGCTTGCTTGACAAATATCCATGTAAGTATGGGTGGACATTTAGGGGGGGGGGGGACTACTACCCATACCCATCCCACCTTGTTGTCATCCCCTACGTACACTTTTATATAGTAATCCGGATTTTTCCAAATGAATGTAAGGTGATTTTCTTAAATTTCGTATTGTTGGGAATTTCATGAGTATAAATTTGACTTATTCTTGTTGGAACTGTGATTATTTCTCCATAAGCATAGGTTCTTGAGTGGCATCTCTTTGATTCTGTTTCGTTTATTGTTTAGAAAGTTGTTTTGTTGCTTTAATTTTTGAAAATCACACAAAATCCCCCCTATTTTGAATTGAATGCAAGGTGTTTGATGAATTGTATCTTTGAGAAAATGACCTGAGTTAGCCCTATATTGCAAAATTTATTGGGGAACTTAGTTGCTTTTGACAGCGTGTTCGATGCGCTCTGTCAATGACTCTAAACATCCTTGTTTCACTTATGAGCTTTTGTTTTTAAACAAAAAAAAAAACATCATAAGCCTAAATGATTCATTTCACTTATTAAGTTTTTTTTTTTTTAAATTAAAAATTAAGACTAAAGTAAATTGAATCATTTTACTTATTGGTAAAACCCCATGTTTTTACCTCAACAAACCCCTTCCACACATTTATATACATTCTCGACTTTGACTCTGTCGCGCATACTCCCACCCTTTTAACCTTAGCTCCACACAACCTTCAACCTTTTTTAGCAAGTCTTCTGGTGACTTTCTTGGGGCACTATTAGTCTATTCCGAAAATTCTCCGCAAATCTTTTCTTCTATTTCTTCCACGTTTCCTACTTCTTTTGAACTTTGTTAATTGGTTCTAGCCTTTAAGTCGTATAGGCTTAAACTTTTTTTTATTTGTTTTCCTTAATTGTTTGTTCTTTTGGATATGCAAATAATAATGACTATTTTTCTATTTTGGACGTTATGTCTTTTTATGCAGGTTTTGTTCTTTTTGGAAAATTTGTTATGAATCTTAATTCTGCATGTGTTCAAAATTAAGATGCATACCCAAGTTCCCCAAAATATAAAAACTTGCATAACAACACATCACCATGTCCAAAATTGAAAAATAGTCATTGTTTGCATATACAAAGCAACAAACAATTAAGCGAAAAAAACTTTAAGCCTTTAAGACATTAAGGCTAGAGTCAATTAACAAATTTTTTAAGAAATAAGAAACTTAGAAGTAATAAAAGAAAATGGTTGTTGAAGGTTGCCAGAATAGTCACCGATAGCACCCTCAAGAAAGCCGTTAGAAGACTTGCCAAAAAAGGGTTAAGGATGGTGCAGAGCTAGGGTTAATGGGGCAAGAGTAGGCACAATAGGGTTAAAGTTGAGACTGTAAATGTGTGGAGGGGGGTTGTTGTGGAAAAAACGTGGGGTTTTTCTTTTAAGTAAAATGACAATTTTACTTTATCCTTAATTTTTTTTTTATAAAAAACCCTTCAATAAATGAAATGAATCATTTAGGTATATTTTTTTGTTTTAAAAAACTAATAAGTGAACAACGACGTTTTGAGTCATCTTCCCCTACACCTAAACATCATTGTTGCAACTACAAAAGCCTTGAAAACTTCAAGATAAGGTGTGATAATGGCCATGCACATAAGCATGACAACTGTAAGAGCAACATGTGACATGATTCAACCTTAAGAAGAGGTGGCAGGCCATTCCATGTCCTCGCAATATCACATGAAAGGGTTTTTATTAACTACTTTGCAATTAAGTTTTTATTTCAACTAGGTTGATCAAAGTCTAGGATTTGGAAAATAATCACCTCTACCTTTCCAAATGTTATCATATGGGCATTGATTGACATGTGGATGGGATCTTTTCCATGACTACTATGATAACAATTTGATATTTTTATGGCCTTAATCAAAGGAGGAATGTCAAGGAAAAAGAGTCAACATTACAGTTAATAAAGTGAACATCCTTTTTTTGTTAACTGAAATGGAAACATTATTTGTTTCACTAGGACTAGGTAAAATAAAGTCAAGTCCCAAAAAGTTAGTTCATCTAATAGAGCAAGAAAAAATAACTAAATTATGTTTGAACTCACATCATATTGACAAAGATAACAATGGTATAGCCAATTATAGTTCTAAATAGATTGACGTATTGGATCAGGCCACATAACTTGACATTTTTTTCCACCTAAAACCCAAAAGGAATGGCAAGAAGTCAGTTTCATAACACCATCACATTGGCTTCTACCTTTTGAACAACTCATTTCATACCCTTGGCAGTTGGTGGGATATGTGAGAACTAACTCAACTTCTAAAGAGCGAAGAGTGAAACTTTGATGTCAATATCTAAAATACACAAGAACACACTAGAAGAGGGGGGGTTGAATAGTGGGTTAAAATTTTTTCATAAATACTATAAGTTCACAAGTTGCCTTCTTGGATATATGTTATATATCCTTGCAAGGCAAATCTTTGAAAGCCTTTCGAAAAGAGCATAGTAGGAAAGATAAATATATGTAATCACAAGACAACAAATAAGAGCTTGTTTTTATACTGATTCACTCAACTTGAGCTGTGTCCAGTTATCCTTTAACAATTGTTAAAGGGTTCCACTATAATCAACTGATTACAAAACAAGTATTCTTCACTGCCACTTCTGGCTACAAGTATTCTCTATGCCACTATTGGCTACAAGTATTCTAAACCACTTATGGTTACAAGTATGAATCTCCCCCTGAGATTATACTTCCCAAGTATTCTTTAATCATTAAGCCATTCTTGACTTTCTATACAAAAATGTATAAGATTCAGATAACTCTCAAAGAGAGGATATAAACAAGTGTTGAATCTATATGAGCTTGTAGAGGATGGGTATTCTCTTTTCTCTCAGCTCGTGTTCTTGGCTTTTTCTTAGAGTGATTTGCTTGCTTTACAAATTGATTTGAATGAGTTCGTTATTGTTCATTAGTCTTCTCGTTGCATGGAAGCTTCCTTATATAGTGAGCTTCATGGATTTCAACATTGGAGAAGATTTGTTTTCGTTGTCTCACATAAGAGTGTTGAAGTGGCTTTGACTGTGCTTGATGTGACACGAGAAAGTTTTTATCTTTGTCACAGTTGGCTTTTAGCTTAAGGTGTGCATCCCAATGTTGATTAGTCTTTTGGTTGTACCTACACACTTCACACACTTTGAGACATGCAAGCAATATGAGAAATAGAAGAGAGTAAGATCAGAAAGTATCTCCCTTTATTTTTGTAACAACTGTGCCTTTATTTGTGTAAATAATTAATTATAAAACACATATTCCTTAGCACATATGATAGACCATATTCTGTTCCTGCACAGACAATGTCTAACTTAACAAACATGTTAAAACCAAGACATTTGATGATGTCTGACCCCTAATGCCTTGATAGGCTTTGATGATAACAAATGTGATAATATTTGATCAACTAATGATTTCAGATTGAGTGATTTCAGGAAATAAAGTAAGAACAGAAAATGGTATAATCACTTTAATTCTCACTTTTGTCTTAATTGTTTGATAATTGATGATGATTAAGTGATGCACTATAAATGCTTGAAATCAGACTAAATTAAGTTCTCAAAAAGACCATGAATATCTTGGAAGGACTCATGCAAGTCTAAGACCAGACCATACAACAGTCCCAGACCAGACCATGTATGGAACACGGTCAGACAACGTGATGCTAAGCCAGACGATGCTTGATGCTAAGCCATGCGATGTTTGAAGCTAGACCAAACCATGTCCTTCATTCCAGAATGGTTTTGTTAAGCCAGACGCTGTCTGTGCATGAACATACCATACTTAATCAAGACCAGATTATGTCTATTAAGCCAAACGTTGTTTGTGCAGGAACAGAACATAATCTGTCATATGTGCTTTATAATTAATTCTTTACTCAAATAAAGGCACTACTATAATAGAAAGAAAGGGAGACTTTCTTTGACATTACTTTATTTGATTCCTTGTATTGCTTGTATGTCTCGAATTATGTGAAGTGTGTAGGTACAACTAAAGGACAAATCAGCATCGAGATGCACGCCTTATGCTAAAAGCTAAGTATGACAGAGACAAAAACTTGTTCTTGTTACATCAAGCACAGTCAAAGATACTTCAACACTCTATTGTGCGAGACAACGGAAAGAAGTCTTCTCCAACGTTCAAATTCATAAAGCTCACTATATAAGGATGCCTCCATGCAATGAGAAGACTAATGAACTAGAACAGAATAACTCAAATCAATCTAGACATCAAGAAAGAGCACTCTGAGAAAAGGTTCTTGAACACGAGCTGAGAGAAAAAGAGAATATCCATCCTCTACAAGCTCACATAGATTCAACAATTGTTTATATCCTCTCTTTGAGAGTTATCTGAATCTTATACATATTTGTATAGAAAGCCAGGAGTGGCTCAGTGATAAAAGAATACTTGGGAAGTATAATCTCAGGGGGAGATTCATACTTGTAACCAGAAGTGGTTTAGAATACTTGTAACCAGAAGTGGTTTAGAGAATACTTGTAGCCAGGAGTGGCAATGAAGAATACTTTTTTTGTAATCAATTGATTATAGTGGAACCCTTTAACAACTGTTAAAGGAGAACTGGATGTAGCTCAGGTTGAGTGAACTAGTATAAAAAGAAGCTCTCATTTGTTGACTTTTGATTACATATATTTGTCTTGCCCACTATGCTCTTTTGGAAAGGCTTTTAAAGCTTTGCCTTACAAGGATATATTTGCTAATTTAAACTAACATATATCCAAGAAGGCAAATTGTGAACTAATAGTATTTTCGAAAAAGTTTTAACCCACTATTCAACCCCCCCCTTCTAGTGGTTCTTGTGTATTTCAGTTGGTATCAGAGCTAGGTCTTTGATAATTATCTTCACAGATATAGAGCTAAAGATCCTACACAAGGATGGAGAAGGGTCTACACAAACCTCCAATCTTCAAGGGTGAAAACTTCACATACTAAAGACAAAGAATGGAGACATACTTTGAGTCATGCCATATAAACATGCTAGATGTCGTAGAAAATAGAGACTACATTCCAGTTGATGAAAGTGGAATTGAAATTCCAAAAGGGCAGTGGACTGAGGCACAACAAAATAGATTCATCCTGAACTCCAGAGCAAGAAATGCAATACATGCATGTATCTCTGAAACTGAACATAGAAAAATAAGCCAGTTCAAATCTGCCAAGGACATATGGGACACATTCATAATAACTTATGAAGGGTCCTCATAGGTAAAAAGAAACAAGGTAAGTGTTCTCACCAAAGAGTATGAACTCTTTACCATGGAAGAAAATGAAACCATAGCTAGTATGATGTCTAGATTTCAAACTATTTTAAATGAGCTTCGAAACCTTGGTAATGTTTCGAAAATTTCGAGCATGTTGACAAAATTCTTTGCAGCTTGCCCAGATAATGGAGACCTCAAGTCACAGCCATTAGAGCTTCCAAAGATTTTGATTATATGCCTCTTGAAGAGCTTGTGGGGATTCTAATACTACATGAGCAACAACTGCAAGGAGATGCCAAGCTGAAAAAGGGCAAGTCTCTAGCTTTGAAAGCTCATAAGCCAAATCAGACAACACCTAAAGAGTCATCTTCATCAAAAAGTCAGTTCTCCAGACCATCCAAAAGACAGACCACCAAAGCTCTAAAGGCAGAAGAGTCAGAAGTAGAGTCCACTTCTTCAAGTGAAGAAGAGTCAGAAGATGATGATGAGCTATCCTTCATCTCAAGAAAAATCCACAAGATGTGGAAAAAGAAAGGTGGTTCGAGATGGAAGAACTACAACAAGAAATACTCAACAGACCATGAGAAGAAAGAGAAAAGTCCTATGATCTGCTATGAGTGTAAGAAGCCTGGACACTTCAAGTCAGAATGTCCTAAGCTCAGCAAGGGAAAAGAAAAGGTCAACAGAAGATTTCCTAAGAAAAAGAAAGGACTAATGTCCACATGGGAAGATCTAGATGACTCAACAGATGTAGAAAATTCTGAAGTAACAGATGAGGAAGCTAATCTCTGTTTGATGGCATACACAACCTCTACATCGTCTATGTCTGATGATGAGAATGTACCAGACAACACCCACTCTGTGTCTACGTCTGAGGTTTCAGAAGATGAAGAACAAGAGGTAGACCTCAATGATCTTATCTCTCTTCAAGAAGCCTATAAAAAACTTCTTTCTAATTCATCCATTCTTTCAAAAGCTTATTTATCTATGAAAAAAAAAATAAGAAAACTCTCAAAAGAGCATGAAGAACTTGGGTCTTCTTTCATTGAGCTATTTGACAAATGCTCTACATTAGTTACAACCAATAATGTTCTAACAAATGATTTTCAAAAACTAACCATTGATCACCAAAGCTTAATTAAGAGCAAAAGTGAACTTTGGATAGAAAACGAACAACATAGAAGGCACTTGAATGAATTGATTAAGGAAACTGATGAATTAAACAAGGTAAGAACCTTGAGTAAAGATGAAGCTGAAGTTGCTAATTTACGCAAAGAAGCTGCATCTCTCAAGAGCACTCTAAGAAAATTTGTTAGTGGGTCTGAAAATCTAAAGAAAATTCTTTCATATAACAAACATCCAAATGACAAATCTGGCCTTGGATTCACAGGAAAGAAAGGAACAGCTAGGAAGAAAGCCTCTTCTAATAGATCATATTCTGAAAATGGACATATATAGTCCAAAAGCAAGAAATTGCCTACAAAAAACAAGTCATATGCTTCTAAGACTAACACCAAAAGACCTAACAGAATATGGGTACCTAAAAACAAAATAATTCCTGTTGCAGATGTCCTTGATGGCAGGAAAGAAACACCAATCATAGTACCTGGACAATGGCTGCTTACATCACATGACGGGTGCAAGGTTTATGTTCCTAGACTTGACACCAATGCATGGTGGTACAATCATTTTTAGAGGTAATCAAAAAGGAAGAATCAAGGGTATTGGTAAGATAGGCATCCCTCCAAGTCTCTCCATTGAGAGTGTATTATTTGTTGAAGGACTAAAACATAATCTGCTGAGCATAAGTCAATTTTGCGATAGTGGATATGATGTTTCCTTCAACAAGGAATCATGCATAGTTAAAAACTCTAATGGTTCACATCTCTTCTCTGCAAAGAGACAAGATAATCTTTATAAGATCAACCTTGGTGAACTAAAGAATCAAAATGTATCATGTTTATTGTCTGTCAAAGAAAGTCATTGGTTATGGCATAAAAAGCTTGGCCATGCAAGTTTGAGATTAATCTCAAAACTGCAAAGATACAGCTTTGTAAGAGGATTGCCAACAATGTCATATAAGGATGACTTACTTTGTGAGGCATGTCAGAAAGGGAAATAGGTGAAAGCCTCTTTTAAAAGTAAAAACACTATTTTCACTTCCAGACCATTAAAACTGTTACATATTGATCTCTTTGGTCCAACAAGAACAACCTCTCTTAAAGGGAAGAGATATGGATTGGTGATAGTTGATGACTATTCTAGATGGACATGTGTTATATTCCTCACTCACAAGGATGAGGCTTTTAAGGAATTCTATAAGTTCTGCAAACATGTTGAAAACGAAAAAGGGGTATGTATAAGTTCTATCAAAAGTGACCATGGAGGAGAGTTTGAAAATGAAAGTTTTCAGAGGTTCAGTGAAGAGAATGAAATTCTTCACAACTTCTCAACACCTAGAACACCACAACAAAATGGTGTTGTTAAGAGGAAGAATAGGTCATTACAAGAAATGACCAGAACCATGTTGAATGATAACTCAACTCCTAAGCACTTCTGGGCAGAAGCTGTAAATACTTCATATTATTTGCAAAACAGAATTTATATTAGGCCTATGATAAAAAAGACTCCATATGAACTGTGGAAAGGAAGAAAACCCAACATATCATACTTCCATCCTTTTGGATGTCAATGTTTCATTCTTAACACAAAAGATAATTTGGGAAAGTTTGATTCGAAGTGTGATACAGGCATCTTACTTGGATATTCTAAAACATCTAAGGCATATAGATTGTTTAACTCTATAACTAAAGTTGTTGAAGAAGCCATTCATGTAATATTTAATGACATTCAACTTGATAGGAAACTATTAGAGTTAAAAGACTCATTTGTAGATATCAGACTAGAAGATGCAATAACAAAGATTAGACCATCGTCTGACACACCACCTTTTGCGTCTGGCACAACATTGTCTGCTCCCAAATTGTCTATTTGCCATTAGACCATCTCAAATGATGAAGAAGAAGAAGTCAAGAACCACAAAGTAGTAACAGAATGATCAAGAACCATCCTCCTCAGATCATTGGAGAAGTTTGGGCTCTAGTAAAAACAAGATCATCCTTCCAACAAAAAATCTATTGTCTGAGATAGAACCCAAGCACATTGATGATGCCATGCAAGATGAAAGTTGGGTACAAGCAATGCAAGAAGAACTGGATCAATTTCAAAAGAATGATGTCTGGAAACTTGTGAAGCTGCCAGACAACAAGGAAGCTGTTGGTGCCAAGTGGGTCTTCAGAAACAAATTAGATGAGAATGGCAAGGTTGTGAGAATCAAGGCTAGATTAGTGGCCAAAGGTTACTCACAACAGGAAGGTATTGATTATACAGAGACATACGCTCCAATAGCTAGACTTGAGGCAATTAGGATTTTACTTTCATTCGTTGCTCATAGAAATATGAGACTTTATCAAATGGATGTAAAATGTGCATTCCTCAATGGTGTAATCAAAGAAGAAGTTTATGTAGAACAATCCCCTGGGTTTGAGAGTACTATCTTTCCAGACCATGTATTTAAATTAAATAAAGCACTGTATGGTCTTAAACAAGCTCCTAAAGCATAGTATGAAAAACTCAGTTCATTTTTAATATAACACAATTTTACAAGAGAAAAGATACATACTACATTGTTCTACAAAAACTACTCTTCTGATTTTATTATTGTTCAAATCTATGTAGATGACATTATCTTTGGTGCCACTAATGAAAAACTCTGTGAAGAGTTCTCAAAATTGATGCAGACTGAGTTCGAAATGAGCATGATGGGAGAACTAAAATTCTTCCTAAGATTGTAGATCAAGCAGACCAACAAAGGAATCTTCATACACCAGACCAAGTATATGAAAGAACTCCTGAAAAAGTTCAAAATGGATGATGCCAAAATCATGTAGACTCCAATGCATCCAACAACATCACTTGGAACTGATGAAGATTCAAGGAAAGTAGATGTCACTCAGTTCAAAGGAATGGTTGGGTCATTACTTTGCTTGATTGCATCCAGACCAGACGTAATGTTTAGTGTTTGCCTCTGCTCCAAATTTCAATCTGAACCAAGGGAAGTGCATCTGTCTATTGTTAAAACGCACATTCAAGTTTGTCTTAAATGTGTCGTTTCAATCTAACTGTACCGTCATATTTAATGCACACTCATTACCTATTCTAGCCTACTGTTGCAAAACGTATACCCCAAGCTTTTGAAAACACTCATCTCTCTCACCCATTCTCTTTACAACCAAGAACTTCAAGAAACCCTAAACACAAACCCTCATGCTTCTGATGAGCATCTTGAAGACATCATGCTAGAGTCTATGACAGACACCAACATCTCTGCGTCCAACATTGATCCAGAAGTGAGAAGAGAATGCAACCTCAATGACATAGAGAACATTATGATCAAGCCACAAGGTTCCTACACTGGGAACATTCATGTGGAGTACTACATTGATATACCTTACCTTGAGGAACATGGCCTTAACATCTCAAGCTATTTCGAGTTCGCTGGGATCAGGGGCTACTTCAATGATCGCCAAAAGATTGCCCCTAGACTCATCAGAGAATTTTGGACAATGCTACGATCAAAGGAAACGAGATTTTCAGCAACGTATTTGGGTGTAACATCACTGTCTCTCCCTCCTCCATTGCTCAAGCTATTGGATGCGAACTGCACTATAACTACTTCATAGAGGGATGGGACTCTGAAATTGATGAAGGGATAGTAGAAAGGTTCATTCTTGGACCTAACTACGAGGTGGCCAAGAATGTCAAGAAGATGCACCCAGCCAACTTCCCACCTCTGACCAAGTTGATGCTAAACATCATCAACAAGACCATCTTGCACAAGATTGGGTCTAGGGATCATGTGCCTACCCTCCACAGGTACATCCTCTAGCACGTCTTTAGAGGGATTCCATTCAAACTTCCACACACACTCTTCTACAACCTGGTCAGCTACATTCAATATTTGTCATCCTCTGTGGTCACATACTACACAGCCCTGATAAACAAGATTCTCTAGGATGCTCATTGTTACAATAGACTATACAGAGAAATTCAATCAGGACGTTTGGATGAGATGACGTATGTGAATATGGAAGGCCCATTTGTTCAACAGGGGATGCTAACATCCTTCAATTTGCTTAAGTTGAACATGGGATTTGAAATCATTAAGGGATCACCTGACAGGTTCCCTAAGTTTTCTGATAATGATGGTGAAGGTCAGAAGAAGCAAACCAAGAAGAAGAAGGGTGGAAAAGGAAAGAGCCTAGTGATTTATGATGAGGCTGCTTCCATCCAACCCTTGGCAAGCAAAATGAGGAGGCTTGCTATTGCAGACCAACAGACAGTCTGGATAACACACAAGGTTGTAGCATAGACTTTTGAAGAGCCACCAACCAAGAAGGGCAAGTAGACAGTCCAACAAGCACCACCCAGACCACCCACTCTGAGGATCAAGACAAGAGCCCAACAAAAGGGTAAGGGTGTTGCTAGAATGACTGTTGAACCTTAGGTGTCTCTGAAGGAGGTAGTAGACATTGGACTAGAAGCTAATGTTGCTGAGGCTGAAGAAGAAGGCTCAGACGAGGGACTAGTCTTCAAGAGACCCAGAAGAAAACTAAAGGCGCAATAGACCACTGAGTCAGAAGGTCTAACCATCAGACCACCCAACACCACAGCCAGGAAGTTGACTGTGAAAAGAAAAGTGGTGTTGGAAGAAGACACACCTAGACAGACAACCACCTCAACCGTTGATCCAGGTATCACACTCCCTACTTTCACTTTACCCACTCACCCTCATTCTACACCATAAATGTCCAAGGAAGAATATTCCTCAGACGATACCAGTCTTAGCCCAAACAAAACCCTAAACAGACACACCATCTATTAAACCCCTATCGTTTGTGTCACCTACATAGACCATAGTAAGCCAAACAGTAGATGCACAGTCTAATACCAAAGCATAGACCATGCAAGAGCCACTGTCTGAACCCATTGTTCAGATAGAAGATCAACCTACGTTTGCCCCACTTGACAGATGGTCACCCAACAGACTGAACCCATTGTTCAGTTTGAGACACAGTCTGATCCCACAATTCAGACTGTTGTACCAACAACATCCCCACAAACTCTACCAAACATCACCATTCTTCCCTACCAATCTCCCTCTCTAGTGACAATCCCTGAGTTGCTCTATCTCCTGAAGCGTTTGCTATTCCCTCATAGGACAACAGACCATTCAGTCTTGACGACAACACTCCTCTGTCCTGATTTAGAGAAGACACACCTCCTCCTCCTCCTTCCTCAGGCTCTTGGCATCAGAAGATGATGCTGAAGATTGACACCTCACCTCTTCATTTAGATTTTTGGTATCTTCATACCTTAAGTCTTTTCTACTCTCTTAGTCTAGTATTTTCTTTTTATGCCATAACATGTATGGATGATGGCATTGTATTGTTTGTTATAGGATAAGCTATATCATTCTTGTTTGATGTTTTGATTTGCCCTGTTTTCTATTATCTCTAGTATTACTAGATGATTTACTTCTTAGGAACTAATTCTGAGTGATTGCAATCGATTACAAGTTGTAGGAATCGATTACCAGATAGCCTAATTAGTTTTGAAACCATCTCTAGTATCGGGTTAATCGATTACCAACCATTGCAATCAATTACAATGTTAGTTTTAGAGTTCAGATATTGCCCTGTATCCATTGCAATCGATTACCATCGAGCTGCAATTGATTACAAGACAATCTTTGCAATTCAGAAATTGCTCTATTTCATTTGCAATCGATTACCATCCTATGGCAATCGATTACTAAATGATCTCTGATATTCAGAATTGACTCTATCTTGTGTGCAATCGATTACAACAGTTGACAGTAAATGTAAATCATATTTTGATACACGGGGATAATCGATTACACCTTGTTGTAATTGATTATATCTAGTATAACAGTCATTTTTAAAGATCTCCAAGACTTATTCTTTGTCTAACTAACTCTGAACCTTTTTGACCCATGCCATATATTTGAACCCATATCATTTTGTGCAAAATAACAAGAACAAATAGTTACAATATCTTTTCGTTCCTTCATTTGTCAAAATCCAAATCTTTGATTTGTTTTTTTTAGATTTGATATTGTTTTGACCACTCTCTTCTTTCTTCTACACATTCTCTAATCTCTTGAGTTTCAAAAAACTCAATATTGTTTTTACTACTATACCCATTTGAGATTGAACCCCTGGGCATATACAACTATATCTCTCTCTTGTTCCTTCATGAACTGAGATGATTCAACATTAGTTCTTGACTGCTAAATTTGCTCATATTGGAGTTTCTTGATTTGATCTCATATATGCTATATCAACACATCAAGGTATTTTCATTCTTTAATCTTTTTCATTAATCTTGTTTGATTAGCATTGTGGGAATTTCGTTCCTAAATGCTGTGTTGAAATTAGATGGTATTTCTAATTTTGTGTGTAGTTTTGTGTTTAGAAATTGGATGGTGAATGGTGTTTTCACATTCAATCTTCTAGGTTCCCATTTCAGGTTGTGAAATCAGGATTTGCTATGAATTGTGTGTGCATGGTGTATGTAATCAAATTCATAGTGGAACCCCTTGGTGAAAGGGAGAACTAAATGTAGATCGGTGGTTGATTGAACCAGTATAAATCAACAGGCTCTATCTCTCTATCCCTTTATTTATTTCATTTTAGCATTTGATCTTTATCAAGATAATTTGTTCTAAATCATTTCTATCTTAAGCTGAGGTTGTTTTTTTGGTTTATTCAATCAATATAACATTCTCTGAAAACGCTTTTATTGAAACCTCAAGAGTGGTGGTGAAAAATCTTTTTAAGGAGAAGAATCTGTACTTTATGTTAAATCAATTCACCCCCCTTCCCCCCCTCTTGATTGATTACTTGGCTGATCCTAACAATTGGTATCAAGAGCTGGTTCTTGTTTTTTAATCAAGGATTTGTAATATGGCCGGAAACCGATTACCACTTGCTAAAGGCGGCTCAATCAATTGACCTCCCCTTTTCTATGGAGATAACTATCTGTTTTGGAAAGTCCGTATGAAAATTTTTATGGAGTCAATTGATCGAAGCGTCTGACAGGCGGTAATCAACGGACCTATGCTTCCAACTGTTATTATTGATGGAAAAACCATTATAAAACTAGTTGATGATTGGACTGAATTAGAAACAAAAAAAAGCTAACTATGATCAAAGAGCCATAAACATATTACACTCAGTTTTGAATTCTGGTGAGTTTTTCAGTATTTCAGCTTGCTCTACCACTAAGGAAATCTGAGATACGATAGAGGTAACCCATGAAGACACTCAGGAAGTGAGACGCTCAAGGAAGAATACACTCATACAAGAATATGAAACATTTCAGATGCTGCCTGGTGAATCCATATCCAACTTTCAAATGCGATTTACTCATATAGTAAACCATCTCAAAGGCCTCGGAAAAATGTCCGAAGATGAGGAGATGAATGTCAAAATTCTAGAGAACATGAACAGAACATGGCAGCCAAAGGTCACAACAATTTCAAAGACACGAGACTTGGCCACCATGACGAGTGCTGAGCTGTTAGGAAAGCTGAGAGAACACGAAATGAATATGATCTGGATGAACGAAGAAGAGCATAAAGAAAAGAAGATGAAAGGGATAGCTTTGAAAGCTGAAAAACATTAGTCAGACCAAAGCAACAATGATGATGATGAAGAAACCAATTCAGATTCAGAAAACTTAACTCTCATTGTAAGAAAATTCAAAAAGTTTCTGAAGAAAAAGAAGGATTTCAGAACCAACAAAAGTAAAAAATACCCTACCAAGAAGATGATGAAGAAAGGCGAAGTATCCTCAAACAATTACATATGCTTCGAATGTGGTAAACTAGGACACATCAAGGCTGACTGTCCAGACATAAAAAAGAAGCATAGTGAAGAAAGAAAGAAATTCAAAGGAAACTCAAAGAAAAAGACAACATATATAGCTTAGGAAGACAATGCATCTACCACTTCATTCGACAGTTCTGAAAGTAAAGAAGACAACATATGCTTGATGGATAATGAAGAATCAAATAAAGAAAGGAATGTAAGTATTTCAAATCATGAATCTTCTTCAGATTGGGAAACTGAAATAGATTCCGATATTGAAGATAATTCTGAACTGCATAATGCTTTCAATGAATTAGTTGAAGAGTCCAAATGCCTAGCCAAAGCAAATAGTCTTCTCAAAGGAAAAATTAAATGGCATGTAGACAAATTGGCTCAAATGGAAAAAGATCTTTCAGAGGTTAAATCTAAAAAGGAAAAACTTGATTTTGAACACTCCTTTTGCAAAGCCAACATTGCTTCCACAAGTCATTCAATTCCATGTGAGCTTTGCAATGATTTAAAATTGAAAAATGAATATTTTTTGAAAACTTTAGCAAAGTTCACAGCTAGAAGAGATAATCTTGACGCTTTGCTAAGATTGCAAAAAAAGAGCTCTCAACAAAACTAGGATTGGATTTACAAATGGCTTGAATGAAAAACCTTTTAGAAACTTTGTAAAGTCATCCCAAGTATCATTTGTTATTTGCAATTACTGCATGCATAAATGACATACTTCAAATAATTGCATTATTAAGAAACATGGAGTACTTAAAGGGAAATTTGAATGGATTCCAAAGGTTACTCATGTCAGCACTAACAAAAAAGGACCTAAGAAAATGATGGGAACACAGATAGGGACAAAGAAAATGAGGCACTTGGAGGACTTGGGGGACCCATGACAAGGGCAAGAGCTAGGAAAGCGAAGGAAGCTCTTGAACAAGTGGTGACTAATCTATTAGAGGCCCAACAATCTGTTGAAACCCAACACTTGGAGAATAAAGTTTTGACATGCATAGCTCATTTGGAGTGAGAAGAGCCAATCTGAATAACAAGACTTTTAATTTTCTTTTGGGGTTATTTTCTTTTTAGTGTGTGGCTGTATATAAAATAAAATAATAAAAAAATAATAATATATATATTGGCTACAGTAGGATTAGAACCCAAGTCTTTTTATAAGGATTTGTTATTCTTAACCGCTACTACATGTCAGAAACGCTTATCCTTAAGAGTTTTGTTTTTTCTTTTGTTTACTTAAGTCTAGTGCATAAACTCCTAAGCTGAAATGTATTGAAACAATTGGAGATCAATAAGAAATCAGAATGATATTTTTGTTCAGACTTGTGAGAAAAGCTCTCTGCTAGGGTTCTTGCTTGAACCTTTGATCTTATCAAGAATTCACATTCTTGTGGTGATCTTCCTTTTGGCTTATCAAACCCAGGTTTGTGGCACCCTAAAACCAGTAACCCTCTTGTTCCTCTTCGTTGTTTCATCTCTAAATTCGCGTTTTCATTTCATGTTGGTAATTACTGCTCGAATTTCTTTAACCCATATCTCACGTTTTACGTGTCCAATTTTAGCGTTTCTTGAGTCTTTTTCGTAGTTCAGAACGTGAGTGTTCACCTCGTTTTGGAATCGCCGCAATCGGACCTCTGGGCTGCGAGTTACGACGTTATCTAAAGCGCAGTCTGATTTTGTGCCCTAAAACAGCGTGTTTCAAAATTCCATCAAGGGGTTTCGTATTAGAAAATCTGGGTACCTAAGACCAGCACCTAATCTGTTTTGTAGGTATGCTTGAAAGCCATGGAATCACAATGGTATCTTGATAGTGGCTGATCAAGGCATATGACAGGTGACAAGAGGAAATTTGTCACTCTCACTGAGAAATTAGGTGGTTGGGTCACTTATGGAGACAACAACAAAGGGAGAATTTCAGGTGAAGGTAACATAGGTAACTTCTCCTCAACTATAATTGAAAAGGTCTTGTTTGTTGATGGGTTGAAGCATAACCTTCTTAGCATTAGTCAACTTTGTGACAAAGGGTATAGAGCATCTTTTGATCATTCAAAGTGCTTGATCAGTGATAAGCAAGACAATGTTAAACTTATTGGCAAGAGAATTTAGAATGTATATGTGCTTGACTTTGAAAATTATATTCCTTTTGAAAACTGCCTCATGAGTAAGGTTGATACCTCATGGCTATGGCACAAGAGAATGGCACATATACATATGAACCATCCCAACAAGCTCATTTCAAGGGACCTAGTGATTGGTCTCCCTAAGCAAAAATATTCACAAGAGAGCTTATGTAAAGCTTGCCAAAGAGGGAAACAAACTAAAAATTCTTTCAAAGCTAAAAACATTGTTTCAACTGTTAAACCTCTTGAGTTCTTACATTTAGATCTTTTTGGTCCTTCAAGGACAATGAGTATTGGAGGAAACCTCTATGCTTTGGTTATAGTTGATGATTTCTCTAGATTTACCTAGACCTACTTTCTAAAGCAAAAGAATGAAGCTGTAAAGTCTTTTATTAAATTTGCCAAACAAATTCAAAGAGAGAAAAATCTTTCAATTGTTTCATTAAGAAGTGACCATGGGGGAGAGTTTCAAAATGAAATATTTTCTGAATATTGTGAAAATCATGGTATTGAGCACAACTTTTTTGCTCCAAGCACACCACAACAAAATGGTCTTGTTGAACGAAAAAATTGGTCTTTAGAAGAATTGGCTAGAACTGTTTTAAACAAAGCTGGTCTTCCAAAGTACTTTTGGGCTGATGCCGTGTCAATTGTTTGCTATATTTTGAATCGTGTTTTAATAAGACCTATCTTGAAAAAGACCCCTAATGAACTTTTCAATGAAAGAAAACCCAATATTAGTCACTTGCGAGTTTTTGGCTATAAATGTTTTGTTTTAAACAATGGCAAAGAATCACTTGACAAGTTTGATCCAAAGGCTGATGAGGCTATATTCTTAGGTTATTCTTTATCCAGTAAACCTATCGTGTTTATAATAAAAGAACTTTAGTTGTTGAAGAATTTGTACACATTGCATTTGATGAGTCTGACTCCAAGCTGGAGGAAGATGTGTCTCTTGATGATTATGCAGGACCCATTTACAGTGACTTGACTGAACCTCAAGCACAAGGGCCATCTCCATCTACCTCCATTGAAGATTCAAGTGTATTAGCTGCCTCTCCAACCATTCATGGTCTACCAAAAGAGTGGAAGCAGCCAAAATATCTCTCTATTGACAATATTCTAAGAGACATTTAGAAGGGAGTCACAACCAAATCCACTATCAACCAAATTTGCAATACAGCAACCTTCATTTCGCAAATAGAGCCCAAGAACATTGAGGAAGCCATCCTTGATGAATTCTGGATGATGACAATGCACGAAGAGTTGAATCAATTCAAACAGAATCAAGTTTGGGAGCTTGTACCTCATTCTTCAAAGATGAATATAATAGGGACAAAGTGGGTGTTCCACAACAAAAGTGACGCTTCAGGAATCATCACTTGGAACAAAGTCATACTTGTAGCAAAAGGCTACAATCAGCAAGAGGGAATTGACTTTGACGAGACATACGCTCCAGTTGTAAGATTAGAAGTTGTCCATCTCCTTCTCGCCTTTGCATGCCATAAGGAATTCAAACTATTTCAAATGGATGTGAAGAGCGCTTTTCTGAATGGATATATTGAAGAAGAAGTGTATGTGTCACAACCTCTTGGCTTCATTGATCCCACCTGTCCAAATCACGTTTACCGTCTCAAGAAAGCACTCTACAACCTTAAACAAGCCCCAAGGCAATGGTATGAAAGGCTAAGCAACTTCTTAATTGAAGATGATTTTATAAGAGGTCAAGTAGATAAAACTCTCTTCATAAAGCATACCAAATTTGATATACTCTTAGTACAAATTTATGTTGATGACATTATATTTGGATCCACTAATGAGATGCTTTGCAAGAAATTTGTAGAAGGTATGTAGGGAGAATTTGAAATGTCAATGATGGGTGATTTGAAATACTTTCTTGGACTTGAAGTCAAAGATATGACTCAAGGGATCTTTCTCCACCAAAGCAAGTACTGCAAAGATTTACTCAAGAAGTTTAAGATGGACAACTGCAAGATAGCATCAACTCCAATGGCAACCAACTGCTATTTGGATGCTGATGAAAAAGGTAAAAGTGTCGACCAAACACTCTATCGTGGTATGATAGGGTCTCTTCTTTATCTTACGTCTAGTCGTCTTGACATTATGTTCAGCGTTTGTATGTGTGCTAGGTACCAATCCAACCCTAAGGAATCCCATCTCACAGCCGTAAAACATATCCTTAAGTACCTCAGAGGAACCATAGATGTAGGTTTGTGGTATCCCAAGGGTGTCCAACCAACACTCATAGGTTATTCTGATTCAGACTTTGCAAGCTATAAAATGGATAGAAAAAGCACAAGTGGTACTAGTCATCTCTTTGGGAACAGTCTTGTGTCTTGGCATAGCAAGAAGCAAGCCTGTGTAGCCTTATCTACAGCTGAGGCTGAGTACATAGCTGTTGGGAGCTGTTGTGCTCAATCTCTTTGGCTCAAACAACAACTCTTAGATTTTGGGCTGAAGCTAGAAGCCATCCCTTTAATGTGTGACAATACCAGTGCCATTAACCTTACCAAAAATCCTATCATGCATTCCCAGACCAAACACATCGAGATTAGGCACCACTTTATTAAAGACCATATACAGCGAGGTGATTGTAGTATAGAATTTGTAGAAACCAACCTCCAGCTAGCTGACATCTTCACCAAACCTCTGCCTAGGGAGATGATGTATTTTCTTAGGAATGAGCTTGGCATCATAAGTGAGTCTTCACTCACTTAGCCATAGGAAATACATCATTCAGCCTAACCTTGTGTGAATGTGAAATATTCCTGTATAACTGTTGAGTGTCTATACAAAATTTTTGATTTGCCATAATCATCAATCGATTACATTCTGTTCTACATTCAAAATCTTTTGCATAAAAACACGGGTTAATCGATTGCAAGGTAAGTCAATCGATTACCATGAGACATCTGAAGCCTCAAGATCCTCTCTGTCAACAATCCAATCGATTACCAGAAATCACCAATCGATTACCAGCTTCAAATAGCACAATTCATTCTGCTCAGACCATCGTATTAATCGATTGTAGCCCATACCAATTGATTACTAGAATCAAATTGCCCACACTACTCTGTTCAGACCATCGGGTTAATCGATTGCAGCCCATGCCAATCGATTACCAATATCAGACTAACCAAGTCCAGATTCTCTGACTCTATAGCAATCGATTATAGGAAGTGTCAATCGATTACCATGTTATAGTTTGGAATATTAAGAGGCATAACAATAGTTCATTCCCTCCATTTTCAAAAGACCAACTCTTTGAAAAACTGCTCAACTTCCACATTGTGCCCTACCTCTACATTCAAGTTTAAATGGCTGACTCCTCCTCTCAACATCAACCACGCACGAAATCTTGCGCCGTACGCCCAAATTCTGCTCGGATTCAACAGCGGATTGAGAGAAAGCTCTCATAAGAGAAAGGAAAAACAACAATGGAAGGGCCATCCAACCCTCGGAAGGCACCCACCAAGCGCCCTCAACGTTCAATTGCTCGCTCCTCCTCCTCTCCTCCTCGACAACATCCTCCACCACTTTGCGACTGGTTCCACACCAAAATTGAAAAACTGGGGTTTGCTTGGGATTTCTCAAGGAAAGAGATTCTAAAACCACGCTATCTTAGAGAAGAATGGCTGGTTTAGCAAGGCTTTACTTTTCATAGCATTCTTGATGACCAAGGACTAGTTGACTTGGCTGAATTGAAAGGTACCTACTATCCTGATCTAGTTAAAGTTTTCTACTATAACCTGAGTATCAATTGGGATATTGGGTACATTCAATCCCATGTCCGTGGCAAGGATATTCAGATGAATCAAGAGCTGTGGTTCTCCATTGCAGGCATTGAAAGAGTGAATGATGAAATAGAACCTACGTTAAGGTCTATAAAGGATATTGAAGGTATAGAATACAGCAAAACAGAAGTCTATAGGGACATGGTTCGTGATCCTGATAATCCCATTCGTAACAGATTTCCTATTGGATGAATGAAGATAAAGGACCGAATGCTAGCCTACATCCTCTCATGGATTGTCCTACCACGGGGGAGCAATCACGGAGCCCTCTCAGAAGATGATCTACTACTACTGTTTCTGATGAAGAAAAACTACCAGGTGGACTGGATTTTCGCTATCACTGACCATATGCAGAAAATCAGCAAGCCAAATGACATCAAAATTGCTTATCTTGTTCTAGTATTGTGTATTCTTGACCATTTTGGTGTCAAAACTGATGATGTGGTCACTGATTTTGCACGACCTGAAGGTGAACTCTCAGCCAAGCATCTGAAGCAAATGGGTTTAATGGAAACTAATGATAGTTGGGAACACAAAGAAGGTCATGTAGCAGCTGAAGAAGATGATCAACATGTCGCACCACTAGAAGCACAAGTTGAGCAACCTCCTTAAGCATCTACATTCGAGGTATCGGTGCTGGACAAGCTAAATCAGATAATGAAGATACAGCAAGAGCTCGCCAGACAACATGAGGAACTCTCCAAAAGACAAAACGAGCACTACTTAGAGCTTCGCTACAATCTCAACGAGATTTCTACTATATTGGAAGCAATGCATCCTAGTGACTTTGATGGCGATGAAGATTGACGCTGAAGATGTCTCATTAATCTTTTAGCATTTCATTTCATATTTTCTTTACTGCATTATTGAACATTTCATATTTTGGTTATGTTTTATATTTTATTGTTAATCTGAACAATGCTTATATTTGATATATATATAACTCATTTATTTTCTCCAAGATTTATATTTGTTTCAATTCTTAACCTTTTGGTGATTTGAAAACCAAAAAAGGGGAGAAAGCTTATCAATCTTTATTATAAACTTTGTTATCTTGTTTTATGCTAACCAAAGTTTTATATCTAGCAAACCTTTTAGACAGGAACACTTCAAAGACTTAAGCACATTTTTTTTTTTTGGGTATTCAAAACCAAAAAGGGGGAGACTGAAGATTGATGCCTCGCCTCTTCATTTAGATTTTTGGTATCTTCATACCTTAAGTCTTTTTCATTCTCTTAGTCTAGTATTTTTCTTTTTATGCCATAACATGTATGGATGATGGCATTGTATTGTTTGTTATAGGCTAAGCTATATCATTCTTGTTTGATGTTTTGATTTGCCCTATTTTCTATTATCTCTAGCATTACTAGATGATTTACTTCTTAGGAACTAATTCTTAGTGATTGCAATCGATTACAAGTTGTAGGAATCGATTACCAGATGGCCTAATCTATTTTGAAACCATCTCTAGTATCGAGTTAATCGATTACCAACCATTGCAATCGATTACAATGTTAGTTTCAAAGTTTAGATATTGCCCTATATCCATTGCAATCGATTACCATTGAACTGCAATCGATTACAAGACAATCTTTGCGATTTAGAAATTGCTCTATTTCATTTGCAATCGATTACCATCCTATGGCAATTGATTACTAGATGATCTCTGATATTCAGAATTGGCTCTGTCTTGTGTGCAATCGATTACAACAGCTGACAGTAAGTGTAAATCATATTCTGATACACAGGATAATCGATTACACCTTGCAATTGATTATATTTGGTATAATGGTCACTTTTAAAGATCTTCAAGACTCATTCTTTGTCTAACTAACTCTGAATCTTTTTAACCCATGCCATATATTTAAGCTCATATCATTCTATGCAGAATAACAAGAACATATAGTTACAATATCTTTTCATTCCTTCATTTGTCAAAATCCAAATCTTTGATTTGTTTTGCAGATTTGATATTGTTTGATCACTCTTTTCTTTCTTTTGCACAATTCTCAAATCTCTTAAGTTTCAAAAAACTCAATATTGCTTTTACTGCTATACCCATTTGAGATTGAACCCCTGGGCATATACAACTATATCTCTCTCTTGTTCCTTCATGAACTGAGATGATTCAACATTAGTTCTTGACTGCTAAATTTGCTCATATTGGAGTTTCTTGATCTGATCTTATATTTGTTATATCAGCACATCAAGGTGTTTTTGTTCTTTAATCTTTTTCATTAATCTTGTTTGATTAGCATTGTGGGAATTTCGTTCCTAAATGTTGTGTTGAAATTAGATGGTATTTCTAATTTTATGTGTAGTTTTGTGTTTAGAAATTGGATGGTGAATGGTGTTTTCACATTCAATCTTCTAGGTTCCTGTTTCAGGTTGTGAAATTAGGATTTGTTGTGAATTGTGTGTGCATGGTGTATGTAATCAAATTCATAGTGGAACCCCTTGGTGAAAGGGAGAACTAGATGTAGATTGGTGGTTGATCGAACCAGTATAAAACAACAGGCTCTATTTCTCTATCCCTTGATCTATTTCAATTTAGCATTTGATCTTTATCAAGATAACTTGTTCTAAATCATTTTTATCTAAAGCTGAGGTTCTTTTTCTGGTTTATTCAATCAATATAACATTCTTTGAAAACGCTTTTATTGAAACCTCAAGAGTGGTGGTGAAAAATATTTTTAAGGAGAAGAATCTGTCACTTTACGTTAAATCAATTCACCCCCCCGCCCCCCTCTTGATTGATTACCCAGCTGATCCTAACAACTACATCATCAGTTTTGACACCAAAATGATCAAGAATGCGTGAGACTAGAACCGGATAGGCAATCTTGATGTCGTTGGGCATGCTAATCTTCTGCATATGATCAGTAATGGCAAATATCTAATCTACCTAATAATTGTTCTTCATCATAAATAGCAGTAGAAGATCGTCTTTGGAGAGGGCTCTGTGATTACTCCCCCGTGGTTAGATAATCCATGAGAGAATGTAAGTAAGTAGACGGTCCTCAATCCTCATACGACCAACAAGGAACCTATTGCAAATGGGGTTATCAAGATCATGGATCATAGCCTTGTAGACATTGGTTTTGCTATATTCGACATCTTCTAATTCCTTGATAGTCCTCATTTTAGGTTCAATTTCATCAGCTACCCTTTTAATACCAGCAATAGAGAACCAAAGGTCTTGGTTCATCTGAATGTTCTTGCCACGGACGTGGGATTGAATATACCCAGTTTCCCAATTGATGCTCAAATTGTAGTAGAAGACATTCACAAGGTCGGGGTAGTAAGTACCTTTCATTTTAGCCAAATCGACCAGTCCTTGGACATCAAGGATGTTGTGAAAAGTGAAGCCTTGTTGGACTAACCATTCTTCAGAAAGATTGTTAGAACCAAGACATTTAATGATGTCTGTCTGACCCCTAATACTTTGATAAGTTTTGATGATAACAAATGTGATAATAATTGATCAACTAATGATTTCAGACTAAGTGAGTTCAGGAAATCAAAGTGAGAACAGACAATGGTATAATCACTTAATCTCTCACTTACGTCTTAATTGTTTGATAACTCATAACAATTAATCAAGCATTATAATTGCTTCTAATTAGATTAAAATAAGCTCTAGAACAGACCATGCTAAGTAAGATCAGACGGTACAGTCTTGGAACAGACTATGCTAAGTCTTGGAAAAACTCATGCAAAGTCTTGGGACAGACAACACAATATGTATTGGACCAGACCATGTATGGAACACGGTTAGACAATGCATAGTCAAGAAAGAAAATGATTAAGTTAGTCCAGATGACGTCTAAAGCTAAGCTAGATGATGTCTAAAGCTAGGCCAGACCATGTCTTTCATTCCAGGCATGCTTAGTCAGATCAGACTATGTTTGTTAAGCCAGACACTCGTCTGTGCATGAACAAACCATGGTTAGTCAGATCAGACTGTGTCTGTTAAGCCAAACATTGTTTATGCAGGAACAGAATTTGATCTGTCATATGTGCTGAGGAATATGTGTTTTATAATTAATTCTTTACACAAATAAAGACACTATTGTTATAGAAAGAAAGGGAGATACTCTCTGAACTTGCTTTCTTCTATTCCTCGTATTTGCTTGCATGTCTCGAATTGTGTGAAGTGTGTAGGTATAGCCAAAAGACTAATCAGCATTGAGATACACACCTTAAGCTAAAAGCCAATTGTGACAGAGACAGAAACCTGCTCTAGTCACATCAAGCATGGTCAAAGCAACTTCAACACTCTTTTGTGAGACAACGGAAACCTATCTTCTCCAACGTTCAAATCCATGAAGCTCACTATATAAAGATGCTTCCATGCACGAGAAGAAAAGGACGATAGAAAAAAAATGCTAAGGAACTGAAACAAACTCATTCAAAGAAATCTGTACAGCAAGCAAAACACTTTGAGAAAAACCCAATGAGAGACACAAGCTGAGAGAAAAGAGAATACCTATCCCCTACAAGCTCACACAGATTCAACACTTGTTCATACCCTCTCTCTGAGAGTTATCTGAATCTTATACATTTTTGTACAGAAAGCCAAGAGTGGCTTAGTGATAAAAGAATACTTCAGAAGTATAATCTTAGGGGGAGATTCATGCTTGTAACTAGAAGTGATTTAAAATACTTGTAGCTAGTAGTGACATAGAGAATACTTGTAGCCAGAAGTGGCAGTGAAGAATACTTGTTTTGTAATTAGTTGATTATAGTGGAACCCTTTAACAGTTGTTAAAGAAGAACTGGACGTAGCTCAGGTTGAGTGAACCAGTATAAAAACAAGCTTTCATTTGCTGTCTAGTGATTACATATATTCATCTTGCCTATTGTGCTCTTTTGGAAAGGTTTTCTAAACTTTGCTTTGTAAGGATATATTTGCTAGTTTAAACTTACATATATCTAAGAAAGCAATTTGTGAACTAATAGTGTCTCACGAGAAAGTTTTCTAACCCACTATTCAAATGTTGAATCTTTATGAGCTTGTAGAAGATGGTGTTCTCTTTTTCTCTCAGCTTGTGTACAAGGCTTTTTCTCAAAGGAGAGTTCGAAAATGAAAGTTTTTAGAGGTTCAGTGAAGAGAATGGAATTCTTCACAACTTCTCAACACCTAGAACACCACAACAAAACGGTGTTGTTGAGAGGAAGAACAGGTCATTACAAGAAATGACTAGAACCATGTTGAATGATAACTTAACTCCTAAGCACTTCTGGGCAGAAGTTGTAAATACTTCCTGTTATTTGCAAAACAGAATTTATATTAGGCATATTATCAAAAAGACTCCATATGAACTGTGGAAAGGAAGGAAACCCAACATATCGTACTTCCATCCTTTTGGATGTCAATGTTTCATTCATAACACAAAAGATAATTTGGGTAAGTTTGATTCAAAGTGTGATACATGCATCTTACTTGGATATTCTAAAACATCTAAGGCATATAGAGTGTTTAACTTTAGAACCAAAAATGTTGAAGAAGCCATTCATGTAAGATTTATTGACACCCAATCTGATAGGAAACTATCAAAGTTAGAAGACTCATTTACAGATATCAAACTAGAAGATGCAATAACAAAGACCAAACCATCGTTTGATACACCATGTTTTGTGTATGGCGCATCATCATCTACTCCAAGATCATCTACTCGCTATCATACCATCTTAGATGATGAAGAAGTCAGAGAGCCACAAAGCAGCAACAGAATGATGATCAATAACCATCCTCCTACTCCAATCATCGGAGAGGTTCAAGCACCAGTAAAGACAAGATCATCCTTCCAACAAATAGCTTTATTGTCTGAGATAAAACCCAAGCACATTAATGATGCCATGGAAGACAAAGCTAGGTCCAAGCAATGCAAGAAGAGCTGGACCAATTTCAAAAGAATGATGTCTGGAAACTTGTGAAGCTACTAGACAATAAGGAAGCTGTTGGTGCTAAGTGGGTCTTCAGAAACAAACTAGATGAGAATGGTAAGGTTGTGAGGAACAAGGCTAGACTAGTGGCCAAGGGTTACTCACAATAGGAAGGTATTGATTATACAGAGACATATGCTCCAGTAGCTAGACTTGAGGCAATTAGGATTTTGCTTTCATTTGCTGCTCATAAAAATATGAGGCTTTATCAAATGGATGTACAATGTGCATTCCTCAATGGTGTAATCAAAGAAGAAGTTTATGTAGAAAAACCCCTTGGGTTTGAGAGTACTATCTTTCTAAACCATGTATTTAAATTAAAAAAAGCATTGTATGGTCTTAAACAAGCTCCTAGAGCATGGTATGAAAAACTAAGTTAATTTTTAATTGAACACAATTTTACAAGAGGAAAGATAGATACTACACTGTTCCGCAAAAACTACTCCTCTGATTTTATTATTGTTCAAATTTATGTGGATGATATCATCTTTGGTGCCACTAATGAAAAACTCTGTGAAGAATTCTCAAAATTGATGCAGACTGAGTTCGAAATGATCATGATGGGAGTACTAAAATTCTTCCTAGGATTGCAGATCAAGCAGACCAACAAAGGAATCTTCATACACCAGACCAAGTATGTGAAAGAACTCTTGAAGAAGTTCAAGATGGATGATGCCAAAATTATGAAGACTCCAATGCATCCAACAACATCACTTGGACTGGATGAAGATTCAAAGTAAGTAGATGTCACTCAATTCAAAGGAATGATTGGGTCTCTACTTTACTTGACTGCATCCAGACCAGACATAATGTTCAGCGTCTGCCTTTGCTCCAGATTTTAGTCTGACCCAAGGGAAGTGCATCTGTCCGCTATTAAAAGAATATTTAGATATTTAATTGGAACTTCAAATCTTGGTCTTTGGTTTAAAAGGCAGAAAGAGTATAAGTTGATAGGCTATTGTGATGCTGACTATGCTAGAGATAAAATTGAAAGAAAAAGCACCAATGGAGGCTGCCACTTCATTGGAGACAAGTTGCTGCTCTCAGATATTGTGGATCAAGAATCAACTTGAAGACTACAACATATTTGAGAGTAACATTCCTATCTTCTATGATAATACTGTTGCTATATCTCTCTTGAAAAATCCAACCATGCACTCTAGAGCCAAGCATATAGAAATAAAACATCATTTCATAAAAGACCATGTTCAGAAGGGAACCATTAATTTGGAATTTTTCAAGACAGACAATTAGCTTGCTAATATTTTTACAAAGCCCCTTACTGAGGACAGACTGATCTTTTTGAGAGAAAAGATTGGGATGGTTTGTGTTAATTAATGTCTTATTACTGTCTATTGTTCACTAGTATAACTAAGGACACATCGTCTAGTGTTATACTTAAGTGAGGCATGTGCATGCCATGTAATTTGTGCTCAAAATATGAGCCAGACCATTTGAATTTTTGAAAAATGTTTTTTTAACTTAAGCATTCAATGGGGTCTGAGTCATTTAAGCCCAAAATGCACATTCAAGTCTGTCATTAATGTGTCGTTTCAATCATCCTCTAACCGTACTATCATATTTAATGCACACTCATTACCTATTCTAGCCTACTGTTGCAAAACGTATACCCCAAGCTTTCGAAAACACTCATCTCTCTCACCCATTCTCTCTACAACCAACAACTTCAAGAAACCCTAAACACAAACCCTCGTCATGGCCAAAGGTAAACCTATCCAAGGGTTCTTCCTCCTCCCAACAACCTACCTCACTCTCATCCTCTCGAGCTTCTGATGAGCGTCTTGAAGACGTAATGCCATAGTCTACCACAAACACCAATAGCTCAGCATCCAACATTGACCCCAAGGTCAGGAGAGAATGAAAACTCAATGACATGGAGAACATTCTGATCAAGCCACGAGGTTCCTACACCAGGAACATTCACGTGGAATACTACATTGATGTTCCCTACCTTGAGGAACGTGATCTTAACATCTCAAGGTACTTTGAGTTTGCTAGGATCAAAGGCTTCTTCAATGATTGCCAAAAGATCGCTAACAATGTTCAGATAAGATAGAAACATTAAACATAAACAAACATAAAATGTTCAAAAAAGCAAGAAAATATATGAGATGCTAAAAACAAAATGGTGAGACATCCTCAACATCAATCTTCATCACCATCAGATTCTTCAGGATGCAAAGCTTCAAGACGAGCTGAAATGTCATTGAGATTGTATCGAAGTTCCAAATAGTGCTCGTTTTCATTCCTTGAAAGCTCTTCTTTCTATCTGGCAAGTTCTTGCTAAGTCTACATAATCTGATTTAGCTTGTCCAACACCAAGACCTCAAATGTAGATGCTTGAGGAGGTTGCTCAGCTTGTGCTTTTAGTGGTGTGACATAATCATCATCTTTGCCTGCTATGTGACCTTCCTTGTATTCCCAACCGTCATCAGTTTTAACAAGACCCATTTGCTTCAGATGCTTGGTTGAGAGTTCACCTTCAAGTCGTGCAAAGTCAGTGACCACATCATCAGTTTTGACACCAAAGTGGTCAAGAATCCGCGATACTAAAACAAGATATGCGATCTTGATGTCATTTGGCTTGCTGATTTTCTACATATGGTCAATGATAGCGAAAATCCAGTCCACTTGGTAGTTGTTCTTCATCAGGAATAGCAACAAAAGATCATCTTCAGAGAGGGCTTCGTGATTACTCCCCCGTGGTAGGATAATCCATGAGAGAATATACGCAAGCATGCGGTCCTCAATCTTCATTCTCCCAACAAGAAACCTATTGCGAATGGGATTGTCAGGATTATGAACCATATCCTTGTAAACTTCTATCTTGTTGTACTCTACATCTTCAAGTTCCTTTACAGACCTCATTGTTGGTTCAACCTCATCAGCTACCCTTTCAATGCCCGCAATGGAGAACCAAAGCTCCTGGTTCATCTGAATATTCTTGTCGCAGATGTGGGATTGAATATACCCAGTCTCTTCATTGATGCTCAAGTTATAATAGAAAACTTTAACAAGATTAGGGTAATAGGTACCTTTTAGTTTAGCCAAATCAATCAGTCCTTGGTCATCAAGGATGTTATGAAAGGTGAAGCCTTGTTGGACCAACCATTCCTTTGTGAGATAACGAGGTTTCAAAATCTCTTTCCTAAAGTAGTCGTGAGCAAACCCCAATTCTTCATTTCTGGTGCGAAACCAGCCACAGATAGGTGGAGGATGTTGTCGAGGAGGAGGAGAAGGGGAACGAATAACTAGGAGTCTAGGATGCTTTGCTAGTGCCTTTCGAGGGTTAGAAGGCCCTTCCATTATTGCTTTTCCCTTTTCTTGTGTAAGCTTCTTCCCAATCCGCTGTTGAATCCAAGCGGAGTTGGGATGGATAGCACAAGATTTTGTGTGTGGTTGATGTTGAGAGGAAGAGTCATCCATTTGAGTTTAAATGCAGAGGGTGGGGCACGTTTTGGAAGTTGAGTAGTTTTTCAGAGAGTGGGTTTTCTGAAAATGGAGGGAATGAACTATTGTTTGCCCTTTAAAATTCCAAACTGTAACATGCTAATCGATTGGCGCATCCTGTAATCGATTGCTTCAAAATCAGAGAGTTTAGGCTTGAGCAGTCTGATACTGGTAATGTAACATCCTGTTTTCAGGAGCAGTTATTATAATTGATTGTATCATATGTTGATGTGCTTGAGTGTTTGTTGTTGTGCTTGTAAGTTATTAATATAAGATTCATGAACTTTGAGTAATTTAAGTCTTAACGGCGTGCACCTGAAATTAGTTATTTTATAATTACTAATATCCGTGACAAAGATTGAACACTTTAGAACTCAGTTAGAGCTAAAGTGGTCAATTATAGAGCACAATTCATATCTCTTAAAATGATTCAAGTTCTAAATAATTAGATTCAGATATTTGGCCAGTCTCAATAATCTCTAAATTTTATTTTGTAATTCTAGTATGCCTAAATTAAATTAAAAAGTCACCAAATGTTGTTGTAGCAATTTCTATGGTCTACTTGGTTAATTTTATCGTCTAAATTAATTACTATAGTTGTCTCTAATATTTTAAAATAATTATCTTGTTCCTAAATTTATTTGGAATTATATTATTGTATCCTAAATTACTCCATTATTCTATTCTCATTTTCATTCCAATTGGTTAATTTTATTAAACCAGCCAGTTCTTTGATTTAAGTTTTATAACCCCTAATTTATTTATTTTCTTTAAATTTCTTTACGTGTAAGCTGAAGAGTAAGGCAATTTCACAATTTCTATCCACGTCCCTCCTTTTTCACTTGTTCTCCATTCCAATTTCACAAAGCCCCATTTTTCATTCCATTCCAAATGCGCTCTTGTTTCAACAATGCAAACCATCCTTTTCTTTCATCCTCTCCACTTCTAACGGAAGCAGCGGCACACCCCTCTCATTTCTCTTCCTTCCGCTCCTCTTCAACCAGAAGCAATGGCGCTCCCCTCTCGTTTCTCTTCTCCACTTGGTGCAAATCAGCAAGAACGTATCAAATGAGCTCTCTCCTTGATCCACCGTGAACAGCCCACTCAAGGTATCAGCTTTCCTCTCTAGTGGCTTCTATTCTCTCACCCATGAATCCAATCTCTCTTAGATTTTTTTGGGTTTTCCCCAAATACCCATTTTCCCTTTTTGCATGGTTTTGATTTCACCTTCATAATCTCTATTGCAAACCCCCTTTTAGGTTCTGAGCACTTTTTCATTTTTGATTTTAAACGCACAAATTTCAAATTCCTCTTTTAAAACCCAAATTTTGATCATGATCTTTAACTAGCCAATTTCCAGTTTTCATTTCACTCTCTATGTAGGGAATTACGACGATCAAGGGTTAGCGTTTACATGCAAGCGATAGCAAGCAACATTCTCGAAGAATCTCAGCAAAACCTCAAGTAAGGGGGGGGGGGAGTGAGGGGTATATAAAGTAGTAAGAGAGAGTTAGGAACTCTCCACTCCTAATGTTCTTTGGTGTTCAATGCTGTCGAGTCACCAATTAACTCATAATATGATAAAATTGGGATTTTTCTATTATACTTGTATTTGTGTGTTTCTATGATGTGATGTTTAAATTGGTATGATTGAGAGATTTTAAATATTCTCTCTAGATTGGTGAACCCCAATTTCATGAGCCATTGGCGTAATTGCCCAAATGATGCATTTTTGGCTTGAATAGATTATGCCTACTTGAGTTAGTGAAATTAACTTCGTATGAGATTCGTTTCGAATATGGTCTTTATAGTAAAAGGAATTTAAATATTTTGTATTTGGTAGCTTGTGATTGAATTGAGGTTAGATATATTGTTGATGTAAAAGTTCACATATGTAATGAGTCTAATCCCTTGAATCTCTGTGTTTGTGTGATCCTTGTGAATCTAATGGGAGAAGTTTATGAAATGTCTTCTTTCAAACCTGATTGGTTTCATAATTTTTATGTGTCTCCTCAATATTTGGCGAATATTTTGGCTAGACAGGTTGGGTAGGTTTTGTGTAGAGACAATTTTGGTATTGTTGCTGTTTGTATTTATTTTTGGGCTGTCAAGTTTAGAATTGTATTTCATGTTTTCATAGACCATAGAGGAGCCCAAATCCAACCCTTCCAAGCTCTCCAGTATGTCCAACCTACAGGAAACTAGAGGACTTAGAAACATGACAAGGGAGTATGCTAAAAGTTAGAAATGTTTCTACCCTGCCTTCTATTATTTTGTGAGAACAGATCATATTGAACCAAACCTTGCCCTCCTACAATATTATGGTCTTAGACTTCCTTTTTCCTTCACAACTGATCTCATGAATTTTAGAACCACCTAAAATATTTGATGATTTTTCATGTAAAACATGTTTAAGTTAGCTTTGTGTACAACTGTGTATGAGTAACTTGTGTCTTATAAATCTGAGATTTATATAACCATGGAAACATCACCTATACTTGTTCCCCTTTATTAGTAAGACCTTAAAGTGTCTACATCCGACCCATCACAAAGTGTCTACCCTACTCAAGATGTGTTAAACCTTTTGGTGTTTCTCTAGACTTATGTCTTAGCCTTCAAATTCAAAGTGGTTTCATCCAATTTGGAGTCTCTTACAATTTCTAGTGATGTTTACACTAAAACAGGTTCAGTGAGTCAAAACTCGAGTTAGTCTTGAGTGTATGGGGTTGTGTGAGTAGAGAATGACTTGTAAGGCACATGTGGCATACTAAGTGTTTATTCCACTCAACCTACCTTAGAGTTCCTTACCTTATCATGTAGCATACCCTGAATCATGAATGAGTGCATGGAAAGTGTGGTGCCTAATGTAATATATTTAAGTGATGTTGAGATAGGTGTGATATAAGTATTCTGTTCTACTTGAGTTGGATATGATATCTTGAATTGGAACTAGTTTCTCTTGAGGGCCATGAAGTGTGGTATGTAACCTTCATTATGTAACAAATTAAATTCCATTGGAAATGGTATGTGAATTGTGAGAAGAAGATATACTTAGTAGTCATGACGAAATTGGCCTCATAATAACTTTGTAGTAAATATTGCTATCTAACCAAACTATAAGGTATTTGTCTAAATCCTTTTAATACAATACATAGTTAAGTCTTAGCTTTATAACCGTTTTGGATTCATTCCATTTCAATGTTGTATGATTCATAGGAATTTTTCTAATGCAGTGAGTTCAAATTAGTTTTGTTGGAGTTTGGTGTACATAGTGTGTAAATTGTGAATTTGTAGAGCAAGTAACTTATGTGTACTGATCCAGTAACATGTGTCATGTTTGGTGATATATCTAAAGGTTCTTAACTTACCTTAAAATAGGTTACAAGCCTTAGTACTATATTTGTGCTTTAGTAATTTACTTGGGAATTTAAACATACTACTGAAACTATATTATTGTAACTGCCCCGTTTTACCTATGTCATATTGATGGCCTTATTGTGAGCGACCTGTTGAGATATCTTGCTATATTATAGTCCTATATGTCTAGTTTATGATGTAATTGACGGCATAACATTTCGAGTTTTGTGTGATTTATAATGAATTTTCTTATGGAAGCTGTTCTGTTTGCACTTTCCTCTGGGCAGTGGCTGTAATTAGTGAATTATGTATTTCTGTAGTGGTGATTGTGATTGTTTTATATTTTTACCTTAAACTGGACATGTTTGTTGAACTCTGAAAGCTAGAATCACTTCATTTGCATTTTTAAAGAATTCCCCATGAATAATGTAAGATGAGATTGGAGACGGACTAGGCTGCCAAGGAATCAGTTTTGAACTATGGGAAAAGCCTTGTAATTATGACATGGGTATTCAGTATACAAATCTTGGGGAAATACCTTTTGTCCGTCCAATCCATCTCATCCTTATAATGAAAAGATAAAAGACTGAAAAGTGATTCATGCATCATGGCATCCCGGGCTTTGTGTCCTTCCTAGTCATTTGTGGATCCAGGCTAGGTGCGGATTCTTGTAAAGCCGTTACACCATTTAAGGTTGAATCTATGTGATTCATGCTTCTAGCCACTGCATAAGTTTTATAATATGTTTTAGAGCTAGTTTTATTATTTGAGTTATGAAATTCATTTACGGGAACATCGTTCCGAGTTGTAAAGCTAAACACCTTTGCTTCCAAACGCAAAAAATTTCCTCAATATCTCTGTAACATTTTCTGAGTTGGTTCAAAATTATTAATCTAGTTTTTCCAAAGTTAGTTCTAGCTTCAACTTGGCAGGTCCTTACAGGTAATCGATTGGCATGGGCTGTAATTGATTAACTTGATAGTGTGAGCAGAAAAATTTGTGCAGTTTGAAGCTAGTAATCGATTGATGGTTTTTGGTAATTGATTGGATTTCTAACAGAGAGAATCTTGAAGCTTTAGATGTCTCATGGTAACCGATTGGCTTACCTTGCAATCGATTAACCCGTGTTTTTATGCAAAATGTTTTGAATGCAAAATAGAATGCAATCGATTGATGCAAGTGGTAATTGATTAAAACACATGACATAAACAAAATTATGTAGAAAAATAGAGTAATTAGTTTTTTTAAAAAATATTTTGCATAGACAATCAACAGTTAGGTAGGAATATTTCACACACACAAGGCTGGGTTGGTTGATGTATTTCCTATGGCTAGGTGAGTGAAGACTCACTTATAATGCCAAGCTCATTCCTAAGAAAATATGTCCTCTCCCTAGGCAGAGGTTTGGTAAAGATATTGGCCAGTTGAAGGTTGGTTTCTACAAACTCTATACAACAATCACCCCGCTATATGTGATCTCTAATGAAGTGGTGCCTAATCTCGATGTGTTTAGTTCGAGAATGCATGACAAGATTTTTGGTAAGGTTAATGGCACTGGTGTTGTCACACATCAAAGGGATGGCTTCTAGCTTCAGCCCAAAGTCTAAGAGTTGTTGTTTAAGCTAAAGAGATTGAGCACAACAGCTCCCAACAGCTATGTACTCAGCCTCAGCTGTAGATAAGGCTACACAAGCTTGCTTCTTGCTATGCCAAGACACAAGATTGTTCCCAAAGAGATGACAAGTACCACTTGTGCTCTTTTTATCCATTTTACAGCCAGCAAAGTCTGAATCAGAATAACCTATGAGTGTTGGTTGGACACCCTTGGGATACCACAAACCTACATCTATGGTTCCTCTAAGGTACTTAAGGATACGTTTTACGGCTGTGAGATGGGATTCCTTAAGGTTGGATTGGTACCTAGCACACATGCGAACACTAAACATAATGCTAGGATGACTAGACGTAAGATATAGAAGAGACCCTATCATACCATGATAGAGTGTTTGGTCGACACTTTTACCTCTTTCATCAGCATCCAAATAGCAGTTGGTTACCATTGGAGTTGATGCTACCTTGCAGTTGTCCATCTTAAACTTCTTGAGTAGATCTTTGCAATACTTGCTTTGGTGAAAAAAGATCCCTTGAGTCATATCTTTGACTTGAAGTCCAAGAAAGTATTTCAGTTCACCCATCATTGACATTTCAAATTCTCCCTACATACCTTCTACAAATTTCTTGCAAAGCATCTCATTAGTGGATCCAAATATAATGTCGTCAACATAAATTTGCACTAAGAGAATATCAAATTTGGGCTACTTCTGGTAGTTCATGATCAGTTGGAGGGACAACTGGTGTGCTTGAGTCATCAACGGAGGCAAATAGAGGTGGCTTTTGTGTTTGAGGTTTAGTTAAGTCATTATATATGGAACCTACATAATCATCACAAAGCACATCTTCTTCCAACTTGGAGTCAGACTCATCAAACACAATATGCACAAATTCTTCAACTACTAAAGTTCTCTTATTATAAACTCTATAAGCTTTACTTGATAGAGAATAGCCTAAGAAGATAGCTTCATCAGTTTTTTGCATCAAATTTTCCAAGAGACTCTTTCCCATTATTTAGAACAAAGCATTTACAACCAAATACACGTAAGTGGCTAATGTTTGGTTTTCTATCATTAAAGAGTTCATATGGGGTCTTCTTTAAAATGGGCCTTATCAAAACGCGATTTAAAATATAACAAGTGGTAGACATAGCATCTGCCCAAAAGTATTTTGGAAGACTAGGTCCATGTAAAATAGTTCTAGCTAGTTCTTCAAGAGAAATATTTTTCCTTTCAACCACACCATTTTGCTGTGGTGTTCTTGGGGCTGAAAAATTATGTTTGATGCCATGGTTTTCGCAAAAGTCAGCAAAGACTTCATTTTGAAATTCTCCCCCATGATCACTTCTTAATGAAATTATAGAAAGGTTTTTCTCATTCTGAATTTGCTTGGCAAATTTAACAAAAGATTTGATGGCTTCATTCTTATGCTTCAAAAAGAAAGTCTAAGAGAATCTAGAGTAATCATCAACTATAACAAGCACATAGAGATTTCTGCCTATACTCATTGTCCTAGAAGGACCAAAGAGATCCATATGTAATAGCTCAAGAGGCTTGAAAGTGGAAACAATGTTTTTTAGATTTAAAAGATGTTTTGGTTTGTTTCCCTCTTTGACAAGCTTTACATAGACCCTCTTTTGAGTATTTTTGTTTTGGGAGGCCAATCACTAAGTCTTTTTGAAATAAGCTTGTTGAGATGATTCATGTTTATGTGTGCCATTGTTTTGTGCCAAAGTCATGAGGTGTCAACCTTTCTTAAGAGACAGTTTTCAAAAGAAATATAGTTTTCAAAATCAAGCACATATACATTCTGAATTCTCTTGCCAACCAGTTTAGCATTACCTTGCTTATCATTAATCAAATGCTTTGAATGATTAAAAGATACTCCATACCCTTTGTCACAAAGCTGACTAATGCTAAGAAGGTTGTGCTTCAACCTGTCAACATACAAGACTTTTTCAATTATAGTTGAGGATGAATTACCTATGTTACCTTCACCCATGATTCTTCCCTTATTGTTGTCTCCATAGGTGACCCAACCACCTTGTTTTTCAGTAAGAGTGACAAACTTCTTTTTGTCACCTAGTTGCTGTCAAGATACCATTGTGATTCCATGGCTTTAAGGCAAACCTGCAAAATAGATTAGTGCTATCATGAATAACCTTGGGAATCCACTCAAAATTTTTCTTAGGTACTTCATGTTTCTTAATGATGCAATTATTTGAAGTATGTCCCTTGTGCATGCAATAATTGCAAATAACAAAAGAAACTTGAGATGATTTCACAAAATTTCTAAATGGTTTTTCATTCAAGCAACTTGTAAATCCAATCCCATTTTTGTTAAGAGCTCTCTTTTGCAATCTTAGCTAGGCATCAAGATTATCTTTTCCAGCTGTGAATTTTGCTAAAGTTTTCAAAAGATATTCATTTTTTAGTTTCAAATCATTGTAAAGCTCACATGAAAGTAAATGGTTTGTAGAAGCAACATTGGGTTTACAAAAGGAACGTTCAAAATCAAGTTTTTCTTTTTCAGATTTAACTTCTAAAAGATATTTTCCATTTGAGTCATCTTGTCTACATGCCATTTAATTTTGCCTTTGAGAAGACTATTTGCTTTAACTAGACAATGGGACTCTTCAACTAATTCATTGAAAGCATTATGCAGTTCATAATAATTTTTACAATCAAAATCTGTTTCAGTTGCCCAATCTGAAGAGGATTCTTCATTAGAAATACTTACATTGCTTTCCTTATCCGATTCTTCATTAGCCATTAAACATATGTTGGCTTCTTCACTTTAAGAACTGTCAGATGAAATGGTAGATGCTTATCTTCCCAAGCCATGTATGCTCCCTTTTTCTTTGAATTTCCTTTGAATTTCTTTCTTTCTCTACTATGCTTCTTTTTTATGTTTGGGCAATCAGCTTTGATGTGTCCCAATTTACTGCATTCAAAGCATATGTAGTTATTTGAGGATGATTCTCCTTTATTTACAAGCTTCTTAAGAGGATATCCTTTTCCTTTAGTGGTTCTGAAATCTTTCTTCTTCTTTAGAAACTATTAAAGTCAAGTTTTCTGAATCTGAATTGCTCTCATCATCATCGTCTTCACTTTGATTTGAATGTTGGTTTTTAGCTTTCAAGGCTATGCCTTTTGATTTCTTTTCCTTGTGCTCTTCTTCATTCATCTGGGTCATGTCCATTTCATGTTCTCTTAGCTTTCCAAACAGTTTAGCACTCATCATGGTAGCCATATCACGCGTTTTTGAAATTGCAATAACCTCTGGTTGTCACGTTCTATTCATGTTCTTTAAGATTTTGACATTCATCTCCTCATCTTCGAACACTTTTTTGAGGCCTTTGAGATGATTTACTATATGAGTAAATCTCATTTGAAAGATAGAAATGGATTCACCAGGTAGCATCCGAAACGTCTCATATTCTTGTATGAGTGTGTTCTTTCTTGATTATCTTACCTTCGGAGTGCCTTCATGGGTTACTTCTATTGTATCCTAGATTTCCTTAACAGTAGAGCAAACCAAAATCCTGAAAAACTCATTAGAATTCAAAGCTGAGTGTAATATGTTCATGGCTCTAGGATCATAGTTAGCTTTTCTAGTTTCTAACTCAGTCCATTCATCAGCTGGTTTTGTAATGGTTTTTCCATCAATAACGGTTGGAAGTGTAAGTCTGTTGATTATCGACTGCCAGACGCCTCGATCAATCGACTCCATGAAAATTTTCATATGGACTTTCCAAAATGGATAGTTATCTCCGAAGAAAAGGGGAGGCCGATTGATTGAGCCACCCTCAACAAATGGTAACCGATTTCCAGCCATATTACAAATTCTTGATTAAAAAACAAGAACCAACTATTGATACCAATTGTTAGGATTGGCCGTTCACATCAAGGGGGGGGAGGGGGGTGAATTGATACGATATAAAATTTTAGATCCTTTTTCACCAACAAAAACTTTTCACCACCTCTCTTGAAGTTTTAACAAAACATTTTCAGAATTATGTTATTGAATGAATAAGCCAATACAAACTCAACCATGACAATTTTTTTTAGAAAAATTAAGCTAATGATTAAAAACAAATCTGAATAAAAGAGATAAAGGGATAGAGAAATTGTGCCTGTTGATTTTATACTGGTTCTTCCTTATAACAAGGAATTCCACTATGAAATTGTTACAAACACCATGCAAACACATTTCACAGCAAATCCTGATTTCACAACCTGAAACAGGAACCTAAAAACTAAATGTGAAAACACCATCAACATTCAATTTCTAACCACTAGAACAACACTATTCTACAAACAAGATTAGGAAAACCTTTCCTAATTCAACACAACATTTAGGAATACTCTTCCTACAATGAAAATCAATCAAGATCAATAGAAAAAGATACAAGAATGAAAACACCTTAACGTGCTGAAAAATCTAATGTAAAGATCATTTGAAGAACTCCAATGTGAGTAAGTATAGCAGGCAAGATCAAAAAATCTGAATAACCTTAGTTCATGGAAGAACAAGAGAGAGAAATAATTGTATGGGCTTAGAGGTTATTATCTCAAAAAGTGTATAGCAGTATGAGCAAGATGAGATATCAGAATTTCTAAAGTGTTTAACACAGGGTGCAAAAACAAAGAGAGCTATTTGAGAAATATCAAATCTGAGAAACAAATCAAAATATTTGGGTTTTTACAAGTGAATGAAAGATAGAAAAGATATTGTGTATTCAGTTCTCTCTACACGAAATGCTATGGGTTCAATATATAGGTTGGGTCAAAAAGATTTGGAGTTGGTTAGATAAATAATGAATCTTGGAAATTTTTCAAAATGACCGTTATACTAGATATAATCGATTGCTTTAAGGTGTAATCGATTATCCCATGTGTCAAAAGATGATTTCAACTTACTGTCATCCATTGTAATCGATTGTAGAAGCAAAGTAATCGATTGCAATTGAGACAGAGCAAATTCTAAGATTTAGAGAATGGATTGTAATTGATTGTAGCTCGATGGTAATCGATTGCAATTGAAATAGAGCCAATTCTGAGTTTCAAAAAATGAGTTGTAATTTATTACAGCTCAATGGTAATCAATTGCAATTGAAACAGAGCAGATTCAGAAAACTAAAAATAGTATTGTAATCGATTGCTACATGTGGTAATCGATTAATTCGATACCAGGGATGGTTCAAAAGAGGTTTGGGTCATCTAGTAATTGATTCCCAGTGTGTATAATCAATTGCAATTCTCATGATAGGTTCCTAAGAAAGCAAATCATCCTATGATGCTAGAGATAGAAGAAAACAAAGCAAATGTAAACACCCTAGCAAGAAAGTTCTAACTTAGTCTAAAAACAATCAATACAAGGCCATCATCCATACATGTTATGGCTTAAACAAAAAGCTAGACTAAGACAAACGAAAAAGACTTAAGGTATGAAGATACCAAAAATCTAGATGGAGAGGCGTCAATGTTCAATTTTCACAATCAGAATTTGATTTAGTTTCCCAATCTAAAAAAGATTCATGATTAGAAGTGTTCACATTGCTTTCTTTTCTAGATTCTTCATTAGCCATCAAACAGATGTTGGCTTCTTCACTTTCAGAACTGTCGGATGAGGTAGTGGATGCATTATCTTCCCAAGTGATGTATGCTTCCTTTTTCTTAGAGTTTCCTTTGAACTTCTTTCTTTCCCTACTATGCTTCTTTTTTATATCTGGACAATTAGCTTTAAAGTGTCCTAGTTTCCCGCATTCAAAGCATATGTAGTTGGTTGAGGATGATTCTCCTTTCTTCACGGACTTCTTAGGAGGATATCCTTTGCCTTTGGTGCTTTTGAAGTCTTTCTTTTTCTTCGAAAATTTTCTGAATTTTCTTACTATGAGAGTCAGGTTTTCTAAATCTGAGTTGCTTTCATCATCATCATCTTCACTCTGTTCTGAATGTTGTTTTTCAGTTTTCAAGGCTATACCTTTTGATTTCTTCTCCTTGTGCTCTTCTTCAATCATTCAAGTCTTGTCCATCTCATGTTCTCTTAATTTCCCAAACAGCTCAGCGCTGGTCATGTTAGCCATATCACGCGTTTCTGAAATTGCAATAACCTTTGGTTGCCACGTTCTATTCATGTTCTTTAAGATCTTGACGTTCATCTCCTCATCTTCGAATGTTTTTCTGAGGCCTTTGAGATGATTCACTATGTGAGTAAATCTCATTTGAAAGCTAGAGGTGGATTCACCAGACAACATCCGGAATGTCTCATATTCTTGTATGAGAGTGTTCTTTCTTGATCGTCTCACCTCCGAAGTGCCTTCATGGGTTACTTCTATTGTATCCCAAATCTCCTTTGCAGTAGAGCAAGCCAAAATCCTCAAAAACTTATCAGAATTCAAAGTTGAGTGTATTATATTTATGGCTCTAGGACCATAATTAGCTTTTCTAATTTCTAACTTAGTCCATTCATCAGTTGGTTTCGTAGTGGTTTTTCCATCGATAACAACGGTTGGAAGCATAGGTCCGTTAATCACTGCTTGCCAGACGCCTCAATCAATCAACTCCATGAAAATTTTCATACAGACTTTTCAAAACGGATAGTTTTCTCCGTAGTAAAGAGAAGGACAATTGATTGAACCGCCCTCAACAAATGGTAATCGATTTTCGGCCATTTTACGAATCCTTGATTAAAAGTCAAGAACTTGCTCTTGATACCAATTGTTAGGATCAGCTGGTTACATCAATAGGGGGGGTGAATTGATGTTTCATAAAATTTCAAATTCTTTTTCAACGATAAAAAATTTTCACCACCTCTCTTGAAGTTTTAACAAAAGAGTTTTCAGAGATATGTTGTTGAAGGAATAACCCAATAGAAACTCAACAAAAACAAATTTTTGTTAGAACGATTTCCATCAATGATAAAGTACAAGACTGTAATAAAGAGATGAAAGGAAAGATAATATAGCCTAAAGATTTATACTGGTTCGATCATACCATGATTTACATCTAGTTCTTACTCACACCAAGGAGTTCCACTATGAATTGAGTTACAAACACCATGCACACACAAATCACAGTAATCCTGATTCACAACCTGAACAGGAACCTAAACAAGAATGTGAAACACCACCATTCACGCACTATCTCTAAGAAACACCCTTCCTAGAATCAAATGTTTAGGAAACCCTTTTCCTAACACATTGCAACACTTAGGAAACCCTTTCCTACAATGCCAAAAATCAGAATCAAAAAGAAAAGATTTAAAGAATGATATAGAGATAAGTTTGAAAACACCAATGTGTGCAAATGTAGTGGGTAAAGAATAGATCTGAAACACTTAAATGTGTAGATGAAGAAGAAAGAAACTTTCTCTACAGAAAATGATTTAGCTATATATGCTTAAAGATATGAACTTAGAAAGGATATAGTTGTGTAAAGAGAATGGGTTTTTTGTAACTAAGTGAATCTTAAAGATGCAGAACCAAAAGGTTGTTATGAGATTTTTATCTAATCTAGAAAATCAAATCAAAGATTTGGATATGACTTGTAGAAGAATATGAGAAAAGATATTGAGATAAAGTCACACTATCAAATATATGACTTGGGTTATAAAGGAAAGATTGGGTCAAAAAGATTCGAGGGTTGTTAGGTAAAGATTAGTTCTTGGAAATCTTTCAAAATGACTGTTATACCAAATGTAATCGATTGTTCAAAGGTGTAATCGATTATCCCGTGTATTAGAAGATGATTTATACTAGCAGTCATCCATTGTAATTGATTGCAAGAAAATGGTAATCGATTGCAATTAAGACAGAGCCAATTCTGAGTATCAGAAATTAAATTGTAATCGATTGCAGGAGAATGGTAATCGATTGCAATTGAAACAAAACAATTTCTGAGATTTGAAAACTCACATTGTAATCGATTGGCACTTATTGTAATTGATTAATACGATGCCAAAGATAGTTCTAAAAAGTGTTTGGCCATCTGGTAATCGATTCCAAGTTTCTGTAATCAATTGCAAAGCTCAAAATTTGTTCTCTAAGATAGCAAATCATCTTTTGATGCTAGAATAAAAGGTTTTTAAAAAAGATTTGCAAGCATCCTAGCAAATATGTCTAACTCAGTTTAAAACACACAATACAAAGCCATCATCCATACATGTTATGGCTTAAGAAAAAAATAGACTAAGATAAACAAACGAAAAAGACTTAAGGTATGAAAATACCAAAAATTTAGATGGAGAGGCGTCAATCTTCATAATCGACATAGTCCCTTCCATGTACCACAAATTAGACTTCTGCTTAATATGAACATAATTAGGAGCACATAATGGTCCACATAATGTCTTTATTTAAGACAATACCTATTTACATTACTCTTATACCAATATGCATGCAAACATAGAGAACAGGTATTCAAAAACATGTCATAAATAAACTCATCAAAGTGTCAATGCAACATTACAAAGTAACGTTACACACGACTATCATTATTAACAATAATGCCCATTCTTTCGACATGTTCAATAATGTCTTAGGTCGTAATTCCCTTGTCAAGGGTCAACAATAATGCTACTATATTTCATTGACACTTTTGTTTCTAAATTTATTCTTTCACAACAAAGTACTAGTCGTTCTCAAAAAAACATGCAGAGTCATCACAATACATTTTCAGCGGCTTGACAATATTGTCGACAATTCCAAGCCCTGATATACGTGTCGCTCCAGACTCTATAGTCACCAGGCTTCCAACTGTTAACCCCAACAAATTGAAGGGGAAGAAGATTGCAAGAGCAAACAATATTCCACAACACATTCCAGACATTGAGCCACTGCCTCAACAAGAGCATGTACTGCCACCAGAGAACACAGAATCAAATGCTGGCATCTACTGGCAGAACATGATGAGTAACATGCTCCACACCATAGGTTCATCAAATCTCTCAAATGAAGAAAAGAAAAAGATTGACACTGTTGGTGAAGGCTTCTCTTCCTCCAGCAACTTCATTCATGTGTCAGACACAGTGGTTGTTCCCACTCTACTGACTCCTCACACCCTTGGAGACGAAGAGGAAGCTAAGAAGATGCTTATTGAGTACTATGCTAAATACAAAGCCGCTCAAGCATTGATAGCTGCAGCCAAGGCAGCAGCTGAAGAAGCAAGAGTCTTATAAGAGGCTATCAGACTGAGAGCTATGTTAGCTTCTTAAGAAGAACAAAGAAGACTTAATGATCTGGCTAAAGAGCAAAAGGCCAAGGAAGAAGAAGACAAAAGGATCAAGGAGTTGGCCCTGAAGCAAGAGGTTGAGGCAGCTCAGGCTACTACACTTGCTGCTACACAAGCTGCAAACTTGGGTGAAAAGTCTGCAGAATCCACTCCAGCCCACGAATGCACAGATTTGGTATCCACTCAATCAAGGTCAAGCACTCCAATTGTAGCCATTCCACTCAGTGCTACAGCACAATCAGAGTCTCACATTGACCCAGCTGTACATGATGCTATATTGGAAACCAAAACAATGTCAAGTATTGCTGCCCAGATTGATGCTAGAATTGATGCCAAATTGGAAGAACATAGAGCGAGCATTATCAAAGAAATGACCATTGCTTTCAATGCATCTATAGCCACTCTATTACTTCCCCGCCCTGCTGCAACTCAAGCACCACCACCGCCACTAAAAGATCCTCCTACAACCACTGCTCCATTAGAAGCCACTGGAGAATCCTCAACCAAACAATCAACCCCACCTTCCAAACCTTGACCGTGATGGCAATTTTCTACTCCATCCTCCACCTTTTTGTTTATGATAAAGGGGGAGAGAATTTTTTATGTATAAAATATTACCAGACAATGCTTATGTTTCATTAATACAAATAGTGATTAGTTCACTAATTTTTTTATTGTCTGTTGATATCCGCTCTGTTTATTTCATGTGTTATACTATTATATGCATATGCATGATAGACTCAGGGGGAGTTCATGAAATAATCTGCACTCTAAAATATAAATGTCTATGATTTATTATTTATTAATCAAAATTATAACATGTGTTGTCATCATTAAAAAGGGGGAGATTGTTAGAACCAAGACATTTGATGATCTCTGACCCCTAATACCTTGATAGGTTTTGATGATAACAAATGTGATAATATTTGATCAACTAATGATTTTAGACTAAGTGATTTCAGGAAATCAAAGTGAGAAAAGACAATGGTAAAATCACTCAAACTCTCACTTACGTCCTAACTGTCTGATAACTCATAATGATTAATCAAGCACTATAATTGCTTCTAATTAGACTAAAATAAGCCCTGGAACAGACCATGCATAGTTCATAAGATCAAACGGTATAGTCTTGGAAAGACTCATGCAAAGTCTAAGACCAGGCCATACAACAGTCTCGGACAGACTATGTGAAGTCTTGGGACAGACAACATGAGTCTTGGACTAGACTATGCATATGTACTGGACCAGACCATGTATGGAACACAGTCAAACAATGCATAATTAAGCTAGACGATATCTGAAGCTAAGTTAGACGATGGCTAAAGCTAGGCTAGACCTTGTCTTTCATTCCAGACCATGCTTAGTTAGACCAGACTATGTCTGTTAAGCCAAACGTTGTCTGTGCAAGAACATAATATAGTCTATCATATGTGTTGAGAAATATGTGATTTATAATTAATTCTTTACACAAACAAAGGCTTTGTTGTTACAGAAAGAAAGGGAGATACTCTTTGATCTTACTTTCTTATATTCCTCGTATTGCTTGCATGTCTCGAATTATGTGAAGTGTGTAGGTACTGCCAAAAGACCAATCAGCATTGGGATGCACACCTTAAGCTAAAAGCCAACTGTGACAAAGACAAAAACCTGCTCCAGTCACATCAAGCACAGTCAAAGCTACTTCAACACTCTTCTATGAGACAACAGAAACAAACATTCTCCAACGTTCAAATCCATGAAGCTCACTATATAAGGATGCTTCCATGCAATGAGAATAAAAGCAAAATGAAAACAAAATCATTTAAATTAATCTGTACAGCAAGCAAAGCACTCTGAGAAAAAGCCAAGAACACGAGCTGAGAGAAAAGAGAATACCCATCCTCTACAAGCTCATCTAGATTCAACACTTGTTCATATCCTCTCTTTGAGAGTTATCTAAATCTTATCCATATTTGTATAGAAAGCCAAGAGTGGCTTAGCGATAAAAGAATACTTGGGAAGTATAATCTCAGGGGGAGATTCATACTGATAACCAAAAGTGGTTTAGAATACTTGTAGTTAGTAGTAGCATAGAGAATACTTATAGCCAGAACTGGCAGTGAAGAATACTTGTTTTGTAATCAGTTGATTATAGTGGAACCCTTTAATAGTTGTTAAAGGAGAACTGGACATAGCTCTGGTTGAGTGAACTAGTATAAAAACAAGCTCTCATTTTTCAAAGCTTTGCCTTGCAAGGATATATTTGCTTATTTAAACTAACATATATCCAAGAAGGCAACTTATGAACTAATAGTATTTACGAAGAAGTTTTAACCCACTATTCAACCCCCCCCCCCCCCCCCTTCTAGTGTGTTCTTGTGTATTTCAAATACATATTGATGTTCTCCTTTGGGTGATACACGAACACACAACATACAACATAATGATGCTGGTAAAATTTATCATTATTTAGCAATTTAATATGCATCAATTAGAATCACCTACTACCTTTGGATATATAAATAAAACTAATGGTACACATAAATTGCTTACAAATGTATCCATTAATTATAAGGACAACTAATCAACCTTTGGGCAATACATAAATGTCTTATAATAATGAATTTCAATGTACCCATACACCAATAATTATATATTAATATTTTAGCATCCATTATTCTATGGGTAATTGAAGAAAATATCATTAATTTGAAATTGAATAAACTTAAAGATTTGGCCACTTTGGTGACTATCAAATTCATCATACACTCAATTCCACACAAGTACATGTCCTATACATCTTCAACATGCCACATACAAATTACATTAATTTGGAATTAAACAAACTTAAAGATTTGACCACTTTGGTGATTAACAAATCTATCATACACTTAATTCCAAAGAAACATACTGCTTGCACACGTTTGTTTTCTCTTTCTCCAACCAATCACGTATAAATAACATTAATTTAGAATTAAACCAACTTAAAGATTTGGCCACTTTGGTGACAAACAAATCTATCGTAACTTAATTCCAAATAAACACAATTCAAAGGATTGGAAAACAAAGGTTTTGGCTTAAAAACTTTTCCTTTAAGAAAACTTAAACATCGTGTGCCGTAGGTTCGTTCACAAGAGAAAAACTTAATTGCCTTATTTCACTAATCAAACAATAAAATTATGTTTGAAATCAATTAAGCCACAACATACAACTTTTATTTCCCCAAAATAAATTAATCACATACAAGAAACCTTGAAGCTTAGAAAACTAAGCTTTGCCGTTAAAAGCTTCAAGACATATTTAAGAAATCACGTACAAGCTTTTGTTGCCAATTCCAAAAGCCAATTAAATTTCAATCCATGATGATAACAACATTAAAATACATACATGACTACCGTATATGACATTTCGAAAGGCCAATACTCATCACAAAATGAAAATTGTTCACAATAAGGTATATATCAATACACTACTTGAATGATGAAATCAATAATCACACATATATACATACATGTAGCAGAAAAACATACCATCAATAATTCCTAATTTTAAAATTAGGGTTCATGCAATTAATTTGGGGAAAACATCATTAACGGAGAATCATATAGTTTCACAACACAAGGCTCTGATACCACATGTAAGTTTATGCTTTCTAAACATCACAATTACAAAAAGGCCAAACAAGATCTTGAAACATATGATTCTCTCAACAAAACATAAGATAGTGCCTACCTATTTATCCATATCCTCTTTTCTGTAGGGAGAACCATCGTACATCCATAGTCTTTCTTTGTGTGGAGAACATTTCTCTACGGTGATTTCCTTTAGAGAGGAAGGAAACAAGATTTGACTCCCTTTGACTCCTCCTTGCTATTCTCTCACATTCATGATGGCGGTTGGGTTGAGAGAATACTTTAATGTTAGGAATGGGACCTCATTTCATGTTAAGCCCATGACCCATTTACAATTTAGTTAGTAATTATTAATTATTTATTTATCACTCATTGATAAGTCACACGCTTTCACATGAGACAAAATGTCTTACACTATATCCTTCTGAGTTGAATTTCTATTGTGCTCTTTCTACAGCTAAATTCTCTTCATAAAAAAAGCTTTTCTTCATCTATACTTGCATAATTAGGTGCTTAAGCTTTGAGCATTTTCCATCTACATCTACACACTTTGGTGCTTTCAGTTTGAGTTTTATACCAACTATATCTGCACATTCTAGGTGTCATTGTTCCTAAAATCCTCTTCTTCTTTGCTTCTCATTTTTACACTTTTGGATAGGGTTTCCTAAGTGTTGAGTGTTTTAGGATAGGGTTTCCTAAACACTTTCTTTTTAGGATAGGGTTTCCTAGAGGTAGTGCTTGAGTGGTGATAATGTTTCACACTCTCGCATAGGTACTTGTTCAGGTTGTCAACAAGGGTTGTTATGATTTGTGTGTGCATGGTGTTTGTAACTCATATCATAGTGGAACTCCTCGGTGTGAGGAAGAACTGGATGTAAACCAGGTTGTGGTCAAACCAATATAAACCTTGGGCTCAATTATCTATTTCCTTCATCTCTCTATTTTTGTCTTGTGTTTTATTAATTGATTAAATTTCTCTAACAATATTATTTTCATTGAGTTTCTACTTTGTTATTCTAACAACAACTTATTTGTGAAAACTCTTTGTGAAAAACTTCAAGAAAGTAGGTGAAATCTTTTTAACTTTTAAAAAGGAAACGAAAAATTTTAAATATCAATTCACCCCCCCCCCCCCCCCCCTCTTGATTTATCCGGCTGATTTTAACAACTAGTATTAGAGTTGGACCTTGAGTTTTACTCAAGGATTCCAGCATGGTCGATAATAGGTTGCCATTTGCAGAAAGCAGTTCGATCAATTGACCTCCTCTATTTTGTAGTGACAATTATCCCTTTTGGAAAGTCTGCATGAAATTTTTTATGGAGTCAATTGATCGAGGCATTTGGTAAGTAGTCTTAAACGGACCAATGCTTCCAACCGTAATTGTTGATGGATAAAGAGTCTCAAAACCCCTTGATGAATGGACTGAGTTAGAACCCAAGTGTGCTAATTATGATCCTCGTGCTATGAATATATTGCATTCTGTTTTGAATTATGATGAATTTTTTAAGATTTCAGCATGTGCTACAGCGAAGGAAATCTGAGATATGATTGAGGTAACCCATGAAGGCACACTGAAAGTTAAATGATCAAGGAAGAATTATCTCATCCAAGAGTATGAAACCTTCTGGATGCAACCAAGCGAATTAATCTCAAATTTCTAGATGAGATTCAGTCACATCATAAATCATCTCAAAGGATTAGACAAGACATTCAATGAAGAGGAGATGAATGTCAAAAATCTTAAAAATGGATAGAACATGGCAACCAAAGGTCACTTCAATTTTTGAATCAAGAGACATGACTACCATGACAAGTGTCGAATTGTTCAGAAAGCTTAGAGAGCATGAGATGGACATGATCCGCATGTTGAAAGAAGAGCACATGGAAAAGAAGACAAAAAGCATCACCTTGAAAACTGAGAAATCATCTTTAGACCATGATGATGATAAGGAGGAGGAGGAGGAAAGCAATTCAAATTCAGAAAATCTCGCCTCAACAGCAAGAAAATTTAGAAAATTTCTCAAGAAGAAGAAAGAATTCAAAAGCTCCAAAGACAAGAGTCATCCTTCAAAGAAATCCTTTAGAAAATGAGAATTCCCCACAACTACCTACACATGCTTCGAATGCGCCAAACCAGGACACTTGAGAACTAACTGTCCAAATCTTAAAAAGAAGCATGGTGGTCACAAGAAGGAATTTAGAAGTAACTCTAAGAAGAAAAGAGCCTACATAATTTGGCAAGATAATGCATCTTCAACTTCTTTTGAAAGTTCAAAAAATGAGGAAGCCAACATATGTTTGGTGGCTAATGAAGAATCTGAAAAAGAAAGCAATGTAAACTCTTCTAAACATGAATCTTCTATGGATTGTGAAACCGAATCAATTCTGAATGTGAAAATTACTCTGAACTAGTTGAAGAGTCTCGGAGTCTAGCCAAAGCAAATAGTCTTCTTAAAGGCAAAGTTAAATGGCATGCAGACAAGATGGCTCAAATGCAAAAGGACATCTTAGATATTAAATCTGAAAAGGAAAAGCTTGATTTTCAACATTCCTTGTGCAAAAGCAATATTGCCTCTACAAGTCATTCAACTCCTTGCGAGCTTTGCAAAGATTTGAAACAAAAGAATGAATATCTTCTTAAAACATTAGCAAAGTTCATAGTTGGAAGAGATAATCTTGATGCTTTGCTTGGACCACAAAAGAGAGCACTTAACAAAACTTGGGTTTGGATTTTCAAGCAATTTTGATGAAAAACCCTTTAGAAAATTTGTGAAAGCATCCCATGTTTCATTTGTTTATTTTATGCACAAGGGGACATACTTCAAATGATTGCATGATTAAGAAGATTGGTGTACCTAAGGGAAAGTACCAATGGATCCCAAAGGGTACTCACAGGGTACTAACAAGAAAGGATCCAAAACTGTTTGGGTACCAAAGAAGAGCATTTAAATTGTTTTGCAAGCATGCCTCAAGACCATGAAATCTAAATGGTATTAGCCCTTTTAGAAGAATGACCATAGGAGGCAACCTCTACACTCTAGTAACATCTAATGACTCTATCTTTATATATTCTCTTCATGAGCTCTTTGTTGTGTGTTACTCTTTGGCACTATTGATAATCATGCTTGATTCAATTTGATAGCGTGGACTCTCACATTATTGGGGGAGCAATCTTACTCTCATAAATGCTATAGATCTTATTCTACTTGTTCATTTGAAACTATATCTTGTTTTGTCTACTTGAATGATTGTTGATTGTCTTGATGATGATGCAAGATTATTTTTTGAACTAATACTCTTTGTTTTCTGCATAAATTTTAAATTTGTCATGCATTTTGATCGATTACATATAGCTTCAATCAATTACATCCATTTTCTGCATTCAAAAAAAATCATGAAAAACACGGGTTAATCGATTACAATGTAAGGCAATCGATTACCATGAGACATCTGAAGTTGCAAAATTCTCTCTGTCAGCGAAGAAATCAATTACCAACATCAAAAATCACTTTAGAATCTTCTCTAACATTTGGGTTAATTGATTATAGAGATTGACAATCGATTACAAACATCCAAATTTTCAAGTAAATTCTCTCTGTCTCTGAAGCAATCGATTACAGACTGGGGCAATCGATTACAAACATCAGAAATTTCAAGAAAAATCTCTATCTCTAAAAGTAATCGATTACAGCAAGTGGCAATCGATTACCACGCAACAGATTGGGAATTTTAAAAGACCAAACAGTGACCCATTTCCTCCAAATTAGAAACCCAACCTCTGAAAACTCTTCCTCTTCCCTCTAAACCCTAAAATGACCCTCACTCAGATTATATATATCCCAATGGCTTATTCTTCTTCTCCACACCATCCTTGAACTAAATCACATGCTAGTCACCTAATTTCAGCTTACCAACAAGAACGCATTGAGAATTAGCTATCACAAGAGAAGGGAAAAGCTACCATGGAAGGTTCCTCAAAAGCTAAAAGGGCTCCCTCAAAGCGTCCAAGGCTCTTAGTTGCTTGCTCTCCTTCTCCTCCTAGACAGCCACCTCCTCCCAACTCTGATTGGTTCCAAACTAAAAGTGAGGAGACCTTGTTCACTAGAGAGTTCGCGAGAAAAGAAATTCTCAAGCCACACTATTTGTCTGAAGATGGGCTCATTTAGCAAGGGTTCACTTTCCAAAACATCCTTGATGATCAAGGATTTATTACATTAGCTAAGATGAAAGGTACCTACTACCCTGACCTCGTCAAAGTTTTCTACTATAATCTAAGCATCAACGGAGAAACTAGGTATCTCCAATCACATGTTAGAGGCAAAGACATTTAAATGGACCAAGCACCGTGGTTCCAAATTGCTGGAATTGAAAGGGTAGCTGATGAAGTTGAACCCATGATGAAGGCCATTAAGGAGATCAAGAACCTCGAGTACAACAAGTCAAATGTCTACAAGGAGATGGTCTGAGACCCCAATATGCCCATTGGCAATCGCTTCCTCGTTGGTCGCATGAAAATCAAGGATCGAATGCTTGCCTATGTTCTTTTGTTGATTATCTTACCACAAGGAATCAATCATGCAGCACTCCAAGGATGACCTTTTATTGCTATTCCTCATGAAGAATGGGTATCAGGTGGATTAGATTTTTGCTATTACCGACCATATGCAAAAAAATTGGGAAACCCAATGATTTCAAGATAGCATATCCAGTTCTAGTATCACACATCCTTGATCACTTCAATGTCAAGACTGTTGATGTAGTAAGTGACTTTGCCCGCCCATAAGCTGAATTAACAACTAAACACTTGAAGCACATGGGCTTGGTGGAAACGGATGCCGGTTGGGAACACAAGGATGGACATGTAGCTGCTGATGATGTTGACCCAACTGAAGGTCTGTCCAATGCGCAAGCTAAGCAACCTCCTTATCCTTCAACTGTTGAGATCGCAATAATGGACAAGCTGAATCAAATTATGCAGACTCAATAAGACCTTTCAAGGCAATAGCAAGAGTTCTCAAGGGTTGAGGATGAGCACTACCTAGAGCTTTGATACAACCTCAATGAAATATCCACTCGTCTCGACACTATCCATCCTTCCGAAACTGATGACATTGATGAAGATTGAAGCATTAAGATGTCTCAGTTTATTTTTTTTTAGCATCTATTTTCTTTGCATTCTCATATTTTTGTAGTTTATTTTCTATGTTTAATACCCTTTGAACAATGTTTTATTTTAATATGCAATGCCTATTTCTCATATTATCACTATGGTTTATTCTTTTCCTTTCGATGATGTGAAAACCAAAAAGGGGGAGAAAATATTCGCTTAGGCTTATACTTGTATTATTTCAAAATTGATATTACTTGTTTAAACTAACCATTTTTGGTATCAAGATAAAGTTTTTGAAACAAATACACAATGAAGACTTAAAGTTAAAATTTTTAGGTATTCAAAACCAAAAAGGGGGAGATTGAAGATTGAAGGCTTCATCTAGATTTTTGGTATTTTCATACCTTTAAGTTTTTTCCTATTTCCTAGTCTTGAAGAACAAAGGGGAAGCTCTCACAATAGAGAAACACTCAATTTGATTTATTTGAAAATTCTACTTTGGAAGCTTACAAGAGGCACCTATTTATAGGCTATGATAGGCAGCCCTTAATCCCAAACAAGTAAATTCCCACTAAGCTACCCACTAAGCATTTATTTCCCACTAACCATCATAATGGCTTAGGAAGCTCAAAAACACTAAAAACTAACCCTAGAAAATTGAAAAGACATTTGAACTTATTTCCCCAAAATTTAGTACAAAAATTACATTAAAATTAGGAAAATGGGTTTTAAATATCAATTCAACTTCAGCTTATGAAAGCTTCTTGAAATTGGGCTTTTCATGTTGTTTTCATGTTGGGCTCAAATCTTCATCAACTTCTATAAAAGTGACCCACTTTGGAATAGTCTCTAATTCATATTGAATTGAGCTTTCCTTGATTTCCATTATTAGAACTTGCAAAGCTTGATTCACCCTCTTAGTCTTGGACCTAGTCATGGGACCACCAATGTCACATAAAGTGTCTTTGAGTTGGCTTGCTGGATCTCTATCATGAATATTATTGGGGTTCGATTTCACCAAATTTTATTCTCTTCTTGTTTAACACATAATATATATTCTAGTTTCATTTTAAAGCCAAAATCAGTCAAACAAAACTATTCTCAGACCCAATCCATCAGCTAAAAAGAACCTAAGTACCTTCTTTAAACCAAGATCCCTCTACAATTTTAGTGAAGATACTAGCACTAAGTTGTGATTATAATGATTACCAACAAACTTAACCCTTGATTGCTCACATAAAGAGTGGAGATTGAAGACTTCATCTAGATTTTTGGTATTTTCATACCTCTAAGTCTTTTCCTATTTCCTAAATTAGTCTATTTTATTTCAAGCCATAACATGTATAAATGATGGCTTTGTATTGTATGTTTTAAACTAAGCTAGTTATATTTGCTAGGATGTTTGAAAAATCCTTTTCGAAACTTTTATCTTAAACATCCAAAGATGATTTGCATTTTCAAAAACACATTCTGAGCCTTGCAATCGATTACACTATTTGGGAATCAATTACCAGAGAGCCTATCTAAGTCAAATTTGTCTCTGCCCTCGAGTTAATCGATTACAATGAAGTTTTTAATTCTCAGAATTGGCTTTGTCTCAATTGCAATCGATTACCATTATGCTGCAATTGATTACAATTGATGATAGCAAGTTAAAATCATCTTCTAATACACAGGATTATTGATTACTCTATATTTCAATTGATTACATTTGATATAATGGTTATTCTAAAAGATATCCAATCTGATCTTTCTTAAATCTCTTTCATATCTTTTTGACCCAACTCTATATTTCAAATCCTAAATCTTATATTTGATTGAGTAACCTTTTTCCCTCAAATCTTATCTTATACACTATATTCTTTCCAAATCTAATATTTGTTTCTAAAATAAGATTCTAAACACTATAAAGAGAACCTATTGGGTTTGCATTCAGCATCAACTACAAAGAATTCATTATATTCCTTACAGCTATATCATTTTGAGTTGAAATTCTATTGTACTATCAATCGTGTAAATTCTCTTTATAGAAAAAGCTTCTCTTCATCTATACTTGCACATTAAGGTGCTTATGCTTTAAGCCTTTTCCAGCTACACTTGCACACTTTGGTGCTTTTATTTTGAGCCTTTATACCAGCTAAATCTGCACAATTTAGGTGCTCTTGTTCCTTAAACTTTCTTCTTTCTTTAGTTCTATTTTTGTACTTTAGGATAGGGTTTCCTAAGTGCTAAGTATTTTAAGATAGGATTTCCTAGAGGTAGTTCTTGAGTGGTGATAGTGTTTCACGCTCTCGCATAGGTAAGTTCAAGTTGTGAATAAGAGTAAGTTGTTGTGATTTGTGTGTGCATAGTATTTGTAACTCATATTATAGTAGAACTCCTTGGGGTGAGGAAGAATTAGATGTAGACCAGGTTGTGGTTGAACCAATATAAATCTTGGCTCCTATTCTCTCTTTCCTTCATCTCTTTATTATTGTATTGTTGATATTATTATTGATCAATTTGTTCTAACAAGATTGTTTTTCATTGAGTTTCTATTGTGTTATTTTATCAACAACTTATTTGTGAAAACTCTTTGCAAAAAACTTCAAGTGAGTGGGTGAATTCTTTTTAACTTTGAAAAGGAAAACAAAAAATTTTAAATATCAATTCACCCCTCTCTTGATTTATCCAATTGATTCTAACAAAGAGTTTGTTGGATATCTTATTTAAGTTCTAGATAGTTAAAGTGTTTCCCAACAATAGATATGACTAAGATCATGCCATGGTTAGCTACTCCAAAACAAGCATTAAGTAAAGAGAGAAGATATTGAAGATTGATGCCTCACCTCTTCATTTAGATTTTTGGTATCTTCATACCTTAAGTCTTTTTCGTTCTCTTAGTCTAGTATTTTCTTTTTATGCCATAACATGTATGGATGATGGCATTGTATTGTTTGTTATAGGTTAAGTTATATCATTCTTGTTTTGATGTTTTGATTAGCCCTATTTTTTATTATCTCTAGCATCACTAGATGATTTACTTCTTAGGAACTAATTCTGAGTGATTGCAATCGATTACAAGTTGTAGGAATCGATTACCAGATGGCCTAATCAGTTTTGAAACCATCTCTGGTATCAGGTTAATCAATTACCAACCATTACAATCGATTACAATGTTAGTTTCAGAGTTCAGATATTGCCCTGTATCCATTGCAATCGATTACCATCGAGCTGCAATCGATTACAAGATAATCTCTGAGATTCAAAAATTGCTCTGTTTCATTTGCAATCGATTACCATCCTATGGCAATCAATTACTAGATGATCTCTGATATTTAGAATTGGCTCTATCTTGTGTGCAATCGATTACAACAACTGACAGTAAGTGTAAATCATATTCTGATACACGGGATAATCGATTACACCTTGTTGCAATCGAATATATCTGGTATAACGGTCATTTTTAAAGATCTCCAAGACTCATTCTTTGTCTAACTAACTCTGAATTTTTTTGACCCATGCCATATATTTGAACCAATATCATTCTGTTCAGAATAACAAGAACAAACAGCTACAATATCATTTCATTCTTTCATTTGTCAAAATCCAAATCTTTGATTTGTTTTTCAGATTTGATATTGTTTTGATCACTCTCTTCTTTCTTCTGCACATTCTCTAATCTCTTGAGTTTTAGAAAACTCAATATTGCTTTTACTACTATACCCATTTGAGATTGAACCCCTGAGCATATACAACTATATCTCTCTCTTGTTCCTTCATGAACTGAGATTCAACATTAGTTCTTGACTGCTAAATCTGCTCATATTGGAGTTTCTTGATCTGATCTCATATATGCTATATCAACACATCCAAGTGTTTTCGTTCTTTAATCTTTTTCATTAATCTTGTTTGATTAGTTGTGGAAATTTCGTTCCTAAATGCTGTGTTGAATTAGATGGTATTTCTAATTTTGTGTGTAGTATTGTGTTTAGAAATTGGATGGTGAATGGTGTTTTCACATTCAATCTTCTAGGTTCCTGTTTCAGGTTATGAAATCAGGATTTGCTGTGAATTGTGTGTGCATGGTGTATGTAATCAAATTCATAGTGGAACCCTTTGGTGAAAGGAAGAACTGGATGTATATCGGTGGTTGATCGAACTAGTATAAAACAACAGGCTCTATCTCTCTATCCCTTGATTTATTTCAATTTAGCATTTGATTTTTATCAAGATAATTTGTTCTAAATCCTTTCTATCTTAAGCTAAGGTTGTTTTTCTAGTTTATTCAATCAATATAACATTCTATGAAAATACTTTTATTGAAACCTCAAGAGTGGTGGTGAAAAATCTTTTTGAGGAGAAGAATCTGTCATTTTACGATAAATCAATTCACCCCCCCCCCCCCCCCCCCCCCCCCCCTCTTGATTGATTACCCGACTGATCCTAACAGATATTAACTTAAAACACAAATATGCAGAATATATATAGAACAATATCAAAAGGTACAAGAGAGTTTAAGTATGGTTACCTCTAACCCCATGACAATTCCCATGCATACTTAGTGTGAGATGAAATTCTGGACAAATTCTCTTATTTTCTTTCTTAATTAGAACCTTGTTTGGCGCATTTAGTTATAATTTTATAAATATTAAGTTTTAGTCCTAGTTATATTTATTTTGATGATTACACCTAAGAATTGATTGTTTCTTTTTTGTAGGATGGAAGATTGGATTAAAAGGATCAAAGAAACAAGAGACTTGTGGAGCTTGAAAATGAAAATCTCAAATTCAACTTAAGTTAAAAGAACTTTTTGGAGGAGCTACAGAGTGAAGAATTATAGTGACTCCAAGTTTCAAAATAGCTTAAGTTGGAATATTTTACCTTAAGCTAGTTTTCATTAAAAGTTGGGTTTTTTTAGATTGTATAAATAACTGTTGTTTCTGTTTCATTAAGTTAGGTCAATTTAAAGGTGAAAAACATTGTTCATTGATGAAAGAACATGACCTCTTCTTCTCTTCCATTTTCTTCATTCCATCACTTGTTTTGATGCTACACATGGAGACGGGTAGCTAAACCCTCCGTTGTTGGGGTTAGATCCAAAGTGAACTGCATACTCTCATGTACTTCTCTTGAAATATTATTATCTACTCTTCTTGTACTTCAATATTAGCGTTGTTACTTTTGGATTTTATGCTTGTTATGATTTGATCACCCATAACATCATTTTTAGATGAGATTGTGATTGAAAAATACTTTCTTTATCTCAAACTATTGTAAAACACCATTTAAACCTCGAAGCTATGAATAGGATGTGGTTTACTAGTTATCTTTAAATCATTGAGCTTAAAACAAGTTTCTTTGTTACATGTTCAAGGGATTGACGTTTACCAAAGGAATTTGGTTTCTTTTCACCTAAGGGATTAGGGATTGGAATACTATTTTTGGATAATGATTGATATTAATATTGAATTGTAAAGTTGAGTAGTACACGAGTGATCATAGGATCGATACTTTTACTTACTATAGACGATTTGGTATGCTTGTCAAAGAGTCAACAAGTTTCTTGGTGAAATTAGATTGGAGAAATTAGCTACCCATAACCGTGGGTAGAATCAAAATACATGGAAGATGAAACATGGAACAAAGTTCTCCCATGGAGCAAGGAGGAGCTCCTCTCTCCAAGGAGCTGTCCAAATTCATACCTCTATATCCAAAATGGTCCAACCTCCCGCCTCTAGCTTTGTTGTTGAATGAGGGTCAGGCCTATATATAGAAGAGCAAAATTTCTATTTAAGTGACTTTTGACTTCGGAGCCACGGATCTTGGCTCTGAAGCCAAATGATAGCTTTTGTTGCTGCAACAACTTTGTGCCTCTTTCATCTCTTGAAGCTTTAGTACTTCAAAATTTAACTCCAAAAGTGTTCTACATCTTCAAAACTCCTTTTCTACAAAAAATAAGGAAAGATTACAATAATATGCAACCAATAAACTAAACAACTAAACTAGGAATCAAATACTAAAGAAATTAACATAAATTGAGTTAAAAACAATACTCTAAATTAAGACAGAGCAAGATATTTGCCTCAAAATTCACTTGAAAAGTAAGTAAAATCAACACTTATCATGGGATTCAATGCAAAAATAAAATTTATTAGAGACTCAAAATAACGCAAAAATTTATCAAGTACTCATAACAAAATTTGGTGGATCCTAAAAATTATTTAAGTCATTAAACAATGCATGTAAATAGGAATAGATAAAAAAAAAAAAAAAAAAGGTTAGTTTGTGAAAGAAAATGGATGCAGAGACATGAGTAAAAGTAAATCTTGTTGTGTTAATTTGTTAATGCTTGAGATATATCATCTATGGGACTTCATAGATTATTATTCCGTCATTTTATCTGTTATTAAATTGGCCATTCTCCCCTACCAAACATTAATCAAATTAGGTGTGCCTTATGCTTCTATGTTGTTTGCAAATTAGAGTAAAAGAATGAAACATTTCCGATAAACAAGATTGCGGTATAGGGATGACTGGTTAGGTCAGTATTTGAAATTTTCCAATTGTCAAAAATATTGGATTTGAAATAAGTAATTATATGTAACAGAGTAGGTACCTAATACAAAGCTAGATACCATGATCAGTTTGGATGCTTTGAGTGTCTAGAATTTTTTCCTTTAGTCTTCAGATAATACTTTTGAACTACAAACTATTGTTTACCGAGGAGACAAATGTTAATGGTTAGTGTTAATTTTTGTTAGGGAGTTAAACTCAAAACCTCTCTCTCTTTTCCTTCCCACTTCACCAATTGAGCTACCTTGTATCCTCACTACCATAGCTCCTTATCGATATTCTTTCAGTCTCTGCCCATCAAACCATACATTCCATTAATTAGATAAGAACATCAACAGACTTCGGAAGATCTTAAGAATCTATAATGAAGAAAAGTAAAGATGATATGGTTCTTCGTTTACCTTTAAGAAAACGAGCAAACTTCACATGCTGGTGAATCCATCACACAATGTTTCCTGGCCGATTTTTGTACCAAATCTCTGTTTGATGACCTAGCTAAAGATGGAGAAAAACTTGAAGGTCCAATAATTTGAAGTTGGCTATCACTTTCTTCATATATCCACGTATCAATTAGATGGGTTGAATGTGTCTACAAAAGTAAAATTCAAGGAATTTTAAGTCCCTGTAAAATATATTGTTGTAAGGATCAAGAAGAAAGATGTCACAACAACAAAGTATGATAGTTTTTCCTTATGTATAACAGAATGTGGAACAGTATCATAAGAACATTTAATAAGAAAAGCTGAGAAGAGACAAGGAAAGAAACCCAGCATCAAAGGAAGTTGTGCAAAGTGCAATAGACAAAGTTCATATATAGTGCTTAGAATGCTTTCTCAATGCCTTTTTAGTCTAACATTAAGTAAAAATGTCTCAAAAATAAATGACATATTGTCATAATCAACAAAAACATACTTTGTAGGAAATCTCTGGAAGAAGAAAGGTATTATTGAAAAACAAAAGAGTCCATTAAAAATGTAACTGTGAACTAAGAAAAAAGAAGGAAAAGTGTGGGTGAGAAAACAAATTTAGGGCGTCTTTGGTTAACATTTCGAAAAGTATTTTTGGGTGCAGAACGTACTTTTAAAAAGTAAACTCAGTTACGTGATATGTTTAGTTACCCTCAGAAGTATGACAACACATTGAATTTTTGCCTGAAAACTCAATTTTGTAAAACCAATACTTGAGTTACTTTTGCAAACATAAGTTTAACCCAAACTTAACTTTACTTACCCAACAAGCAAATGGATGACACAACCACAATTCCCAACGATAAAGTACTCCATAGCATAATTGATGTCAAAATTTTCTCATTTCACTACCTTCCCCATTTTTCAGGTCCCTTGAGTATAAGCAGGGCGGACCAGGTTTCAACATTAGGGGGGCCAATTTGTATATTAAATTGTATTTTTTTTTTTGACAAATTTATTTTCAATAAACTAATTTGATGCATTTTATAAGTAGTTTTTAAATAAACATAAAAATTGAGAGTAAAATTTGCAAAAAGAAAAAATATAAAATTTGGATACAATTTTTTTTATAAAAAAATAAAGATAAAATGTTCAATCATATGAGGGGTAGATGACAAAGGATAAAATCCGTATAAGATTTTAGAAAAGTTAGAAATAAAATGCACTAAATTAATTTGTTGAAAATAAAATTCGCCAAAAATAAAAATTTGAAAGTAAAAAATGAAATTAAACATATTAAATTTGGTATGCTCTAAAATGCTAGTTATATTAATAATTTATTATAATTTAAGAGAAAATATTTTAAAAAATCAAACTAAACATTTTTCAAAGACTTGAGATTATAAGATTAAATCACTAGCATGTCATTGAGAAATTTTATGAATTTATAATAAAAAGTAGTAGTTTCATTAAAAAAAAATTATCTAAAAAGAGAAGTGTATATTTAATTTTCATCATCTTCACCATATAAAATATAAAAAGAGAAGTTATAATAGCAAATCTTTTAATTCCAAAACTAAAAATATTTCAACATAAAATTAAAATATATTTTTTATATAAAAATAAATCAGGGAAGGGGGCCCCCGGCCGCCCAACCTGCGTCCGCCCTGAGTATAAGCATAGGAGTTCAACTACAAAAGTGAATGTTGATAATAGAAATTATTTGCATCAAAAATAGAATATTAAGTAAATAAATAAAAAACACTGAAGCATGAACAAAGTGGTTAACTAGAGAGTAAAATATTTCCGCTAAACAATATTATATTAAAAATGCTTCAAAGATAGTGTGGAGAATTGACACCTGATTAAAATGTAGATACCTGAGAATTGGTTCATTGGTAACTTTGAACTTGTGGTTGATCTTATATGATTGTCTGCTTAAAATGAATAAACCCGAACGTTTTTAATGTGAGCAATCTTTCCCCAATCTTTACCTTCTGGTTCCTTACAACATTGTTTGAGCATTGGACAATTTTGAATTTGGAGAGTTGAAATGGATTTGGGAAGACCCTCTTCTGGTAAGCATTGGAGACCGGGACAGTCATAAAAAACCAATTTCTCAAGAGATGAGAGTTGACAAAGACCCTTGTAGTCCAATTTTTGAAGATCTGGACTAAGAAAGATCCGTAGATAAGTAAGAGAGAGTGGGAGCAAACCTTCATCCGGAAAAGACTCCACATTCACTTTTAAAATATGCAAGCTTTCTAGAGAGGGGTTGGCTCCCAAAGCTCCTTTTAGTGTGGCAACAAGTTTTGGGCAATACAAGAAATCCATATGATTTAGACTTGATGGCAAACATCCATCAGAGAACTCCACTTGTGGACAATCCCGTATGCACAAACTAGTAAGAGATGGAAGGAGGATTGGCATGTGTTTAGGCAATGATTTCAAATTGTTCAACCCTTCAATAGCAAACCACTCTAGTTGTGGTGAAGATAATCCTTCATTGGAAAATGATTCAAATTGAGGGCACTTATGAATACTGAGACTCTTGAGATGTTTATGAGGGTGCCTCTGTGATATCATTTGTAGGTTAAGACACCTAGATACAACAAGCTCACAGAGTTTTGGGATGAAATCTAGAGGCAAGGTCATTAGAGATTCACAGCCACCATATATCTCCAATCTTACAAGGAAATCATAGCAATGGTTCATGGGAATATTCATATTTGGACAATAACTAATGTATAAGGATTCAAGAGAAGTATTAGATAAGATGCGCTCAATCCTTTCAAGTAATGATGGTTCCATGCTGTGACCTCTAATCTTGAGCCTTTTCAAAGTAGTTGGATCATAATCAATCTGCAGATTTCCACAGTCTTCTATGTCCAATTCACAAATTTCTATGGCCCTGGGAGCCAAAGTCACAAGTTGTTTGTAGTCTTGAACTAGTAGTTCCTTTAAATGACAAAGTGTCTCTGGGAAGTACCATTTGAGCTTGGGACAATGCTGTATAGAAAGACGTTGGAGACGTGGAAAACCACCTGTCATACATTCCCATTCTTCCCATTCCTTCATATCGAAGAATTCCAATGTTTCCAAGGATGTAAATGAAGAATAGCTACTCCCATTAAAAGTAGCATTAATACCCACCACCCAATCAAGTCCGCTAATTCTCAAGTCCTTGAGAAATGGCAAAAGTCCAAGAGGAGGTAAATGTCCGCAATATTTACAGTCCTTCAAGCTTAAGGACACCAAATTCAATAATTGGTCGGATAACCAATGTGGAAATTCATTACCACCATAGTTGTTGATGGACAAGTGCTCCAAATGTCTAGAAGGTTGTAGATTCTCTAGTACTTTTCTTTCTTTGGTTGAATCATCAATGTCCCGATTCAAAATCCATTCTAAATGTAGCCCCACGAGATGTGTTTTATTTTTCAAATCCACTGCCAATACATCTGAAGGATTCACAATATTCTGCAGATTTTGAATTGTTAACTCTCCATGAAGATCGAGTTCTCCTAGTTGTTGGATACCTAACTTGCCACTTTTGCCAACAATAAATGGACTCATCAATACTTGAAGATTCTTCAGTTTTCCTAAATGCATTGGCACCTTTGTCACGTGTGTTCCCATAAGTTCAAGGCGATACAAATTGGTGAGTTTATGTAAAGCTGGGGGCAGCTCCTCCAAACAGAAGCAATTGTTCAGCTTCAGTATTTGCAAATTACGCAACAAACATATTGAATCGGGTAGATTCTTTATTTGAGTACTTGAGAAGTCTAACGAATGGAGATGAATAAGATCGCCTATAGAGTCAGGAACCTCTTCAAGGCTAGAGGCAATCCTTTGCACTTTTCAACTATCTTTGTACCAATCTCCTTCAGGTCATCATTCAACTGAGAATTATCATCTTGGAATGCATGTTTAGCAAAAACTTGCCAACTGTGATCTTCTTGTAATTGCTTTAGTTGGCATACTTCATTTGACTGCACAATAGAAGCAACTTTGTTACTGAGTCATGACGAGAGTTTGCAAAGCTTTCCATTGGTCTCTATCTTCGTTCCAAACATCATCTAGAACTAGAAGGAACCTCCTTCCTGACAATTTTTCTTTCAATCTTTCCTGAACCATTTCTAGGTTTCTGCTATCATCAGTTGAAATATTGATTGTCTCAAGAATTGTTCTTGTTAATTTGAAAACATCAAATTCATCAGAAACACAAATCCAAGCATGAATACTAAATTTAGCCTCCTCCATCACCATCCTTTGGTCATTATATACATGTTTGGCAAGTGCAGTCTTGCCCATCCCGCCCATACTCACAATAGAAAATATTGATAGCTGGTTATGACTGTTAGTGTCTGATGTTAGCCAATTAAGGATCATTTTTATTTCATCATCCCTGCCATAAATAACACCTTCAGCCATCCACGATGTCTCTGGCAATACCTTTAACAATTTACTACCTAATCCAGATCCAACCTCAACATCACTAGCATATTTCCAACCTAGATCACTCTTTTGGCTTGCAAGCATTTCTAGGAGATCAAGGAGTTGCTTCATCCTAGATTCAATTTTCTTGTCAATGGAAGTGAGAGAAAAAGCATTGAATAAATTCCTCACCTTGCTAGCAGTGGTCTGAGCTTCAGCTTCCAGCTTGCATTTCAAGGCTTTATAGTCTATTTCATCGAAGAGATCCTCAGCATCAAGTATAGCATCTCTGACCTCAAGAAGCAACTCTCTCACCTGGGAATAACTATATTGCTTTTGTTCTGCATCATCAACCACAACGTTGCCTTCAACTTGTTCAAAAGCTTCTCATCAAGTTTTTTCCGCGAAAGTAGTCCAAAACATGACAAGAATCCAGCTTGTCAAACAGCACCTGAAGGACAGCACCAAAAAGAGCACTACCGAGGGTTTCTAGCACAGGCATGGTTGGAAAGAAAGTGGCTAATCAAAAAGAAGAAAAAGGATTGAGAAATATGCAGATAGCAGAGTTAACAGTATAACAAAAGGTAAAGGTAAGGAGTAAGGACATAGTTTTGTTGAAGATGGCTTTACTTCGAGGTTTGATGGCCATCCAATAGCTGTTGAGTCTTCACGACAACACAATGTGGGTTCAGATAATTAATGTTTGGAGCATATGAAATATAATTTATATGCATCTGGATTTAATTTCTTTAATTTGTTAACATCGTTGCTTTTTTACTCACTTTATTAGTAACAATGAAATATTAAGCAACTTTAATTAGTGGAATTTGGATCCTGTCCTGCATACTTCTCTCCATATCCCTCTAATGCAAAAGCCTGACCCATTGGATGAATATGATGGATGGATAGATGCAATAAAAAAAAATAAAAAATAAAAAATTTCAAAATGTATCAATATCCCATTTCTCTCTTCTGCACTTCAACACATAAACAACACTACTCATCGACAAAGATGGAAAATTAATCAATCAATGAAGTTGAATAAATTGCAATTACAAATTTCATTAATTACCTGAAAGCATAAAAACTAAAATAAGGAAATAAATTAAAAAGATGAACTTGACTAACAAATGAACCTTTTTAGTTTGCAACTTTCTGTATATATTAATCAACCACTCATATTCTTTGTTCCACAATGGCAGCAGAGCCTGCAGAATGATGCCCAGATTCATCTAACGGTTCAGATTTATGCTGGAGAGGAGATCTCTAGAGAAAGAGTGCAGGAGAGGATCCATAGTCAATTTGGGTGACTAACTTATGAAATGAAGAGAATAAATAAGACAAATATTAAACATAGAATAACAAACTCCCATCACGTGGATGGGTTATGAAAATGTTTGCAGAATCGAACAACCTTAGTGCGTTTGGATTTCTTTGATTTATTAACCTCCTCGATTTGCTGTCTTGTTTAAATATTTAAGCAAATTTAGTGCGGTTAGTAAATTTCGGTGGCCAACTTATCAATTAAAAAAACCATGGAATCTAAACATTGCACATTTACACATATTTTAGCCATCACAAGTGTTTACCGACATAACCATGAAAACAGCAAATCATGGCAAACTTGGATTAAAAATAAAAATTGTGGAGGCACAAAAAGCAAAGTGGGAGGTGCTGAAAAAATAAAACATCAAAGAATAAGTTCCATAGTTAAACCTAACTCCAAATAAAAAAATAACAAATTTTAAACTTAAGATAAAAAAGAATAGATCATAAATTTTGTGAGGACTAAAAATATATATTATTATATTTATAAGGACTAAAAATATATTTGAATCTTTTTTTATATGTAGGAATAAAAAATAATATAATAGAGTTTACTGTATCCACGCACTTTACTCAATAAACCAACCGAGCTAGACCTTAATTAAAGTGAAGATACAATCTCTTCTAATCATGCAAGATAATTTCCTAATTTAACTTAAACTTTCACAATGCAACAAATAAATTAGAAGAAAAATTTAAGCTTTGAAAGCACTTGTAACTATATTAAACCTTTGCAATATTTTATTTTGCTGAATCTTAAACCTTTGCAATATAATTCAAACAACAAATTTTCCTTTTATAAGTCAATTCTAAACAATATACCAAAAATGACTTATCGATGACAGTAATCTTTCAAAAAAAAACATGAAAGAAAAAGCTGTAAAATATCTAATTTGACAAATAACTCAGATGGTCTACAACCATGAAATAAATTTAGGTTTAGAAAACAATCTATATATAATATAAATCCTGAGACACAGGTTATGACATTTACACCTCAAATTTTTCAAATAGTTGAGATCTCTCCATTTCAACATTTTTGCTAATGTGTCATGCTCTCATCATTTTGACATATTCTACTTATTTTACCATTTCAGATTCTAAGAGTAAATTAACATTACCATCTTTTTTCATATCAGTTTAAAAAATATTTCCTTTAAATTTCATTAAAATGTACGTTGTTATTTAATTCTTGCACAGAATGTGAAAAATGAGCAAGGGAAAAATTGGTATGACCACACACTCTCCCATGATTTACTCTCAACATTCCATATTCAATACCACATCTCTCCCCTCCTACATATCTCAATCACTTAGAAAAACTCTTCCTCTCCCACATTGGCATCTCTTCCTTCTTTCTCATATCCTTCTCTCCATTTTATTTTCATGTTAGTACTCTAAAATATTTTTTTTAACTCTCGAACCATATTCTTTACTAAACTATGTTCCTTTTGAATTGTAGAAGCAAAAAAAGAAACAATCGTGGAATGGTGTCACTGCTAGCATAGAAGTGAAAATGATAAACTATGACATAAGAAGACCAAAAAGCAGATGTTGATGGAGAACACTGTTAGAACCAAGACATTGGATAATTTTTGACCCCTAATCTTTTGATTGATTTTGATGATAACAAATGTGATAATATTTGATCAACTAATGGTTTAAAATTAAGTAATTTCAAGGAACCAAAAACCACAGACTATTGGTAAAATCTCTACTATCTCACTCTATGTTATTGAATGTCTGAAAATAATTTTATAAATAAATCAAGCATCCAAAGTGCCTTTAATCAAACAATAGTTATCTTGGACCAGACTATGTAATAGTCTCAGGATAAACTACATGAAGTCTTCGACTAGACCATGCAAAAGTCTTGGAACAGACTATGCAAAAGTCTTGGATTAGACTATGCAAAGTCTTGAACCAGATCATGCAAAAGTCTTGGACCAGACTATGCGAGAGTTAGACCAAACTATGCTAGTGTCTTGGAATAGACTATGAGTAGTATGATGGTCAACAGACAACGCGCTTAATTATTATAACCTGGCTTTATGAATATTATGTCTAAAAACAAAAAGAGAGGTAGATCTTATTGAAACACTTTTCATATATACCTCGTATGTCTGTTTGTTTGTCTTGTGAATGGTGAATTCTAGTAGGTACAACTAAAAAGGCTAATCAACTTTGAGAAGCACACCTATGAAAAGCTAAAGCAAAGGTGTGACAAGACAGGAGCCTACCCTTCTTTGATCAAGCTCAGCTAAAGCAACTTCAACACACAACTGTGAGAAACAAATCAAATCTTCTTCAATGTTTAAATCCATGAAGTTCTGCTATAAATAGATGCTTCCATGCAAGAAGAAAGAAGACGAGAAACTAACAAAAAACGAGCAAGTGAACAAAAGTCAAAAAGAAAAAGAAAAAAAAGCACACTACGAGAAAGCTTACAAACCCTAAGTAAGAAAAAGAGCTAAGAGAAAAGAAACACCATCTTCTATAGCTCATAGAGATTCATTCATTTACATATCCTCTCTTTGAGAGTTATTTGAATCTTATTCATTATTTGAATAGAAAGCCAGGAGTGGCTTAGTGATCAAACAATACTTAGGTAGTATAATCTCAGGGGGAGATTTATGCTTAGTGTTAGAACCAAGACATTGGATGATGTTTAGCCCCTAATCTTTTGATTGATTTTGATGATAACAAATGTGATAATATTTGATCAATTAATGGTTTGAAATTGAGTAATTTCAGGGAACCAAATTCATTACAGACAATGGTATAATCTCTTCTAACTATATTGAACGTCTGGAAGCTTTTTCATAACAAACCAAGCATCCAAAGTGTTTTTAATCAGAGCAAATGTTGTGTCAGAACAAACCATGAAATAGTCTCAGGAAAGACTAAGTAAAGTCTCAGACCAGACCATGTAGTGTGACACCCTTTACCTCAAAGGTTAGGTCTTAAAATAAAGTACGAAAATAATGAAACATTATACGAGGGAATATAGACTTTCCATGAAATTTTCATGAGTAAAAGGTTCACATTCTTAAATCCTCAAAATAATCCACGCTTATAAGTACATAATGTAAATTCAAAACATTTGACATCCAAATGGCCACACAAGAGTACAACATCTAACAAAAAGAACTAGATGTAAACAAGTAACCCTGCTCCGATGTCACAACTATCAGAGCACAAGTCCCAAAAAAAAGATATAAGCTAAGCTAGGTAGGCTAAGCCTCTCCTCTAACATCCTATTCGATGCTTGGATGATCCTCACTTGCAAATGGCAATCATCCCAAACACACACAACAAGAATTGCACAAAGAAAGGGAGTGAGAATCATTCTTGCATAAAAAATAAGATAATATAAATGGACAACAAAAATTGCTTATTTTCAGGGTACGTATACCCATGTAGATCACATAACAATAATACAATTCTTCATAGTATCATAGTGTACAGGTAATGCAATGCCTCTTAGACTCTACCTCATATGCCATATGGTACCATATCTAGCTCGGGAGAATAATCTAGGAGTGCGGTCTACCTAGAAGCGTCACCGACGTTAGTGCCTTCGGCATAGACTACAACACCTAGAATGATCCACATGTGGCTGTCAGGGCTATCTAGCTTTGCAAGTACACTACAACTCATGGGATCAACATGAGCTCATAGAGTTTCCACACTAGGTAGCCCCCAAGGTCCTAGCTAAACTTGTCATGACCCCCACCTTCTTAGTTCATGGCTATTCAACAACTCTCAAATGTTATGATGCTTGTTCAAAACATTCAAACAAACAATGATTCCAATGAACCTAATATCATGCATTAGTGAGCCCATCCTCGCCTCTCGTAGGCTAGGTCACTCACAGTTAGAATACCACCTAGGCCCATCCTTGCCAACTCATAGGCTAGGTCACCTATCTTAGTAACATTCAATGACACCTCATATCACATACTCAAACACTACATATTCACATCTTAGTATTCATATACAACACCCCACACAACATAGATCATGCATTTGAAGTAAGCATTCGCACAAGAAATGACTATTAAACATTTGCACATCAAAATATAAGTTATAGACACTTTCTAGGAAAACGTCAAAGTTGACCAGAGTTGACCAAAGTCAATGGACGGTTAAAGCTAGACCAGATGGTCAACAGTTAACGCTAGACCATACAGTCAATGATCAACACCAGGCCAGACGATGTAGGCCAGACACTGTCTGTCCCGAATAGATGTCGTTTATCCCGAGGCTAATATTCTGTAGAATGCTGAAAATGACTTTTCTGCAAAATCTAAAGCCTCCCAACGGATTTCTCACACTATAATCAATCTCCAGAAAGGATCAAGAATATTATCTAACACTTATAAGGCTCTCATATGGTAAAAACAATTCATTACAGTCACAAATTCATACAACTTCATCGAGGAAACTCTTAAACATTCCCAAATCACCAAGAACACAAGAAAGGAATAACTCATTATAACATTGTAGTCACTCAATGGTAGAACCTAAGCATTCTAGGACCTTCGTAGTTCATCCAAAATAGAGGAAACATACAAATCTAATAGCTTTGAGGTTTTAGATAATCCTTCTACCCATGGGCAATGCCATTCCAATCAATAAGAATAGACCCACTCTCCCTTACCTCAAAAGTAGAAAATGCAGCAAGGGAAAGAGATGACGTGACAATCCTCTTCCAAACCTCGCAATGCAACAACCGTTCTTGCTAGAGTTCTTTCACCGTCGTCACGTTTCAGCCAAGAGAAGAAAAGAAAGAAGAAAAGTGTTTTTTTTTTTTTTAGGTTTTGGAGGAGACATTGACAGCTTTATATACACCTTTGGACTATGAGCATAAGGCCCAATAAAAGAGTATTTTAAAGAAAAATGAATTTTGCACTACCTACCTCACTTGGCTATAATAATATGCTAGTTTTCTTTTATCATTTTAGTTGGAAAACCCACTTTTTAGTAACTATGACCATATTCCCAAATTACCATTTATCTAGTTGGTTACAAACATGTTCACAATAATTATTTATAATGACATATAGAAAAATTAAAAATAAAATAAAATAAAATAAATGGTGGGGTGTTACATGTAGTACTCTTGGAACAAACTATGCAAAGTCTTAGACTAGACGATACAAGTCTTGGACTAGACCATGCAGTAGTTTTGGAATAGACTATGCAAATTCTCGAACTAGACCATGCAGTAGTTTTGGAATAGACTATGCAAATTCTCGAACTAGACCATGCAGTAGTCTTGGAACTGACTATGCAAAGTCTTGGACCAGACTATGTCTTAGTGGACCAGACCATGAGTAGTTCAATGCTCTGCAAACAACGTGCTTAATTATTATAACTTGATTTTATAAACGTTGTGTCTAAAAACAAAAAGAGAGGTAGATCTTTACTAAACACTTTTCAAATATACTTTGTATGTCTGTTTGCATGTCTCATGAAATGTGAGGTCTAGTAGGTACAACTAAAAAGGCTAATCAGCTTTGAGAAGCACACTTGCAGCTAAAAGTAGAGTTGTGACAAGATAGGAACCTGTTCCTATTTGATCAAGCTCAGGCTAAAGCAACATCAATACTCAACTGTGAGACAACGGATCATTCTTCTCCGACGTTCAAATCCATGAAGCTCTACTATAAATAAATGCTTCTATGAAATGAGAAGACTAAGGAACGCAATGCAACAAACAAAAATACCAAAGGAAAAATGAGCAAGAAAACACAAGTTGAAAAGCAAAGAAAGCACACTTTGAGAAAAGCTTGAAAGCCTAGTGAGAAAACAGAGTTAAGAGAAAAGAAACTTCATCTTCTACAAAGATCACAGAGATTCAAACACTTATTCATATCCTCTCTTTGAGAGTTACTTGAATCTTATTCATATTTGAATAGAACCAGGAGTGGCTTAGTGATCAAAGAATACTTGGGTAGTATAATCTCAGAGGGGGGGGATTTATACTTGTAACCAGTAGTGGCTTAGAATACTTGTAGCCAATAGTGGCATAGAGAATACTTGTAGCCAGAAGTGGTAGTGTAGAATACTTGTTTGTAATCAGTTGATTATAGTGGAACCCTTTAACAATTGTTAAAGGAGAACTAGTATAGTTTAGGTTGAGTGGACCAGTATAGAAACAAGCATTCTACCTTTGTTATCTTGTGCTTACATTTATTAATCTTGCACTCTATGCATCTTGAAAAGGTTTTAAAAGCATTGTCCTGAACAAAGGCAACCTTTGAACTTATATCTATTGCGTAAAGTTTTATTAACCCACTATTCAACCCCCCCACCCCCCTTTCTAGTGTGTTCTTGTGTATTTCACTTAGAACCAAAAAGTGGTTTAGAATACTTGTATCCAATAATGACATAGAAGTGGTAGTTTAAAATACTCATTTGTAATCAGTTGATTGTAGTGAAACCCATTAACAGTTGTTAAAGGAGAATTGGACGTAGCTCAAGGTTGAGTGAATCAGTATAAAAACAAGCATTCTATTCTTGTTATCTTGTGCTTATAAATATTCATCTTGCACTTTGTGCATCTTGAAAAGGTTTTCAAAAAGCTTCGTCTAGAAAAGATATATTAACTTATTTTAAAACCTTCGTATATCCCTATAGGAAACCTTATAACTAATATCAGTTGTAAAAAGTTGTATACTTTGTCTAACCCACTATTCAACCCCCCCCCCCCCTTCTAGTGTGTTCTTGTGTATTTCAAACACCTAATGTGTCACTAGTTTTTTCATATAGTACATTCATTCACTTCCATTATCATTTGGGACAGACTGAAACAAGATCTAAGGGTTGTTACTTATTTTATAGTATTTTTCCTTTATCCTATTATATTAAAAGATTGGTTTTTTCTTATTGATAATAAGCTCTTCCTACATCTGCTTATATGACTTCTCTCTACAATTTACATGAGTATTTTATGAAGCATCTTTGTTGTAAAGTATTGTTTGAAATTGATACTTAAGTTTTTTTTTTTTCTTTCTTTATCAATACTACATGAACATATTGCAATTATATAATTAGGTTGATCAAAGTCTCAAATTTGTAATAAAATTTTCCCTTGATTTACACATAATAATTAGCCAATCTTAGTATCAAAATTATTAAGTTATTTAAAATATTAAGAACCTAGTAAAATAAAAAAGGGGGAGAAACAAATTAAGGCCCCGTTCGGGGTGGTTGTCAGTTTTTGATTTATGGTTTTCAAATATAATTTCAAAACAAAATGTGTTTGGTAGAAAAATGGAGTTGTATTGGTTTTTAAGTTAATTTCGAAACAGTTTGACATTATTTCCAAAATAATAATAAAATGTTTTGTGAATTTGGTTTTTAATTTTAAAAACTATATTTTCATTACCATCACCACTCTCACCCCATTGTTGCCACTACCACAGCATTGCCGCCGCCGTCGCCACCACCACCTCACCCCAACCTCCATTGCCACTGCAACTGACACCACCACCACCACTGCACTACTACCATCATCATTGTCTTTGCAACCACCATTCAACCATTGTTGTCATCACAATCACCATTCCACCATCGCCACCACACCTTTGTTGTTGCCACCATTGTCGCAACCATCACACCATCGTTGTCACCAGCACTATTACTATCACACCATCATCATTTCCACCACTACCGCCACAACCACCAACACTATTACCACCACACCGTCATCATTGTCACCATCGTCATGGCAACCACCACACCATCATTGTCACTAAGACTATCACTAGTACCATCGCCACCACCACCACACTGCCACCACCAACATTACACCACCACCGCCACACCGCTAGCATTACACCACTGTCGGCACTACACCACTTCACCACCACCATCAATCACTATTGTCATCATAATCATCGTTCCACCACCAACGTCATTGTTGTTGCCACCATCGTTGCACCACCACCACATTATTATTGTTGTTGTTGTCTTTCTTGCCATCATTCTACCACCGCCAATGTCATCATCTTCGTTTAAGCATATTTTATTCATCTTTACTTCTTTTTTTTTTCTGAATCTATTTGTCTCCAATTTAAAACAACTTTTTAAAAATTAAAAACAAGAATAAACTGAACTCAAAACTCAAAAATAAAACTGGTTTTGATTTTTAAAAATTTCAAAACTAAAAACAATAAACGACCTCAAAGGGGCCTAAGTTATTTTTTTTATTTGGCAAATCAAGCAAAATAAATAATAATTTTTTTGAGTTAATGTTCCAATAACTAATGTATTAATCAAACTGTCTCTCATAATTATAAATTAATTATTAATATATAATTGATAATTAAAATTTTAAATTATTATTTATTGATTGTAATTATAACAACATTAACATTTATTATTAAAATTTAAAATGTCTGTTACTCAATTCAAATTCAAATTCAAATTAATTCTAATAAATGTATAATATTTTATAATGACATAATTTGTTGGAAATAAATAATATTTATTACACCTTCATGTAGTTATCATTGTCTTTAGTGCATGATAACCTAGATATATATTTTTCTTTTTTACTCCAAACATATATTTAAATTAATGTAAAAATAATATGTTAAATTTGATTAATACATCAGTTATTAAATTTGATTAAATATCTTATATTGAAAAATAATAAAGAGTTTAGCAATTAGAAAGTTGTATAAATAAAATTATTTTACACAAAAAATGTATAATTATTTATTTTAAAGAAAATACATTTAAAATTAACATATCAATTAATAAAATGATACATTTCATCATATTTTTTAATTATCACTAATTAAAATATATAATTCAATTATTTAATCATGCATGTTATTAATTAGTAATTATTGGAATCATAGAGCTGAAGACACTGATTTAGAAATGAACTCGTGTGAAACCTTAGGAATTTATTAAAGAAACGTCCAATATAATCAAATATAATCGTTTTAGAAATTTAGCCATACATTCTTTATAAATTATAAGTTTAAATAAGTTTTGTATCCCTAAAAAATACTCATTTTTAGTTTGAGTCCCTAATTTATTTTTGTATTGTTATGAGTCCATGATAAATTTTTATTTTTGTTTTGAGGCCTTACCGATGATGTGGCATCATCTCAACATAAATCAACGGTTGAGATGATGTCATGTCATCGGTAGGGACTCAAAGAAAAAATAAAATTTATTAAGGATCCATTACAAAGCAAAAAAAATTCAGGACTCAAACTAAAAAATAAGTTTAATACTCATGCATGGGCAGTGTAAAATAGTTTTATATTGTTAGTTAATCACAACTCATTATTTGAATGACTTTTGAAATAATTTTATACAAGTCAACTCAGTTACCATGAAAGGAGGATTGTGATTGACTGACAACATAAAACTATTTTACACTACAGTGCATCACTTTTTTTCTCCTAAAAAATTGGTATTTTTCAAGGATCCAAAACTTATAAGCCTAAATTATAATACAGAAAATATGACATATATTCATTGCTATGTGTTTGCACTAATAAACGAATTCATGTCTAAAACAAATTAGAGTAACCATAATCGCCTGTCTAGTAAGTAGTTAATCTGCATGTCATTAACTGCTTTCATTCAACGATTTTCGAAGGCTCTGGTAAGACATTGGTCATCGTTGATCAATAAGATTCATGGTTTTGTATATTTTCCATCGACATAACATTTGAATTTCATGACCTTCATTGATCATTTTCCTAGTGTCCTGGTTGTCAAAAAACATGAACAGTAAGTAAAACAATGTAGTTTGGAAGAATTCAAGGAGCACAATGATGTTAGAAATTGCTGCATGTGAAGAGGAATGCACAAAAAAAAGATAGTTGAAAGAAAGTGGATGCAGACCCAAGTAAAAGTAAATTTTATTATACTTAAGATATAATATCTATGAGCTTTCATAGATTATTAATTACTCAATCCAAAGGGTTGGCCTAGTGGTGTAAGGCTTCACTGCATTTACAGGGGTGAGAATGATCCATTTAGCAGGAGATCCCATGTGCAAAATTCCCTTGGGTCAGTGGCAACCATGCACCATGAGCGAGATTAGTCTTCGACCCAGTGGGTTTGGGAATACTTGTGGTCTCCGACCTCGGAAAAAAAAAAGATTATTAATTACTGAGTCATCTCTTTTGTGTAAGTTGAGCTATCCTCCCCTAACAAACATTAATCAAATTAGGTGTCACTTATCCTACCATTGATTGCTAACTAGACAGTAAAAATGTGTGTGAAGATTGACGCCTCTCCATCTAGATTTTTGGTATTTTCATACCTTAAGTCTTTTCCATTTGTTCGTCTTAGTCTATTCTTTTCTCAAGCCATAACATGTATGGATGATGGCTTTGTATTGTGTGTTTTAGACTGAGTTAGACATATCTGCTAGGATGCTTGCAAAACCGTTTTTAAAAACTTTTATTCTAGCATCAAAAGATGATTTGCTATCTTAGAGAACATATTCTAAGTTTTGCAATCGATTACACAAACTTGGAATTAATTACCAGATGGCCAAACACTTCTCAATTTTATCTCTGGCATCGTATTAATCGATTATAAGTGGTTCCAATCGATTACAATGCATTTTTTCATATTAAAAAATTGCTCTGTTTCAATTGCAATTGATTACCATATTTCTGCAATCAATTAGAATTCAATTTCTTATACTCATAATTGGCTCTGTCTCAATTGCAATCAATTACCATTTTGCTGCAATCGATTACAATAGATGACAACAAGTATAAATCATCTTCTGATAAATGGGATAATGTGATTACACCTGTGAATAATCGATTACATCTGGTATAACGGTCAATTTGAAAGATTTCCAAGAACTGATCTTTGTCTAACAACCCTCTAATCTTTTTGACCCAATCTATATATCATGCACCCAAGTCATTTCGTGCAGAGAGAGACCTCATTCTCAACATCTTTTCTCATATTCCTCTACTTGTCATATCCAAATCTTTTGATTTGTTTTTCTCTAGATTAGATAAATTCTCATATCAATTTTTTTGTTCTACACTTTTTGAGATTCACTCAGTTATAGAAAACTCATTACTCTACACAACTATATTTTTCTAAGGTCATATCTTTGAGCCTACACAGGTAGATCTTTTTCTGAAAAGAAAGTTTCTTTCTTCTTCATCTACACATTGAGGTGTATCAACATCTGATCATTACCTACTACATCTACAACACATTGGTGTTTTTTAAATTGATCTCTATATCAACTATATCTACACATTCTAGGTGTAATTGTTCTTCAAATCTTTTCTTCTTGATTTTTTTTTTGGCATTGTAGGAAAGTGGTTTCCTAAGTGTTGTACTATGTTAGGAAAAGGGTTTCCTAAACGTTTGATTCTAGGAATGGTTTCCTAGAGGTAGTGCGTGAATGGTGAAGGTGTTTCACATTCTCATTTTAAGTTCCTGTTCAGGTTGTGAATTAGGATTTTTGTGATTTGTTTGTGCATAGTGTTTGTAACTCAATTCATAGCAAAACTCCTCGGTGTGAAGAAGAACTGGATATAGATTGTGGTATGATTGAACCAGTATAAATCTTCAAGCTATATTCTTTATCATTTCATCTCTTTATTACAGTCTTGAACTTTATATTGGTTGAAATTGTTCTAACAAAAATATGTTTTCATTGAGTTTCTATTGGATTATTCCTTCAACAACATATTTCTGAAAACTCTTTTGTTAAAACTTCAAGAGAGGTGGTGAAAACTTTTCATTGATGAAAAAGAATTTGAAATTTTATGAAACATCAATTCACAATGAATCTTGAAGGGGAAGAAGATTGTGAGAGCAGACAATCTTCCATAGCACATTCCTGATATTGAGCCTCTGCCTCAACCAGAGCATGTACTGCCTGAAGAGAACACTGAATCAGATCCTGGCATCTACTAGCAGAATGTGATGAGTAGCATGCTCCACACCACAAGGTCATCCAATCTCTCTAATGAAGAAAAGTAGAAGATTGACACTGTAGGTGAAGGCATCTCTTCCTCTAGCAGTTTCATTCATGTGTCAGACATTGTGGTTGTTCCCACACTACTGATCCCTCACACCCCTAGAGATGAAGCTCAAGCTGAATGAATGTTTGCTAAGAACTACGCTGAGTACAACACTGCTTAAGCACTAATAGCTGCAGCCATAGAAGTAGCTGAGGTAGTAGCTAAAGCCAAAGCTGAAGCAGCTAAAGAAGCAAAATTATTAGAAGAAGCTGCCCAACTGAGAGCTATGCTTGTAGCTCAAGAAGAGGAAAAAAGACTTGAAGCTCTTGCCCAAGAGCAGAAGGCCAAGGAAGAAGAAGATGCAAGAAGACTCAAGGAGTTAGCCCTAAAACAAGAGGCTGAGGCAACCAAGGTTGTTGCACTTGCTGCTAAGCAAGCTATATACTTGGCTAAAAAGTCTGCAGAATCCTTACCAGCCCAACAGTGCACAGATTTGGTGTCAACACAATCTCGGTCGAGCACTCCAATTGTAGTCATACCACTCAGTGTTGCAGCATAATCAAATAGTCAACCTGACATAGCTGCTCTTGAAATTGCTTTGGAATCTAAGTTGGAAACTAAGCTGGGATCCAAAATCACTGCTAAAGTTGCTGCCCAGATTGATGCCAAATTGGAAGAGCATAGAACCAACATAATCAAGGAAGTGACCCTTGCCTTCAATGCATCACTGGCTACTCTCCTAGCTCCACACACTGCTGCACCTCCTACTTCACCATCGCCAACAAAAGATCCCCCTGCAACAAATGCTCCATCAGAAGTTGGAGAATCCTCAACCAAACAGTCAACCCCTCCTTCCAAACCATGACTGTGATGGTGTTTTCTACTCCTTTCTCCACTCTTTTTGTTAATGACAAAGGGGGAGAATTTTGGATGTATAGAAAATTTTGTCCTAGACAATGCTTATGTGTTTAATAAAATAGTGATTGGTTTACTAATTTTCTTCAAATTCATATATTGTCTGTTGTTATCCGCTTTCCTTATTTCATGATCTAAACTATCATTTGCATATGCATGATAAACTCAGGGGGAGTTCATCATGTCAATAACTGCACATAATTAACTGACATGGAATAAATTGTACTCTGATAAATTATTATCTATGATTCTTGTCTGTTAATCAAAATTATAACATGTGTTATCATCATCAAAAAGGGGGAGATTGTTAGAACCAAGACATTGGATGATGTCTGGCCCCTAATCCTTTGATGGGTTTTGATGATAACAAATGGGATAATATTTGATCAACTAATGATTTGAAATTGAGTAATTTCAGGGAATCAAAATGTTCACAGACAATGGTATAATCTCTCCATCTCACTCATCTATCTTAATTGTCTAATAACACTTAATCAATTATCAAGCACCCAAAATGCTTTTAATTAGACAAAGAAAAGCTTCAAAACAGACCATAAGAAGTTCATGAGGACAGATGGTAAAGGTCTTGGAACAGACCATGTGAAGTCTTGGAAAGACTCACGCAAAGTCTAAGACCAGACCATACAATAATCTCGGGACAGACTATGTGAAGTCGTGGACCAAACGATACAAGTCTTAGACTAGACCATGCATAAGTACTATACCAGACTATGTATGAAACATGGCCAAACAATGCGTAGTCAAGCCAGACCATGACTAAGCTAAGCCAGACGATGTCTGAAGCTAGGCTAGACCATGTCTATCATACCAGACCATGCATAGTCAAGCTAGACAATGTTTGAGCAAAGCCAAACTATGTCTGTCAAGTTAGACGATGTCTGAGCAAGGCCAGATGATGTTTGTGTTAGAACAGAACAGGATTGAAGATTGATGCCTCGCCTCTTCACTTAGATTTTTGGTATCTTCATACCTTAAGTCTTCTTCATTCTCTTAGTCTAGTATTTTCCTTTTATGCCATAACATGTATGGATAATGGCATTGTATTGTGTGTTATAGACTAAGCCTTATCTTTCTTGCTTGGTGTTTTGTTTTGCCCTATTTTCTATTATCTCTAGCATCACTTGATGATTTACTTCTTAGGAACTAATTCTGAGTGATTGTAATCGATTACCAGATGGCCTAATCAGTTTTGAAACCATCTCTAGTATCGAGTTAATCGATTACCAACCAGCAATTGATTACAATGTTAATTTGAGAGTTCAGATATTGCCCTGTATCCATTGCAATCGATTACCATCGAGCTGCAATCGATTACAAGACAATCTCTAAGATTCAGAAATTGCTCTGTTTCATTTGCAATCGATTACCATCTTGTGGCAATCAATTACCAGATGATCTCTGATATTCAAAATTGGCTTTGTCTTGTTTGCAATCGATTACAACAGCTGACAGCAAGTGTAAATCATATTCTGATACGCGGGATAATCGATTACACCTTGTTGCAATCGATTATATCTGGTATAACGGTCATTTTTAAAGATCTCCAAGACTCATTCTTTGTCTAACTAACTCCGAATATTTTTGACCCATGCCATATATTTGAATCCATATCATCCTGTGCAGAACAACCAAAAACAAACAGTCACAATATCTTTTCATTCCTTCAATTGTCAAAATCCAAATCTTTGATTTGATTTTTAGATTTGATATTGCTTTGAGCATTCTTTTTTTTTCTTCTGCACATTTTCTAATCTCTTGAGTTTTAGAAAACTCAATATTGCTTTTACTGCTATACCCATTTGAGATTGAACCTCTAAGCCTATACAACTATATCCCTCTCTTGTTCCTTCTTGAACTGAGGTGATTCAACATTAGTTCTTGACTGTTAAATTTGCTCATATTGGAATTTCTTGATCTGATCACATATTTGCTATATCAGCACATCAAGGTGCTTTCGTTCTTTAATCTTTTTCATTAATCTTGTTTGATTAACATTGTGGGAATTTGATTCCTAAATGTTGTGTTGAAATTAGATGGTATTTCTAATTTTGTTTGTAGCATTGTGTTTAGAAATTGGATGGTGAATGATGTTTTCACATTTAATCTTCTAGGTTCCTGTTTCAGGTTGTGAAATCAAGATTTGCTGTGAATTGTGTGTGCATGGTGTATGTAATCAAATTCATAGTGGAACCCCTTGGTGAAAGGGAGAACTGGATGTAGATCAGCGGTTGATCGAACCAGTATAAATCAACAGGCTCTATCTCTCTATCCCTTGATCTATTTCAATTTAGCATTTGATCTTTATCAAGATAATTTGTTCTAAATCATTTCTATCTTAAGCTAAGGTTGTTTTTCTGGTTTATTCAATCAATATAACATTCTTTGAAAACGCTTTTATTAAAACCTCAAGAGCGGTGGTGAAAAATCTTTTTGAGGAAAAGAATCAGTTACTTTACGTTAAATCAATTCACCCCCTTCCCCCCTCTTGATTGATTACCCAGCTGATCCTAACAATGATATGTTACACGTACTGAGGAATATGTGCTTAATAAACAACTCTTTACTTTAAGAAGGCACTGTTCATTACAGAAAGAAAGGGAGATACTCTCCGAACTTACTTTCTTCTATTCCTCATTTTGCTTGCATGTCTCAAATTGTGTGAAATTTGTAGGTACAGCCAAAAGGCTATCAGCTTTGAGAAGCACATCTAAAGCCAAAAACAAGTTGTGACAAGACAGGAACCTGCTCCTATCAAATCAAGCTCAGCTAAAGCAACTTCAACACTCATCTGTGAGACAACGAAAACCTTTTTTCTCCAACGTTCAAATCCATGAAGCTCTTCTATATAAAGATGCTTCCATGCAATGAGAAGACTAATGAATGAATTGGAACAAAAGATTCAAAGCTAATCCGAAAAAGCAAGCAAAGCACCTTGAGAAAAAGCTAGTACCAAGTGGGAAACATGAGTTGAGAGAAAAGAGAATCCCAACCTTCTACAAGCTTATAGGGATTCAACACACATACTCACACTACAAAAAAAATGACTTATACCTACGGATAAAAATCGTCACTATACATTCAAAATCCGTAGGTAAATGTAGATAAAACTTTGTCCTACGGACAATTTTGGTGTCAACTTTGAGGGGTCGTATAGTGACGGCAAATAGACTATCACTATATGTTTTACCTACAGATCTATTTTTACCTACAGTTATAGTTGACCATCACTATAGTAATTCTTACAAATCAATAATGTGTAGGTAAAAGATAGTAACTAGTACCCACAACATTCAACTGTAGGTAAAAGTTTTTACCTTTACCTACACACTCCAACTGTAGGTAAATCTCATATAATAAAAAAAATATAATTTTTTTTTGTTGAATGATAATTTTTTTTATGAAATTATTAAATTAAATATATTTTAATTTCTTTTATTATTAAATTTTATAAAAAAAATAATATAATTGTTTTTTTTTTTATAAAATTACATAATAAAAAGTAATATAATTAAATTTTATAAAATAATATAATTAATTTTTTTACAAAATAAAAGTAATAGGTAACACAAACACCAACAATATTCATTTCAAGACTTAACCAATATAAAAACATAATAGCCATCCATTAATAAAATTGTCAAAATAATCCCAAAAAAGTGAACAATGTCAAAAGTATGCTCGAGCTACTACATTTACAATTTCTATTGGTACTATCTTTTTCAATCTCCAATGGAGGATACTTTTAAATAGGAGGATCATTCCCACCAATAATGTTCACATCCTCCTCAACTTGTTCATTGCCTGCATCCACCAATAATTGTATTATTTTGAGTAGTAAACACAAGGTACAAATTACCACAAAGTGGAGTCATATGCATCTACAAGAATTTGATTCATACCTTCAAAAACCCTAGTTGGTCCACCATTTTCACCTCTACTCGAGTCAATTTGAAATGTACTTTCACTAACTCCATCCATTACCACATCATTTAAAGCACCCCAAGGAAGCTGCCTGTAATCATTACCTGCAGGGAAAGTTGAAAAAAAAAATTATTCACAGGACTCAACATTAAAACTAAGATTCTTGTTCTCTCAATACAAAGTACAAACCAATAGTAATTATATTCACTATAGCATGTTGCAAGGACAATCAATTGTTTTGTCAACTAGTAATCTACCTTTGAATCCAAATAACAACTTTCCTCTTCGAAGTCCAAGATTGTCCTTCACAGCCTTGATCAAATTTCTCATTCCTATATACTCTACCTTCTCTGGTGAGTCACCTTTTATCTATTTTCAACAACCAATAACTAAGAAAAAAATGCTTCAAGAATTTCACAAATGAGCTTGCAAACCAACTAGACTTCCAAATTAAATTGACAAGAACAAATCTGACTCTAAAGATAATGTAAACAAAAAGGAGAATCAAAAAGCTACCTCTGACTCAAAGAACTTAATTCCTTGCACCATAAATAATTTCATTTTTTTAGAAAAAAGATAAATATGAAGCCTTTAGGAAACAATCATGTAACAAAGCTAGTGTGAAGGGATGGAGGGATGTAAAAGTAAATCTGAACAAATTTAAGATAAAAAACATTAAAAACCTACTTACAAAAGGCAAAATATAGTTGTGATTAAAAAGATAAAGAAATTTCTTAAAATACTGATCCAAAGTACTGATTAGTTAAAAAACAACCTGAAATAAAGGATGTTGAAGAAGCTTTACTGTTGTTGGTCTCTTGCAAGGATCCCATGAACAAAGTGACTGCAAAAATAGAATTTCAAACAAAAAAAAATGAACAAAATGACAATTATTTCCATATCAGATGCTTACCAACTTTAAAGCTATATAGATGGGACTGAAGTAGGACTTCAGGAGCACGATACCTAATCAAAGGCCATGGCACGTATTATTAAAATAAAAAATACACATAACATTACATACATATTCAATTATCTAGCAAACTGCATTAAAAAAATGTTTTGAAATAGATAACAAAATGGAAGATATTAATATTATTATATTATATTATATTATAATTATAATATTGTATAGTATATACTTTATCCCTATAAAATAAAGAAAAGGTTCAGAAATGAAGTACCTGAATGAGTTCCATAAGAAAATGAACATCTTTGGTATATAGTTCAACAAAGAGATTCTAAAAAATAATTATTTAAACAAACTAGTGTTAAATTCTTTAAACACTAAATAATTAATAAGTGTTTAATAGAGATATCCAAAATCAGTTATGCAGATAGATTTCTTTTGAGCATGTCCATAGTGATAAGAACTAGCTTTGGTACAAGTACATAATCCTATAGCAACAGTTGAACGAACATAAGTTCTATTTATCTTAATTAGTGACAATAGCAACAGTTGCATGGCCAAACACTAGACTCTAGAACCTTTTTTAGGAAATCTTGTTTGTGATTGTGACATTGGCTCTACATTAGAGTCCAACTATAAAAAAACAAAAGAACAACAAGAATATAAAAGTTTGATAGTTCCTACATATTACAAGAAGCGGCATTTCAAGTATGAAAACTAGTGCAAGATCTACTATTTAAGCTCGTTGTCATAAGGATTTAATTAATTGGTTAGTGAATCAAAATCAAGGAAGTTGTACTCTTTATAGAAAGTCTAGAACTTGATAAGACAAAGTCCATGTTAATTACCATGAAAATGAAATTAGATTTGCTAATAACAACACATAATTTGGGAGTTACTTTGAGTCCACCTAATTTGACTTAGATCATGTGAACTCTTTCAAAAACTCAAATTAGAATAGAAACTTTATTTACTTAATTTCTATACACTTTGAGTTCTGATTATATTGTAGTTCAATGAGGAAAAGGGTAACAACCATCAAGGCTGCAATTTCTATTTTTGTAGCAAATCTAGTGTCTATTTAATATCCTCAATACATGTTCTGACCTATAGACAACAAAATTAGTAATGCAAACAACAACGGAATTTAGATTTTATACTAGTTAATGAAAACTGAAACTAGCAATAGAATGTAGATGTTATATTAGTAAATTAAAACTGAAACAGTAGTGGCATTAGGGCATCAAACAACAACAAAATAGCATTTTATAATAGTAAAATTGGGACATGAGACAACAGCAAAATAGCACTCACTAAGATTGAAGGCCAAAACAGTAGTGCAATATAGATTCTATATAGTAATTTAAAACTGAAAAACTACTCGAACCTACTCACAAAGTCACAGACACAGAAAAACTACTCGAATCTACTCACAGAGTCACAGAGAACAAAATATCACAAAAAACCAAATATGATAGACTGAGAACCAATCAAGATGCAAACACAAAGAACTAAACCATTAGACATACCAAGGCAAGCGAGAGAAAAGGCGAAGGGCCACAACAAAGCTTCCAACTCTAACGAGATTCAATGGTCTGACGAGGTTGGTGCGTTGGTGAGGTGAAAGCACCATGATGAAGGCACCGATGAGGTTTGTGTGCCAGGGAGATTGAGGGTGTGAGCTGTGAGATTGAGAGGCAGAGCAGAGCTTCGTTTCGTGTTTCACAGTGGTCCGACGAGGTTGGTGCGATGGTGAGGTGAAGGTGTTGAGATGGCACCGGCGGCGAGGTTCATGAGCCAACGAGGTGGAGGGTGTAAGCCTTGAGATGCGTTTTTTTGCCTTTCGCTTAGGTTTAGTTTCTATTTTTTATTTTTCCCCACTTTAGATGAGTTTCACCTTTCACCCTCACGGCCTTACTAAAGCTATCAACGTAAAAAAAAAATAGAAATTATACTCACTTAGTGTTTTGCTTTTTTTTTTTTTAATAATCTGAATTCTATATTATTTTTAATATGATTATTTATTTTTAACTTGGATTTTATACTTTTTTTTATATTAGTTCACTAATTGATAGTCTTGTGTAATAGTTTATTTTTATTTTGGAAACTAATTTTATAAGTTAATTAGAATTTTTCTTATTATTTATAGGTAAATGTATTTTAAAAGTTTTACCTACATCAAATAGTCACATACACAAGTCTTTACCTACACTATTTGTTTGTAAATAGTTTTTTTTTAATTATATTTTTATTATATTATTACAAAATTTTACCTACACTAAACATTTGTAAGTAAAAGTATTTTTTTAGTTTTACCTACAGAAAAATATACCTGTAGGTAAAAATGCTCGTAGGCATATGACTCTTTTTTTGTATTGTCCGTAGATAAATGTATTTTAAAGTTTTATCTACATCAACTAGCCATAGGTACAAGTCTTTTAAAGTTTTACCTACAATATTTGTTTGTAGGTAAAAGTTTTTTTTAAATTAAATTTTTATTATATTATTATAAAAAAGTTCCTACACTCAACATTTGTAGGTAAAAATATTTTTTTAGTTTTACCTACAGAAAAATATACCTATAGGTAAAAGTGTCCGTAGGCATATGACTATTTTTTTTGTAGTTTTTTATCCTCTCTCTGAGAGTTATTTGAATCTTATTCATATTTGAATAGAAAGCCAGGAGTGGCTTAGTGATCAAAGAATACTTGGGAAGTATAATCTTAGGGGGAGATTTGTACTTGTAACTAGTAATGGTTTAGAATACTAGTTGCCAACAGTGGCATAGAGAATACTTGTAGCCAGAAGTGGCAGTGAAAAATATTTATTTTTGTAATCAGTTGATTATAGTGAAACCCTTTAATAGTTGTTAAAGGAGAACTGGACGTAGTTTAATTAGAGTGAACCAGTATAAAAACAAGCTTCTACTTGCTATCTTGTGATTACATTTATTCATCTTGCATACTGTGCTCTTTTGAAAAGGTTTCTAAAGCTTTGTCTTGAAAAAAATATATTTTCTTGTTTTAACCTACATATATCTATGAAGACAACTTGCGAACTAATAGTATTTGCGAAAAGATTTCTAACCCACTATTCAACCCCCCCTTCTAGTGTGTTCTTGTGTATTTCATACTAGACTTCACATTTTACGAGACATGCAAACAATCATACGAGGTATAGAAGAAAAGTGTTCAATGAATATCTACCTCTCTTTTTGTTACAGACAGTGCATTCTTAAAGTCAAGTTATAATAATTAAGCACATAGTCTGTAGAGCCTTGAACTACTCATGGCATGGTCTAGTTTGACTATGCATGGTCTGGTCCAACTATCACATAGTCTAGTCTGAGACTTATGCATGGTCTGGTCCAGCACTATTACATAGTCTGGTCCAAGACTTATATCGTCTAGTCCAACACTTTGCATAGTCTATTCTGAGACTTCTGTATGGTCTGGTCCGAGACTCTGCATAGTCTATTCCAAGACTACTGCATGGTTTGGTCCAAGATTTCACATAGTTTTTTCCAAAGACCATTTCACAGTTTGTTCCAACACAACGTAGTTTGATTAAGAGCACTTTGGATGCTTGGTTTATTTTTAAAACGCTTTCAGACATTCAATATACTAGAGTGAGATATAGCGATTATACCATTGTCTATGATGAATTTGGTTCCCTAAAATTACTCAATTTCAAACCATTAGTTGATCAAATATTATCACATTTGTTATCATTAAAACAATCAAAAGATTAGGGGCTAGACATCATCCAATGTCTTGGTTCTAACATCTTCATCTCCATAACTAGGGGTGGCAAAACAGACCAACCCACCAAAAATTGGGCAGGGCAGGCCGACCTGCCTATGGCTATCGTGGGTAAGAAGGGCCAACCCGCCCCGCCATCAGGCGGGCTAATGGGTTGGCCTGCCAACTTCAAGTTTTTTTTTTTAAATTTGATTTTTTGTAAAAAAAAAAAACTTATATCTACCTATTTTTTATTCTCAATTATTCAATTCTAAATTATTATAACAAGAGAGATTAAATAATAAATACAAAGTAATTTTTTTGTTAAAGGACTATGTCGGTTTTCGACTTTCATTTCCTTTTAATTAATTACTTGTTCTTTTTACAATAAAGATTATTAATATGTTTATTTCTTTAGACGATTTTTTATCATGTTATTATTTGGTTCATCATTCATGCGCCACTTCAACCTCTATGTGATGATTTGTTTATTCTTAATTGACACTATTAATTAAATAATTATGAACATAATATACTAAAAAATAATTTTAGGGGTTAGGCAAGTTAGCAGGTGAGGAACACTCCCCCACCTCGCCATTTTTTTGTTGGTTGGTGGGCCGATTTGCAGGCTGCAACTCGTTTTGCCACCCCTATCCATAACTATACTTTGGTCATTCCAAATTCTTTTTTCTAATCTGGGGTATGCTTTTTTAACTTATACTTTATTGTGTTATTATTTTACTTTTTTGTTTTCAATTTACAAAAGCTTAAAATCTATTAGTTAGGCATATGGTTTGTTTCATGTTTTCAACATTCAAATAATGTTAAAATAAATATGTTTCTTGAAATATGTTTAAATATAAATTATATTTTTTTTCAACAATACACATTTTCTTAAGAACACTCTTAATCTAATTGAAATATGAGTTTGTAGGAAATAAATATGCATATTATGGAAACAAATATGTTAAAAGATTCAAAAGGCTTAACTCCTCTTAAAAAAGAATATCTTACAAGTTGCAACTCAGCCAATGGAAGGACTTACTGTCTCTAAGGATTCTAAAGAGTTGACTCTTAAGGAAATCTACTCTTCAACTCAACAAAGGGAAGGATTTGAGAAATCCAAGCATTTAGAAAATGTAATTTCTCTTAAAACTGAATGTTTTCACCAAATAGCAAGTTGGCTTTATAACATTTCAATCAAATTTGTTTATATTCACTATTCTTTTGTTGTTGTTAATGTTATTCATGATTGATGAGAGGATTTCAGACCTTCATGTTTCTTCCTTTGGGGACCACTTGATATTTGGTAGAAATGTTGTTATTTTGTGGATTCATCTATGTTTAGTTTTTGTGTTTATTTTATTTCAACTTTAGATGGACAACATTGTTACTTCCATCTTTGATAACTCCACATTATAGTTGATAGATTTTCAAGTTAGAGACTTTGTAACAAGAAATTTGTTGTATAGCAAGTTTTCACTAAAGAATAACCATCCTAGCAAATTATTTAACTTCAATTTTGAAAATCAAAATTTTGATAGATTGATATTAAATATTTGGATCATAATGTCAATTATGTTCTATTATAATTATGATCTTCTATTAATAATATTCTACTTTTATAAATATTCAAAAAAATGAATATTACAATTTAAATGATAAAATCAATTTCATGCATCACTGATAAGCCACTTTTTGAAATACACAAGAACACACTAGAAAGGGGGGGGGGGGGGGGGGGGTGTTGAATAGTGGGTTATAACTTTTAGCAAGTACTATTAGTTCACAAGTTGCCTTCTTGGATATATGTTAGTTTAAATTAGCAAATATATCCTTGCAAGGCAATGCTTAGAAAGACTTTCCAAAAGAGTATAGTAAGCAAGATAAATATATGTAATCACAAGATAGTAGATGAGAACTTCTTTTTATACGGTTCACTCAACCTGAGCTATGTCTAATTCTCCTTTAACAACTGTTAAAGGGTTCCACTATAATCAATTGATTACAAAACAAGTATTCTTCACTGCCACTTCTAGCTACAAATATTCTCTATGCCACTCTTGGCTACAAGTATTCTAAACCACTTCTGGTTACAAGTATGAATCTCCCCCTCAGATTATACTTTCCAAGTATTCTTTTAAGCCACTCCTGGCTTTCTATACAAATATGTATAAGATTTAGATAACTCTCAAAGAGAGGATATAAACAAATGTTGAATCTACATGAGCTTGTAGAGGATGGATATTCTATTTCTCTTAGCTTGTGCTCAAGACCTTGTCTCAAAGTGCTTTCTTTTGCTGTCTAGATTGATTTTTGTTATTCTGTTCTCGTTCATTCATTAGTCTTCTCGTTTCATGGAGGCATCCTTATAAAGTGAGCTTCATGAATTTGAACGTTAGAGAAGACTTCTTTCCATTGTCTCACATAGTAGAGTGTTGAAGTAGCTTTGACTGTGCTTGATGTGACAAGAGCAGGTTTCTGTCTCTGTTACAGTTTTATTTTAGCTAAAAGTGTGCATCCCAATGCTAATTAGTTCTTTTGGCTGTACCTACACACTTCACATAATATGAGACATACAAGCAATACGAGGAATCAAATAAAGTAACGTCAAAGAGAGTCTCCCTTTCTTTCTATTACAGCAGTGCCTTTATTTGAGTAAAGAATTAATTATACAGCACATATTCCTCAGCACATATGACAGATTATGTTCTGTTCCTGCATAAACAAAGTTTGGCTTAACAAATGTAGTCTAGTCTTGATTAAGTATGGTCTGTTCATGCACAGACAACGTCTGGCTTAACAAACACATTCTTAATTAAAAGACATGGTATGTTCTAGCCTTAGACATCGTCTGGCTCAACTTCAGACATCGTCTGACTTGGCATCAGACATCGTCTGGCCTTGCATCAGACATCGTCTGGCTTAGTCTCAGATATCGTCTAGCTTGGCATTAGACATCGTCTGGCTTGGCATCAGACATCGTCTGGCCTTGCGACTTTGCATGATCCGTTAAGAGCTTATTTTGGTCTGTTTATAAGCAATTATAGTGCATGACTTAACCATTATAAGTTATCAGACAGTTAAGACGAAAGTAAGAGTTAGAGAGATTATACCATTGTCTGGTCTTACTTTATTTCCGGGAAATCACTTAATCTGAAATCATTAGTTGATCAAATATTATCACATTTGTTATCATCAAAACCTATCAAGGTATTAGGGGTTAGACATCATCAAATGTCTTGGTTCTAACAATGTCCCCCTTTTTTATGTTAACAACACATGTTATAATTTTGATTTAACAGACAATGAATCACAGACATTTATGTATCAGAGTGTGAATTATTTCATGATAATTAAGTATGCGCAGTTATTAACATGATGAACTCCCCCTAAGTCTATCATGCAGATGCATATAATAGATTAAGGCATGAAATAATTAAAGCGGATAATTTTAGACAATAAAAGAGTCTCAAGCATTGTCTGGTAATATTTTATACATCCAAAAATCTCTCCCCCTTTGTCATAAACAAAAAGGTGGAGGATGGAGTAGAAAATGCCATCACAGTCATGGTTTGGAAGGTGGGGTTGACTGTTGCAACAGCTTGAGGAAGGTGGAGGAGGAGGTGTGTCTTCTTTGAATCTGGACAGAGGAATGTTGTCGTTTAGACTGAATGATCTGTTGTCTGATAAAGTTTGTGGGGATGTTATTGATACAACAATCTGAGTTGTGGGATCAAATTGTGTCTCAGATTGAACAGTGGGTTTAGTCTATTGGGTGATCGTTTGTCCAGTGGGGGCAGACATAGGTTGATCTTCTGTCTGAACAATGGGTTTAGACAGTGGCTTGTGCATAGTTTGTGCTTAGGCATCAGACTGTGCAACAACTGTTTGGCTTACTATAATTTGTGTAGGTGACACAAATGATAGGGGTTCAACAGACAATGTGCCTATTGTGGCTTGCGTTTTGGGCTTAAATGACTCAGAACCAATCGAATGCTTAAGTTACAAAACAGTTTTTAAAAAGTCACATGGTCTGGCTCATATTTTGAGCGCGAAACACGTGGCATGCACATGCCTCACTTAAGTATCACACCAAATGATGTGTCCTTAGTTTTACTAGTGAATAGCAAACAGTGACAAAACATTAATTCACCCAGACCATCCCAATCTTTTCTCTTAAAAAGATCAGTCTGTCTTCAGTAAGGGGTTTTGTAAAAATATCAGCAAGTTGATCATCTGTCTTGACAAATTCCAATTTAATGGTCCCCTTCTGAACATGGTCTCTTACGAAATGATGTTTTATTTCTATATGTTTGGCTCTATAGTGCATGGTAGGATTTTTTGAAAGAGATATAGTAATAGTATTATCACAGAAGATAGGAATATTACTCTCAAATATGTTGTAGTCTTCAAGTTGATTCTTGATCCACAATATTTGAGAGTAGCAACTTGCAGCTGAGATGTATTCTGCTTTTGCTATTGATAGTGCTATTGTTCCCTACTTCTTGCTGAGCCATGACACCATGTTGCCTCCAATGAAATGGCAACCTCCACTGGTGCTTTTCCTTTCAATTTTGTCTCCAGCATAGTCAACATCACAATAGCCTGTCAACTTATACTCTTTCTGTCTTTTAAACCAAAGACCAAGATTAGAAGTTCCAATTAAATATCTAAAAATTCTTTTAACAGCGGACAGATGTACTTCCCTTGGGTCATATTGAAATCTGGAGCAAAGGCAGACATTGAACATTATGTCTAGTCTGGATGCAGTCAAGTAGAGTAGTGACCCAATCATTCCTTTGAACTGAGTGACATCTACTTTCCTTGAATCTTCATCAGGTCCAAGTGATGTTGTTGGATGCATTGGAGTCTTCATAATTTTAGCATCATCCATTTTGAACTTTTTCAGGTGTTCTTTCACATACTTGGTCTGGTGTATGAATATTCCTTTATTGGTCTACTTGATTTGCAATCCTAGGAAGAATTCCAGTTCTCCCATCATGCTCATTTTGAACTCATTCTGCATCAACTTTGAGAACTCTTCATAGAGTTTTTCATTAGTGGCACCAAAGATAATATCATCCACATAGATTTGAACAATAATAAAATCAAAAGAGTAGTTTTGCGAAACAATGTAGTATTTATCTTTCCTCTTGTAAAATTGTGTTTTGTTAAAAATGAACTGAGTTTTTCATACCATGCTCTGGGAGCTTGTTTAAGACCATACAGTGCTTTGTTTAGTTTAAATACATGGTCTGGAAAGATAGTACTCTGAAACCCAGGGGGTTGTTCTACATAAACTTCCTCTCTGATTACACCATTGAGGAATGCACATTTTACATCCATTTGATAGAGTCTCATATTTCTATGAGCAGGAAATGAAAGTAAAATCCTAATTGCCTCAAGTTTAGCTACTGGAGTGTATGTCTTCGTATAATCAATACCTTCTTGTTGTGAGTAACCTTTGGCCACTAATTTAACCTTGTTTCTCACAACCTTACCATTCTCATCTAGTTTGTTTCTGAAGACCCACTTAGCACCAATAGCTTCTTTTGTTGTTTGGCAGCTTCACAAGTTTCCAAACATCATTCTTTTAAAATTGATCCAGCTCTTCTTGCATTACTTGGACCCAGCTTTCAACTTCCATGGCATCATCAATGTGCTTGGATTCTATCTCAGACAGTAGAGCTATTTGTTGGAAAGATGATCTTGTTTTTACTGGAGCTCGAACTTCTCCAATTATCTGAGAAGGAGGATGGTTCTTGATCATCATTCTGTTGTTGCTATGTGGTTCTCTAACTTCTTCTTCATCATCTCAGATGGTCTGATAGCCAATAAACGATCTAGCAGCAAACGATGTGGGAGCAGACGATGTTGTGCCAGATGCAGAAGATGGTGCATCAAATGATGTTCTGGTCTTTGTTCTTGCATCTTCTAACCTAATATCTGCAAATGAGTCTTGTAACTCTGATAGTTTCCTATCAAGTTGAGTGTCATTAAATCTCACATGAATGGCTTCTTCAACATTTTTGGTTCTAGAGTTAAGCACTCTATATGCCTTAGATGTTTCAGAATATCCAAGTAAGATGCCTGTATCACACTTCGAATCAAACTTACCCAAATTGTCTTTTGTGTTAAGAATGAAACATTGACATCCAAAGGGATGGAAGTATGATATGTTGGGTTTCTTTCCTTTCCACAATTCATATGGAGTCTTTTTAATAATAGGCCTAATATAAATTCTGTTTTGCAAATAATAAGAAGTATTTACAACTTTTGCCCAGAAGTGCTTAGAAGTCAAGTTATCATTCAACATGGTTCTGGCCATTTCTTGTAATGACCTATTCTTTCTCTCAACAACACCATTTTGTTGTGGTGTTCTAGGTGTTGAGAAGTTGTGAAGAATTCCATTTTCTTCACTAAACCTCTGAAAACTTTCATTTTCGAACTCTCCTCCATGGTCACTTCTGATAGAAGTTATACATACTCCATTTTCATTTTGAACACGTTTGTAGAATTTATAGAATTCCTTAAAAGCCTCATCCTTGTGAATGAGGAATAAAACCCATGTTCATCTAGAATAGTCATCAACTATTACTAATCCATATCTCTTCCCTCTAAGAGAGGTTGTCCTTATTGGACCAAAGAGATCAATATGTAACAGTTCTAATGGTCTCGAAGTGGAAACAATGTTTTTACTTTTAAAAGATGTTTTCACTTGTTTCCCTTTCTAACATGCCTCACAAAGTAAGTTATCCTTATATGACATTGTTGGCAATCCTCTTATGAGGCTATATCTTTGTAATTTTGAGATTAATCTCAAACTTGCATGGCCAAGCTTCTTATGCCATAACCAGTGACTTTCTTTGGCAGACAGTAAACATGATACATTTTGATCCTTTAGCTCACCAAGATTGATCTTATAAAGATTGCCTTGTCTCTTTGCAAAGAAGAGATATGAACCTTTAAAGTCTCTAACTATACATGATTCCATGTTGAAGGAAACATCATATCCACTGTCACAAAATTGACTTATGCTCAATAAATTGTGTTTTAGCCCTTCAACAAATAGCACATTCTCAATAAAATGACTAGGAGGAATACCTATCTTACCAGTACCCCTGATTCTCCCTTTTTGATTACCTCCGAAAGTGATTGTACCACCATGCATTGGTGTCAGGTTTAGAAACATAGACCTTGCGCCCATCATGTTATGTGAGCAACCACTGTCTAGGTACCATGATTGGTGTTTCTTTCCTGCCGTCAAGGACATCTACAACAAGAATTATTTTGCTCTTAAATACCCATATTCTTTTGGGTCCTTTAGTGTTAGCCTTGGAAGCAAATGATTTGCTCCTTATAGGCAATTTCTTGCTTTTGGACTTTACATGTTCATTTTTAGAATTGGATCTTCTAGAAGAAGCTTTCTTTTTGGTTGCTTCTTTCTTTCTTGTGAATCCAAGGCCAGATTTGTCGTTTGGATGTCTGTTGTATGAAAGAATTTTCTTTAAATTTTCAGACTCTGACAAATTTTCTTAGAGTACTCTTGAGAGATGCAGCTTCTTTGTGTAATTGAGCAATTTCAGCTTCATCTTTGCTTAAGGCTCTTACCTTGTTTAATTCATCAGTTTCCTTAATCAATTCATTCAATTGCCTTCTATGTTGTTCCTTTTCTATCCAGAGTTCACTTTTGCTCTTAATTAAGCATTGGTGATCAATGGTTAGTTTTTGAAAATCATTTGTTAGAGCATTACTGGCTGTGACTAATGTAGAGCATTTATCAGATAGCTCAATGAAAGAAGACCCAAGTTCTTCATGCTCTTTTGAAAGTTTTCTTAATTTCTTTTTCATAGATAAATAGGCTTTTGAAAGAATAGATGAATTAGGGAGAAATTCTTGATAAGCTTCTTGAAGAGAAATAAGATCATTGAGGTCTACCTCTTATTCTTCATCATCTGAAGCCTCAGACGCAGTCACAAAGTGAGTGTTGTCTGGTGTATTCTCATCATCAGACGCGCAGACAATGTGGAGGTTGCGTCTGCCATCAAACAGAGATTAGCTTCTTCATCTGATGCTTCATAATTTTCTTCATCTGTTGAGTCATCTAGATCTTCCCATGTGGACATCAATCCTTTCTTTTTCTTGGGAAATCTTCTATTGACCTTTTCTTTTCCCTTGCTGAGCTTAGGACATTCTGACTTGAAGTGTCCAAGCTTCTTACACTCATAGCAGATGATAGGACTCTTCTCTTTCTTCTAATGGTCTGCTGAGTATTTCTTATTATAGTTCTTCCATCTCGAACCACCTTTCTTTTTCCACATCTTATGGATTTTTCTTAAGATGAAGGATAGCTCATCATCATCTTTTAACTCTTCTTCACTTGAGGAAGTGGACTCTACTTCTAACTCTTTTGCCTTTAGAGCTTTGGTGGTGTGTCTTTTGGATGGTCTGGAGGACTGAACTTTTGATGAAGATGACTCTTTAGGTGTTGTCTGATTTGGCTTGTGAGCTTTCAGAGCCAGAGACTTGCCCTTTTTCAGTTTGGCACCTCCTTGCAATTCTTTCTCATGCAGCATTAGAATTCCTACTAGCTCTTCGAGAGGCATATAATCTAGATCTTTGGAAGCTCTAATGGTTGTGACCTGAGGTCTCCGTTGTCTGGGCAAGCTGTGAAGAATTTTGTCAACATGCTCAAAATTTTTGAAACTTTTACCAAGGTTTTGAAGCTCATTTAAAATAGTTTGGAATCTAGACAACATATTAGCTATGGTTTCATCTTCTTCCATAGCAAAGAGTTCATATTCTCTAGTAAGAACGCTTACCTTGTTCCTTTTTACCTGTAAGGACCCTTCATAGGTTATTATGAATGTGTCCCATATGTCTTTGGCAAATTTGAACTAGCTTATCTTCCTGTGCTTAGTTTCTGAGATGCATGCGTGTATTGCATTTCTTGCAAGGATATATTTGTTAGTTTAAAGCAACAAATATATCCTTGCAAGACAAAGCTTAGAAAATCTTTTCAAAAGAGCACAGTAAGCAAGATAAATATTTGTAAACACAAGACAGCAAATGAGAGCTTGTTTTTATACTGGTTCACTCAACCTGAGCTACATCTAGTTCTCCTTTAACAACTGTCAAAGGGTTCCACTATAATCAACTAATTACAAAACAAGTATTCTTCACTGCCACTTCTGGCTACAAGTATTCTCTATGCCACTATTGGCTACAAGTATTCTAAACCACTTCTGGTTACAAGTATGAATCTCCCCCTGAGATTATACTTCCCAAGTATTCTTTTATCACTAAGCCACTGATAATCGCTTTATATACGTAAATATTGCATCAGATTTTGTAGTGATTATCCAACTTTCTCAGGAATTTTAACTTAGTTTGAAATCATTTAATATAGATTTGTATAGTTTGATAATTCTAACCCTAGGAAGTTATTTTGTGAGAAATATACTCTAATTTATGTGTGCAGGTTTAGATTCAACAATAAAGGGAGAATGCAAGAAGAAGACATGACTCGCTAAGCGACACATCTCGCTCAGCGCTTCCCTCGCTGAGCGCAACAGCAAGCTACGCGAGCTAGGCGGCCTATGACGCGCTGAGCGCCACATTGCGCTAAGTGAAGTTTTCATTCGAACAGAAGACTCGCTTAGCGGGACATCGCGCTTAGCGGAAGTTGATTTTGAACTGAATATGCGCTGAGCGGAAGATTGCGCTTAGCGGAACACCTATTCTGAGATGCATTATGCAGTGTGTTGCGCTTAGCGGAAGTTTGCGCTAAGTGAGGCTTCGACTATATAAGTTGCACTTGAAGAATTTTGAAGCATTCAGACTTTTTTTGGATTTGGTTGAACTGCTTCCTCTGTTTTCTCTGTTTTCCTCTGTTCTCTTCATCCCCTTTTGTAACCTTTTCAAGGCTTCTCATGACAATGAGAGGCTAATCTATTAGTGTTGAGGACTTGGAACTAGGTGCTGATCATGTGAATGCTATTTTTCATATCTATTCATTGAAATATTCAGTTTAATGTTCATTTCTCTATCTTTATTCTTGTTATATGATTGGATCAGTTATATATGCATGTTTTAGAGTTTACCTGCCATTGACAGATGCTGTTGAACTTGGAACTGAGTTTAAACTCTAATGGAGTGTATTTCTAGACATAGGATAGACTCCATTAGCTTCACAAAGATCTCTAAGCTTCATCAAACCACTCAACTGAACTTACCGAGACATCGGAAGTGAGGTTGAGCAGTTTAGGCTTGATTTGATGAGAGATCACGTTTTGAGCACTTTTAGATCGAAGTTAATCTAAACTATTAATGTGAATGGAGAATATATCTTATATGTTTACATGGGAAGCAAACCGGTTGAACCAAATCCTCAACATATCCATTATTCCATTCTACAACTCAAGCACGCCAACTATTCGATCATAGTCCTGAATCAACATTGTCATTTTTATTGTTTATAGTTAGTGTTAACTATAGTGTTTAGTTAAAATTATGTTATTATTGATGTTTCAAGAATAACCAACTATAAAAAGTAAATTAATGTTTAGGAATTGATTACTTTACTGATAGTCAAATACGGACAATTCCCTGTGGATTCGATATTGGGATCTTCCCTTTTAAACTACTTGTGCGATATTTGGTACGCTTGCCAAAATAGTCCAACAGCCACTCCTGGCTTTCTATACAAATATGTATAAGATTCAGATAACTCTCAAAGAGAGGATATAAACAAATGTTGAATCTACATGAGCTTGTAGAGGATGGATATTCTTTTTCTCTCAGCTCGTGTTCAAGACCTTGTCTTAGAGTGCTTTCTCTTGCTGTCTAGATTGATTTTTGTTATTCTATTCTTGTTCATTCATTAGTCTTCTTGTTTCATGGAGGCATCCTTATAAAGTGAACTTCATGAATTTGAACGTTAGAGAAGACTTCTTTCCGTTGTCTCACACAGTAGAGTGTTGAAGTAGCTTTGACTGTGCTTGATGTGACAAGAACAGGTTTTTGTCTCTCTTACAATTGTCCTTTAGCTAAAAGTGTGCATCCCAATGCTGATTGGTTCTGTTGGCTGTACCTACACACTTCACATAATACGAGACATACAAGCAATACGAGGAATCAAATAAAGTAACATAAAAGAGAGTCTCCCTTTCTTTCTGTTGCAGCAATGCCTTTATTTGAGTAAAGAATTAATTATACAGTACATATTCCTCAGCACATATGACAGATTATGTTCTGTTCTTGCACAAACAAAGTTTGGCTTAATAGACATAGTCTGGTCTTGATTAAGTATGGTCTGTTCGTGCACAGACAGCGTCTGGCTTAACAAACACATTCTTAATTAAAAGACATGGTCTGTTCTAGCCTTAAACATCGTCTGGCTTAGCATCAGACATTGTTTGGCCTTGCGACTTTGCATGATCCGTTAAGAGCTTATTTTAGTCTATATATAAGCAATTATAGTGCATGACTTAATCATCATCAGCTATCAGATAGCTCAGACGAAAGTAAGAGTTAAAGAGATTATACCATTGTCTAGTCTTACTTTATTTCCTGAAATCACTTAATCTGAAATCATTAGTTGATCAAATATTATCACATTTGTTATCATCAAAAACTATCAAGGTATTAAGGGTTAGACATTGGTCGAGGCCGTACCCGAACCAAATAAAAACAATTAAATGTAGTAACTAGGGAGTGATCCTAGGTCGTCTCCCAGTGAGCAGTAATGATCAAACAAACGTTCATAACACTTAACAACAATAAAATCAGAACAAATGGGGGGGTTTCTTCGTTTTAATAATTTAAACAGCAAGCAACTTGAATTAAAAATAACAGAACTAAAACGTGTTGTTTCCCCTTGATTCAAAAGCAAGCCTCTTATCCTAAGTTACGAGAATCTATCCCTAATCAATTTAGCCACTTAATCCAACCCGGGATTAATTTACTAAGCGAAAATTAATACAAGGTTTTCATTATGTGATTAAGCAACACATACACCAATTAATTCCTCTCACAGGTCCATTAAGCATGAACATTAATTAAGCACAGAGACAATTAATCAAGCATTAAACATGCATGGATTAATATCAACAACAAACACAGAATAATTGGTGAAGGGGAAAAACTGATCAGAAATTAACATTAATAATAAAACCTCAAAGAGAGCTAGTGCTTAGTCCTCAAGAGAAAACAACACTGGAAATTTAACCTTCCATTCAAATTAAACAGCAGACTGTAAACGAAACTAGAAAACAGAAACGAAAACAGAAATAGAAGACAAAAACGAAACTGGAAATGGAAACTGAAAACGAACCAACAATGAAGAACGAAAATGGAAACAGAAGCAGAAAATGAAATTGCAATTGAAAACGAAGCTGGAAAACCAAAAATGAAACAAAAAAAAACTCTGCTCTACATGAACAGTAGCATGCTGGGGACGTGAACAGTATCTCCCTCTCAACAGTAAAAAAAACGAAACTAACCCTCACAGCCTCCTCTCAATGACGGTTGGGCCTTAAATTTGTCTCACTAAAAGTCACTTACACAAAACCTTAGGCTACTAATTAGATTTGGGCCCATAAAAATCTGATGCGGCCCAATTACAAAATACAGCAATAAAATGAAATAAAATAAAACTGAACGACAAATAAAACTAAAACAGTCTCCTCTCTTCAAGCCCAAGCTAGTTCAGCCCAATTCCAAATCCAAGCCCAATTGCTTATAATTCTCCTGAAATCAAATTAAAATATAGAATTAGTCAAAAAGGCCCAAATGATAAAACTGCATAATTAATTTGACAATTAAGGCTAATCAGTAATTAAAATGATGACAGAAAGGGGTAAGAAATAGGAGAAAATAATGACACATCAGACATCATCAAATGTCTTGGTTCTAACACATTTTGGTATTAATTCTAGGGTGATTGTTGTCATGTTTTTAACTGAATTTTATCACTTTTGTATTGGCAAACTTCACTGTATGTTCTAAGTGTGCAAGAATTTGAGAATTAAGAAAAGAAGTTGAAAGGAAGTCAAAATGAGGTTTTTGAAGGGATTAGGTGCTCATTCTTCAACACGGCTGTGGTGACATTCAACACGACCGTGGTCATCCTGCAACACAACCAGCCCCACGACCATGCTAACTAAAGCTTCTCAACTTATGATCACCAAGGTTGTGGTAACTATCAACATGGCCGTGTTGATCCTAATTCTAGTCAGTTATTTTGTAACACAACCATGTTAAATTGTAGCACGGCCGTGCTAAACTTTTCTCTTATTAATAGGAACTTCAAACAGCCGAAAAAGACAACTCTCTTTTTATGTTTTTCTAGTTTTAACTGCTGATGGACAGTTTTTAGAGAGATCAAGAATCACCATTTCTTGTAAAACTCTCTTTCCCTTCAATTTTGCTTATAATATATTGCATTCTCCCCCAATCATGAGTAGCTAATTGCTAAATTAGGCGTTGTGATGTAGTTAACAATTGATGAACCTGAATCCCCAACTCACTAATTCATTCTATTAATTAAATTACTACATGTTCCTTAATGCTTGTTTAAGGATTGGCCGTCTTAAGCTTGAATTGAATCGATTTATTGCTTATGATCATTCACGATAGACCGTAGACTTGCGCTCTAGTTGAGTTTAGGAATTTTATATGATCATTCTTAATTTCTATTCTTCTGAATAATTGATTGATTTTTATGCTTTTCAAATGAGAAGTTCAGAAGGTATATGCAGTTTGCTTCTTGAGTAGTTCAAATGACTGAATGACTGCTTCTGAACAGTTATCAGTATTTTTGAAAATAGTTTGGAATATAAACTTTCAACAAATAAACAAGACAGTTATAGTGAGAATAGGTAGGAGAGAAATGGACAGATGATTTATATTGGTTCACCCTTAACCTTGGGCTACGTCTAGTCCTCACTCTATCAAGTGAGATTTCCACTAAATCTGATAAAAGTCTCAACTAAGACTATACACCACCTTCAGCACTTTGTGATATACAAAATTAGTCACCTATTGATTCTCATCCACTCTTTGTTGACACATAGCAGAACACCCAAGCACACTTGTTGGGTAAATACAACACCACTAGTTCACACAATTGGATTCCACCACTCAGATCCAAGTCTCTAACATATGACTTGATCTTTACAGGGTAATTCAGACTGGTTTGTTCAACTAGGGATTTTCCTAACGGGAAATATAATTCTCAAAGCTGTTTTGGAAATATATCTAATGTAGTATGAACAGCTAGGGATCTCTCTTGAATCAAAGCAAGCTTGAATCTATTTGGATTAATCTCTTTGTAGTTGCTTCGTAGTGGATGATCCTTGAAGATGAATAGAGGCTTCTATTTATAGGCTGAAGCTTGAAGGTAAAGGGTTCACAAGGCAGCTGTCACGAGCTATAAAGAGGACAGGATAAATGTAAAAGTAGAATGACAGTTGTCAGTACTTCAGTTGAATATGGCTTATGAACTTTGCTTCTGACCATCGATTCTGATCAATCTTCAAAATGAGCTTTTGAATATTGCTTCTAAACATGCTTTTGAATATTGCTTCTGAATGAGCTCCTGAGCACTACTTCTAAGTATGCTTCAGAATAAGCTTCTGAGCACTACTTATGAATAAGATTTTGAGCACTACTTCTGAATATGCTTTTGAATAAACTTCTGAGTAAGCTTCTGAGCACTGCTTTTGAATAAGCTTATGAGCACTACTTCTGAATATGCTTCTGAGTAAGCTTTTGAGCACTACTTCTGAATAAGCTTCTGAGCACCGCTTCTGAGTAAGCTTCTAAGCACTACCTCTGAATAACCTTTTGAGCATTACTTCTGATGAAATTCTATCTGCAACACTCTAACAGAACAGTTGAAGGTTTTGTTAGAATTAAAATCAGGGTTTTGGATCTTACAATCTCCCCCTTTTTTATGATGACAAAACTTTCATAGTTAGAGATAGAGATTTCATACCTTTGATATTCAAGGCTCCCCCTGTGAGAGAGCATGAGTTGTTTTTAGGGAGCAAAGACTCCCCCTTAATTTATGCACAGTTTTGAACAATTAAACAGAATCCAAAGACTTATAAATAATAAGAGGAACTTTCATTGATAACAAGAGGGAGTAATCAAATCAAAGATGATTCTGATTCAGGACAAGTTCCATGTATAAACAGCAAAATAGTAAAATACTTAAAGTTAAACAACCAGCAATTAATCACTTAACAAGAACTAAACAAGATAATGCAAAAAGATAACTAAAATCTCTCCTAATTCTCCCCCTTTTTGTCATAAGGCAAAAAGATGGGTGCAAAAGTCACTGTTTAGTAGGGGAGGAGTTTTCTGAGGAGGAAGAAGGGGATGGCATGATGGCGCTACGAGGAGGTGGAGGAGGTTCATGAGTCATAGGTGGAACCTATGGGAATAAGGCAGTGAACATAGTGACCCATTCTTCAAAGAGCATAAATTTGTCAAGCATGTCATTCAATGTTTTCTGGCAAAGTATCCATGTTAGTAAACAGCTTCTTCTGATCAACACTTATCTTTCTGACCTGCTTCTTAAGAGATGTAAGTCTGGTCTCAGCAGATTTGGAGCATGAGGGAGTAGAAGATGAAGGGGTAGGAATGAAAACAAGTGGAGGCTCATGAAACTGAAGGACAGCAAAGGGTGTAGTAGTGGTAGCAGCTGGGAAAACTAGAGGAGTTGGTGATTGTTGAGGGTGAAGAGGAGGAAAAGGTAGGGAAAAGGTTGAGGGATCTCCCATCAATCCTGATAACCCATGATTCTTCTTCATAGATCCTTCACCAATAGGAGAATTGAAAAGATTTTTCAAGTTCTTAGTGTTGAACGGAGAGTGAGCTTGTTCTCCAACAACTCCTTTCTCAGTTGGAGCAGATTCCTTCATTTGGCTTAGGATAATAGCAACAATCACATCAGGTTGTGTGGTTCCCTTTTCTGAAATAGCATTCTGCCCCAAAGAAATTTCCATATCTGCTTCCATCTCAGGCTGTTGTTCTTCAGGCTTAGAAGGCAAAACAGAATCCCACTGAATTTCTTCATCATCAGAGATGTGAAGTATATTTGTCTTGTTTGAGACAGATTCCTTCTCGGGTGAGATTGAGAGCTTTTCTGTTCTAGCTAAAGGTGGTTCCACATGAGTTGGTTCATTCTGAATCTCTTTTGCAATAGGCTCAAGATTCTCTTGGATTTCAAGAGCAGATTTCTCAGTGGAAGACTCGCTCTTTGTTATAAAAGGCTTGATCTTCTTTCCTTTAGGGATAAGATTAGCAATAGGTGGTGACTCTTTTTCAGCATCTTCAACTTTGTTCTAATCAAAACAGGTACATTTAGTATTCACTTCTGGTTGGGGTTGAAGTCTCAGAGCAGTTATATTTCTTTCTCCCCAAACTTAAGATTCTTCTTCAAAGGACTCATCATTGAGAAAGACATCAAAGTGATTGAATACCTTAGTCAAAAGCATCCCATAAGGGACACTAGAGGTGGTCTTGACTGACTTGGTTGCCTTGATCATGTGGTGCATTATCAAATGTCCTAGATTCAGTGGAATCATTTCCCATAGGCAGAAAATGAACAATAGATTAGAATTTGTCACCTCTTGAAATGTTCCAACCCTAGGTAAGGCACATTGCATAGCCATCCAGTGAGCAATCCTTCAAAAAGATGAGAGGGCTTTTGATTTCAGGGTGCTTTCTGATAGGAACAAGAGGCTTCTGATGACATTTTCCCTTGTATGATCAAGTTTCTCAAACCAATCTTCAAACAAGCTATGTCCATCTAAAGGTATTTTCAAGATTGAATTGAGAACAAATTCAGTGATTACCATTTTGACTCCCTTTAAAGTGGTAGTGATGGTAAGAGCATTCTCATCCACTTCAGCTGAGCAATAAAAGGCTTTGCCCAATGTAGGAAAGATTGGTTTAGACATTTGAAAGAAAGATTCCCAATCTTGTTTCTTTACATAGCACAGAATGTCCTATCCACATTGATGGATCCCTTCAAAATCAATTTTTTTCCATTCACAACCTTCTCACTAACCTAGCTTCTCTGAAATTTCTCCTATAGCTCTTTGTTCAAAAACAGAGCATCAGTGATGTGTCATTACTTTCTCCTATTTCTTACCCCTTTCTGTCATCATTTTAATTACTGATTAGCCTTAATTGTCAAATTAATTATGCAGTTTTATCATTTGGGCCTTTTTGACTAATTCTGTATTTTAATTTGATTTCAGGAGAATTATAAGCAATTGGGCTTGGATCTGGAATTGGGCTTGAAGAGAGGAGATTGTTTTTGTTTTATTTGTCGTCCAGTTTTATTTTATTTCATTTTATTGTTGTATTTTGTAATTGGGCCGCATCAGATTTTTATGGGCCCAAATCAGATTAGTAGCCTAGGGTTTTGTGTAAGTGACTTTGAGTGAGACAAAATTGAAGGCCCAGCCGTCATTGAGAGGGGGGGCTGTTAGGTTTTAGTTTCATTTTTACCATTCAGAAAAGGGTTTTCACGTCCCTAGCATGCTACTGTTCATGTAGAGCAACGTTTTTGTTCATTCTCTGCTTCTGTTTCCATTTTCGTTCTTCATTGTTGGTTCGTTTTCAGTTTCCATTTCCAGTTTCGTTTTTGTCTTCTATTCTTGTTTTCATTTCTGTTTTGCATTTTGCTATTTACATTTCCAGTTGTTGTTTAATTTGAATGGAAGGTTAAATTTCCAGTGTTGTTTTCTCTTGAGGACTAAGCACTAGCTCTCTTTGAGGTTTTGTTATTAATGTTAATTTCTGATCAGTTTTTTCCCCTTCACCAATTATTCTGTAATGGACTTGTGAGAGGAGTTAATTGGTGTATGTGTTGCTTAATCAGATAATGAAAACCTTGTATTAATTTTCGCTTAGTAAATTAATTCTGGGTTGGATTAAGTGGCTGAATTGATTAGGGATAGATTCTCGTAACCTAGGATAAGAGGCTTGCTTTTGAATCAAGGGGAAACAACACGTTTTAGTTCTGTTATTTTTAATTCAAGTTGCTTGCTGTTTAAATTATTAAAGCAAAGAAACCCCCCCCCCCCCCCCCCCTCCCCATTTGCTACTATTTTATTGTTGTTAAGTGTTATGAACGTTTATTTGATCACTGCTCACTGGGAGACGACCTAGGATCACTTCCTAGTACTGCATTTAATTGTTTTTATTTGGTTTGGGTACGGCCTCGACCAATCAGCTTCATTCCTTTTTCTTTTCCCTTTTATTGGAGAATTTCTAAAGACAATGCTAGTGGTTTAAGGCAATGAGGACTTGGTACCTTCAGAATCTTATGTGCTTGAATGAATGATGATGGCCTTCACCTTTCCCTTTCTTTGAGCACGAGGTAGAGGTGACATGGTTTTGTTTGGTTCAGAATTAGAGGAAGATGAGCTGGTCATGGGTGTTTTGGTTATGGCTGTTTTGATTCTAGGCATGGTGAAGGTAAACCGAGAGAGAACTAGAGAGATGAGGGCTTTCGTGAGTGTGTGAGCAAGAGTGATAAAATAGTCCACAATATATAGAGTTCAAAGAATATTGTTGTTAGGAACAGTTGCCTTTTACTGAGCAAAAACAGTTTTAGCATTTATTTCAGCTTCTGTAGTCGACAGAGCAATTGTTCCTTGTTTCTTTGATGACCATGAGATTAAAGAGTTCCCCAAAACTTGACATGCACCACTGGTGCTTTTTCTTTCCACTTTATCTCGTGCAAAGTCAGCATCACTGTATCCTACAAGATTGAACTCATATCCTTTTTCATACCACAAACCATGATTGGCAGTATTAATCAAATACCTTAATATTCTTTTAACAACAGTAACATGTGATTCTTTATGACAAGATTAAAATCTAGCACATAGTCCTACTTTGAACATTATATCAGGTCTAATAGCAGTTCAATAAAGTAAGGATCCAATCATACCTCTGTACTCCTTTTCTGATGTACACTTGCCTTCTTCATCTACTGGGATAACATGTGAGGAGTGAACAAGTGTGCTCATTGGTTTGGCATCTTCCATTTTGAACTTTTTTCAGAATATCTTTTGTATACTTCTCTTGATGGATGAAGATACCCTTATCTTTTTAAACAATTTGCAGGCCAAGAAAAAACTTTAATTCCCCCATCATGCTCATTTCAAATTCTCCTTACATGAGATTTAAGAATTCAGTGCACATTTGTTGTGAGGTAGCTCCAAAGATTATGTCATCTACATAAATCTGAACAATGAGTAGATTTGTCTTTTGAGTTTCTGAAAAGAGTAGTATCTACTTTGCCTCTTTCAAACCCATTCTAAATTAAGAATGAGCTTAATCTTTCATACCAAGCTCTTAGTGCTTGTTTTAAGCCATATAGAGCTTTGACAAGCTTGTAGACATGGTTTGCTTTTTATCTATTTTCAAAACTAGGTGGTTGTCTGACATAGACTTCTTCATTTATGAATCCATTTAGAAATGCACTTTTGACATCCATCTGATATAGAGTAATCTCTTTATGTGCTACATAGGCTAATAGAATTCTGATTACTTCTAATCTTTCCATTAGTGCAAATGTTTCTTCATAGTCAATTCCCTCCTATTGATTATAACCCTGAGCTACTAATCAAGCTTTGTTTCTCACCACTTCTTCTACTTCATTCAATTTGTTTTTGAAGACCCATTTAGTTCCAATAACAGATTGTCCTTTTGGAGGAGGAACAAGGGGCCAAACTTCATTTTTTCTTAACTGATCCAATTCATCTTTCATTGCATCTACCCAAGATTTTTCTTTCAAAGCCTCTTATACATTCTTTGGTTCAATTTGTGACAGAAGAGCCATTAGATTTTTATCTTTGTTTAGAGAGGCTCTTGTCTTTACTCCTGATGTGGTTTCTCTAATAATCTGAGTGAGAGGATGAGCTGTTGTGTATTTCCAGCTTCTTGGAAGAGATAAGCCTTCCTCCTTCTTAGTTGTTTCCTCTTCTGTGTGCTTCTAAGTAGCTTTTGATGGGTTTTGGCCTCCATTCTGAGGATTGGTGTTAATTTTCATTCTTTCTATCTCCTCTTCTAAATCTACAATCTTTCTCTTTTCAAGTGTATTATCATACTCATCAAAAGATATGTGCATGCTTTCTTCTACAACTTGTGTTCTCAAGTTATAGATTATGTATGCTTTAAAAGTAGTAGAGTATCCTAGAAAAATGGCCTGATCTGACTTTTCATCAAACTTTCCAAGATTGTCTTTGCTATTTAAAATAAAGCAGTTACAACCAAAGACATGAAAGTATGATATGCTTGGCTTTTTATCCTTCCATAATTCATATGGGGTTCTGTTCAAGAACTTTCTGATAGAAATTCTATTTAGAATGTAGCAGGTTGTGTTTATAGCTTCTGCCCAAAAATATTTTGGAACCTCAAATTCACTGGTAAGTGTTTTGTCCATCTCTTGTAAGGTTTTATTTTTCCTTTCCACAAAACCATTTTGTTAAGGTGTTCTTGGACAAAAAAAAATATGGAAGATACCCTTTTCATTACAAAAGTTTTCAAAAAGAGTATTTTCAAATTCTCCTCCATGGTCACTCCTTACAAAGACAATTTTCAAATCTTTTTCATTCTGAACCTTCTTACAAAAAATTCTAAAAGCATTGAAAGATTCATCCTTATGGGAAAGATAGAGTACCCAAGTAAATCTAGAGAAATCATCTACTATCACAAATCCATATCTCTCCCCCAAGGTTAGGAGTTTTGGTTGGTCCAAAAAGGTCAATGTGAAGTAGTTCAAGGACTTTTTGAGTGGATATGGCATTTTTGGGTTGAAAGCTAGATTTGGTTTGTTTCCCTTTTACACAAGCTTCACAAATTTTGTCTTTTTTCGAATTTGATTTTGGGTAGTCCTCTCACAGGTCATATTTAGAGAGTTTGGATAAGGTTTTTATATTAAGGTGGCCAACTCTACTATGCCATAACCACTTGTCATTTTTGAAAGAGGCTAGACAAGTCTAATTTGGCAAGGATTCAAGGCAGACTTTGTAAAGGTTTTTCTCTCTAATCCCTGAGAATAGAACAGTTCCAGTAGATGCTTTATTAATCAAACACGCATAGGGTTCAAACATAACCTCATAGCCACTGTCACATAACTGACTAATGCTTAGAAGATTATGTTTAAAACCTTCTAAAAAATATACATTATCAATCTGAGCAAAGTTAGGCATACCAACTTTACCAACTCCTTTGATGAGGGCCTTTTTATTGTCTCCAAATGTGACATACCCTCCATTTTCTCTTTTCTCAAGATTGAGAAACTTGTTTTTGTCTCCAGTCATGTGTCTGAAGCATCCACTATCTAAGTACCATAGCTCTCTCCTACTGTTGTGGTACTAACATTCCTGCATCAAAAAGTAGTAAGGCTTTTGGTAGCCAGATTTTTTTGGGGTCCTTTGTTGTTAGTTACTCTTCTGATAAGAATGTTTCTATTGTTGTAACAATCTAAGGTCAGATGTCCCCATTTTTTACAAGTAGAACATTTCCTTGTAGACTTTTGTTTCTTGACAGTCTTAAAAATCTTCATAGGCTTGTTAAAACCTAAGCCAGTTCTGTCAAGCTTTTTTGTATTCCAATGAGTCTATCAAGATTTTTTGTCCCATCAACAAAGTTTGCTAGGTCTTTTGTTAGCTTCTCAACTTCTTTTAGAAGTTTATTTTCATTTTCAAGTTGAGTTTGATCAAAAGAGATAACTCCTTCGGTTGATTCTCTTCTGTGCTTAATTTGCTCAAATAACTTAAAATGAGATTCTTCAAGAACATGATTTCTTTTAAAAAGGAACTCATTTTTAGATCTTAGTTTGTCATTTTCTTTTTCAGCTTCACAGAGTTTTTCCCTTAGCTGACCACATTGTTGTTCTAGAAGATTAGAGTCATATAATAAACTATCAAAAGAATTTTCAAGTTCCTTTTGATTTTTGAAATCAAAAATATTTTCAAAACCTGTTACTGATCATTTTCTGAATCTGACATGAGACATATGTTAGTTGTTTGGTCTTTGTTTGATGAGGATGTTTCATCATCATCCCAAGTTATCATGGCTTTCTTTTGGTGGTCTTCTTTCTTTATAGTCTTTCTTCAGAAAAGGACAATTAGTTTTGTAATGTCCTAATTTGTTGCATTCATAGCATCTGACTTGTTGTTTTGAGTTTCCTAACTGATGATCCTTTTTGAAGTTTCTTGAGTCTTTTCTTCTAAGTAGTCTTTGTACTCTCCTTGACAAAAGAGCTAGCTCATCATCATGGTCAAATGTTTCTTCTTCACTTTCATCAGATTTGGTTTTTGCCTCAAATTTTAGAGCTTGTGAGTTTTGTCCTTCTTTGATCTTTTGAGAGGCTTTGAGAGCTACTACTTTTCTTTTAGATGGATGAATTTCTTCAGCAATTTCTTGTTCATGAACTTTCAATGATCCAATTAGTTCATCCATCTCTAGTAGTTTGAGGTCTTTTGCTTCTTAAATGGCAGTAACCTTGGGTCTCCAAATTTTTGGTAGGCTTCTAAGGATTTTCTTAATCTTATAGTGTGTGGTGTATTTTTCTCCAATTGCATTTAGTTCACTAATGATAATAGTGAATCTGGTAAACATTTCTTCTATACTCTCATGTTCTTGCATTTTAAACATTTCGAACTGATAAGTTAGTAAATTTACTTTAGAGTCTTTTACCTAATCTGTTCCTTCATGTGTAGTTCTAAGTTTGTTACAGATTTCTTGTGCTATTTCACATTCAGAGATTCTGTCATACTCTGATCTGTGCTGAGGGCATGTTAGAAAAAATTTTGCTCTAGAATTCAATAGGAATCTGGCATTCTCTTCTGGGGTCCATTCAATTTTTGGTTTCTTCTCATCTGTTCCTTCTAGCAGCCTTTTCATGGGTTGATAAAGCTCAATCTCTATAATGTCCCATAGATCCACATCTTGTGATTCCATAAACAGTTTCATTCTATCCTTCCAGTGGTAAAAATCTTTTCCATCAAATCTGGGAGTTCTATTTTTTAAAGCCCCTTCTGGAATGACCACAGCTGGTACACCAGCCATCACTTCTTCTAGGATCTTTTCTCCTGCACTGTTAGGTGCGCTTAACTCGATAGTTAAGCTCTGATACCAATTGAAGTGATCAAAGTAGTACAAGAAGGGGGGGGTTGAATTGTTTTAATATGGAACTTATGTATTTTAAATAAAACAACTTAGTGTATTATCAGATGAGAAGTTCAGAAGGTATATGCAATTTTCTTCTGAGTAGTTCAGAAGACTAAATGACTGCTTTTGAACCATTATTAGTATTTTTGAAAACAGTTTGGAATATAAACTTTCAACAAATAAACAGGACAGTTATAATGAGAATAGGTAGGAGAGAAATGGACAGAAGATTTATACTAGTTCACCCTTAACCTTGGGCTACATCCAATCCTCACTCTATCAAGTAAGATTTCCACTAAATCTGATAAAAGTCTCAACTAAGACTGTACACCACCTTCAGCACTCTACTGATATATAGAATTAGTCACCTACAAATTCTCATCCACTCTTTGCTGACACACAACAGAATACCCAAGCACACTTGCTGGGTAAATACAATACCACTAGTTCACACAACTAGATTCCACCACTCAGATCCAAGTCTCTAACAGATGACTTGATCTTTATAGGGTAATTCAGACTGGTTTGTTTAACTAGGGATTTTCCTAACAAGAAATATAGTTCTCAAAGTTGTTTTGGAAATATATCTAATGTAGTATGAACAACTAGGGATCTCTCTTGAATAAAGAGGCAAAGCAAGCTTGAATCTGTTTGGATTAATCTCTTTGTAGTTGCTTCGTAGTGGATGATCCTTGAAGATGAATAGAGGCTTCTATTTATAGGCTGAAGCTTGAAGGCAAAGGGTTCACAAGCCAACTGCCATGAGCTGTAAAGAGGAGAGCACAATTGTAAAAGTAGAATGACAGTTGTTAGTACTTCAGTTGAATATGGCTTTTGAAGTTTGCTTCTGACCATCACTTTTGATTAGTCTTCAAAATGAGCTACTAAACATGCTTCTAAATATTGCTTCTAAATGAGCTTTTGAGCACTACTTTTGAATAAGCTTCTGAGTATGCTTTTGAATAAGCTTATGAGCACTACTTCTGAATAAGCTTCTGAGCACTGCTTTTAAATAATCTTTTGAGCACTGGTTTTGAATATGCTTCTGAGTAAGCTTCTGAGCACTGCTTTTGCGTAAGCTTCTGAGCACTACTTCTGAATAAGCTTCTGAGTAAGCTTCTAAGCACTGCTTCTGATGAAATTCTATCTGCAACACTCTAACAGAACACTTGAAGGTTTTGTCAAAATTAAAATCAAGGTTTTGGATCTTACAACACTTGCCCTTAAGCGAGTTTAATTTACACATCAATCACACGAGATTATAATGTTATTTTGAATAACGTTAACAAATGAATATTGACATTTTACAATTATTATTTTTTTAAGAATGCTTTCACAATAACAAAAAAATGAATAACTTATAGTATACAACAAAAATAACAAATGATGATAAATATTTGTTAGAACCATGGCATTGAATGATGTCTGGCCCCTAATCTTTTGATTGATTTTGATGATAACAAATGTGATAATACTTTATCAACTAATGGTTTGAAATTGAATAATTTTAGGGAACCAAAAATCATCATAAACTATTGGTAAAATCTCTTCTATCTCACTCTATGTTATTGAATGTCTAAAAACAATTTTATAATAAATCAAGCATCCAAAGTTCTTTTAATTAAACAACGTTATCTCAAACCAGACTATGGAATAGTCTCAGGACAAACAATGTGAAAGTCTTGGACCAGACCATGCAAAAGTCAAACCAAACTATACGAATATCTTGGAACAGACTACAAGTAGTCTAATGCACAAAAAACGTGTTTAATTATTATAACTTGATTTTATGAACGTTATGTCTAAAAATAGAAAGAGAGTAAGTACAACTAAAAGGGCTAATCAGTTTTAAGAAGCACACCTACGAAAAGTTAAAGTAGAGTTGTGACAAGACAAGAGCCTACTCTTTCCTAATCAAGCATAGGCTAAAGCAACTTCAACACACAACTATGAAACAACAGATCAAATCTTCTTCAACATTCAAATCCATGAAGCTCTGCTATAAATAGATGCTTCCATGCAAGAAAAAACAACGAACAAAAAATTGACGAAAGCTAAGAAACGAACAAGCAACTAGAGTCAAAAGAAAAGAAAGCACAATATGAGAAAGCTTACAAACCCTAAGTGAGAAAGAGAGCTAAGAGCAAAGAAACACCATCTTCTACAACCCATAAAGATTCATTCATTTACATATCATCTCTTTGAGAGTTATCTAAATCTTATTCATTATTTGAATAGAAAGCTAGGAGTAGCTTAGTGATTAAACAATACTTGGGTAGTATAATCTTAGGGGAGATTGATACTTAGAACCAGAAGTGGTTTAGAATACTTGTAACCAATAGTGACATAGAGAATACTTGTTTGTAATCAGTTGATTATAGTGAAACCCTTTAATAGTTGTTAAAGGAGAATTGGACGTAGCTCAGGTTGAGTGAACCAATATAAAAACAAGCATTTTATTCTTGTTATTTTGTGCTTATAAATATTCATTTTACACTCTATACATCTTGAGAAGGTTTTCAAAAAGCTTTGTCTAGAAAAGGTATATTAACTTGTTTTAAAACCTTCGTATATCTTTAAAGGGAACCTTGAAACTAATATTCAAAATGATTTATACTTTATCTAACCTACTATTCAACCCTTTTCTAGTGTGTTCTTGTGTATTTCAATAGTTATCATGAATGAATATAAAGAAATGTAAATTTAACTTATATAATAAAATATAACACATGGAGGAGGTAAATAGTGTTTTTATCAAAGCAAGTAAAAAAAATATGCACTTAATTCACCGGCTAATTTAAAAGTTATTCAATATTTTCAATATGTAGAAATTTTTAAGTCATTTACTAAAATATAAATTATATTTGAAATATAAAATACGTAAATAAACATTTTGCTTTATGAAAACAAGTACAAAAATTTACACTTAATTAAGGAGAAATGAACCATTTACCTAAATTCACACCACTATCTAAATTATTATAGTAAAATTATATTTTTGTAATTTATTGCTATAAAAGATAAAATTAAAAAAATATATACTACCCCAAATTCAACGGATTAAAAGTATCTTTAAGTTATTTACTAAAATAAATATTGTATTTAAAATACAACACACGGGAAGGCACATTTTGTCTTATGAAAGCAAATACAAAAACTCTTAATTCACCAGAGATGAATCATTTATCCAAATTCACATAATCTTTTAAATTATCACAGTAAAATAATATATTGTAATTTATTGTTATAATAATTTTATTATAAATATTTTTTTGTTTTTTCTACTTAACTAATTTATTGAATGTTTTATTTTATTTAATGCAAAAATATAAATAAAACATTAAATATTAAAAAATATAGTTAAAAGTTATTTAAAAAAGATAGTACAACTCACTCTCAACCCAGTGGAGATTGACTGATCAAGAAGGTAATGTGTTATACAACTAGAAATTTTTTAAAATTTGTAGCAGGTTTGTTTCTTTGATAGATTGATATTAAATATTTGGATCATAGCTTCTGTTATGTTCTATTATAATTATGATCTTTTAGGAATAATATTTTACTTTTGTAAATATTTAAACGCGTGGAGATTATAATTTAAATGACAAAATAAATTTTCATGCATCACACGAGATTATGAAAAGAAATACAAATCAATTTTATGCATCATAGGGAACGAACACTTTGTTTTATGAATGTACACTTAATTCAAAGGAGATGAATCATTCACTTAGGGGTGTATTGAATTGAGATTGTTTAGGATTTTAAAGACTTTTTTTTGGATGAAAATATATTGGAGTATTCAATCAGGATTGTTAAATGATAAAAAACAATCTGATGGTATTCAATCAAGATTATCAGATTTTTTTTAGATGACAACGAAATCTTATGGTATTCGATTAAGATTTTGAATAACTTAAAAAAAGTCATATAAAGATTTCAAAGGATTGTCTTCTTAATTGGATTTTGATAGATTTTATAGACCTTTTTAGTTAATTATATAAATACCAAACCCAGCAAACAATCCCATCCAACTTTTCCTTCTCATCACAAACTTTTTTATTTCATTATCTCTTCTTTGAAGGTGGTGGCATAATCTCCCACCCAATCTTTCACGTTTTTTCTGTTTCAAAGTGAGACTTTTCATATGATCCTAATAGTGATGTGTTCATACCCCAAATTACTACGAATAACCTTACAAGCCTACATCACCTTATCAATGTAGTCCACCATCTCATTCCCCTTTAGGTTCATAATTCCCAATGAAATGAAAATCTTCGTAAGAGAAGTAGATTTGAGCCTGGAGGAAGTTCTAACTCAATTGGGACAAACAATCAAGTAAAAATTTTAAAAGACATTTCTAAACTATTGTAATCAATTTTGAAAAAATACATAACTTATTAATATAGAAAACAGAAAGTAATGTTTGGGATGCTATAAAAGAAATCCTTCAAATCAATTCATGTCACCAGAAGAACGTTTATTTTGGATATTCTTCAAGTTAGGCAGATGATTAATATTTTGATCATCATGTATTTTTTGTTGAATTATTTGGTTTATATTGTGATGACATTATTGATTGTATGGGTTAAATGAAACATTTTATATTTTTGACTAATGTTTTCTTATTATTTTTCACTATCACTTTATGAAAATTTGTGATTAGAAGTAAGCCATTATCGTAACCACCGTGAAAAAGATATCTCAAAATGTGTTTGGTTTGAAATTCATATACATTTTTAACAGGTGGAAGGGCTTAGCTCATAATGACTTGTGACTAATCTGTGTTCAATGGTATTTTCACACACACTCTTGTTAGTTTATGTTCAATAGTTTTTTTGAATTTTTTTTCTCTAGAAATCCATAGAGTCCTTTCAAATTTTATAAATCTGTGTCCTTTCAAATCTTATATTCTAAATCCATTGAAATCCAAACTACAAAATCCTAATCACAAAAAGTCTTTTAAAAAAAATCTTAAAAGTTTTTAGTTTCCTACAAAATCTTTAAAATCTTCAAGACCTTTTTATGTCAAAAAAGTATTTTAAAATCCTAACCCAAATTCATAAAGTGATTAAAAATATATTTAAGTTATGAACTAAAATAAATTTTATATTTAAAATATAACACATGAGAGGAACATTTTATTTTATGAAAGCAAATACAAAAACTCTTAATTCAAGGGAGATCAACCATTTACCATTAATTAGACATTTTATATTTAAAATATAACACATGAGAGGAACATTTTATTTTATGAAAGCAAATACAAAAACTCTTAATTCAAGGGAGATCAACCATTTACCATTAATTAGACATTATCATAGCATAAATAATTTTTTTTAACTTGCCTTAAAATTTGAATTAGTTGAAAAAATGGTTTAATTATAGTTTTGATCTCTCTACTTTTCTAAATCCGCAATTTTGATTCCCTAGTTTCAAATATGCAATTTTAATTTCCTACTTTCAAAATCAAACACTTTTTTAATTAAAACTAATTAATTAATTTTTTAAATAAAAAGTTGGGTGAATTTTGGCAAAGTTAGGATTCAAACCTACATCTCTTTAGTTTTCAAATGTCAAAATAATTACTAAGCCAATGATCTGATTAATAATTATTGTGAAACATTTATATATATATATATATATATATATATATATATATATATATATATTTATATAAATTTGATTTATTATCGTATATTTATTTATTATTTCTTGTAGTCTCAACCAGAATTTAATAATTTAAATAAAAGTAAAATAAAGAGAGTAATTTATAAAATAAAAAGTGAAATATAAAAAATAAAAAAAAGAATTATAATTAATAATAGGAGATGTTAAAAAATAAATGAATAATAATTTAAATAACTTCGGTATTGCGACATCTCTTGGGGTCTCTTTATCATAGTTTTAAAAACTAAACCGATGATCGAATCGGTCAAGACACTAGGTCACTAAGTCATTGTTTGTATCAGTGGGTCACTAATTGATCCCATGACTTGGCATATATTGACAAAATAAAAAATATTTATTATATACAAATTTTAAATTTATAAAATTTTATTTTATTAATCTTTAATATTATTAAAAGTTATTTAAATTATTCTTCCTTTATTTTTTTAACATCTCCTATTATTAGTTGTAATTTTTTTTATATATTTCACCTTTTATTTTATAAATCACTCTCTTTATTTTACTTTTATTCAAACTATTAATTGTTTGTTGAGAACACAAGAAACAATGAATAAATATAGGATTAAATAAGTTTTGGGTTCCTATAAAATACTTCTTTTTTACTTTGAGTCCCTATAAATTTTTTATGTTTTGGATCCCTATAATATATTTTTTTTGTTTTAGGTCCCTATCGATGATGTGGCATTATCTCAACCATTAGTTAAATGATAGCATGACACTATTTCAACATATACCAACAGTTGAGATGATGTCACATCATCAGTAGGGAAACAAAATAAAAAAATATATATATTATAGGGACCAAAAACATAGCAAAATTTTTATAAGGACCCAAAGTTAAAAAAAGATATTTTATAGGGATCCAAAACCTATTTAAGTCGTAAATATATGATAATAAATAAAATTTATGTGAAAAATTTATATATAAAAATGTTTCGCAATAATTATTAATCAGACTATTGATTTAGTGGTTATTCTAGCATTTGAAAACTAAAAAGGTATAAGTTTGAATCCTAGCTTTGCCCAAATTTACTTAACTTTTTTATTTAAATTAACTAATTAGACAAAAGGATAACTTAGGAATAAAAAAGGGTAATTATGTCATTAGTAAAAAAATTAACTAATTAATTTTAATTAAATAATTAATAATTACAATAAAAAAAAAAAATCAATGTCAAACTTAATGGTCAACGCCTCTAAATTGACAGTTGAATCAAAAGTGCTTGATTTTTAAACTAGAGAAATCAAAATTACAAATTTAGAAAAGTAGGGGATCAAAACTGTCATTAAATAAAAAAAAATTAATATTTAGAAGCTCTTGGAAAGGTATGAATGACTCTTGCTGTAACTTTTTTTTGTAACAATACTCATGTATAGTGACTAAAGAATTTGATAGACTGATTTACTTAACTATAAGCCACTCATATAGCACATCACGTGAAGTAATGGTGTCCTTATTGTGTGTGGATATTTGTACATAAAACAATTTTGTTGTGAAAGATTTATTAATTTATTTTGGATAATATTATGCATTTTTTAGTTTTCATACTTCTATAGTATTTTTTTAATATTTAATCAATAATTATTGTTGTAGTTTAGAAGACTTATGTTATATACAATTAATCAAACTTAAAAGTTTTTTTAAATAATTAAAAAAATTAACACATCCTTCTTATTTATAAAAAAATAAAATATATATCTTCCAGTGAGATGCAAGGATATAGATACTAGTTAATAACATCAGAAAATAGAATTTCAATACAATCTACCTATTGCATACACTCACACTAGTTTCAATTAGAGGATAAAAGAGATTAATAAGCTTTCCTTACTTAAAACAAATTGAGAATCAACTTTTTAGAGAAAAATGAAAATGGAACAAGCTTGATAGCCAAATGCGAAGATTCTCTTTTATTCCACTAGTTATGCTACACCTTATAGTAAAGCACAAAAGTCCAAACACTTCTAATTTCAGAATCTCAAACCCTAGCCTAGGATTTTTCAAACAAAATCCCTCTAAGGAGAGAAAAAACGAAATTTAAAACAATAAGGTTTAGAGGAACACATCAAATCAAGGGAAAGGGATGGGTTTTTGCCAAAAGTGTTGATTTTCACCACTTCGAGCTCTCTAGGGTGGTTCATTCGTGTAGGAAAAAAGAGAAAGTAAGGAAAAGTGAAATGATAGGAGAGGCTGTTTCTATTTTGCTACTAAGGAGAGTCACCAATATTCTAGAAAACTTATTATTCTAAAAAAAAAATTAATTTTAAATCTCGTGCGTTACATGTCAATATATTTTTTCCACTTTGTTTCAATGTTAACAACATAATATATAATAACCCCAACTGCATCGACACTGAAAATGCGACACCGGAGTTTGTTGTTGGGGAGGTTGACGCGGCCAAGGTTGCTGAGGAACGCGACGGGGTTGCTAGAGTTGGCATTGATCCTCGCTTGCAACTTAACTAACTAATTAATTAATCTTGTCAAGTGTGGCTTTTGATGTGAACTTTGTAATGTGAAAGTTGTTTTTCTCCCTACATAAATTGCATACTTTTTCCTTTTGTATATGACTTTTTTCATTAGTTAGTGCAGTTTCAATTGATATATTATTGCAGAACACATAGCGACGTAAACAGAACGATGGGAATAGGATGCTCTGTTTCCTTCCTAATTCCTAATCACTACTATAATAATAAATCATCTTCAGTGTCCTCCTGCCCCCTATTGATAATACTTTCTTTCAACTTAAGAGTAAAATTGGATGAGATGAAGTAATTGCAGGTTGTCCAAAAGGATGCTCCTTCACGTATGACTCAACATCACGCGCCTTAGCAAGACCTTTAAGAAACAAACATAGCTTCCCCTTTGGATCTGCAAACAACCACAATAACATATACTATAAGACCATCTTTAGTGGCAGTTGTTGAGGTGAGTTCTTGAGGTTAACAATTGTTATTCTAAGAATCCTCACTAGAGAGCTCCTCAAGGAGAAAAAAAAATAAACAATAAGTAACGAAAAATAGATCTTCTCACGTAATGTTTTGTCAGCAGCATTATGCAGCTTATAAGATTCCGGGAATATTGCTGTATTAGCCTGTATTTAAAATAAACAAAATAATTATTAAAAGTAAATTGAAAAACTAAAAAGCATATAAAAAAGCTTATTTTACTTACAAGATTGAGGAAGGCCTTGTATGGTTTGTCATCCATCAACAGAGTATTTGAAGCAGAAAATGGACCTCCTTTCTTAATATTTATCCATACTGTATTCAGGTCCTTGAGAAACAGAGGCTTTCTACGATTCTCTTTCGAACTGAACACAGATTTAGTACATCTATCTTGACCCTTAACAATTTTATGATCCACCCATCAGCAAAATTACAATACCAACACTAATTTACACACAAAAAAACTTACCCAAGCAAATAACAGTTTATGTCTTAGTGCCCCAATAGCATAGCTTAAGGCAGGATCCATATTATGCCTGTTTCCATAGTAAAATTGTATAAGTGATACACTGATACATATTAAGATTGTAGCATCTGATCATTTTCGTCAACCAAGCGATCGTCAATCTACCAAAGATCGACTATCTTAAAGGAATGAACTTAGTCTCTTCGCACTTTCCACTCAAGGCTAGAGGAGCTGTATATCGTCTTATCATTTTCATCGACCAGACGATTGTCAATCTACCAAAGGCCAATGGCCTCAAAGGAATAAGTTTAGCCTCTTCGCACTCAAGGCTAGAGGAGCTATATACCGTTCGATCATTTTGACATCAAACGATCGACGATTTATCAAATGCCGAATAATTTGGAAATGTGAAAAGATAAAGATATTATCTTTATCTTAGGAAGTAAGAGAATAATCTTATAGAATAAATGTAAAAAAATAAAGATATTATATCTTTATCTTTTAGATTAATTTGTTATTTTAAGTATGATAAAATCATATCTTTGTGTCTAAGATAAAGGATAAAGATATGATCATTTTCTATATAAATGAAATTTGACCTTGAAGTCAGGCAGATTTGGACTCTCAAATTCCACTCTCATGCTCTAGCTAGTCTTTCAAACACCCTAGAATTTCTAGACTAGAACATTGGTGCCCACCGTGGGGCTCGATAAACTTCGATCCCTACACCACATATCTAAAAATCAAGGAGAATGACGAGCTCAAGCCCAAATCAACTCCCTCGAAAGGAGCGAGGGAAAAAACCCCCTCCGCCCTACAAGAACTCATAGAGACCGTGCAACAATTGAAGCAAGCAGTGGAAGACTCTAGAAGAAGAGCCAACAAAGTCAAAGTAAAACAAAATGTCCTAAAACAACAGTTGGAAACGATGAAACATGGTGAGGATACCTCAACTGAACTCTAGGGAGACTTCCAGTAGTTCTCAAAGAACTCATGGAACTCTGAAAACCTCCAATTCTACTACAGCTAAGTCCTAAAACACTTAGCCATTTTTCAGGTATTTACATTCTTAGTTCATTCATAGAATAGAGGGGGCCGGCCTCATACCTAGGTTCTATTTCTACATGTATTCATCATGTATCATTTGCTTTTCATCAATAAAATGAAGTTTACCTTTGCCAAATGCTTAATTACATTAAATAACTAAAACTGTAAGCACACAATAAAATGTAAGCACACAATAAAATGTAAGTAATCAAAGACAACTCGAATACCATCAAATTCAACTCGGATACCACCAAATTCGACTCGGAAAAATATGACTTTACGAATATCAACTCAAAAAAATATGGCTTTACATATATCGACTCGAAAAAATACAACTTACGCATATCGACTCGAAAAAATACAGCTTACTTATATCGACTCAAAAAAATACGATTTTACGTATATTGACTCGAAAAAAATACAGTTTACGTATCAATTCGAAAAAAATACGACTTTAAGTATATCAACTCGAAAAAAATACAGTTTACATATATTGACTTGGAAAAATACGACTTTACATATATTGACTCGAAAAAATACGATTTTACGTATAGCGACTCAAAAAAATATGGTCTACGAATAGGGAAAGCATGCATACAGAAAATCCTTCTCAGAACATTTAAAGTTTTCGTTAAGTTAATACACTCGGATTACAAACCCTTTCTGACACTTATATTATTTTGAAATAGATATCTATTATAACTAACATACAGGACACTCGGAACATACCCAAATAGAAACTTGAAAATGAAAAGGAATAAAAAGGGAACGGTCATACAACATTTACAAAATATATGATGAAAAGGAAAAGACTAAGTATTTATATTATCAACTTTGACTTCAATCTCCTCCTTCTCGACAACAACATCTTGCTTGTCGTCGGCTTCCTCCTCCTCAACCTTGACAATGAACCCACCCTGAACCACTTTGAAAGGACCCATGGTGGAGAGATTGGCTTTGGGCAAAGGTACTCGAATCTGGTCAACAATTGAATTGAACCCTAACAAAAACTACTCGACACGAGAGCAGTCTTCAAGCCCTCGAGGTCAGTCGCTAATTGATCAACTTGCCCAATAACTAATTTGACCCAAGTTTCTAATGCACTCGATTTGTCAACCACTAAGTCGTGCTCTTCCTCGATCTCCCACACTTCATAAGAGCCAAGTGTGTGGTCCAAACACGCCCAACCTCGAAAGCCCATGAGTTAAAAGACCAACTAGTATGTGACACGTGGCATCAAGGAAAAGAAATGAAACTTCTCGAAGAAGCCAAAGCAACACATGAACGTCTCACTCGGCATATAATCGATCATACAATGACCAATTGGTCAATCAACCCAAGCGATTAAATTTAGCCTCTTCACGCTTCGCACTCAAAGCTAGAGGAATTGTGTACCCTCCGATCATTTTCGCCGATCAAATAATTGTCAATCTACCAAAGGTTGACTATCTCAAAGGAATGAACTTATTCTCTTCGCGCTTCGTGCTCAAGGCTAGAGAAGTTGTGTACTGTCTAATCATTTTCATCGACTGGACGATTGTCAATCTACCAAAGGCTGACGACCTCACAGGAATAAGTTTAGTCTCTTCATGCTTCGCGCTCAAGGCTAAAAGAGTTGTATACCGTTCGATCATTTTGGCAATCGGACGATCGACAATCTATCAAATGCCGAATAATCCGAGAATGTGAAAAGATAAAGATATTATCTTTATTTTAGGAAGCGAGAGAATAATCTTATAGAATAAATGTGAAAATATAAAGATATTATCTTTATCTTTTAGATTAATTTGTTATTTTATGTATGATAAAGTCTTTATCTCTAAGATAAATGATAAAGATATGAACGCTTTCTATATAAATGAAATTTGACTTTGGAGTTAGGTAGATTTGGACTCTCAAATACTACTCTCATATTCTGACTAGTCTTTCGAACACCCCAAAATTTCTAGATTAGAACGATGAAAGAATTAACCTAAAAAATATAAAAATAATGAGCCACTTACTCCTCCGCAGAAGACCAAATTCCAACCTCAAATCTTTCCCCGGCAGAACTTCATAAATTCTTGACTATAGGGCCTCTTAAAAACTACATCATCACTCCCCGAATACATAGTTACATTTGTTGTTACAGATAATAAAAACAGCTTCGAGATTTGTAATAAAATACATAAACTATTTTATCTTGTAATAAACTATAAAAGTGAAAATTGAGGGCACGTTTAAATTTGTGCATTGAGTACATACCAGTATATTTTCTATAGTTGCCATCTCCATGACGACGCTTTGGGGATATCTTTCGTGTGAATGTGATTAAGATGAACTCTGTTGCACAGGAACCCATTAATGTTCATAACTAACAGCTTCTTTCGTGGTCCAAGACTAAGCTTTTCCAAAACAGTTCCCGAGTCCTTAGGTTTTCCAAAACAGTCACTCAACTTTACACACTTGTCCTTTCTTGCCATACACTGCAAACAAGATTTTCAAGTGTTTATATTTCCTTTGATGCTCCAACTGTGACATGTTTTGACACACTATTTAAAAATACTTTTATTATAGAAAAATAGGAAAAAATAATGAAATTAACTCCTTTATAGTTAACATTGTCTTCTCTAATAGTTAAGTTAACTTATAAAAGTCTCACATCTTTTAGATGAAGCTATATGAAAGAGAGTTTTCACTATTTGAGTATTGGAAAAGACACTATTAACTTCTAAAGAAGTTAATTTCATTTTTCTTCATATTTTTCTCTTCTAAAAATCCTTCTAGAATAGAATAGTGTCCAAACATGGACCTAGTATTATACACTGGTGAGAATAGGGGCGGACCTAGGTTTTCCATTGGGGGCCATGGCCCCCCGACTTTTTTTTTTTTACCATATACTTTATAAGGGTGCATTTAGTAATTAGAGAGGTGTGTTTAACAATTTTGTAGTGCATCTAGTATTTAGTATTTTTTTCTTTCTTTTTTTTTTTTTGCTTAGGTAGAATTGTAATATTTTATTAATATTATATTTTTTTTTAATTATTTGTTCTCTAAATTATCAAATCAATATCAATCTTTTTTTTAAAAAAAATTATTTAAATATTAAATTTTAATTATTATAGAATAAATTTTAAATTTAATTTTTTTAAATGATAAAATTAATAGTAATTTTATCTTCTTTTTTTTTTATAGAAATCTTATATGAAGATTATATTAATATTTTATTAAATTTAGTTATTATATAATTATTTTTATTTTTTTGATTTTTTTCTAAACTATAATCTGGATGTTATCTTTTCTTTTAATACTATAAAGTATCAAATTTTAATTATTATAAAATCAATTTTTAATTAACTTTTAAAATTATAAAATCAATAGTAATTTTATTTTATTTTGTAAATAAATATTATCTAAATATTATATTTGATTAATTTTATTATTATATATAATTAACTTTTTCTTGAGCTAAAACTTAATTGTCAAATTTTATTTATCTTGCAAGTAAATGAGTTGTTTTTGTTTCTCAAATTGCATATCAACACAAAACGTCATAGACAAAAGTTAAAGATATAATTGTATAAAATAAAAGTATTTCTAATTTTTATATTTCAAATTTCACAATTAGTATATTACATTCTTAAGCTAAAACTACAATTGTCAATATATTCATAGACGATTTTCATGACATTTAAAAAAAATGTTCCGTATTTTGATAGATTATTAATATAATTAATATTTTATATCAATTTATAAATATTTTATATACAATTGATTATATATATATATATATATATATATATATATATATATTTGGTTAGATAATTCATTTTTTCATAATTGGGTCCATCCTTGGGTGAGAACAGGGCTACTCGAATTCCAATATTCTTCTGTTCAATGACTATTACACTTTTATGTTGAGAATATACATTATACTTTTAGTTTAAAAAATTGGAAATTTCAAACCCGTCTTTGCCTTATTCATATTCTTCCTCTTGGAAATCTTAAACTACAAGTTACAACGCGCTTCTATGCAGATCGGGGTTAATTGTAAAGATGGAGTGGAACAATCTAGAGGTGGTGAATGGTGGAGGTAATGGTACTGGCAAAGACATTGGGGCAAATGAACAAACATGTGATATGCAGGAATAGGATCTTCTACAAGGAACAGCAGGAGGCAGAGTTGACAATGATGCTTAGCTAAGAAATTTTGTTAGGGTAGAATATGTTACCTCCTGGCGCATGGCTGTAGCTTCGCTCTAGGTGGAATCGCGACACTACTCTTCGGCTTCTTAAGGCGGTGATGATTGCTGAGGCTAACAGCATCGTTGGGTGTTTGGATGCTAGGGCTGGGCGCTGGGTCTGATCACAGCTTGTTACAGTGAGGGACCAGCTGCTGTAATATAAGAGGTTTAACTTATTTTATTTTATGAAATAATCATTTATTTTAATAGAATAAGTAATTTTTAATTTAATTTAAAATAGTAATAATTTTTGTTTTTTGCTTTTTCTTTTCACGTATGTTATTAAAAAAAATAACTTATTAAAAGATATTATTTATCAAAAAAATATTTTCTAATTTGTTGATTTTTATTTGATTAAGCTTTTATTCTTTTATCTTTTTCAATTCTTATTATTTAGATAATTTTAGTTGGTCAATTATATTTTTTCAAACGTTATTAATTATATCTTGTTATTTTATGATTGCAATTTGAAATATACAGCTCCTTGCTTATATTAATGTACATAGAATGCAAAAGGTGATACAACAAATAATTAGTTTCTCTTTATTACTTAATAAAATATTAGTGTGTATTCATGCATTGCATGTTAATATATTTGTCCTAATAATTTAGATGTTAATATGATTTTAAGTAAATTTTTTTTCCCAATAAGTTAAATATAAAATTTTCTACTTATATTTGAAAAAAAAAAGTGTTATTTCCTGTGAATTTTATTTGCATATGATAATTTCTAAAATTACACAAGGATGTTTGTGCGATTTACTTATTTTTTTAATTCAGATAAAAAGGAAATGAACAATAATTTACTATTATTATAGCCATGAGTTTCAAAAATTATTTTCACCCTAATAGTTTCAATGTTAATGCATTACATGATTTCAAGTAAATTGCTCTTTGCGGTGAGTTAAGTGTAATTTTTTCTATTTCATTTCACAAAAATATGTTATTCCTTATGAATTTACTTTTCATACAGTTTCAAGAAATAACAAAGTATGTTGGTGTAATTCATTTTTTTATCTGTGAAAAAAATAAATAAACAATTATGTATTTAAAAATTGATTATAAATATTAATTTTATTATATAAAAATATATTAAAAAAATATTATCATTATAGCACTGAATTAAGAAAAATATTTTCATCCTAACTAATAATTTATATGCTAATATGATTTCAAATAAATTGTTCTTACTTGGGAGTTTAGTGTAAATTTTCTTACATTTGTATCAAGAAAATATTATTCATTGTAAATTTAATTTTCATATAGTTGTAAAAAATAACAAATGATATTTGTGTAATTTACTTATTCTTTTATTTTTTTTTAACGTCATGTGAAACAAAAATGAACAATAATTTATTTAAAAACTAGTTTAGTGACTAGTGCAATGTATGAGATCCACAAGTATCCTGACACCATGCACAATGGTAAAAGAATCTGGTGCCTGAGTATAAAGCTATTTAATTTATTTATCCGTTTGGTATCATTGGTCTATTTGACGAGAGACTTGGTCGGTCTGGTTATTGGACTTTGTCTGTTTTGACACGCATTAATCTGATAATTAAGTAATGCGTTAGAAATTAACTTATTTTTAACTTATAAGTTATTTTAAGTTAAATTAAAAATAAGAGTTTAAAAAAATAAATAAAAAATTATTTGTTAATATTTTTTTTTAACTTAAAAGCTCCTGTTAAAATATAAAATATCTTGGGTTCGACTCCCCCCGCTAACAAAAATTAACAAACTAATCATTCAAATTTTCTAATAAAAAAATACTAATTATTCTAAAATTTGGCAAAGTAGTTCTGCGTGACTTATTATAAAGTTCTTTATTTTTAATTTTTCTTTATTAAAAATAAGTAACTTTTATTTTAATAAGGTTTTACTAATTGATGTTTACCTCAACTTTTATTTAAAAGTAACTTATAAGTTAAAAATAAACTGAGCTAAATAGTACCTAAGTATTTCATTGAAATCAATTTTCAAATCAAACGATTAGGTATCAAATATTATCAAATCATCTAATTCTAACAAAAGGCGTGACTTCTTGGTTTTCGTTTTCATACTTAGTGGGCTTTGGTTTGGTTCCTCCACTTGTATTTCCATTTGATTTTTCTTCTTTTTTCAATAATTGTGATAAAGCATATTTAATCATAATCTAATGGTAAATTTGAGTTCCTTTGCCTAACTTCAAATTAATTATCATGCTCTTCTTTCTTCCTTTTTTTATTTTTCAATTTCTAAGTTTAATATATGATTCTCATTAAATTAGGAAATTGAATTCTGCATTAGGTTAAGATTGATTAATTCTAATTGTGATCGATTATTTGTATACCAATATGGCAATATGAATGCACTTAAATTTCAGATGAATCTGAAAATGCAATTGTATTCCCCATTTTTATAAATATATGTGAGGTAATCATCTCATAATTCATATGAGATTTTGGTATATGATGATCACTTCATCCTATCTTCATTGGAACAATGATTGTTTATCCATAAACATTGATCCTTTTGTTGTTTTTTCTCTCAATCTGTTTTTGTTTTCAATTGAATTGTTTTATGTTTGTTTTTAATTTTTGAAATCAAACCACCCTTATTCAAATTACACATCATGTGTTTGATAGGATGTGTCTTTGAAAAATGATTTGAGTTAGCTATTTATTTCAAATCTTAATTGGGAAATTTAATGAATTTGATAGTGACTCGATAGTGCTATAAAGGTGGTTGCAACGCAGGATTTTGTTTTGCTCAAAGGCCAACCTAATTGAGATGGGAGTATTATAATGTTGACTAGCCCCTATTCTATAAAAAAATAATATTTATGTCAAAGAAATATATTCATTTATATTTGGTCAAATGAGAGCTTGTAAATGATGTAGAAAAGATATGAAAACCACCCTACTTCCAAATAATTATCACCATATATAAAATTTTATTTTTATTTTGAGTTTTTATCTCTAACGTTGATATATGTTGGTAAGATCTATTAAGATTGTGTCACATCGTCACTTAATTAATAATAAGGACTGAAAACAAAAATAAAAATTTATCAGCAATTCATAACAACGAAAATTTTCATCAAGTACCTAAAACAAAATTTGGATATTTATCAGAGAGATAAAAATTGTTGAAGGATAATATTTATACATATAATTCACATGTGATCAATATTAACCATAATATTAATTTTGTAAAATTATATTCCCTTATTACTAACCACTTATAAAAAAAATTAATTACTCTTTTATAGGCAGACATTTGGATATGCATAACCAATGGGATGATTATATTTTTCTTAATAATTATAATTAATATATACATATAAGCCTATCCGCAAAAAATAGAGTTAAACATATTGATCTTAGTTAAAGAAGGGAAATACATTTGCATAGACGGGTATAAAAGAGGTTTAAATGAAGGAATGAGAGTCAAAATCTCACCAACCAGGCAACCACAGGCTAAAAGGGTACGAGTATGAATCAATAAATATTGAAAAATGAATTTAAATTAGTACATCTCTAAAAACTTAAAACTTTAAGAACAGAAAAGAGTTAAACGAGTCAGAGTCAATGTATACCACAAATATAGTGAGTTAAACATGTTGATCCTAACCCACTTCACTAATTCCCTTGACCAGTGGTTGGTGAAAGTATTAAAGTAGGGACTAGGTAGATACATTAATTTGCAGGTCCACGAAATAAATGAAACTATTACTTTTGCACGAATGCTTATGGTAAAAAAACCATAAAGTTGTTGCTATTTCTGAGTATCAACCAACCTTGAGTGAGTGCACTCCACACTTACATGGCTACTAAATTTCAGGTGAAGCCAATCCACTTTTTCAAGATCATAACCGCTAACAATCTTCATGAAGGAAAACTAGTAAGCACACACACTTCAATCCTGTCTTGTTAACCTTCTTTAGCTATATTCTGTCTTTCATAAAGTGTTTTAATTTTTATTTTTATTTTTTATCAGAAAATATTAGTTTGTTAGTTTTGTTAGAAATATCAGCAAGAGAGGGATTTGAACCACAACCTATCCTTGCCGCCCTTTTCCTTTCACTTTCACTTTTACTTTTTCTTCAACCACCCAACCGAAGTTATATCTTCTCGCCATAAAGTGTTTTATAGTTAACCTTCAATCCCACCAAAATTTGCTACACTGCATGAACAGATATATTAATAATTAACTGACTATAGTCGAATAGTACATTAATTAGGATTTAGTATTGATTTGTGTTTTTTGTTTGCTGGTTTTTTTGTTATTGATAACATATATAATAATGACTACAAGCATCAGAATTAGCAGCAAAATGATGTAAATCAAATTCATGAACGGCATTGCAGGCTAGTGGCCCATATAGTTTCCTTAAGAAGCATTTGATATTAGATTTTGATCTATATAATGACCCTTTATAGCTCAAGCCAAATTTAGTTCTGCTTACCTTACCTCATCCAATTGCTAGGTCTTCTAATAAAAATAGAAAAAAAGGCAGAGTAATTTCAATTTTAGAGGGATACAAAACTGTATAAAATTGATAGATTATAGCTATAATTAAAACAATATAACATCTTTCTGATGTGATTGACAGATGATCCCAAATAAGTTTGTGGAGAAACATGGAGAAGGCTTACCAAATTCTCTATTTCTTAAGACTCCAAATGGTACTGAGTGGAACTTGAAGTTGGAAAAGGGTGATGGTAAAATATGGTTTCAAAAGGGTTGAAAGAATTTGCAGAGTATCACTCTCTAGCTCATGGCCATCTTTTGGTTTTCAGATGCAATAGAACTTCCCATTTTCAGGTATACATCTTTGATTTGAGTGCCTTAGAGATAGACTACCCTTCCAAAGGAAGAGAATGTAAACCGTCCTCCAATGATCAAGGAAAAAAACCTCCAAATGAAGAAAATTTGGAACATCACAAACCAAGTCAAAAGAGAAAAGAGAACTCTTCATTGGAATTTCTTCAACCATATCAAATGAAAAGACATATGAGTGTGAATGTGGAGAACACCATGATATTGCCAAAGGAGGCTCAGCAGCATACTCAGACAAAGTGCAAAGGTATAAGGTTTCATGTGTCTTTAAGCATTTCATAAAAACTTTGCAAGTTAACACAGATTTTTAGCTTTGTTGGATTACTCTTTCTATGACTTGCATCTCAAGTAATACTAATGTCTAGTAAACCATTTGGAAAATGCAAACATTTAGTAGGTTTTAAAGTTCTACTTTTGCAGAAGAATCAAAGGCTACTGCTATCCAAGTTACAGCTCTTGATAGAGCAAGTTCTTTCAAATCTTGTAATCCCTTCTTCTTGGTTGTCATGCATCCATCATTCATTGATTCTCATGCTTGTCAATTGGTAAGCTGGAGAAAAAAGATTTGGCTTGTAACCATAAGATGGAAAACAAAATAACTGTTTCTCTTTTCAATGGCAGAATTTACCATCCAAGTTTTGTAGGAGTCACTTTGATATGCACAAGAAGCAGATACTTATCAACTTTCAGGTGTTGAGTGGGAGACTTTGGCCTGCAAAGTGCATGATCAATAAAGAAAAGACAAATAGAAGATTTAGAGTCTCATGGACTGCATTTGTCAAGGACAATAACTTGAAAGTTGGTGATGTTTGCACCTTTGAACTCATTCATAGAACTAAACTAACCTTCCTAGTTCACATCTTTAGAGAGACAGATACTTCAAATTGTTCAACGCTTCAAGGTAGAATTGATGTTTACTTTTCTATTCCAAACAATTCCTTATATGTCTAAGAAATATATTCATCTATCTTCTGCAGATCAATCTGGTCAAATGAGAGCAGCTTGTAAGGGACGTAGAAAAGAAATGAAAACCATCACTGCTTCCAAATAATTAAGCACTTTTTTTGAACACTACTACCAAATATATATTTGGCATATGTTGAATGAGTTTATTCTCTTTTCCTTAACACCTGAAAAGTTGGAAGCTACTTTGAAGTTAGAAGTTATTCTGTTTAGATATTGCTTCTAAACTTGTCCAATGCTGACATGTTGTTTTCTAATTCTATGTATTGGGTTATGCTATTTATGAAAGCTTGTTGAAATTAACAACTTTTGATCTCTATTTTTCATTTTTATTTGAAAAACTATGGAGACCAAAGTGCTTGTGGAATGAAATCACATGGGGGCAGGTTCAAGAAACGAAAGTCAACATAATCAACACAATGTTTCAAATATGACAGCACGGCACAGAATACTGTTAAGAACATGCTTCAGGACTGAAACATGTCCACGTTCTGATTATGTTATTTTTATTTGTTATTGCTTTCCTAGTCTTAAGGTGTCAGTTAGGAAGTTTTAGGTGCTTTGTTATCTCTGTTTACGTTCATGACTTATTTTTAGGAACATGCTGTTAGTGGGTAGTTATTCTTTAAGCTCTATAAATTGTAATGTTTTTGTTTTAAAAGATAAGTTTTTCCGTCTTCTCCTTCAATATATGCTTTTGTTCTCTGTTAAGCAAGTATTGTTTTTTATTTCCTCTTGAAAAATTTCCAACAATTGGTATCTAGAGCCCTTTTCTTATGGGACCTATAGAATGGATTCTGAAGCAAGTTTTTCCCAAGCAGCCCTTCCAGTTTTCAATGGGGAAAACTATGATCTTTGGGCTGTCAAAATGGAGGCTTACCTAGAGGCTTTGGATCTTTGGGAAACTATAGAAGAGGAGTATGAAGTCCTTTCGCTGCCGAAAAATCCCACCATGGCCCAGATCAAGAATCATAAGGAGAAAAAAACTCGAAAAGCAAAGGCAAAATCATTCCTTTTTGCTGGTGTCTCTACAACCATCTTTACTAGGATCATGACTCTCAAATCGGCAAAAAAAATTTGGGACTATCTAAAGGCAGAATATGCTGGAGATGAAAGAATTCGAAGCATGCAGGTGCTTAACTTAATGAGGGAATTTGAGCTTCAAAGGATGAAAGAGTCTGACACAATCAAGGAATACTCCAACAAATGTTGGGCATTGCCAACAAGATAAAGCTATTGGGTAGTGATTTTGTAGATTCCAGAATTGTTGAGAAAATTCTGGTAATGGTGCTAGAGAGGTACGAAGCATCTATTGCTTCGTTGGAGAACACAAATGATCTGTCTAAAATTACTTTTTCAGAAGTGCTACATGCCTTCCAAGCCCAAGAGCAGCGAAGATTGATGAGGGAAGATCATGCTGTTGAAGGTGCTCTTCTAGCCAAGAGCCAACAAGCAAAAAACTACAAGAAAAATCATCCAGTGAGCAGTCAAAGCAGTGCAAATAATTACAACAAAGGAAAGGGTGAAAAGAAAAGTTACCCACCATGTCAACATTGTGGCAAAATGGGTCATCCTCCATTTAGATGTTGGCAGAGACCTGGTGCTAAATGCATCAAGTGCAATCAAATGGGACATGAAGCAGTCATATGCAAGAGCAAAAATCAGCAGCAAGAGGAAGAAGCTAAAGTTGCTGATCAAGAGGAGGAGGAGGAGGATCAACTCTTTGTGGCCACGTGTTTTGCAAGCAGCGAAGAGAGTGAAAGTTGGCTGATTGACATGGTTGCACAAATCATATGACCAATGACAGAGAGCTTTTCAAAGATTTAAAGCCAACCAACATCACCAAAGTTAGAATAGGTAATGGTGATTATATTTCAGTTAAAGGAAAGGGGACTATTGCAATAGCAAGCGGCTCAGGTACAAAGTTTATTCCTAATGTCCTTTTTGTACCTGAAATTCAACAAAATCTGTTGAGTGTTGGCCAATTGATTGAAAGAGGCTTCAAAGTTGCTTTTGAAGACAATTTTTGCCTGATTAGAGATGCAACTAGTCAGGATATCTTTAAAATCAAAATGAAAGGAAAAAGTTTTGCTCTAAATCCGTTGGAGGAAGAGCAAGTTGCTTTTCCAATCAAAGAAAACATCACAGAAGTTTGGCACAAAAGGCTCGGGCATTATCACCACCAAGGGCTGCTGCAAATGAAGTCCAAGAAAATGGCAACTGATTTTCCAGAACTTGATGATCACATACCAACATGCAAGGCGTGTCTATTTGGAAAGCAAAAAAGGAAGGTATTTCCGAAGTCAGCAAAAAGAACCACTTGTAAGCTGTAGTTAGTCCACACAGATATATCTAGACCTCAAAAAACTCCTTCATTAGTAGGTAATCGATATTATGCTGCTTTTATTGATGATTTCACAAGAATGTGTTGGATTTTTTTCTTAAAATTCAAGTCAGAAGTGGCTGGAGCTTTTTGGAAGTTCAAAAAGGCAGTAGAAAATCAAAGTGGCAAGCAAATTCAGATTCTAAGATCTGATAATGGCAAGGAGTACACCTCAGAAAAATTCAATCAGTTTTGTGAGGAAGCTAGCATTGAGCATCAGCTAACCACTCCCTATACTCCACAACAGAATGGGGTGAGTGAAAGGAGAAACAAATATATCCTAGAGATGACTAGGTGCATGTTGCATGAAAAAAATCTACCCAAGAAGTTTTGGGCAAAAGCAGCTCATACGACTGTTTTCTTGCAAAACATACTCCTCTCAAAAGTAGTTAAGGATCAGACATCATATGAGGCTTGGTATGGTTATAAACCATCTCTAAATTTTCTCAAAATATTTGGATGTTTGTGTTTTACTCATGTTCCATAGAGCAAGCGTGACAAGCTTGATAAAAGAGCATCACCAGGCATTTTTATAGGCTATAGCACTGTTAGCAAAGCCTATAAAATTTTTCAGCCACAAACTGGAAGCATTGTTGTTAGCAGAGATGTTCACTTCGTAGAAGATGAAGAGTGGAACTGGGATGAGGTAAAGAAGAAGGATCAAACTGTGGCAGACCTACAGCTTAAGTCTCTTGCTTCAAGAACCAAAGAAGAAGAGGATTGGCAGAGTGAATTGGTAGATGATGCCCTTGCAAGAGGAACTAGATCACTCTTTGATATTTATGAGAGGTGCAATATTGCCGTTTGTGAACCTACAGATTTTGGAGCAGCAAAGAAAGATCAAAATTGGATGGCTGCAATGAAGGAGGAATTGTCTATGATTGAGAAAAACAGAACATGGGAATTGGTTGATTGACCCCAAGATAGGAAGGTGATTGGAGTCAAATGGGTATACAGAACCAAGCTAAATGCTGATGGTTCTATCAACAAACACAAGGCAAGACTTGTTGTGAAAGGCTATGCTCAAATCTTTGGCGTGAATTACTCAGACATCTTCGCACCAGAGTTGCTCGTTTGGACACCATAAGGATTTTGCTTGTTGTAGCTACTCAAATGAATTGGAAAGTGTATCAACTTGATGTAAAATTAGCATTTTTAAATGGTGTTTTACATGAAGAAATTTACATTGAACAGCCTGAAGGTTTTGTGAAAAATGAAGAAAAGGACAAGGTGTATCTTCTCAAAAAGGCTCTTTATGGGCTGAAACAAGCTCCATGAGCTTGGTACAGCAAGATAGATGACCATTTGCTGAGCATTGGTTTTAAAAAAACCTTGTCTGAAGCCACTCTTTATGTTAAACATCAGAGCAATGAAGTTCTGATGATTTCACTTTATGTTGATGATCTTTTGGTGACAGGAAATAATGCAGGGATGATTCAGGAATTCAAACAAGAAATGATGAAGGTTTTTGAGATGACAGATCTCGGATTAATGACCTTCTTTCTTCGAATGGAAATTAAGTAGGCTGAGTATGAAGTCTTCATCTGCCAGAAGAAGTATGTCAAGGAAATTTTGAAGAAGTTTAAGTTTCAAGAATGCAAGGAAGTAAGCACTCCTATGAATCAAAAAGGAGAAGTCATGTGTAAGGAAGATGGAGCTGATAAAGGCGATGAGGGATACTTGAAGTTTGATTGGTTGCTTGATGTATCTTATTGCAACACGTCCCGATATTTTAAATGTTGTAAGCATTTTGTCCAAGTTTATGCACTGTGCAAGCGAATTACATCTCAGAGCTGCTAAGAGAATAATTCGATATGTCAAAGGCCAAGTGATTTTGGTGTTAAGTTCACATGGAGCAAAGAATTTAAGCTGATGGGTTTCTTTGACAAAGGTATCGGGAGGTTCCATTGATGATATGAGAAGTACATCAAGCTACTGTTTTACTCTTGGATCTAGTGTTTTCTCATGAAGCTCGAAGAAGCAAGAGATCGTGGCTCAATCCACTGCCTGAGGCAGAATTTATTGCCGCAACAGCTGCCAAATCAAGCTTTGTGGCTGAGGAAGATTTTAATGGATCTAAATCTGGAGCAGAAAGAAAGCACCAAGATTTTTGTTGACAGTCAAGCTGCTATTGCTATCTCCCATAATCTTGTGTTTCATGGAAAAACCAAGCATTTCAACATAAAGTTGTTTTTCTTAAGAGAAGTGCAGAAAGAAGGACTTGTGACTTTGGTTTATTGCAAGTCTGAAAATCAGCTGGCAGATTTGCTTACAAAGCCACTCTCAGTTAGTAGGTTCGAGTTTCTAAGGAAAAAAATTGGAGTTTACAGCTCCTAAAGCAAGGAGGAGTGTTAAGAACATGCTTCAGGACTGAAACATGTCCACGTTCTAATTATATTATTTTTATTTGTTATTGCTTTCCTAGTCTTAAGGTGTCAGTTAGGAAGTTTTAGGTGCTTTGTTATCTCTGTTTACGTTCATGGCTTATTTTTAGGAACATGCTGTTAGTGAGTAATTATTCTTTAAGCTCTATAAATTGTAATGTTTTTGGTTTAAAAGATAAGTTTTTCCGTCTTCTCCTTCGATATATGCTTTTGTTCTCTGTTAAGCAAGTATTGTTTTTTATTTTCTCTTGAAAAATTTCCAACAAATACTAACAGAAAAACATTATCATAAAGGTGTTTAATTAGAAAAATTGAATTATAGTGCGCTTTCGAAATCTTAATTTGAAAAGTGTGATTTTTTTTTTCTAGGAAGTCGATTCTTGTTGGTTTAAAGAATTTAACTATCTACTAATTTTGCTGAACTTTGTTAGTTTTACTAGTTGTGCTGCACTTTGTTGGTTGGTGTAACATGCACAACAAAAGTTGAGAGTTGATCTATGTTTTTTTTCTAGGTAAGAGATCATGGATAAACCTACTTTGTCATAGAATAATTTCATTTATGATGCATGATAGTCATTAATCCAATTTTTTTTTATTCTTCTGTTATATATAGATCGTTCGTTTCATATGCAAAGGCAACGAGACTCAGAAGCTGGAGAGTTGATACATGATTTTACTACTTCCCAAATTCACAATATTATGAGCAAATGTGAATTTTTTTTTTCCAATAAGTCATACCCTGGTTTAGAAACTAAAAATTGTTTTTAAAAAGTGAATTAAAATGATGTTTTTAAAAACTGTTTTGTAAAACTATTCTTTAATTATGATTTTTAAATGTAAAAAACAAAAATAAATCTTTTGAATATTGTCTTAGTGGTGATGATGATAAGTTTTAGATATTTTAGAACGTAATAAAATAAATTTTTTAAATATTTGGTAAATTTTTTTTTTTAATTTTGAATGCCCTAAAGAAGAGAAATAGAGTGATCAAGTAAGGTAAGTATATATATAGGGGGCGACTTGTATGAGAACTGTATTTTTATGTGAGAATGAGAATAGACATTCTTATCTATTGGATTAAATTATACGATAAGGATTAACGCAGTCTTTTAAAAATTAACATGCACCTACTTCATTTAATCTCTCTACATCCAAAATTAAAAAAAAAAAAAACATTGTTTCACTCTCCTTCTCATAAAGTTGTTTCATAATAGTTTTAAACCCTACACCCAATGCCCTAAACCCTTAAACAAACATTTCACCTCTCGTGACAAAGGTGTTTGTGTCGAAAAAGTATTTAAGCAATATTTATCCATTGTTATCCCTTTTTTACTAACTTTCCTACACTAAAACCAACCCGCACCTGCGTAGCTTCTATAAAAGTTTTCTTCTTCTATCAAAGTATTAAATACCTTTTCAAGAATAGGTTTGATTTCTTCGTCACACTTTGGAATTCATATTGTTGGAAAAAATTTTCTTGTATTGAAAAAACACCCTTGTCAAGACAGGTGAAACAATGTTTGATCAAGGTTTGGGTTTAAGGCTACTATGAAATTTTATGAGAGGGAGAGCTAAACAATGTTTTTTTTTAAAAAAAATTTTGGATGCAGTAAAGTAAAGAGGGGACGGAGAATTTTTTTTTTTTTTTTTAATTTTAGATGTAGAGAAATCAAATGAATTAATTTTTAAAAGACTGCGTTAATCTTTACCGTCGAATTTAATTTAAGAATGTCTATTTTCATTCTCACATAAAAATGCATTTCTCAAAATCATCCCCTCTCTCTCTCTTGTATATATAATTTAAATATGTTTTTCATATAATATAATCTATATATTGATTTTACTACCTAAAAAGTAAGTCTGGATCTGTTATGATGAAGTGACAGGCCACTTAACAGACACTGATTGACGATACATTAAAATCAAACAAAAAAATATTTCAGGTCGTAAAATAAAAAAAAAAAAAAGTTTAACTAGTAAAATAAAATAGGCTATTACAGTATAAGTATGAAAACATAATTTAACCTGTATATTTTACAAAGCACAGGACTTTTCTGGCGTTGAACCAGGATGGCAATTTCAAAAACTACTTGCATATCTCTTATTCCATTCATAAGTCATAACCACAATAAAAGCTATACATGAGAGAATCATGTTAGATGACCAAATAGGGGGGGAAACATTATTTCTACAAAAAGGCTCCACCATCTCTTTTCCTATTCAATCATTATTAAGAGTCGTAGCTACACCAGAATTAAAGTATTACACACATTACAGTACCTTTGATCCTTAAAAGCTGTTTGTTCACCACTGTCATAAGGGAAAACTAAAAGGATGTTGGTGTCTATACAGCCTATGCATACAACAAGTTACATATCCTACACATCAAACCGATATGAGAAATATTACCTCTTAAAGCCAGGCTCAGAAATGAGACAAATAAATTGATCCTCGAATAAAGACAGTCCACTAAATGGAAATGGCATATATCATAAACCTACCCTGATTACTAGCTAAATAATTGCTAGTATTCATGCGTTGTTTAGGAAGAAGATTCAACCATTTTGGTCACATCCTCCAAAAGCCCTTTCATCTCACTCTCTAATTTTGTCTTGATATCAGGTGATTTAGCATCTGATGCTTCTAGCATTGAGGTCAGACTCTGAAGTTTCTGCTTTATGTAGTTCAATTTGGATGCTTCACTACCTGTTGACAGTGAAGCAGATGGCTTGGCTGCAGTCTTGTCTTTCTTTTTCGTTGAAGATGCTTTAGACTTAGATGTTTCAGATTTGGAACCAGCAGACGGATACTGGAGTCTGAAAGTGGCTTCGGAAGAGCCAAAGGGGTTCGTGATCTGTGAATGGCTTAAGGCCTTTTCAGCATCAGAGGCTTTCAGGAAGAACACACGGGCAGAGTAATCACCAGAGAGTATAGCCGTTTCTGATTCATTCAGAACTCCAAACTTACTATACAGTGTGATAAGATCTGATTTTGAAGGCAGAGAGGATCCTGGCCCAAATGAGACAAAAAGAGCAGCACCCGAAGCATTTTTATCAGTCCTCTTCTTGCCAGTCTTGCCTGTTTCAGCAGATTGCTTCTCTTTAGGCAAACATGAAGTTGTCTCATTCTTTCTTCTTCTCTTCTTTGGCTCTGAATCATTATCAGCTGACATATGATCAGATTGTATATTATGTTTCCTCAATACCCCAAGATCAGATTCTGGCTTCTTTCTCTTCTTGCTAGGTTTATGCTTCTTGTATATTTTGTAGTAGGATCCTTGGCGAAATAACGAGCTTCTGTAGATAAAAATAAAGTCCACAATTCTTTCTAGAAAATAGATATCTGTAGGAGTTTGTGGATTAATAGCTGCATGACGGACTTCAGACAGAACTTCACCTGATGGAACCTGGATTTTCGTTGCATCAATACTCTTATTCTCATCATATTCTGGTGTTCGGTAATTTGAGCTATCTGGAAGGTCCTGTTCAATGACAAGTTCCTTCCTAATATTCTCCTGAAATGGCTCATCATTCAACTTTGCAGGTAAGGGTGACTTGAGAAGTTGGTCAGAAGCTCTGGTCACTGGCTCTGATAGCTGATCTTTGCCAGAAACTTTAGGGAATTCTGCTTCTGTCTCTCCTTTCCTCTGCTCTCTGATTGGAATAGTGAAAGGAGGAGACAAGTACTTGCTTTTCTTCCTTTCTCTTGACAAAGAACCCTTCTCATTTTTTCCTTTGGCCTTCCCTTCTTGATCAGTTTCCTTTTTGTTCCCACTACTAGTGTTTCCAATACCAAAGGTTTTTTTCTTCTTTTTCAACTGTGCCAGTGTTCCATTCTCACTGTGCTCTTTGCCCCATCTACCACCATCATTTTCAGCACCTGCCACATTTCTATCAGTACTTGGGAACAACCCTTTTCTCTTCTGCACAGATTTAGTTGTCATTGTATCCTCACTGCCTTTTCTCTTCCTTCTAACAGTCACTTTTTCAGTTGCCTCTGCTTCCTTATTTTTGGTATTGACATCTTTGCCCTCTCCCATAATTTCAGCAATGCTTTTCTGCTTAATCCTATGATTCAACCTATTTCCTGAAATCCCATGTGAAAGACTCAATTCACCAGATTTTGGGCTCATTGGGATGGTAGAGTAGTCCTCTTCAAATGGCCCATGTGCAGGTGCTTCCACTGCACCCTCACTGCTGCCTACATTCACTGTTCTATCCCTATAACTATCTTCAAGTCCAGGAACCGGCTGGGGCGCCGCATACGTTGGTAATCTATAACCTCCTCTGGATAGATAAAAGGCTGAAAGCCGAGCCTTCAATATTTCCAGCTCCAGAATATTAGCAATGGTAATAATTTCGGAAAATTGTTTCACCCGAGAAAGTAATTCTGCTGGATCAATCAGAACATCAGAAAGTTTCTCTATACCGTTTTCAGGTATAAGAATTCCCTCCTTGACTCCTGAATTGGATGCCAGTGGCCAAATGAATTCAGAGCTAGTTTTATCCTCAGCACATGAAGAACTACTCATCTTCAAATTCAAAAGCCTTCCAACCTCACTTACAGCTCCCTGTACAGCATTGACAAACGCCCGGGAGCTACTCTGCTTCACCATATCCTCAAAGTTCTCCTCAAACGGCTTCAATTGAGATGGATGGCACCAAGCAAAGGTTCCATCCCCAAAGTAAGCCACAAGTAGTCTATTCTTTTGCCTCAGCTTCAAAGCAAAATCAGAAGCATCAGAAGGGTCATAAATCCTGCCTGGCCACCAGGGATGACTCTTAATTTTCCCCCAAACAAAACCACCCACAGAAAACCCACCACATCCTTCATCACCCAAAAAATCTTCCATTTCCACATCCATGTTTTCACTTGTATCAGCAATTGAAACATCATCTACAGTCACACTTTTCCCATTTTGATCATCACCCTCGATTTTCTTCCCATCCATTTCAACCTCAACAGAGTTCAACTTCCCAGCACTATCACTCTCACCACCATAAGAAAACATCAAATTCCTACCACTCTCTCTCATTTTCATCAAAGAGGAGACCCCATTCATCTCAGAATCAGCCAAACCTTGACATCCATCATCCTCAACCTTGGTCTCAGAGACCACCCTGCTCTTCTTCCCCACTTCAACAACCACACCATCACCCGAACCTTGGTTCCCATGACCAGAGAAACCAACCACGTTTTCTGAAGCCCCATTTTTCAAAGCACACAGAGCTTCCCTGAGCTCATTCTTATCATTCTCTGGAGAAGGTGATGAACACCCACCAGATGGGTCCTTTGATCGTGCCTCCACCGTACCCATCGAACAAGAAAAAAATTAAATCTTCTTTCTCGATAAAATCAACCTAGGCTGCAAGAAAAGGTAAGAAAATCAACATATCCTAGGGTTTTTTTGTTTAGGTTCCATGAATGGATGAATGAAAACGTAAGTAAAAAATAAATAAAGATAATCGGAATATAGGGATTTAAAATAATAACCATTAATTAAAAAATTGACACTGATATAATAAAGTTTTATATATGTGCAAAAAGGAATCAATGATCAGTGGACAAAACATAACATAATTCTAATTCTAAAGGAGGAAAATTGATGCAGCTAATACCTGCGAGAACCAAGAAAACTAGGGTTCCAGAGAAACTAACTTTATGTATGCCTTGAAGCAACCCTCAAATCAAAACATTGACTTGAGAATCTGATCGGATTGACATGCAAGAAGAAGAAGAATATGAATTTAATTTAGGATAACTCATAAATATTACTTTTTTTTACTAATTTTATTACTGTTACTATTATATTCATAATTTTATACGAGTAACATTAAAAGCAGAAGATGCAATCGCAGTCCAAGTCAGAGTCGCAGAGAGGGAGATAGAAAGCAATTTCTCGAACAATATGTCGTGAGATAACAATAACGTTTCATTTGCTCTTTTGATATTTTGTTGTTACAGACAGCTAAGGCGGTGGAAAGTGAAACTGAATCTGACTCGGCGATATTTTATATATATATTTTTTATTATTTAAAAGACTGCCTACTCGTTTTCCTTTCTTGCCGTATTTCTCAGATTTTCTTCAGAATTTGTGCCGTGTATTCTTTGATTTAAATTAAATTAAATAGATTTTAGGATGAATAAATATTAATTCATAAAATTGATGTAATAATATAACTATAATGACAAGTTTAATGGTGATCCATGGATCATATAAAAATAATTTTAGTCAATATAATTTATAATAAATTAATTAATTTTTATAAAATTATTTTAAAAATTATAAAAATAAAAAATTATTATTGAGTAGTAATATAAAATATAAAATAGTATATCACTATTTAGCTCTATAATGACTTCCTATTTTATTTTGTGTAATTTTTTTAAGTAACAATAACTACTTATAGAAAAACTATGACTAATTTTTCTAAATACAAGATTAAAAAAAAATATATTCATAACGCACCTTTTTGAACATATTTATTTTTGTTATAATTTATTAAAAATTATAAAATTGAGTAGTTTTTATATCAAATTTTTGAATATTACATTTTTCTTAATTTTTTAATTTTAAATAAATTTTAATTAATTAAAAAAATATATTAAAAAAAAATGTGTTTCACTACGTAACCATAATACTCACATTAATCATATTAAGGGATAATAACGTCATAGCTGCAAGAAATTAGTGAGCTGGTGGCGAATTGCGATGCTATTATGTACAAACAGCCCCAAAACTAAAATGAACAGAAATTACAGTGCTTGGATTGGAAAAAAAAAGGTTCCTAAAAAGAGGTTTGGTTGACACGTGTTTGTACCATTCATATGCAGACAGCACAGACGACTTTTATGTTATCTTTAGGCCAAATAAATTGTATTTTGTTTCTCTGTAATTCTTAATAAACGATTTTGATTTTTTTTTCTATTTTAGTTTACCTATTTGAGAAAATTATAATTTGTGTTTAATCTTTAATTTCCTATACATTTTTCTTTTATATTTTATATTTTAATTAATTGAATAACTTTTATTATATCTTAAGTGAATATTTTAGATTTAGGGTTCAATTATATCAAAATAAAAGAATAAAAAAAAATATAAAATTAAAGATAGTACTAAAATTATGAATTTTTAAAATAAGAAAATTAAAATCATAATAGAACCAATGTTAATATTTAGCCTTATCTTTAACCAATAAGCAGAGTAGACAATTTTGTACGGAAAAATTTTATTATTTTAATTTTTCAATATAATATTAAAAGTAAAGTTTCTATCGTAAAGTTACTAGTATTTCATCCAACTCTGCTCACGACAAATTTTGTTTTTTTTTAAATTTATATAAGTAAATATAAATTTACTTTCATTTCTTAAGTAGTATATTTAAATTATATTTTTTTTAATAAAATAGAATAATACATATAAAACATAAACTAATCATTCATTTTTTTTATGGCATGCTAAAAAAAAGAACAAAAATGTACTATTTGATTTTATATTGATTTTATATGAATTTAAAATTGAAATTATCATGTAATAGAGTTTTTAGATTATGGACTTGTCAACAAATTGGATGAATGGTTTGGCATGCTAAATAATAGTTTCATAATCTATAGAGGTTCGTAAATTCTATTTTTTTTTCATGAGAAATGATACAAATTTGTATAAATAACATAAACATTTGTAATGATAATGGAATATAATTATAATAAAGTCAAATTATACATTTCTAAAAATCTAAATAAATCTAGTATCAATTGCCAGATTGTAATTAGGATTTTTACATACAAATAAAATTACTTCTCCTTTTGCAAAACTATTATGATAACAACTAAATTTCCATCATGTTAAATTTGCAACTGAATTTTCTAATAACTTTACGATTGAAGAAATTTTAGATAACTTTCCATAAAAAAAAATGGCATAATTGTAATTTTGGTTTTTTACTTTTCTAAATTCACCATTTTAGTCCCCTATTTTTTCAAATGTTGCTTAATTACAGTAAAAAAAAATCTACATTAAATATAATAATCAACACCTTTAAATTGACGGATAAATAAAAAATGCTTGATTTTGAAAGTAGAAATCAAATGTTATGCTTTTAAAATAAGGGATCAAAATTGTGGATTTAAAAAAATAGGAAGACTAAAACTACAATTAAGTAAAAAAAAAAAACAATTGAAGAAATTTTAATAGCAAGTTACCCAATTTTGTACCAGAAAGGAAAGTAAAAACCTCACTCTCTAGAATAATTCATAGACCTGGTTGAAGGAACAAATGGAGGATAAAAAAAATGTTTAATTGGATTTTTTCAAAATTGTATTTAGAAAATTGAGTCACCCAAATATCTTAATAAAATTGTGTATTCAACATTCAAATTATATAAATATCACAAGTTAGACCAAATATCCATCAATCTTGGATCTTCGATATATTGATTATATATGTTATAATATATATTATCTTTATATTATCTTGGTAATTATTATCCTTATATTATCTTGATAGATATTATCTTTATATTATCTTGTTAGTTATTATTTTTCTTTATTTTTATATGATGTAATCAATTACTGAGGATTTCCTCAATATAAATAGAAATGAGGTGTGGCTTTCTCGCACACACATTCAGTAAATACATCATTCTAATATGCTATCAGAGCCTGGTTGAGGGAATCAGGGAAATCGTCTTCATTGTCGCCGGTGGACATCTCCGGTGGATCTTCTTTCCATGACCTCGCTTTGTCTCTTTGCTTCCCAGCGATCCTCACTTCCTCCCATGACAGGCGATCCTCTCTTCCTCCCTAGGTAAATTTTTTTTTCAAAGTGTCGTGAATACCGTACCTATGCGAAGTTGCTGTTCACCATTGCCAACCAATCTTTTTCTTCAATTTTTTTTTTCAAAGCGTCATGAATAATGCGTGAACAGTACCACACCTTTATGAAGCTGCTGTTCACCATTGCTGACCAATCTTTTTCAAAGCGTCGTGAATAGTGCGTGAACAGTACCACACCTCATCTCTATTTATATTGAGGAAACCCTCAGTAATTGATTACATTTAGGGTACGCCTCGTTCTGGCGAACCTTTCCACCCTCGTATTTGACATTTTTTTTGTGAAGTTCTCTCATGACCACGACTCCCACTCCTACAGTTCCTACCTATGACATGGTACATGAACAACTATTGCGTATCTCCACTCCGCATACTTTTGGACACCCATTCACGTCTACCAGGGATTCCTTTACCCTCGTCTCTCACTCCTCTCATCGTGGGGGTCGTGGTGGAAGACGTGGTAATGGTTCTGGACGTAGTATTCGTTGTACTTATTGCGGAATCTTTGGTCATATTGAAGCCAAATGTAGGATAAAACCTTGAGTGCAACCTCAATCAGTTAATGTGGCCACAATCACCCCTTCTGCTTTCGATATTACTATCTCTACTAAGGAATATAATGAGCTTCTTCAGCTTCAAGTAACCAACAAACCTGCATCACCTGTTACCGTTGTGGCTTAGTCTGGTAATCTTATGACTTTTATTTCTTAGTCCTCCTCTGTTGGACCTTGGATACTTGATTCCGATGCCTCTAATCACATGACTGGTAACCAATGCCTTTACTCTTCCTTAACCTTTTCAAACTCCTTGCCCTTTGTTACTCTCGCAGATGACTCCTAGATTAAAGTCTGAGACATCGGACAAACCCATCCCCTTCCTCAACTTTCTTTACACTCTGTCTTATTTGTTCCTGGTTGTTCTTTTAATTTAATTTCTATTAGCAAACTTACTCGTAGTCTTGATTTTTTTGTCTTGTTTGAAAATAATTCTATTCTTGTACAAGATCGACGCAATGGATGGACGATTGGAGTAGGACATGAGTTTAGAGGATTATATCAGCTTACGCCTCCGGTTGCCTGTGTCTCCTCTATCTCTCCAGCTCTCACACATCAACGCCTTGGGCATCCAAGTCTGGAAAAATTACGTCTTTTAGTTCCTAGTCTTTCTAAAGTTTCATCTTTTCAATGTGAGTCGTGTCAACTAAGCAAACATAGTCATACTAGTTATAGTCCTCACGTCAATAAGTGTGTTGGGTCACCTTTTGCTTTAATTCACTTTGATATTTGGGGTCCTAGTTGAGTCTGTTCCACATTAGGATATTTTTATTGTCACATTTATTGCTGATTTTTCTCGTTGTACTTGGGTGTTTCTAATGAAGAATCGTTTGAATGTTTTTTCTATTTTTCAAATTTTTTTTGCTGAGATTCAAAATTAGTTTGGCTCCTCAATTAAAATTTTATCAACTGATAATGCAAAAGAATATATGTCATCTCAGTTTTAGTCCTTTTTAAAACTCCCAAGGGATTCTTCATCAAATATCTTGTGCCCACACACCACAACAAAATGGTGTTATTGAACGCAAAAACCGCCACTTGGTGGAAACCGCTCGCACACTTCTTCACTATAATGTTCCACTTCGTTTTTGGGGAGATGCTCTCCTTACTGCATGTTATTTGATTAACTGCATGCTTTCATCAGTTCTTAACAATTAGATTCTTTACTCCATCTTATATCCTAAACAGACTCTTCACCATGTTCCTCTTTGTGTCTTTGGGAGTACATGTTTTGTCCATGATCTCACTCCAGATAAAAATAAACTCTCTGCCATCCCTAAAATGTATTTTTCTAGGATACTCCCGCCTTCAAAAGGGTTATAAATGTTTCTCTCCTCAACTTTAGCGATATGTTGTCTCTGTTGATGTTACATTCTTTGAGACTACTCCTTTCTTTTCCTCCACAGTTGAAAATGTCCCTCTAGAGGTCTCACCTATTGCTCCAGCACCACTTGTTGCTCCTACTCCACCTTCATTACTCAACTACCACCAACGGACATAGGCACCATTGGCAGTGCCACCGGATTCTCCAGCATCATTTCCTGCTCCAAACGTCCCTCCACCATCGTCTCTTGCACCTAAACTTCCTATTGTGCTTCACAAAGGTATTCAATCCACTTGTAATGCTAATCCTTTATATGCCTTTACTCTACACTATGACCGTTTATCTCCCTCCTATTACTCTTTTATCTCTTCTTTGGATTCTGTGTTTATTCCTAAGTCTCCAAGTGAAGCCATGGCTGACCACAATTGGCAACAAGCGATGCTAGAAGAAATGGCTGCATTGGATGTTAGCAACACATGGGAGCTTGTTCCCTTGCCTCCCAACAAATCCATTATTGGGTGTCGTTGGGTTTATACGGTGAAGATTGCACCAAATGGCACCATTGATCGCTACAAAGCTTGTTTAGTGGCTAAGGGCTATACTCAAATTTTTGGTATGGATTATAGCGACACTTTTTCTCCTATGGCCAAAATCACCTCTGTTTGTCTTTTTCTTGCTATGGCTGCCATCTGACATTGGCCTCTTCACCAATTAGATATCAAAAATGCCTTCCTGCATGGTGAGTTGCAAGAAGAGGTGTACATGGATCAACCACCTAGTTTTACTATTTCTGGTGGCTCATACCTTGTCTGTAAGCTTCGTCGCTCCCTTTATGGTTTGAAGCAATCCCCTCGGGCTTGGTTTGGTCGTTTCTGCTCAGCTCTACTTGAGTTTGGTATGATTCGTTGTGAAGCTAACCACTCGGTATTTTCCCTCCAGTCTCCATCTGGCTTGTGTATCTATCTCATTGTATATGTTGATGACATCGTCATCACTGGCAATGACTCAGCTGGAATTACCCGTCTCAAGTCTCACCTTCACACTTAGTTTCAGACTAAAGATTTGAGTCCACTCAGGTACTTCTTGGGCATTGAAGTTGCTCAATCCTCATTTGGTATTGCCTTTTCCCAGCGAAAATACACCTTAGACATTCTGATGGAAACTAGAATGCTTGATTGTCGTCCAAGTGACACTCCTATGGATCCTAATGTTAAGCTTATTCCGGGTAAGGGGGCACCTTTGAAAGACCCGGGAAGGTATTGATGACTTGTAGGCAGGCTTAATTACCTCATTGTCACTAGACCAGACATTACATTTGTAGTTAGTGTGCTAAGCAAATTCTTGAAAGAACCTTGTGAAGGTCATTGGGATACCGTCACCCGTGTCCTTCGATTTATCAAGAATGCACCAGGTCGTGGACTGTTGTATGAAGACAAAAGCAATACCAACGTCATTTCTTACTCTGATGCTGATTGGGCAGGATCATTATCAGATAGGAAATCCACCTCTAGATATTGTGTTCTTATTGGAGGGAATATGATTTGATGGAAAAGCAAGAAGCAAAAGATAATTGCTAAATCAAGTGCCAAAGTTGAATATCGTGCAATGGCAGTAGCCACTTGTGAGATTACATGGCTTAGGGAACTTCTCCAACAGTTAAAATTTGGAGACACTACAGTCACTAAACTAATTTGTGATAATGAAGCTGCCATTCACATAGCATCGAACCCGGTGTTCCATGAACGAACCAAACACACAGAGATAGACTGTCATTTTGTGAGAGAGAAGATGCTCTTAGGAGCAATTATCATTGATTTTGTCAATTCTAATGATCAACTTGTAGACATGTTCACTAAGTCTCTCACAGGTCCCAAGGTTAATTACATTTGTAACAAGCTTAGCTCATATGACATATATGCTCCAGTTTGAGGGGGGGGGTGTTAGAATATATATTATCTTTATATTATCTTGGTAGTTATTATCCTTATATTATCTTGGTAGATATTATCTTTATATTATCTTGTTAATTATTATTTCTCTTTATCTTTATATGATGTAATCAATTACTAATGATTTCCTTAATATAAATAGAGATGAGGTGTGGCTTTCTCCCACACACATCCAATAAATATATCATTCTAATAATATAAAACAATGTGCTCATTAAACTATTTTTAAGTATTAGTACTATTAAAGTGTTTGTTAGTTGTCAATAGTTCAAACAATGATTATAAGTTATTAAATTATTAAAATATACAATATACATTATATTCAATTTAAAATTTAGATATCAACTCAATAGTAAAGATGTATCAAAGAAACAAAAAAAGTGATTTTTATATTGATATATTTAATTTTATATTTCATTGATTTATAAAATAAAACTATAAAATGTAAATAAAAAAAATTACGGTTAAAGTTATTTTTGTAAAGATTGAGCTTCAAAATACGTCTAAAATAAAAATAGTATACACATTTTTATATTCATAACATATATAATCATATGTTATATATAATATTATTTATAGTATAAAGAAATTAAACATTATAAATTCAATAAATTAATTATTCTATTGACACAGTTTTATAAAATACAATAATCAAGTATGGAGAAAAAATTATTAGTGATATTGATTAAAAAAATACAAACATGAAAACAACCAAATATAAATTGTTATCAATTAAAAATGTATATGAACATAATGATATATTACAAAATGAGCAAGAAAGCTCGAATGTAAATAGTAGATTACAAATCCCAAGAAAAAACTAATCTTATTAATTAAATCTTCAATCTGGTTGAATTCTTGAGTTGTCAATTCTTGAGTTATCGTAACTTTCATATATAGTTTTTGAAGGAAAAATATTAAGCAATATTTAAATTTGATAAAAGAATCAAAATACATTTATAGTTCAATAAAAAAGTTACCTCACCTAGAATACTAAGATATTCTCTTGAATGAAACATTCTTATAACTTCAAGATCATTGCGAATGGCCTCAACATTAAAGTTATCATAGCTATTGATGTTGATGGATGATGTCTTTTTCTTAACCAAACACAATATCTGCCTTCCAATTAACTTATAGAGCATTGTAGTGAATGGTTGGTTAACACCATCTTGTTAAAAAAATAATAATTAGATACACTAAAATAGTTAATATAGTCAGTTTGGGGTAATGAATATACTTGATCAGAAGATATAGACAGAAAACATGAAATTTTCAATAATTGAGAAGTATGGTGATATGATAACCAAAAATGGGAATAACCACTCTCATCAACAACTTTAACTTGTATAAAATAATTGCATATGATGAAAAAAATAAAATTGTATTACACTGTACTAATTTATAATTTTATATAATTAAAAATTAAAGAATAAATGAATATTAAGTCTTACCTATGTGTTATTTTATTAAACAACTGATCATAATTTTTTATAGAACAAAAATTTTCATTAATATTTAAGTTATATGAATATTCAAACCAAATATCTTTCCATTATTTGATCAACTCTAAACGGTAAAACAAATAAGCATTACATGCATGATAGGATGATGAAAGTTATAAAAGAAGTAGGAAAAGAAAATGTGTTTCAAATTATAATAGACAATGCTCCTATATGGAATGATCATTGAAGTTTCATTTCCTAAAAATTTTTGGACTCCTTGTGTTGTTCACACGTCAAAACTTGCGTTGAAGAACATGTGTTGCTACCAAGAACAGTGAAAAAAATGAGGTAACTTATGGTGAATGTATTTGGATTGTTCAAGTTGTTGAAGATGTTTTTCTTACTAGAAACTTTATCATGAATCACACCATGAGATTGGCAATTTTCAATCACTTTGCATCTTTGAAATTGTTTGCTATTGTTGAAACACGTTTTGCATATAATATAGTGATGTTGAAAATATTTAATCTTTTTGAAAAGGTTCTCTACAATCTATGGTTATTAGTAAAGAATGGAATTCCTATAGAGAGGATGAGGGAAATAGGGCCTAAATTGTGAAAGAATTTATTTTTAATGATGTATGGTGGGACAAAGTTGCATATATATATATATATATATATATATATTTCACTACACTAATCTTATTGATATTATGCTTAGAGTTTCTGATACTCTTAGTCTCACACTTCATTTGGTCTATGATATGTCGAATGCTATGATAAAAAAGTGAAGGGTATATAGGCATGAAGGAAGAGAGCCAAATGATACATCAACATTTTATGAAGATGTTTAATCTTATACTAATTGATAGGTGGACTAAGAGTTGCATCCCTCTCAATTGCATGACTTACTCTTTGAATCCTAGGTAACATTAGCCTATCAAATGTTTTTTTTTTCAATTATTTACTATAAACAATTAGATAACAAATTATTTCTTGACTCATAGGTACTACAATGAAGAATGGCTCTAAGAGGTTCCAAAGATTGTTTTGAAATTTCTTGTACAAGCTACTACCTAATCTTGTCGTGAAAGAAACTAGAGTGCCTATTCCTTCACCCACTCATTAAAAAGAAACAAGTTAAATCTTAGAAGAGAAGAAGACTTAATTTATGTACATACTAATTTGCAACTGTTGTCAAGGAAATGTGAAGATTACATGAAAGGGAGAACAACATGTGGGGCATTGGAGGAGATGCATGGGATAGCCTTGATGGTATTCGAAATCTTGAAGTTTATTTATAATTTTTATTTATTTTTAGGGATGTTTAAAAAGTATTTTGAATTTTTGGATCATATTTATTTGTAATTTTTATTTTATTTCTAGTAATATTTAATAAATATATCATTAATTTGAATTTTTTTAGTACGTACCTCAAACGTATTGTATCCTACATTTTTAAGAATTGACGTATCGTTGTATCGTATTCGATACTTATATAGTATTTGTGCATCATTGCTTATTCATGTAAACCATCTAAGTTATCATTTATCATGTCGTTATCTCAATCGAAAAATTGTTGGTAATCGCTAGTAAACATTTTACACTACTACTACAAAAAAAACATTTTACATCGGTCATTGAACATCGGTTTTATGGAAACCGATGTAAAAAAAGGGCAGTGACATTTTTGTAAATAAATTGTCATCGTTAACATTGGTTTTTTGGAACCGATGTTATGAATTGTTTTTAACATCGGTTTCAAGTAAAACCGATGTTGTAGTGTTTCTATAACATCGATTTTAGGTAGAACCGATATTATCAATTTTTACATTTTAAATCTATTTTTTATCTTGTCATTAATAATTAATAAGTTCCTAATGGGTCCTATCTTATCTTCAAAATGGAAACACCAAACTCACAATGCCACTGCCACCGCTACCCTTAAAACCTCTGCTCCAATTACCTCCACCATTCGTTCATCTCTCACTCTCACCATTGCCATGTCGTCCTCTTCTTCCTCTTGTGGCATTGTCCTCGTCATCATCATCAGATCTGGAGTCATGGAGGATCCAAATCCATGTTTTTCATAGTCTAACCCTAACCCGTCCTCTCTACCCCAATCTTAATTCGAAACCCTAACTATTCATCGCAACCCTCAAATTCTCCACCATTGTGCTCCAAGCTTCGTGAGTTCTCTCTGCTCCTAACTTTCTTCGTGATTTTTCTTTTAATTGAATCCTAAATTGTGATTTATTTTGAATCCCTAAGGTATGGTTTGGGAATTAACACTAAAATCGTGAGTTCTTCTCTTTACTCCTGAGCTTCATGATTATGTTTGCTCCTAATCTTCCTGAGTTCTCTTTCAATTAAATCCCTAAATTATGATTTTTTTTAATCCTAAGGTGTGGTTTGGGAATTAACTCTGAAACTGCAAGGTTAGTAGCTTAATCCCTTTACTGTGTTCATCACTCTCTGCTAGTTTTAATGGATGATTCTGGTATACTATTTTTCTTATTTGATTTTATTAGTTTTTCACTTCTGATTTCTTTTTAAGTTTTCCTCATTTTGGTTGTTACAAGGCAAAACACTCATGTTTTACTGTTAATGTTACTTATGCATAAGTCCAACCTTTTGTAGCAATGCTTGGTGCGATGAGTGATCTATTGAGAATGGTAACAGCAAAATGAAAAATATATGTGGTTTAGTTTCTTCCTCAATTTATTGGCTACTTTTATGTTTCATGATTGAATTTACTGCTAAAATGCTTCTTTCTTTTCTAGGCATTCACTGACGCATTGTTTCATCAACTACTCCTCACTATGGTCCATTATGAAGCTATTTCTCATACATACAGTTTGGTTCTTCATTTTTCTATAGCTAAGGTAAGAATTGAACACTCACAAGTTTTTTCCTTCTTTATGATGTTTAGATAATTTTACTTGTTGAAGGTGTCCCCTTCTCTTTGTAGATTGTTGTGCTATTCTTTTTCAATGTTGTCCCCTTCTCTTATCATCATTCTTCTTTTCCTCATTAACAGCCTTAATGGCCCCCACAATGTCACTGATAGAAAAGAGACCCCTTCACTAAAAGAGTTGTTGAATGAGTCTTGTAGTGTTGGAGTTGAAGGAGGTTTTGTTGAAGCATTGAAAGAGTGGTGCTATGTTTCTTGTTCCTTGATCTTCTTTGAGAGTTTTAGTTCTACTACTTCTTCTTCTTCTTTGTTCTCTACTGCTGAGTGTTTTTTCATCTTTTCACCTAATTTCTTTTCTTGAGCTGGGCTTTCACTACTTTTAGTGGTGACCATGGTGACTGTGTTCAAGAGTTTTTTTGGAACTAACTAGCTAGATGAACTCGAGAGCAATTTTTCACTAAAAATGCATGCTAATTGATGAGTGATAAATATATATCACTTCTTGCAAGCTAATTGATAGTTAATATTTAACTAATTAATCGATCTAAGCTAGCTAGAATGATGTATACTTTGAGTTTTGTATATAATATTTTGAGCATTTTCTATGTAATGTGTTTATAATATTTTATTAGACATGTTAACTATACAACTTAATCACCTCTTAATTTAAATGGATGAAAAAATTGGTGTTAGTGTGAAGTTGTTCTTTTGAGTGCTAATCAACTTTTGTTTACTCTCTCACTCACTATTCATGGAACATGTGTATTGAATTGTGATCCTGTTTATTTTTTGCTGTGTAGTGTTTGGATTTGTTTTGTGTAGCGTACTGTACTTCATTGAGCTTTATTGTAGGTGTTGTTGAATACTTAATTTTTTTCTGCAATAAAATTATGTTTCAATTGCTCTTGAATGCCTATGTTTACTACTATGAATCCCTATTTCCAGTTGTTATTTGAATTCATTTTCCACTACAAATTAGTCTCAAAATTCACTGCTCTATAAACAAATTCCTTTGCTTTTTAGGTTGGTATTTTCTAATATATATAAACAAATTCCTTTGTTATCAAAATTTATTTTACTGTCATGAGAGCTTGTTTTCTTGCTACAACTTATGCCTAATTCTTATGTTATGCAAATTTAATTTTACTATCATTGGATTCATTTTCTACTGCCACTGAAATTATATCTTGCTATTGTTGAAATTTGAAATTTCTTTACTATCATAGAGCCTTGGATGTTGTTGTCATAGAACTTGTTTATACTGTCATAGAATTCAGACTATGCGTCATTGGAATTCGAATTTGCTATTGTTATGAAATGTCTATTTTGTTGCCTTTAGCTTGCTATTTCAACTACCATTGGATATCTAATTTACTACCATGAAATTCTATTTTTCACTGTCATAGAGCTATGTTCTTGTTGCCATGAGATTCTATTTTCTATCTTGGAACTTTGCTTGAAAATGAATTTGGTTTAGCAAGAAACTCAGTCTTAGGGTCTGAATTTGAAATTGTAGTAAGATTAAATAAACATCAAGCTTAGTACAATTATTTTATTATTAGTTCAACATAAAATTTAATCTTATTTTTAAAATTATGGAAATTGTTCGGACTTATGTTAGGATGGGACTATGCTTGTTGCTAGATCGTTGTTGGTGTCTTTTGTGTTTGTTGGGTAGGAATAAATGGGTGGCCCTCTATGCTAATTGTGACTTAGTTCTAGTATAGGATTAGGGTCTATTTCATGTGATTTAGGCAACTTTTGTCTCTTATTATTATGTATGATTGGTTTAGGTGGTTTATTATACCTTTGTATTTTACTTTTCTGTTTGAAGATAGTTATGTAGGGATGGATTTATTTTTTGTTTAGTTGGTTATAATATATTTTTTTAACTGATAGTTTATTTGTTTTTTTTAATATGTAGAAAGAATTAAATTCATGACTTATTTTTTTCTTTAATTTTTTTTATCATTAGGCCAATCTTATAGGCCAATTGAATATGGTAATCAACATGGTACAATCTTTTCTAGGGGATGTTTATGAAGAGAGAATTTATGTTCTTGAAAGTCATATCTTAAGTTCATCAAATCCAAATAGCAAGATTGATGTCTCTACTTGCATACAAAATAACACTGGAAAAACAAACAAAAATGATTTAAAGGCACATATAAAACTTTTACTCCAATTGTTCGAACAAAGAAAATCCTATATTTACATTAGTAAAGCCTCCATCTAGAACGAGATTGTGACCACTAACATACTTAGACTCATCACCTACCAAGTAAAGAGCAGTTAGGGCCACATCATTAGGCACAAGATGAGCAACTTTTAGGTTGGAATACAACTCACGAACTCCTTCAAAAAGATTGACATGTTTCTTTGTCAACGGTGTTGCAACCGCATAAGGGGACACAATTTACCCAAATACCAAATTGTCCAAGCTCCACCGTAGTGTTTTTCATGAGTTCAATTAGTGCGTGCTTTGAACTTGTGTAAGCATGTGTAGCCTTTCCACCTATGATTGTAGTAACACTAGTTGTGTTTATTATGCAACCCCTTTTAGCAGGAATCATGACTCTTGCAGTGTGCTTTGTTCCCAAAAATTCAATATTAAATAAACATCAAGCTTAGTAAGATTATTTTATTATTAGTTCAACATAAAATTTTATCTTGTTTTTAAAATTATGGCAATTTATTTTTCATTTGAGTATTGTCCATTGCCAATATTTTTTATCCTCATTTTGTGCTAGTTGATTGATTGTGTAAAATGTTTGTTGTGTTCGGACAGGGTTAATTGTTTGTCCCCTCACAACTTTCATATAGTGTTGTAGGTATTGCACTTTAGTTCAAGTTTCTTTTATTTATTATTATTAGTATTATTTTGATAGATAGCTAGTTATTAATGAGAATTGTTTTACAACTTGTTGATGCTTTATAACTTGTGTGATTAAGGACTGTTGTTTTATATTCAACTTACGTGCATTATGAGTGAACCTTAGTTTCCCGTTTGAGATTCAATAGAATGATTAATACGGATAGTTTGGATTAATCATGTATTGAATCTTGAATTGTCCATTTGGACAATTTGGGAAGAGTCATTTTTGTATACTTGATTCGTACGTAAAGGTTAAGTCTCTTTTGTTAAATCTGATGAAATTTTGGTTTAGTGCATTTCGTATTATTCTTTGAGTGCATACTTGATTGTGGTGGAATTGATGTCACCACTTTCATGTCACGCATTAGGAGATGTGAAATGCTGTTGAGATTTTTTCAAATTTAACAAAAGAGACTTATCATTTTTATGTATGAATCATGAAATATACAAAAACACACTAAAGGGGGGGGGAGGGGGTTGAATAGTGGGTTAGAAAACTTTTCGCAAAGATTATCAGTTCACAAGTTGCCTTTATAGATATACCTTAGTTTAAACAAGCAAATATATCATTTTAAGGCAAAACTTTTAGAAACCTTTTAAAGGTGCACAGCGTGCAAGATAAACAAGTGTAATCACAAGACAACAAGTAGAATGCTTGTTTTTATAATAGTTCACTCCAACTGAGCTACGTCCAATTCTCCTTTAACAACTGTTAAAGGGTTCCATTGTAATCAATTGATTACAAACAAGTATTCTTCACTGCCACTCCTAGCTACAAGTATTCTTTATGCCACTACTGGCAACTAGTATTCTAAACCACTACTGGTTACAAGTATAAATCTCCCCCTGAGATTATACTTCCCAAGTATTCTTTGATCACTAAGCTACTCCTGGCTTTCTATTCAAATAACTCTCAACGAGAGAATATGTATTTGTGTAGAATCTTTATGAGCTTGTAGAGGATGAGGTTTTTCTTTTCTCTCAACTCTTGTTTCTCACTTGATACTAGCTTTTTCTCAGAGTGCTTTGCTTGCTTGTGCTTAAATTGTTCAGGTTAGATTGGCTTGGAATTGTTAGTCTTCTCGTTGCATGAAAGCATCTTTATATAGTAGAGCTTCTAGGATTTGAACGTTTGAGAAGAAAGGTTTCCGTTGTCTCATAAAGGAGTGTTGAAGTTGCTTTAGTTGAGCTTGATTTGATAGGAGCAGGTTCCTGTCTTATCATAGCTTGCTTTTAGCTTTAGGTGTATTTCTCAAAGCTGATTAGCCTTTTAGTTGTACCTACAAACTTTACACATTTTGAGACATGCAAGTAGTCATACGAGGAATAAAAGAAAGTTGATTAGAGTATCTTCCTTTCTTTCTGCAACAAACAGTGCATTCTAAAAGAAAGGGGATGTTAATGAAATGCATATTCCTCAACACGTGTATCAGATAATGTTCTGTTCCAACACAGACATCGTCTAGCTCTACAGACATAGTCCGGGTTAGCATAGACATGGTCTGGATTGACATGTTAGAACTAAGACATTTGATGATGTCTGACCCCTAATACCTTGATAAGTTTTGATGATAACAAATGTAATAATATTTGATTAACTGATGATTTTAGACTAAGTGATTTCAGGAAATCAAAGTAAGAATAGACAATGAAAAAATCTCTCAAACTCAAACCTACTCTCTAACTATCTGATAACTCATAATGGTAAAATCTAGCACTAAACTTGCTTGTAAACAGACTAAAATAAGCTCTTAATGTATCATGCAAAGTCTATAGACCAGACCATACAAACAGTCTCAGACAGACTATGTGAAGTCTTGGGACAGACAACACGAGTCTTGGACCAGACTATGCATATGCACTGGACCAGACCATGTATGGAACTCGTTAGACAACGCATAATTCGCAAGCTAGACGATGTCTAACGCTAGGCCAGACGATGCCTGATGCTAAGCCAGACGATATTTGATGCTAAGCTAGATGATGTCTGAAGCTGAGCTAGATGATATCTAAGGCTAGAATAGACCATGTTATTCATTCCAGATCATAATAAGTTAGACCAGACTATGTCTGTTAAGCCAAACACTGTTTGTGCACGAATAGACCATAGTAAGTCAAACTAGACTAAGCTTGTTAAGCCAGACGCTGTCTGTGCAGGAACAGAATGAAGTTTGTCATATGTGTTGAGAAATACGTGCTTTATAATTAATTCTCTACACAAATAAAGACATTGTTGTAACAGAAAGAAATGGAGATATTCTTTGACATTACTTTCTTTGATTCCTTGTATTGCTTGTATGTCTCGAATTATGTAAAGTGTGTAGGTACAACTAAAAGACAAATCAACATCAAGATGCACGCCTTATGCTAGATGTAATGCCCGTAAAATTACACTCTTTTGCTAATTGTAGAGCAGGGGTGCACTTAGTAATTTTTATTTGTTTGTGTGCGTAATTAACATTTAATGTTCCCAAAGGATGGTAATTACAATTATAATGTTGATTGTATGCTTTATTTGTGTTTTTGCTTATAAAAATTGAATTTTGATTTTGGTTGGGCAGTTTTCGCAATTTTCGTGAAAATGACCCAGAGTGCAATTTTTATCGTTTTCTTTCCATTTGGAAATGGTATTTTAATGATTTTAATTAGAATGATTTTTAAGGGGACGACTAGTTTTGAGAACCTTTGGAACACAGATGGCGAAAAATGTGAAAAAACCCGACTCAGGCCCAAAAACCTAACCCTAAAGCTAATGGGCCTTGATTGACCCAACCTATTTCCTTAAGGGAGCTGTGCACGAAATTGAGGGACTGCAGGCCCTAGCTGAACAACTGCATTGCTATAACATGAATCTTTGCCTTATATGGAGGGAGAGAGAAAAACAAGCCTTAGTTAAAAAAAAAACGTTCCTTCTTTGTGCCTTGCTCTTGAAACTCTCCATCTTCTCTCTAAAACCTCTGCCCTTCTCTCTAATTTTCTGATTTCATTAGCCTAAATCCACCATTTAAATTCTAGTATATAATAGAGGAGAATACAAGCTTCAATCTAAGCTCTATTTTGTGCATTTTGAAACTCTAGAAATTAAGGTATGGAGGAGTTATTCCATTCTCACCTTAAACCATGCTTTCTTGTTGATTTTCACTAATGCATTGATCTTATTGAACTGATTTGGTGATGAAATTGCTTTGAAATACTTGTTTTAGATGAAAAATGGTCATTTAGGTATTTAGGGCTAAAACTTTGTTTCCATTTTTTTTGAATTTTTTAGTGCCATGTTATAGTGTTGAGAGACCATCTGAGTACTCTAGGATACCTCTGGATGCTATGGAAAAATTTTCAGAATTTTTGGAGTTGAGGAACTATTTTTAAAAGGTAAATATTTGATTTAGAAAATAGTTGAGTTTAGGGCTGTTTCGTCCTTAGAAATTAGTTAGAGACACTTTTGAAGAAATATGGAAATACCATGGTGTTTCATAAATCATTGGAAATGTCCATGATTTTATTTGGAATTTTAGAAAGCCTCTAGGTATTTTTCCAAGAATTAATTAGGAAAACTGAGTATAGTCACATAGTAGGGTTTTTGAATGGTTAAAATTATATTTTCTGCATTTTAAATTCTGATAAATTTAAAATAGGTACTACTAGTGATTTATGGTATATGATATTTTTTCCTAAATTTTCTTGAAGTTTTTCATAATTATAAATGGTTATTTTGTCTGAATCATGTTGCTGAGTGTTAAGGACTATTTAATTAAAAAAGGAGCCTTATGAATGTTTTAAAATTCTGATAAATATATATGTGTTACATGAGACCTATGGAGACCTCCCTGTCAAAGTATTTGTAAAAAGGACTATTTTTACTTAGGTAAATAAATAGAAAACCGTGGATTCTTGAGTTGGTCCAAAAACACTTTTTAAATTAAATAAAATATTTATACTTATAATTTTCCATTGAAAAATTTATGAGTATAAACAAGGGTGATGAAGAGTATTCGTGCCAAATTTCATGATATTATGAGTTCTGTAAGTATGTTAAATAATTCTTGTGCTAGTAGTTTCCGCTTGAATTGTTTGATGAATATGATATGAATTGTTAGAAATGCAAGTAGGAGGGGATGTTCTACCTTAGAAGGATAATACCTTTGGTTATTGGGTATTATGTGATTAAATATTCCTTGTGAGTCATGCATTTTTATAACTGGCATCTGAGACCTAGGGAGTGTGAACCCTGGGCACCAACTGCTGGGGTTGGTTGTATTTGTGTGATTGGTTGACTGATTGATAGGATTGTGTGATTGATTGTTTGCTTTGGGGAAGCAAGGATGGTAAGTCCTTGTGGGGAGCAAATGGACTCTGATGGAGTGCATTTGTGAGATTAAGATGTAGTCTTAATTAATAAATGAGTTCATTAAGAAATTAATGAACAAATTAATACTAAGAGTGAGAATTTAATAACAAGTTAATGTAATGAGATATGAGTAAATAAACCATTGGACTTAGACTTAAAAGTAGGACCCTTGCAATGAATTGAAATACCATAATAAATTGAAGCATAATACTTGAGTGTATGTAAAAATTATATAAGACTTACTAAAACTTGATGGGGTGGGGTCATGAACAATATTCATGACAAGCATCCGATGCTTAATGCATGCATTGCTTTGTTTGATGTATTTAGTGAGATGCGAAAGGAAAGAATTTCTTTTAACGTCAATACAAGTGAAACTGACGTGTTTGGATGTGATTACAATGTTGATGACACATTTTATGAGAAAGGTGTTCTCAATGAGAGTTGGTCAGAAGAACCAACTAGAATGGGATGTGCATCAATTTTCCCAACTGCATGTGTGGTGAAGAACAAGGCAACGATAGCTACTCACTTGGTGTAGTGAGGTAGACATGTTGGTGTTGTGGACGAGAAGTTCACAAGGCATTGGGTGGACCATTGTTTGATGTTTGTAGCAGTGGAAAGTGCACAACCCATTGGAAACATAATTCCTGTTGAGGGAAATGTTGTGGAGGAATCGATCCTCAGAGTGTGGATGACCACAGAGTGGTGTTTGAGAAATGGTCATAGGCATGGTGTCCTAGGGGATATGGCGCTGGGTTGTGGCTTTGGGTCACACAACCGGCTCAGTGACCTCAACTAAGCACGATGCATTTTTAGTTGATGAGAGCCTTGACAACCAATGACGAGAGGGGTGTACTCCCAACAGTCATCCACCTAAAGTGTAAGACCACTGTGTTCGTGGAATTCTAGTGGTAGCGGGCCCGAGTCTTGAAAAGTTGTACAAGTGTATAAACGCATAGGTTTTCAATGAGATCGTGAGTGTGCCACTGCGGTGTGGATGTTGTTTGTGTATATGGCTGGAAGGCCGTTTGATTGTTGGTTTTTGGGAGGAGTGGAAAACTCACTCCATACATTTTATTTTCAGATGGAGACGAATGTTGCATGTAATCGACTAAGATGGAATGGAATGACTATGACCAACATTGATGATGTGGAAAGACTTGTTCGAGAATAAAAGGCTTTCGAGGTTACTTTTCAAGTTCTTAGTGAGGGTTGAGAGTTAATTTCTTTTAGATACTACCTTAGGTCTTAGTATGGTTCTTGTGTAATAAATCGTAGACTAGATCTAAATTTTATGGTCCTTATGTTGTTGTATATGACTTAGATGACTTATGTCTCTTTTCCAAAGATGTAAAGGTGTAATCATGTTTTTTTTTATGGAATTGTTTTAAGGCAAGATTTTGGTATTATTTCATACTTATCGGTGTTTTAGTATCATTTGAAATCAAGCCTTTTGTAAAAAGTAAGAGGTTTTTGTAAATGATATTGGTTATTGAATAATTATTTTTAAGAGAATAATAGGTGTATTAAAAGTGAGTTTCATTGAAATTCTTATAATAAGTTTCGAGGCAAGAAAAAAAAAAACATATACATTCCATGTTTTGATAATGCATTAACGAATCAAGTTTTAATTAAATTCATATTTTTGAAGAATAGAATACAAAGTTTAGGAATTTATAATTTTAGGTGTTACACTAAAAGCTAAGTGTGACAGAGACAGAAACCCTGCTCTTGTCACATCAATCACAATCAAAGCTATTTCAACACTCTATTGTGAGACAATGGAAAGAAGTTTTCTCCAATGTTCAAATTCATAAAGCTCACTATATAAGGATGCCTCCATGCAACGAAAAAACTAATGAACTAGAACGGAATAATTCAAATCAATCTAGATAGCAAGCAAAAGAACTCTGAGAAAAAGCCTTGAACATGAGCCGAGAGAAAAAGAGAACACCATCTTCTAACAAGCTCATAAAGATTCAACATTTGTTTATATCCTCTCTTTGAAAGTTATTTGAATCTTATACATAATTGTATAGAAAGCCAGGAGTGACTTAGTGATAAAAGAATACTTAGGAAGTATAATCTTAGGGGGAGATTCATACTTGTAACCAGAAGTGGTTTAGAATACTTGTAGCCAGTAGTGGCATAGATAATACTTGTAGCCAGAAGTGGTAGTGAAGAATACTTGTTTTGTAATCAGTTAATTATAGTGGAACCCTTTAACAGTTGTTAAAGGAGAACTGGATGTAGCTCAAGTTGAGTGAACCAGTATAAAAACAAGCTTTCATTTGCTGTCTTGTGATTACTATATTCATCTTACTTGCTATGCTCTTTTCAAAAGATTTCTCAAACTTTGCTTTACAAGGATATATTTGCTGGTTTGAACTTACATATATCCAAGAAAGCAATTTATGAACTAATAGTATTTATGAAATTTTTTTAACACACTATTCAATGCCCTCCCCCCCCCCCCCCCCCCGTTCTAGTGTGTTCTTGTGTATTTCATGACAGACACAGTTTGGCCTTGTTCAAACATCGTTTAGCTTGACTATGCGTGATTTGGTTTGACAGACATGGTATGGCCTAGCTCAGACATCATCTAGCTTAACTCAGTCATGGTCTGACTTAACTACGCGTGGTTTAGTCCAAGTTCCATACATGGTCTGGTTTAGCACTTATGCATGATAAAACTTTTGTGAGTATCACAAAAGAAAATAGAAAAATGTGAGATCTCCATGCATGATATAACTTCTGTGAGTATTATAGAAGATCAAAAAGTGAGATCTTGAATTATATAACTTTTGTGAGTATCATAAAAGAGAAGAGGAGATGGATGAAAGCTGGATGGATCGAAGTTGGATGAAAGCAAAGCGCATCACTAAGGAGTATGAGAATAGGGTTGAACAATTTTTAAGATTTGCTTAACAAAATGCACTGGATATGGGTGACAAATATTTTTGTTCGTGTATTAACTATGCGAGTGAAAGACAACATGTAGTGAATGACATAAGGACGCATCTTATTTGTGAAGGGATTGCTTAGAATTACACATGGATATGGCATAGTGAATTGACACACATGCCAATGGTGTCCCAAACTGAGGATGTTGTTGTAGAAATGGGAGATCGATTAGAGGACCTGATTTGTGATGTTGGACAAGAGTCTTTTCAACACATGCATGCATCTTTGTATGATATGTTAGAAAGTGATTTAAATAAGCCTTTGTATTCAAGGTGCACAAATTTCACACGGCTGTCAGTGGTGTTAAGTTTGGTCAATTTAAAGAAGATATGGATGGAGTGATAAAAGCTTCATTAGATTGCTTGAGGTGTTGAAGATGATGCTTCCCAAGAAAAACACATTGTCAAAAAATAACTAAGACAAAGAAGATACTGTGTCCTGTGGGTATGGAGTACTAGAAAATACATGCATGCCCTAATGATTGCATACTGTACAAAAATGAGTTTGAAGAAATGCATAAATCTGCAAGTGTGGGATATCATGATACAAAGTGAAGGATGACAACTATAGTAATGATGAAAGCATAAAGAAAGGTCATGCAAAAAAGGTGTGCATCTCAATGCTGATTAGTCTTTTAGCTGTACCTACACACTTCACACAATTTGAGACATGCAAGCAATACGAGGAATAGAAGAAAGTAAGTTCAGAGAGTATCTCCCTTTCTTTCTATAACAATAGTGCCTTTATTCGTGTAAAGAATTAATTATAAAGCACATATTCCTTAGCACATATGACAGATCATATTCTGTTCTTGCATAAACAACGTCTGGCTTAACAGACATAGTCTGGTCTGACTAAGCATGGTTTGGAATGAAAGATATGGTTTGTCCTAACTTCAAACATCGTTTGGCTTAGCTTGATCATGGTCTGTCTTGACTATGCGTTGTCTGGTCGTGTTCCATACATGGCCTGATCTAGTACATATGCATAGTCTAGTCCTAGACTCGTGTTGTTTGTCCCAAGACTTCACATAGTTTGTCCGAGATTGTTGTATGGTCTGGTCTTAGACTTTGCATGAGTCTTTCCAAGACTTAGCATGGTCTGTTCCAAGATTGTCTCGTCTGATCTTATGAATTTTGCATGGACAGTTCCCAAGCTTATTTTAGTCTGATTAGAAGTAATTATAGTGCTTGATAAATTGTTACTAGTTATCAAATAGTTAAGATGTGAGTGACAGTTTAAGTGATAATACCATTGTCTGTTCTCACTTTGATTTCTTGAAATCACTTAAATTCAAATCATTAGTTGATCAAATATTATCACATTTGTTATCATCAAAATCCATTAAAGGATTAGGGGCTAGAGATCATCCAATGTCTTGGTTCTAATAAAAACCTTAGGCTTGGACTTGCTACAAATGGAAGGAATCCATTTGGTAACCTAAGCACTAACCACATTTCATAGTTTGTTTTGCTAATGATTTACAACTTGCCTCCTTGGTTGTGCTTGAAGCAAAAATACCTTATGTTGTCTATGATGATTTTCGGTCCAAGACAGCCAAGAAATGACATTGGTGTTTGTTTAAGTCCTTTGATTGAAGACTTGAGAATGTTATGGGAGGAAGGGGTTGACGTGTTTGATGGGAATTGTGAGCAAACTTTTAAGTTGTGTGCATTGGTATTTTGTACTATTAATGACTTTTCAGCATATCGGAATTTGTGTGGATATAGTGTTAAGGCATCATGCATGCCCTATCTGTGAAGAACAAACTAGCTATATGCAACTGAAGCATGGCAAAAAAATGATCTACACTAAGCATCGGATATTTCTCAAACCATATCACCCATATCGACGATTGAAAAAAGTTTTTAATGGAAAACAAGAGCATGGGATTGTGCCAACACCATTAATTGGAAACCAAGTTTATGAACGGGTGGAGGACATCCATAATACTTTTGGGAAGAACAAAAGAAGGATGCAAGTGAGAAATTCATATGGAAGAAGAAGTCAATATTCTTTGATCTTTCATATTGGTCTGATTTAGATGTTAAGCATTGTATAAACGTAATGCATGTGGAGAAAAATGTGTGTGATGGTTTAATCGGCACACTGCTTAACATCAAAGGCAAGACAAATGATGGTTTGAATGCTTGTCAAGACCTAATTTAGATGGGTATATGTGAGCAGTTACATCCAAAGTCAAAAGATAACCTAACGTATTTGCCCCCAACATGTCATACATTGTCAAGAAATGAGAAAAAAAGTTTTTGTCAATGTCTACGGGGTGTGAAAGTGCTACAGGGATACTCTTCAAATGTTAGGAGCCTTGTATTAGTGAAGGATAAAAAATTAGTTGGCTTAAAGTCTTATGATTGCCACATTTTGATGCAACAACTCTTGGCCGTGGCGATAAGAGACATCTTGCCTAACAAAGTTAGGGTTGCCATTGTCATGACCCATCTTGGTCCGTGATTGGCGCATAACCTATGGTTTACCTAGTCTAGCTAGCCTAAGAATAATACTACACCAAGACATAAATAAAACAAACAAAGTGGGCTACAAAAAAAACTCAGCAGAGTTTCCCTTACATATAAGACCATCAATATATAGTTTCACTTGTTAAACCATAATACATACCTATCCTGGTAACTTTCAAACATCACAATTACATAATTAGCCTATCAAGAATGTCTATAATTCAATATAAATAAATTCTTGGATAGATCTATGAATTCCAAGAAGTCTTCTACTCAATCACTTATGAATCTGAGAGAAAAAGGAAAGAATGGGGTAAGTCACAAAGATTTAGTGAAAGCATAAAATACAAAGTGACCAAGAAAGAGAAAGCAAACATAGCACGAGTTTTACATCCAAAAGATTTAAATGACATTTAGTAAAAATTGGAATAATTACAACTCACTTTTAAAATACTAATATTAACTCACTTGGGAACTCATTAGAAACATAATCAAAAATCATAAACAAGAATAACAACTTTATATTGACTTTCAATATACTATGTGCTCATAAACCACATTATCTCTTCGTTGTGACAAACTGAAATTTTACTGCATTATCTCTTTGTTGTAGTAAACGGAAATTATAGAACTACGACATTTAGCTAGTAAACTACATTATCTCTTCGTTGTAGCAAACGGTAATTACATGAATTATGGATTTTCAATCCATAGATTGCATTCTCTCTTTGTTGCAGCAAACAGAATATATATATATATGTATATAAGTTTTGGGTCCCTAAAAAAAGACCATTTTTTTATGAGACATATAGCACTAACTATTTACTATCATAAATTGGTATCTTGTGGAATATTCGCCATAGAAATTTGTGTTTGATCATGTTCTTAAAAATTTCGCCATACTAAGCTTATAATAGATTTATTTTTATAAAAAACAAGACTAACTAAATGAGAAATAATGGTTGAATTGAATGCACTAAAAATATCAACAAATAGTTAACTACTGAAAACCTACCAAACTTCCTTAAGATATTAACTCAAACTACATTATCTTGAAATATTAAAATACACTTCAAACCATCAAAGATAACAAAGGATCAAGTCTAACCAAGTAAAATAAATATTATAAACTACGAGTATTAACTCATACTACATTATCTTGAGATATTAAAATACACTTCAAACCATCAAAGATAACAAAGGATCAAGTCTAACCAAGTAAAATAAATATTATATTACATTCTCAAGTACTCAAGAAAACAAAAATCCTTAACAAAGTTTGTTTTGAAATTTACCTTAAGGAGTTCAAACACAATTTTTTTTTATTTAAAAAAGGTATAGTTCCCACTTACTTTAATAACGTTCCCATCCTTGATTGCTACAAAAAATGCAGATGTTGATGGGTTAGCAACAATGGAGGCACAAATTGAAAGGGTGAGATGAATAAAAGATTGAAGATAATGGAAGGGAAATGTGTTATTTTAGGGAAGAAGAAGCTGATGTAGAGAATGGGGGAGGGGCTCTTGGGTCTCCTAAAATAATTGAGGGTTAGGGCTATTTAATAAAAATAGGTTTTTTTTTTCACTTAAAGTGAAATAGTGTGTTTCAATCTTCCCTTCTTAAAAGAATTTGTCCTCGAATTTAAATCTATGACTAACCTTGAGTCTCAAACAAGTGAGGGTACTTCTCACTCATAACTATTTCAGGCTCGCAAGTCATCTCTTTGTCAATTGGATCTTGCCAAACTACTTTCATATACACAACATTCTTAAAAAATACAAACGCTTCTCATGGTTGTCTATTATAGCCATTGACTGCTTTATATATCTTAAATCTTCATCAAGTTGCACTTACTAATGCTAAATAACACGAGAGAGAATTTGTGAACATACTCTAGGATAATTAGTACATGGAAGACAGGATGAACACCAAAGAAATCGAGTTGGAGGGCAAAGCAATAAGTCACTCTTCCAACTTTCTTTAAAATCTTAAATGATAAATAAACTGGAGACTAAGTTATTCTTTTTTTTTTTTTTTGCCAACCTATAAGATACCTTTAATTGAAGGTGTACCTAAAAACACGTGTTCTCCTACATTAAACTCCTAAGGTTTGTCTCTGGTCTTATATAATAAGACTTCTACCAACCTTGAGCAATCATCAAGCAATCTCAAATTATCTAGACATACTCAAGAGTTTCTAGAATTATATCTAGACCTATTATCCTTGACTCTCTGATTTCAAACCAATCAATTGGCGGCCAACAACGCCTCCCCATATAAGGCCACACAAGTTATCATCAAAATACTAGGCTAATAATTGTTGCTACAAGCAAACCCTACCAAGGGTAAAAATATGAATTTCTCCAATCAAATTCTAAAGTCAAGCATGCAAGCACAAAACATATCCTTTAAAACTTGTATTATGCTCTTAGACTTAGCATTACTTAAACTCATGACATTCATAGTATTTCCTAGAATAGATTTTCATTTTTCCAACACTTATAGTTGCAAAAACTAAGTAAATTCTAAAGAAATAGCATGGTTTATCTTGGGACATAAAACAAAAGTAAATAAACATGTAGTAAGCGTTTGGCAAATAATTAAAACAATGTCTCCCATCAATAATACTAGTAGTCATGCAGGTATATAATTCTATAGATGGAATTTGTATCTCAACAAGGATATAAGACACCAATTACATCCCAAGTGTAATTATTATAATTATTAATTGAATGACAATGTAGCTAGAGGAATAAGTATTACCCATATACAAAAAGAAAATTTCAAAAGGCTACAAAACAAATTAATCAACAAAATATGAGAATTTGATTTAACTTCTTCAATGCACTATCAAAATAAATCAAGTTATGATGACAAGGCAACTTAAGAACTACCAGAACCTTTTTCTTACATTTTGATAATAATTATAGTTTCCAAAGAGTAAACTCGTTAAACTTAAACAATTCTTATACTTTCCCTCAACACACAATCAAGATGGTTGTATGTATATATTTATCAAGGTTAAAAATAACATTAGAAGAATACACGATTGTTAATAAGCATAAGACATCCTTACAAAATGGTTCAAACCATGAACATATAAATTTTCTTCAACTACTACAACAAGTCAGCAACACAACATTCACAAGCATAACAACTTCAATAGATTTTATGGGGATTAACAAGAATGCAAGAGATGGAAAACAATGGTTACTACGTATTCACATAGAAAAATTAGATCAAAATTTCCATATAGAAATGAACACACCATATATAATCACATGGAATGCAACATTTTTTTTTTTATTAAGTATAAGAAATGATTTCGTTTAAACATATCTTATGTTTAGAAAAAAAAAAACTCTCTCCTTACTAATGTCATTCTAAGTTTCCAACTCAAGTCTTGTAATAAAGAATTTATACAAAAATAAATAAATCATAAAAGTACAGATTTACCTAGCCTCGTGCATGTAGTCCTTGGCTAAGGTCTCTAGCTACAACTTGATTAATTTTTATCATGTCTTAAGGGTCAAACATTACTTTTTTGCTTTCTACTATTGTGAATTCAATATATAGTATTGACAAAATAATTAACATTGAATATGTACTCCTAATCATCACTTCTCTTACTGGAATACCTTTCAGCCCATAATTATAGCCATATATAAAGAGTGACTTTTAAAAAGGTGCCCCAATAGACACAATTGATAAGCCATATATAAAAAAAAACAATTCTTTAGCACTGATTATTAATTGTGACATAATCATGTTACTACATTCTGCATTAGGGATGTAACATTTGGACAAATTATCATCTCATGAAATGAGAAACAAATGTATTTACACAAGCTTTGTATCACAATCATTATTTGTGAATAAGAAAACAAGACATGCAAACTTTTTATGTTCCAACTTAATCCCACTCCTTTTATATCATCATTTTTTTTCTAGCCAAAAAGCAATGTAAATTAAAAATGGTATAAGAAACACCAAAACCAATACAATTACTGAGCTAGTATATATGTTATTCGTTATTTTTCTCCAACAAAATAAAGAAAAATAGTCAATAATCATGTCAATACTAAACCAACCTAAATTGATAAAAGAAAATACATAATCAAAAGCTAACTACCTGCTGCATCCTAGACAAAACAAAACAAAACATCAATATATCTTCATAACAAAAAAAAAACAATAATAACCCAATTCCCTACCATTATAACAACAATAAGGTTGTAATATGAAACCATATACTCCTTCTAGTACTTCTACTTAATCATTTACCTCATAAAATAAAATCGCCTTAAAATCAAGTCCATCCTACTGCAAAACAGTGATGAGTTGCCACATTTTGTGCATACAATCACACTTTCAAGTAATTAACCTCCTTGTTACCTCAATTACCGTAATTGACCGATAATCAAACACTTTAATGCAAAGCCACCTAATTGTTCATATTCCAATCATGAAATACACAATTGATTTTTTTTTGTAGCTATGTTCCACCATTATGATCTGATTTTTATCAATTACTTGTTATTAATCAAGATTGACATTAGTTCATAAATTATATGACAAGATGAGATTTCTTTAAATATGGAAGAGGCATAGGAGTAGCTTGAGCACGGTATAAGGTATTTTACTATATTGACATAAGAAAATAGAAAATCAATATCAAATGATCACAACTTGACATCAGACAAACTCTATAAAGAATATAAAAGTGACATTTACTCAATTTGTAACTTAAGATGTTTACACATGAATATATCAATCAAGGACAATTTTTACCTTAGTTTCTATCATTCCTAAAATATTTTCTTATGATCTTTGGGAGCACATGAAAGACACAAATAATGGGAGGGTTCAAAGTTCTTAATGCTAGAAAGAATACTATTACTATAATTTGACAAAATAGTTATAAGACACGTAAAAGTTATACACTTATATTTATAGAGTACTAGTTAAATATACATAATTAATTATGGAAACATTGTAGTACATAAGAGAAGTTGGAGCCAAAACTTTAGACCAACCACCATTGATTAGTCAATAACTAGACTAACAATGCAACTCTAATTTGGGTCAGAAAGCACTATCAATAGATCCTAAAATAAGTTCTCCAAGAAGCACCACAATCATGGTAAGTTGGTTTATGATATTCTCTACACAATAACACAACCCAACACACATGTATTTAACTTACACTTTTTCATGTTTCGAGTCCTCATCCATTCTTTTTATTTTTGTGTTTCGTATATCATTTCGTATCCAATTATACCTTAACCATGTTTTCAGATGAGTATGAAATACACTAGTAGTAAGCCATTCAATATTTAAAGAAAATCAAGACTGTCCTACATTAGACCATGTTATAGTCCAATGAAATAAATAAAGAAATCTAAGATTTCATATTCCATTCACTATTCTTCCAATCATGTCAACAATAGCATAATATCAATTTGTTAAACCTTTTTAACTCCATATATATATATATACACCAACATTGTCTATAAAATAATCCAAATATACTTAATTAAATTAATATGTTTATAATAATTCCAAAAGATTCCACATTTGCACCCTAAACCCCTTGGTATTGGGATGTAAAGCTCTCATCAATCACTTCCATAGAAATAGCTTCCCTACCATATAAAATCTTAGAAAAAATTAACAAAGAGGGATAAGAAAAATGTTAAACTATGATTGACATACATTGGTGGCTCCAAACATGAAAAGGAAGTAACTACATAAGGATAGAAGAAAAGATTTGACACACTAACAAAACCTTTACTAGGGTCTAGAATGTGAAAATGCCCGAGTACATAATCATAGTCATGACTCTACTAAAGATCGTTGGCTTGGTTACAAACCAATCAAAACCTAGCTCTAATACCAACTTTGTCATGACCCATCTTGGGTCCGTGACCGTCGCACAAGCTATAGTTCACCTAGTCTAGCCAGCCTAAGAATAATACTACACCAAGACAAATAAAACAAACAAAGTGGGCTACAAAAAAAAACTCAACAGAGTTTCCCTTACATATAAGACCATCAGTATATAGTTTCATTTGTTAAACCATAATACATACCTATCCATGTAACTTTCGAACATCACAATTACATAATTAACCTATCAAGAATGCCTATAATTCAATATAAATAAATTCTTGGATAAATCTGCGAATTTCAAGAAGCCTGATACTCAATCAGTTAGAATGAGAGAAAGAGGAAAGAATGGGGTGAGTTACAAAGACTTAGTGAGAGCATCAAATACAAAGTGAACAAGAAAGAGAAAGCAAACATAGCACGAGTTTTACATCCAAAAGATTTAAATGACATTTAGTAAAAATTAGAATAATTACAACTCACTTTTAAAATATTAATATTAACTCACTTGGGAACTCATTAGAAACATAATAAAAAATCATAAACAAGAATAACAACTTTATATTGACTTTCAATATACTATGTGCTCATAGACCACATTATCTCTTCGTTGTGGCAAACTGAAATTTTACTGCATTATCTCTTTGTTGCAGTAAACGGAAATTATAAAACTATAACATTTAGCTTATAGACTACATTATCTCTTCGTTGTAGCAAACGGTAATTACTTGAATTATGGATCTTCAATCCATAGATTGCATTCTCTCTTCATTGCAGCAAACAAAAAAAAAGAAAAAAAATATATATCTATATCTATATATATATATATATATATATATATATATATATATAAATTACGAGTATTAACTCAGACTACATTATCTTGAGATATTAAAATACACTTCAAACCATCAAAGACAACTGATAATTGTCATATTTTCCTACTTTTGGTATCATTTATGGACAATTATGTGATGCTTCTTATACTTTTGAACCTTGTTTGTGTTTGTTTTAGTTAAGTTTTAAATAAAAGCTTAGGTTGTTAAGAGTTTTTCATTTTTTACTATTTTTGCACTTGATCTTGGGTTTTTATTCATGGTTGTAAGAATTTTGTTGAAGCTTAGATGATGCAGTAGAGGCATTAAGGTTAATTGGACGCATTAAGGATCAATTTTGCAGAGGTGTAGAGTTGCTGAAGTTATCGCACAATTGTGCATCCATTTCGCACAGCTGTGCAAAGCCACTACCTTGCTAATTAGGAATTTCATGAAGTTGCATAGCTGTGCTTACACACAGTTGTGCAAGCGTACCTGTGAGGATATTTTATAATTTTAAATTTAAATTATCTTTTGTATTGGGCTTAAACTTTTATTAGCCCATAGCCTATAAATAGGTTTTAGCTTTTCTAAATAAAGCAGTGTTAGGCAGTGTTAGAAAGTGGAGAGCATTAGAGAGAAAATAGAGAGAGCTCCAAGGCATCGCGTGATGGCTCTTGTTTGGGAACTCCTCCATCTCTTCATTTCAAGCTTCCTCCCCCATGGCTATGAGTAGCTAAATCCATCCTTCGTTGGGGTTTAATGTAATAGAACCTACTTCCATGTAATTACTCTTTTACTATTCAATTAGATATTTGTTATTGCTTCCCTTTTGTTTTTAATGCTTGTTTTTGGCTTGATCACCCAATTGCATGATGCTAAATATTCAATTTTAATTGGAAAATTCTTCTGAATTGCGAACTGTGGGGATCACCTAATAGTTTTTATGCCTAGGGATAGGGCAAAAAAGATTAGGCATCATTAAAACTCTCATTCCTAATGCAAGTATCTTAGTTACACTAATTCAAGGGATTGATAGTGGGATTAAGGGACTTAGGTTCTTTCACTTAAGGGATTAAGGCTTGAAAAATTAGTGGGTTGATGATAACATAGTCTATTTGAATAGGAAATTAGTGATTGCACGTTAGGATGGTTTGGTGAAATTAAACCCTGACGATCTCCCTCATTGATTTGAAACCATTTTCTACGTGCACTACGGGTTTTAATAAATTCTTATCCAATTTTCTTTTATTTAATCTTTAAATTTTCTGCATTTATCTTTTAAGTTAGTTACTCCATTCCCAATCTTCATAGTCTATTTAAATTATTATTGTTTACCCAATTATTGCACAAGTCCCTATGGAGACGATAGACACACTTATCACTTTGTTACTTGAGTGATGTGGTGCTCTTGCCAAAAACCACAACAATAACAAAGGATCAAGTCTAACCAAGGAAAATAAATATTATACTGCATTCTCAAGTACTCAAAAAGACAAAAATCCTTAACAAAACTTGTTTTGAAATTTACTTGCATCTTTTAAAATTATGAAAAGTGTCACTAAGTAGATTAGCTACTCACTAACAAAGAGAACCCAATCAGGGTCTTCCAACACCGTCTAGAAAAGCAACCACGTTATTTGCCACTTAATCTAGTCATAGTAATACTCATCTACTTCAATGGGTTGCGAGAATTTACATTAAGGAGTTCAAACACTTTTTTTTTTTAAAAACAAAAAGGTATAATTCCCACTTACTTTAATAAAGTTCTCATCCTTGATTGCCACCAAAAATGCAGATGTTGATGGGTTAGCAACAATAGAGGCATAGATTGAAAGGGTGAGATGAAGAAAAGATTGAAGATAATGGAAGGGAAAGGTGTTATTTTTGGGGAAGAAGAAGCTGATGTAGAGGATGGGGGAGGGGCTCTCGGGTCTCCTAAAATAATTGAGGGTTGGGGGTATTTAATAAAAAAATATTTTTTTTTCACTTAAAGTGGAATGATGCATTTTAGCCATAACCCGCTTGTGTTTTTTCTTCAATGCTATATTGTAGCAAAGTCATTGACCCTCAAAAGTTAGATGACTTGAAAAATGAGGCTATTATTATCCTGTGTCAATTGGAGATGTATTTTCCTCCTTCATTTTTTGACATCATGGTTCATTTAATTGTCCATCTAGTGAGAGAGATTAGATTGTGTGATCTTGTTTATTTATGGTGAATGTACCCAATTGAGTGATACATGAAGATTTTAAAAGGGTATATCAAGAATCAATATCATTCGGAAGCATCCATTGTTGAAAGGTACATCATAGAAGAAGCTATTGAATTTTGTACAAAGTACATAGAAAAGGCAAAACCTATGGGGCTTCCCAAGTCATTGTGACAAGAGATAGGGAGGTAAGGGTTCACGTGGTTTATTTGTTGTAACTATGGGTCTTAAGGAACTAAATCAAGCGCATTTGTATATATTGAATAACATCCAAGTGGTTGTCCCATACATAGCTGCTCACAATGAATTTATGAAGGCTACTCATCCAAAAATGACCAAGAAACAAATGTTGCACGACCATAATAAGAGTTTCTTAAACTAGTTTAAAGATACAATCTTTGGTGATGACAATGCTACTGAAACATTGAGAAGGTTAGCAAATGGACCAAACATAAATGTTTTAACTTGGAAGGGATATGATATCAACAATTATTCCTTTTACACGAAGTCACAAGATGACAAGAATACAATGCAAAGCAATGGGGTTAGTCTTCATGCTTAATCAGAACACTTTTCTAGTTCAAAAGATAACAACCCCTTCTAGTGTCCATGTCTTACTTTGGAGTGATTGATGAAATTTGGGAGCTTGATTATAGTATATTTAAAGTGCCTATTTTTAAGTGTAAGTGGGTTAATGACAACACGGGTGTGCAAATCGATGATATAGGATTTACTTTGGTGAACTTTGATAAAGTTGGTTATAAGGACGAGCCTTTCATCATGGCAAAACAAGTAAAACAAGTGTTTTATGTCCAAGATCCCTCTAACTCAAGATGGTCAATGGTTTTACGAGGAAGAACTAGTAGTGTTAGTCATGAAATTGTTGATTCAACAAATATTTTTTAGATTCCTTTCTCCACATGTATGCCTACCATTGAAGAACATGAAGTGGACGATGTACATGTAAATCTCAATGACCATGATGAAGGCCTATGGGAGAACATTCTATACGACTAGTAAAATGAGCATGTGTGCTTAACATTTGGTTTTTGAAGATTATTATAGTATAACTTATTTGAGTGATCCATGACATGTAATTCGGTGAGACCAGAAAATATATCTTGAATCTTACTAAAGGAGTTGTCACCATCTTTAAGTGTAATGTATGCGTACAATTTTTTTATGCTTGCTTCTTAATTAAAAAAATTAACCAGGATTATTAATAGATAAATAAAGAGGATTCAAGATATCAAATTTATGCCCATGTACATTTCTGCCAATATGTATTAAATCTTTTCCCAATTTTTATTTACTTTCTATAGATAGCATAGTGTAAAGATTGTTTGCATAGGCACATGGCTACATCACCAAGCTGCCCTCCTCCTAAGTCATCAAATCCGACTATGTCTCAAAGGACTAGACAATCCACACAACTTAGTAGATTAATTGTTAGATGCTTGGATGACTAGAGGTCACTTGTTCATGTGGATCTTGCCACTGGGAAACCTTCAAACCAATATAAAGAAAAGTTTAAAAGTTATTTGGGGATCATGGCTCAAGATAAGGTTGGTATTTTGCATCATAGTTGGAAACATGTACCGAAAGTTCATAAGAATTTGATTTGGGATGACATTATGGTATTTCCACTAAACCATCTATGTTATAGTAATTGGATGTATTTATCTTGCATATTGTTGTCATTCACTAACTTTTATAATGCAGAGACAGTTTGATGTACTAGAAGCATCCAATGCCAAGTGGAATGTTATGGTGGGAACAAGATGGACGCAATTTAAGTCAGACATGACCAAGAAATGGTCACTTGCACAAAATAAGGGTGAAGATGAAACTCTTTGTAATATGTATGGTATTGATCTGAAGAATTGGAAGGATTTTTTTGCAAGCTGCAAAACCTATTTGTGGAAGGTTTGTTGGTGTTCTTTTAAATTTACATTTATAATTTAATAAACTATTTTTCTTTCACTTTGTCTAATTTATCGTAGGAAATTCGAAAGAAGGCTAAGGCAAGCTAGAAACACAACGACACCCCACACGTATTGTCTCGTGGGGGTCATGACTTACTTGAGAAAAAGGTCATGGATGACAAAGAGAAAAAATGACAGAAGCAATCTGGGAGTTCAGTCATTGTTGACGATCCATCTCCCATTCAAAAATATGTGATGTGGAAGTTGCTCGCACAAACCAATTTGGGCAAATGACATCTGAGGTAGCAGGTCAAATTGCTGATAAGATTGTAAGTTAATTTGAGTTTTACATGTAACTTTATATAATAACAACATCATATAACTAATTTCTCTTTTGTTGGTTGTAGGATTCCTTAGAAGAGCAATGCAACCAGGGTAGTTTTGTTCCCCATGGACGTCAGGATGTACTAACTATTGTCCTAGGGCAACTAGAGCACCCTGGTTGTGTCCATGTTGCGGTAGTCGGTGTCACCATCAGCCAATACTTTGGACATGCATCATGTGGCTCCTAAACTTCTACATTGATGAGCCAACAATAACTAGCTTAATTGAAAGAGAGTCTTAAAGAGGAGTTGAGGAGAGAAATAGACGATGAGTAGAGACATAAGAAGGAAAGGCTTAAAGAGGAGTAGAAGAGAGACCTCTTGATAAAGTTAAGCCAGATGATATCCCAAAAAATTCTTTCAATTGAGTCAAATAAACCTTTTTTTGGTACTCATGTGAACATAAAAGGAAGTTGTGCTAGTATTGTTGTTAATCCCTCTAGGGAGGAGCCTAGCACTGATTGATGTGGGTTGTATGTTTATGATGAACATCGTACCCGCTTGGCACTTGGAAGAGTTTATAAGGGAGTATCAATTGTACACCACTTGTTTGACCGCTAACATGGTGAACGTGGGGATTGAAGAAGTTTGAGATGCTGCTGCCTGAGTACTTTTCCCACTACAAAAGTTCAATTAGTGGAACAGGCTCTCAACACCTTTATTGCATGGCCAAAACATCTTGTAAAGCCTATTTCACATGAGGTATTTACTTTAGTTGTATTTTTTTGTGTTAATAAATTATTTGAAATAACTAAAGTGTTTATTAAGATTAACTTATGTATATTAACTATGTGTAGGATACTAAGGGACCAAAACCAGTCCAGCATGTTGATAAGTTGAACCCTAATGATGATTCATTTTCACGAGAGGTATTTACTTTAGTTGTATTTTTTGTATTAAGAAATTATTTGACATAACAAGTGTTTACTAACATTAACCAATGTATATTAACTTTGTCAACACCCAATTTTGTGTATCTAATTATCTTTTATAATAATAATAATAATAATAATTATTATTATTATTATTTCACAAGTTATGTCTTGCCACATCTAAAAAAAAAAAGGGAAGGAAAAAGAAGAAAATATGCACAATAACAATGTTGGGCAAGAAACCTAATTTTTTCTCATTCTCCGAGTTAGTATGCTACAAGCCACTTTAAAATTGAAGTGCAATTTTGGACTTCAGCTCAAGCAAGGAAGTGATACAATTAAGAGCCCAAATCATTTCAAAGCACAAGAAAGAAAGAACTTTGTGGAGAATGAGAGAATTCTGAAAAAGAAGAAAAACATTCAGTTTCTACAAGTGAGTTTTGAGAGTAGATTGAGAATGTAATAGGAACATAAAGTTATGGAAGGATTGACATATAAAAGGTAAGTACCTACCTTATACTTTAGCTATGTAATTTTTATCCTTTCCTTTACTTGTTGCAATTCATGATGTAAACTATGTCTCTGTTGCTCTTTATTTTGTCTGAATATTGTTATGCAAAGTTCACATGTTATAATCATGTAAAAATAAGAAAAAAAAATAATGTTAATCAAATAGAATGAGAAAATTGAATAATCGCCTAGTTTCATATAATATGAGACTAAACTATGCATTTGTGCGACTGTCCTAACAAAAACAAATTCGAGATTTTGAGTTCAATCCCAAAACAGAAACATAAACAGAGACCCAAAACATAAACACAAAATCATTGCACCTATTTTCACTCTTAACCCAAACTAAAATCATTCATCCTCAAATCCTAGACACAAACACAAACACGAATACAGCCACCACAAAATCAAAATTAATCACCCTCTAAAAGCCAAAATATGTAATAAAAACCAATGAAAAATCATAACAGCCAAACATAAGAACAAGATCACAATCACAACGTTCTCATAGTTTCTATCATAACCAAAACACAACCATATAAAAATGATTAAACCCCATACCTTTTTTAGTGTAAATGAACCCCAAACGCATGCTTGTTGGGATTTTGACAAGAGTACCAAATCACTCAAGTAACAAAGTATGTGTATCGTCTCCACAGGGACTTGTGCGGTAATTGGACAAACAATAGTAATTTAAATAAACTACGAAGATTAGGAATGGAGTAACTAACTTAAAAAGATAAATGCAGAAAATTAAAGATTAAATGAAAGAAAATTAGATAAGAATCTATTCAAACCCGTAGTGCACGTAAAAAATGGTTTCAAATCAATGAGGGAGATCGCTGGGGTTTAATTTCACCAAACCATCCTAACATGCAATCACTAATTTCCTATTCAAATAGACTATGTTATCATCAACCCACTAATTTATTCAAGTCTTAATCCCTTAAGTGAAAGAACCTAAGTCCCTTAATCCCACAATCGATCCCTTGAATTAGTGTAACTAAGATACTTGCATGAGGAATGAGAGTTTGAATGATGCCTAATCTTTTTTACCCTATCCCTAGGCATAAAAACTATTAGGTGATCCCTACAGTTCACAATTCAAAAGAATTTCTCAATTACAATTGAATATTTAGCATTATGTAATTGGGTGATCAAGCCAAAAACAAGCATTAAAAATAGAAGGGAAGCAATAACAAATATCCAATTGAATAGTAAAAGGGTAATTACATGGAAGTAGGTTCGATTACATTAAACCCCAACAAAGGATGGATTTAGCTACTCAGCCATGGGGGAAGAAGCTTTGGATGAAGAGACGGAGGAGATCCCGAACATTAGCCGTCACACGATGCCTTGGAGCTCTCTATCTCTTTCCCTCTCTAATGTATCTACTGCTCTCTAACACTGCCCTCTTTTGAAAACCTAAAACCTACTTATAGGCTATGGGCTAACAAAGTTTAAGCCCAATATAAAAGATAATTCAAATTTAAAATTATAAAATATTCTCGCAGGTCCGCTTGCACAGCTGTGCGTTATAGATGCACAGTTGTGCATCTTCACGAAATTCTCCCTCAACAAGATAGTGGCTTCGCATAGTTGTGCAAAATGGATGTACCCCTGTACGATAACTTCAACAACTCTACAGCTTTGCCCATATGAATTGGGAAAGCACGAAATTGATCCTTAATGCGTCCAATCAACATTAATGCCTCCATTACTTCATTCGAGCTTCAACAAAATTCCTAAAACCATGAATAAAAACCCAAGATCAAGTGCAAAAATAGTAAAAATTGAAAAACTCTTAACAATCTAAGCTTTTATTTAAAACTTAACTAAAACGAACACAAACAAGGTTCAAAAGTATAAGAAGCATCACATAATTGTCCATAAATGACTACTAAAAGTAGGAAAATATGACAATTATCAGCGCTCCGTCCCTCAGCCACCACTGCTAGTCCGTGCAAACTGTCCCTTAGCCACCACCACTGGGTCAAAACTGCGACCCCACTATGTCGTTGTGCGAAACACCCGCACAACCAACCACCATCATGCGTCTCTCGCCCCTTGTTGCGCACGCCACTAGCGCACCTTGCTCCGTCTCCTTGCCACGCACGCTCTTTGCCATCGTGGTCGCGATCACACGACATCACCGTGGCCGTCAACGTTGCTCGTGCGTGCAAGAGGAGCATGCTTCTTGTTCTCCTTCGATTTCAATGCTAGGTTAAGAAAAACTCCTTTCTGATTTCGTGAGATGAATGAATGAAAGGACCCCTGAAACCTCTTTTTGTTTTTTTTTTATTCTTTTTGTTCCAATGTTGTGCACCCTAGGCCTAGCCCGTGTTTGTTTGTTTATGAAATTGGTTTTGTTTTTAATATTTTATTTAACTTTACTAATCTAACTCAATGGCCTTTTTTTTTTTTTTACACAGCCTTCAAATCTCTTTTTGCTAGTAATTGTTGATTGGCACATGTGTTAGATATAGTTTCAATTAGTAATAATTACTTAAAAAAGGAAAAAATAATAATAAGATATCTTGTGCAAAAAAAAAAAGGGATCAATTTAGGATGTTATTTTTAGTTTATGTATCTTTTTATAATAAAAAAATAATTACTAAAATTATAATACAGTTAAGTAAAATAATCTTTCACAAATAAAAAAAAAATCTTTAAAGGAAAGAGATTATTTAGATGTGACATTTTTTTAATCTTAAGAATTTGAGGTACAAGTTGTGACAACTTGATAACCTTAAAAGTCTCTTCTCTAAAGACGAATAGTTTTAAATTAAGGTCATCTCAAAAAATTAAAAAGGATTGGCTTCGATGTACACCTTTGTCAATCTTTCATGTTTTAAGATAAATGAGTTGCGACAGTTCAAGAGTCTTAAGTTAAAATAGTAATAAAAAATAAAAATAATATTTCTCTTTCTTTCCTATAATAAAATTAATCTTCATAAAAAATAAATTATTCTTTTTCCCATAATGTTTTAGTGAGATAAATGTCTAAAAAGTTATAAAAAATTTGCTTAATTAATTAAAGGTAACCAACCGTCTTTGTGACGGAAGTTGTAGGGTGCTAATACCTTCCCTACGTATAATGGACTCTCGAACTTAAATCTAGTTTCAAAGACCATTTTCTTTTCTAAAATGATTTTTGCGATGTTTTCCTTAATAAACATTGGTGGAGACTCCTCTGATTTTGTTTTATTAATTTTTGTTGTTGTCCCATCGTGATCCTGGTTGCGACAACTATGTAAGATACTCAGGGACCAAAACCAATCCAACATGTTGATAAGTTGGACCCCAATGGTGATCCCTTTTGATTGGAGGTATTTACTTTAGTTGTATTTTTTCTATTAAGAAATTATTTGACATAACTAAAGTGTTTACTAACATTAACCAATGTATATTAACTATGCAGGATACTCAGGGATCAAAACCAATCCAACATGTTGATAAGTTGGACCCCAGTGACCCCTTTTCACGGAAGGTATTTACTTTAGTTGTATATTTTTGTATTAAGAAATTATTTGACATAACTGAAGTGTTTACTAACATTAACCAATGTATATTAACTATGTAGGATACCCAAGGACCAAAACTAGTCTAACATGTTGATAAGTCAGATCCCAATGATAATCCCTTGAATTGATCATGGTTAGTGGTGAAAATGTTCAAGAAGAATTTTGAGATGTCGTGGGATGCGACTATCTTTGGGGTGAACAATGACGATTTCCCATTATACATTAATTCAAGTGATATAGCAAAAATAGCATATGGAAATCAATATTTAAACATCATTGTTATACAGTTGTGGAAGTACGTTTTATATTTAGGTCCATTAATTAATTAATTGTATTTAATTAACAATATACATTTATTTGAATAAAAATACGTTTCTAAATGATAAAATTATGGAATTAGACCATGGTTCTATCTATGGATTCCTTGTGCCTCGGTGCATACAGAATCAAGAAATACAAAGAAGCAATTTGAAGATTACATTCAAAGATGGATGTGAGAATCATATAGACAAATCTACCTAGGAGCTTACTTGAATAAGTAAGTAATTTTTTTTTTTTAATATGTGGTTGTTGCTGTTGTTGCTATTGTTGTTGTTGCTATCTTGCAATAGAAAAAAAAAAGTGTGGTTATTTGTTGAATATGAGAGACATTAGGATTTCTAATTCCACTCATGTATAGTTCTTCCAAGATTATGAGCTTTATTTTCTTTTGTTATTATAATCCATAAACTTTGTAACCTTGTTCTTACTCTATATTTGTTATCACCCCTTTTGATTGATTCACTAATTAACTAATTGTCCTCTATGCATACAACATTGACTACTAGTGGTGATATGTCTTAATTAGGGACAATGTTGTTATTTGGTTTTGTTCCTTGCATGGGAAGATCGACAAAGAATTCAAATCAATGATTAACCAGTAAGGTTAAATTTGTAACAAATATTTGTTTTATTCTTAGTATTATACATGAATGTTTTGATCTTACAATATAGATGCATATTTTTTTTAACCAGTGCTTTGGAAAGATTGTGTAGTAACCACTCAAGTTCATCCAAGAAAGTTGATTAGATTGAACTAAAAGTAAGTTAACCAATGTAGCTAGAATTTGATTAATGTGACATTTTATTAGTTTGTAATTATAAGATATAATTAAACTTCATATTGAATTTAAAGTCATTTACAAAATGGAGGCACTAAGTGTGGCTTTTATGTCATGCATTGGATGTGGACCATAGTTATAGGAGGCATAAAAAATGGTTGGACGATAGTAATATACTTGTTTACTTTAAAAAGTTTGACTATTTTATTACACTTTCAATTATTTAATGTAATTATACTTATGTTCATTGTTTCTTGCCGTTATTTAATTATCAAACATCATTAGAATTTGGAACAATTGACGTATATCGCAAAGAGTGGGCTAGATATTTCTTAAAACTTAGAAATAGGATATCAAATGTTTAAGGATAATTGTAAACATGACTTTGCTTCGTTAAGTATGTTCTAACTTACAATTAATTTGTTTCTTTTTTAAGTATGTTATAAACTTATATTAATTTGTTTGTTTATTTTTATATTGTTGTGGGTTTAGTTTAATTCATTAGTAATTTATTGATAATATATATATATATATATATATATATATATATATATTTGTTTATTTAAATAAACACAAATTAAAAAAAAATATATTAATATACCATTCAATTTTTTGGCTTTAAACTAAATTAGTAAATTTAAAAAAAAACATCGATTTTTAGGAAAATCGATGTTGAAATGTATGAAACAACATCGATCTTCCTAAAAAATTGATGAAACCAATGTTGAATATTTAATATCAACATCGGTTTTCATAAAAAAATCGATGTTGAATATTTCATATCAACATCGATTTTTGGAATAAAAAAACGATGTTAATGTTAAATTTCGATATTGGTTCCAAAATTGATGTTTAAGCTTATGGATTTTTAACATCACTCACAACAACATAGGTTCAAAATTGATGTTAAAAGCCTTTTTTCTAGTAGTGTTGGTTGCACGATCGAAAATCACATGTCTTCATTATAATATGTCTTAAAATGATTTGTCTTCAAAAACTCTTTTGATGAATCGAATTCACCAACCACTTATAAACTTTCTAAATATTTCATCATGCATATATCATTTTATTAACTTTCACATTTCGATTGTTCAAACGAAATAAAAATTATATTTTCGATAAGCTTACTTTTCAATTTTACCACTAAATACTCATTCAATCATGCTATTTGATTTTGTGGTTTCAATTACCAAATTGAAAAAAAAAATCTACTTCTTTAACGTCTTTTCCCCAATAGCATTCAAATCTTCAATCAAACATGAAATACAAATTTTCATACTTAGAAAATTTCACTTATGCTTTCAACATATGCCCCCCAAAAAATGATTTGAAGCATGAGAATAATCATTTTTGAACCCTTAGTCTTGTGAGTCATCAATCCAAGTGTCATTCTTTTGCATGACAAATCAATTCTAAGATGTCACACATACACAAAAATTAGATATTACGGATGAGAGTTGACGGTATGACTAATATGTTATACTTTTTACACATTCAAGGACAAAAAAGTATTTTTTATTTCAATGACTAAATTGTCAGCGCTTTACACTTTCATAGACCAAAGTGGGTATTTACCCAAAAAATAATTGTTATTGATTGATGGTCACTGAAAAAAAAATCTAGAAGCTTATGTAGTTCCCTTAATATCAAATCTAGAATTTCCTACAAACAAAATCAAAATTGTTGCATGTAGTGGTTGGTTGGGGGTGGCGGTCGAGTATAGTGTTGGACCTTGTTGTGGCGGCATCAATAAAGAGAGGGGGTTTGGCGAGGTTGACGGACTTGATTGAGGAGAGTGGTCGGAATGACGAAGACACAGGAAGAAAGAGAAAAATATAAAAAAAACCAAAAAGAAGAAAGAGAAAGCTTTGTTATTGTCACAAATTCTCTATCGTTGCCACTCCATTGTTGCAGATCTGCTACTATTATGGCTCGCTTTATTTTTCCTAAAACTCAAATTTCAAAGACACCATGAATTCAGATTTGGACAAAGAAATAGATGTAGGAGGCCACATATGAGAAATTGAACATTTTAATGCATTGAAGTGAAGACTAGGGGTGCAGATCATGTCATTGACAACATTCCCATAGGCATTGTTGCCGATGTACATCAGATCAAAATTGTCCTTGGCATTCTCACAGTTCTACAAACGGTTTGAAAATCAAATAAAAAAACCCTCTAGTTCACTATAGGTTGTAAAAGAGTTTAAGTGAATCATAACACAATTGTGGGGTATAGGTGTAGTAATATGGTATACTTTGGTAATAACTAATTTAATGAGAAGGAATGAAGGTGAATTTAGCAAACACAAAAGCGTATTTAGCAAGAGCCTAAATATATCAAAAACCACATAAAAACAATTCATCTATGGGTAAAGCTTCTTGCACCTCCATAAGTTGCTTCTTGCACCTCTAAAATGTATTTCAGAAAGGCCTTTCTAGAATGCATTTATATTTATCAACGGGGATGTAAATTGGTTGATAACTTATGTTTTTTCTTTTTTTAAATTACCATCGAACTATTTAAGTTACCTAGGGATTCAACTACTGACAAACAAGATTTGTGAGTAATTTAAATTCATTTTTCTTCTATTTTTTATTTTTTAAATAATTACCAACAAACTATTTAAGTTATCTACTTACCAACAGACAACATCCATGAGTTAATTTCATTAAAAAATTTCTTGCCATGGGTGTTGATTTTACCTACAAATATATCCATCAGTAAAAAAAATTTACCCAAGAATTAAAATCCATGTTAAATAATCCGTACATAATTCAATTTTTTTTTTATAGTGTCTAGTTATAGTTATGACAATAAGTTGACTATGTTATGTTTTGTATGTTTCATTTGTTATCTCAAGTGTTTAAAACATCATTCGACGTGTCAATCGACAAGATTTCATTGTCTATTTACCTTTCTAATGTTTGAATTTGATCAAGCCTGAATATATGTTATTTCGATCAATAATGTTTCGATTATTCATTGATTGAGATGTAATTGAATCATGTCCTAAAAGACTAATTGAAGGTTGTGCTTGAAAAAATGTAAGTCTCATATTTTGTGGTCTCTAATTCAACATGCTCCTTGCATATCTTTCATTCAAAGGACTTTCATTATTATGATACTATTCATATGAAGATTCTACCCCCAATGTCGAATTAACCATCAACAGGGAAATTAGTTCTATTCCAATAATTGTACTTGCATTTGTACTAGTATCAATAGATTGTTGATGTTGATGCCACATGAGATACTGGCAACGTAGTCGATGCATCTGCGATAACAACTCCATTTTCATCATTATTCACATCAATATTTGACTCTAGCACTTTTTGATCTCATAAACAATATTCTTCTAAACTAGTTTCTTTTATGCTGTGACAATATAATCCAACTAGGTGTGCCAATTTATTAATGGTGGAAATTGGTTTGAGTTTTCAATATAATGTCTTAAAATTTTTCACTCTTAATTTCAATCGACCAATGTACAAATAATTTATTTTATTTAATGGGACAATCATCACAATTATGAGTCCTTTTTTTTTTATTATTAAACTAGCGATGTATGGACTTTTAACTAGGGGAACAATGAGATCATTCAAAGATATTATCAATATCACAATTAACAAATATATGAAGTTGTAGTTTTGATCATTAATCGAATATAAATTCAATAAAAAAATGTATTTGATCAATAAATCGACACATTCATAATATCATGCAAAATCGAAATATCTTCAAAAATAAAGATATAATTGCATGTTGGTGTAATAGAACATTTGCGATATTCATAATCAGAGAAAAATGACTACCAAATGGCCTATTTAGAGTATTTTTTGCTAAACGTTTGAATTACAAGATGATTCACATGTGTATAACTAATTCAAATGGACTATCTAAGATGCGGCCACATATCTCTTTGATATCTTATTCAGAAACTTGTTGAAAACCACGACTAACAATCTTTGAATGTGTTCGAAAGCCACTTTTCTTTAAATAGGTTTCCATCTATGACTTTAAATGATTTATGTCTTCAGAAACTCTTTCACAAATTGAATTCACCAAGCATTTAGAAACTTTTTAAATGTTTCATCATGCAAATCCTTTAATCATCTTTCATATAATGAACATTACACTTTTAGCAAGCTTCCTTTCCAATTTTATCACTAAATATGTAACATCCGTAAAATTACACTTTTTTGCTAATTGTAGAGGGGGTGTATTTAGTAATTTTTATTCGTCTTTGGATGTAATTAACATTTTAATATTCCTAGAGAATGGTAATTACAATTATAATGTTAATTATATGCTTTATTTGTATTTTCGCTTATAAAATTTGATTTTGATTTTGGTCAAATCGTTTTCGCGATTTTCGTGAAAATGACCCGCAGTGCAATTTTTATTGTTTTTTTCATTTGGAAATGCTATTTTAATGATTTTAAAGCATATAAAATTTAATTAGAATGATTTTTAAGTGGAAGGTTAGTTTTGGGAACCTTTGGAATACAGATGGTGAAAAAAGCCCAACCCGGGCCCAAAAACCCAATCCTAAACCTAATGGGCCTTAATTGGCCCAACCTATTTTTCCTAAGGGAGCTGTGCACATCCTAGAGAGTGCCGCCTTAGCTGGAGCAGCTGCCCATCTATAATAAGGATTTTTACCTTATGTAGAGGGAGAGAGAAAAGTAAGCTTTTAGTTCAAAAAAATATTCCTTCTTGGTTCCTTGTTCATGAAGCTCTGCACCTTCTCTCTAAAACCCTTTGCCCTTCTCTCTAATTTTCTAAGTTCATTAGCTTAGTTCCACCTTTCAAATTTTAATATGTTGTAGGGGAGACCACAAGCTTTGATTTAAGCTCTATTTTTGTGCATTTGAAACTTTAGAAATTAAGGTATGAAGGAGTTATTCCATTCTAAACTTAAACCATGATTTCTTGTTGATTTTTACTGTTTCATTGAGCTTATTGAACTGATTTGGTGGTAAATATGCTTTGAAATACTTGTTTTAGATGAAAAATGGCCATTTCGGTATATGGGGCTCAAACTGTGTTTTTAATTTTTAAAATTTTTTTGTGCCTTGTTATAAGATTGAGAGACCATCTGAGTACTCTAGGATACCTCTGGATTTTATGGTAAAAATTTCAGAATTTTTAGAGTTAAGGAACTATTTTTAAAAAGTCAATCTTTGATTTAGAAAATAGTTGAGTTTGGGGCTTTTTTGTTCTTGAAAATTATTTAGAGGAACTTTTGAAGAAATCTGAAAACACAATGTTGTTTCATAAATCATTGGCAACGTCCATGATTTTATTTGGGATTTTAGAAATCTTCTAGGTATTTTTCCAAGATATAATTAGTAAAATTGAGTTTAGTCACTCAATAGGTTTTTGAATGCTTAAAATTATATTTTGTGAATTTTAAATTCTGATAAATTTAAACTAGATACTATTTGTGATTTATGGTATGTGATATTTTTCCCTGAATTCTTTTGAAGGTTTTCATAATTATAAATGGCTATTTTTTCCGAATCGTGTTGTTGAGTGTTAGGGACTATTTAATCCAAAAAGGAGTCTTATGGTTGTTTTAAAATTCTGAGAAATACATGTGTTAACTAAGACCTATGGGAATCTCTCTGTGAAAGGATTTGTAAAAATGATTATTTTTACTTAGGTAAATAAATAACAAACTGTGAATTCTTGAGTTGGTTCAGAAACACTTTTTAAATTAAATAAAATATTTATACTTATAATTTTCAACTGAAAAATTTATGAGTCGAAATAAGAGTGATGGAGAGTATCTATACCAAATTTCATGATATTATGAGTTTTGTAAGTATGTCAAATAATTCTTGTACCAGTATTTTTAGCTTGAATCACTTGATAAATATGACATGAATTGTTGAAAATGCAAGTATGAGGGGATATTTTACCTTAGAAGGAGAATACCTCTGGTTATTGTATATTATGTGATGTTGATATGTGGTTAAATATTCTTTGTGAATCATGCTAGTACAAACAATTAATCACACAATCTTATCAACCAATCAACTAATCACACAAATACAACCAACCCAACCCCAGCAGTTGGTGCCCAGGGTTCACAATCTCCATGCTAGTTATAAAAATACATGATTCACAAGGAATATTTAATCACATATCAACATCACATAATACCCAATAACCAAAGGTATTCTCCTTCTAAGGTAGAACATCCCCTCCTACTTGCATTTCCAACAATTTATGTCATATTCATCAAGTAATTCAAGTGGAAATGTTAGTACAAGAATTATTTGACATACTTAAAAACTCATAACATCATGAAATTTGGCACAAATACTCTCCATCACTCTTGTTTTGACTCATAAATTTTTCAGTTGAAAATTATAAGTATAAATATTTTATTTAATTTAAAAACTATTTCTGGATCAACTCAAGAATCTATGATTTTCTATTTATTTACCTAAGTAAAAATAGTATTTTTTATAAATCCTTGCACAAGGAGATCCTCATAGGTCTCATGTAACACATATATTTATCAGAGTAAGACTCCTTTTTGAATTAAATAGTCCTTAACATTGAGCAACATGATTCAAACAAAATAACCATTTATAATTATGAAATCCTTCAAGAAAATTCAGGGAAAAATATCACATACCATAAATCACTAGTAGTACCTATTTTAAATTTATCAGAATTTAAAATGCACAAAATATAATTTTAACCATTCAAAAACCCTACTATGTGACTATACTCAGTTTTCCTAATTAATTCTTGGAAAAATACCTAGAGGCTTTCTAAAATTCCAAATAAAATCATGGACATTGACAATGATTTATGAAACACCATGGTATTTCCAGATTTCTTCAAAAGTGCTTCTAAATAATTTCCAAGGACAAAATAGTCCCAAACTCAACTATTTTCTAAATCAAAGATTTGCTTTTTAAAAATAGTTCCTTAACTCCAAAAATTCTGAAATTTTTACCATAGCATCCAGAGGTATCCTAAAGTACTCAGATGGTCTCTCAACACTATAACAAAGCATGAAAAAATTTTAAAAAATGAAAATACAGTTTCAGCCCTATATACCAAAATGACCATTTTTCATCCAAAACAAGTATTTCAAAGCAATTTCATCATCAAATTAGTTTAATAAGCTCAATGAAATAGTGAAAATAAACAAGAAAGCATGGTTTAAGGTTAGAATGGAATAACTCCTCCATACCTTAATTTCTAAAGTTTCAAATGCACATAAATGGAATTTAAATCGAAACTTGTGGTCTCCCCTACAACATACTAGAATTTGAATGGTGGAACTAAGCTAATGAGCTCAGAAATTTTGAGAGAAGGGCAAAGGGTTTTAGAGAGAAGGTGAAGAACTTCATGAACAAGGAACCAAGAAGGAATGTTTTTTTGAACCAAAAGCTTGCTTTTCTCTCTCCCTCCACATAAGGTAAAAATCCTTATTATAAATTGGCAGTTGCCCAAGCTAGGGCCAGCACTCATAAGGACGTGCATAACTCCCTTAGGAAAAATATGTTGGTCCAATTAAGGCCCATTAGGTTTAAGGTTGGGTTTTTAGACTTGGGTTGGGCTTTTTTCGCGTTTTTCGTCATCTGTGTTCCAAAGATTCCTAAAACTAACCTTCCACTTAAAAACCATCCTAATTAAATTTCATATGCTTTAAAATCATTAAAATACCATTTCCAAATAAAAAAACGATAAAAAATGCACTGTGAGCCATTTTCACAGAAATCGCGAAAATGGTTCGATCAAAATTGAAATTCCATTTTTATAAGCGTATACACAAATAAAGCATACAATCAACATTAGAATTGTAATTACCATCCTCCGAGAACATTAAAATGTTAATTACGCACATAGATAAATAAAAATTACTAAATGCACCCCCTCTACAATTAGCAATTTAATGTAAATTTTACAGGTATTACAAAATACTCATTTGAAAATTCATTCAAATGTCTTCCAAATCTTTGACAGTTAAATCTCTCTAAGTTTCATCCTTCAAATCCTTATCCGATTTCATGGTTTCCATCACTAAATCGAAATAAACAACTTCATTTTCATTTACAACATATGCATTCGATCTTCAAATCACCAGTATCATCATAATAACATATTAGACTGAGTAAAATCCTACACATCCTTTGACTAGTACAAAGTAGGCTTAATTCTCAATATAATCCCTAAATTATATTAAAAATTCTATTCGGTATCTAAGTTATTAAAAAGTTTAATTTGGATCCTTATTATTTAAAATGTACTAATTTAGTCTTTTTTCAGTATTAAAAGTCTTATTGACCTTTTCTATTTACATTTCCCTTATTAATAAATACACTCCCCTTTTTGTTATTTCTACTCCTATTACTAAATACACCAATTTTTAATTACTTAATTGTTGTTATGTGTGCACTAAGTTGTCTATTTTGCTGGTAGGTTATTGCCGCTTGGATTAACTGAAAAAGAGGGTGGTACCACTTTTTTCTAGTTGAATGAATGGAGAATGTATACATTATGTGATAATTACTGGGTGTTTTAAAAAGAAGTGATGAGATTGTTAATTTTAGGTTTGGGGAAAATTGGTGTTCAAAAGCACCAATTGTGTGTGAAAGTGTATGAAATGAGAGGTGGATGGAGTGCTATGAAGGAAGGATGTTGTTTTGAAAAAGAAAACTGAAGGTTAATTGAGTATTTTTTTTTATTAATAATATAAAAAAAATGTTGAGTGCTTAGTAAAATAGGATGTAAATAAAACAATATGTCTCATTTGGCGTCGTTACAACCAAACAAATTAGAAGGGTCAAATTGAGGCATTTTAAATAACATAAGGACCAAATTGAATTTTTTTAATACAATTTAAGAACTAAATTGAGTATTAAATAAATAAAAAAACGTTATAAATAGGACTACAAGCACGATATTTTATGAGTATGTAAGTAATCCAATATTAGCAGTTCAAAAAACGACACTATTAGATAATACATGGACTCTTACTATAGGAATATCTTAAAAAAGATGGCGATTTATATTTTGCTTGTGTATTTGGTACAACATCCCGTATGAACAATAGAACTGATGAATAGTCATCATCCAGCAAATTGGATCGGATACAATAACATGTCAAAATATCCTGTGGTCCTAGGGTTATCAATGTTACAGCTTGCATGTCTGTCTAAAGTTCGTTGACACCCTTAGCCATGAATTGGTAACCTTAAAAGTTTCACCATCTGTGGCGCTTTTTTCCATAAAAATATGCAAATGCAGCTATTGATGCAGCAAAAATAACCCCAGCTGTAGCATGCCAAGCATATGATGGTTTTTCCAAGATTAGGTCTGAGGGCCTAACCTTGACGGGAGGTGGTGGCGCCACGGGTTTCTGGCTAACTGTAACTGCAAACCTCAAACCCTGTCTCTCCACTTCAGTCAAGTCTTCAATTGCTGGCCTTAACCTAGTGGCTTTGGCTATAGCTTCATACTCTTCTTGAGTTCCACCTTCAAGGAAAGCCCCAACAAGGTGACCCTTGCTTACCCAGTAAGCTCCAAATGCACTACCTGACATATCTCCATAGTAGACAACTTCCCCAACATTATCCCCATAAAATTGCCAAGACAAAGTGAAGACTCTGGAGTAGAAAAAAGGAAGGTAATCAAATTCTCCCATTTTGTTTGGTTCCATTATGGCTGAAACAGCATGCCTTGCAGATTTCCGTGCCGAATCAACATGCTCAAGTCTTCGTGTTTCCCCAAATGCTTTGACTGGAAATGCTGCAACATCTCCAATGGCATAGACTGAGCTGTTGCTTGATTGCAACATCCCATTTACTTTGATTCCACCTTTCTCCAAAGTAAGCTGACCTTCAAATAGTCCTGTATTTGGACGTATTCCAATTCCCACCACAACCATGTCCACAGATAGTGTGGTTTCATCTCTAAGATTAACAGTTGTAACCTGTCAAAAGAGCCACTCAGTTATAGGTTGAATCGATCACAGGCATGATGCAACCACAGTCAAATTGGGGTGATTCCTTCTAATCATTTTCTTCTACAATATGGATATGGTTGGTTGTCATGAACCCTATCAGCAACGAAATCTTCATTTCCAACTAATAAACAAGAAGCCACTATCTACTGGTTCAGAGATTACAAAATCGTTTGAGGAAAATTCACCAAGTTTCTCAGTTTGAATTGGAAAATTTTTGGCGCAATAAACCTCCCATATTCTTTTCCTTTATAGAAAGCCTTTTTCTCCAAAAACAACAACAAAGGCCTTTTCCTACTAGGTGTGTCAGTTACATGTATCATACAATGTTATTGTATTCTATCAAAAACAAAATTTTTGGAATTGTCATTTAGATCAAAGTGTTTTCAACAGTTTTTCTAGAGTACTCCTTGGTCTTCCTCTATCTTTGTTTATTGCACGACCAACAAAAAGATTAACTCTTATTATTAGGGCAATTGGGCATCTATTAGTCTTGTCCTCATGACCACCATCTCAAGTGAGAAAATTCTAAAAAAATTAAGTACCTTCCCATTGGAGTCAAAATCAAATGATGACAGCACAGTTCCCTTAATGAAGTTTATTCCTCTTGATTTATAATATTCTTCATAGTAGTTTGCTATCTTTGAGGTAAATAAACGAGCCACTGTAAAGTAAACAAAACATTGAGAATATCTATCAATTTTTGAAGTTGTTTTCATTATGCATAAATTTTGAGTTGACAGAAGTTTAAAAAAAAAAAAAGTACTTACTGCAATGTTCCTCAGGGAAGACCATTGTTACATTTATTTTATTGATCACTAAAGACGCTGCACACTCCATGCCTATGTATCCACCACCAATGACAACAGCATTACCTCCAGGACAAGACTGCATAACATCGACAAGCCTATTTGCATCTGCTATATTTCTTAAATAGCAGACATTTTCTGCATCTGATCCAGTCACCCCAAATTCTTCCAGCTTCAAAGACTACAATTGACATAGCATTTGTGTTTAATATACTGTAAAGAAAGCAAAGTGTCCACCCCAATTCGAATAGAGAATTCAGATTTAATAATAATAAAATACTGGAACTTTATTAATAATAATATTGCTCTTGAGAAGAATTACAACTGGACACCAATAGCCAGCTACCAAAACCTAATTCTTCCAAAAACTGCCCCCAATAGAAGTACAATCACCTCTATTTAAACTAATCCTAATAACTAAAAATAGATAAACTAATCTAGATAAACTATTTAAAATAGATAAACCAAATCTATAAACTAGATAATGATAAAATATATAACCTAATACTGTTTGGCTAACTACTAGATAAACTATTTAAAATAGATAAACCAAATCTATAAACTAGATAATGATAAAATATATAACCCAATACTGTTTGGCTAACTATTATCATTATTTTCCCTTTTGTGGCGCCTCCTATATACCTTAGTAATAGGAGGTTTCGGTTGAAGTCTATCAATACCCCCCCCTAAAAGAACCACCTTGTCCTCAAGGGGAAAGTGAGGAAAGGTATCTTGAACATCGGCAGCTAATTCCCAAGTATTGTTGCACGAAGGAAGTTGTTGCCATTTCACTAACACCTCCACCTGTCCATTGTGTGATTCATGCCACTCTACAACTTCCTCAGGTTGCACTTCCAACTCATGATCTTCATTTAGCATAGGAGGCAATGATTGAGGTTGTTGGTGCGGTTGGAGTGCTTTCTTCAGTAAAGACACATGAAAAATTGGATGAATTTTAGAATGCGCCGACAACTCTAATTTGTAAGCAACCGCACCTACTTTACTAATAACTTGGAAAGGACCATAAAAACGAGAAGCTAATTTCTCATTGGTTTCTTGGCCAACGAACGGAGACGGTAAGGCTACAGTTTTAAATAAACCCAATCCCCAACCTCAAACTCCACCAATCGCCGATGTTTGTTAGCATAAGAACGCATTTGATCTTGAACTTTAAGTAAATTCTGCTTCAATTCTTGTAACATTTGATCGTGTTGCTCATGAAGTTGATTCACGGCTTCAACCTTAGAAGGGATGGTTCTAGCCTTAATCAACAAAGGAGGTTCTATACCATAGAGTGCCTGAAAAGGAGTCATCTTGGTAGAAATATGATAATTGGTATTGAACCAAAATTCAGCCCAGGACAGCCAATCTGGCCATTGTTTCGGTTTCGTACTAGAGAAACAGCGTAGGTAAGTTTCAAGACAGCGGTTAACAACCTCTGTTTGGCCATCCGTTTGAGGATGATAAGCAGTACTAAACTTAAGCTTAGTTCCTGCTAATCGGAAAAGTTCCTTTCAGAAGTGACTCAAAAAGAGCTGGTCTCTATCTGATACAATTGAAGAAGGAAAGCCATGTAAACGGACTACCTCCTTAACAAAAACAGCAGCTACTTCTTGAGTAGAGAAAGGATGGCCCAAAGAGCAAAAATGAACATACTTAGTCAAACGATCTACCACAACAAAGATAGTATCTTTCCCTTTTGTCCTTGGTAGTCCTCCAATAAAATCCATGGAAATATCACTCCAGACTTGAGCAGGAATAGGTAAGGGTCAGAATAACAGTCCCCTGGAGCTAGAGTGTCATATTTATTCCGTTGACAAATATCACACTGTTGCACATACTTCTTAATGTCTCCTCTCATACCTTCCCAAAATAAGAAGCTAGCCACTCGTTTATATGTGTGAAAGAAACCAGAATGGCCGCCTGAAGGGGTGTCATGGCACTTGGCTATAATAGTGGGAATTCTGGGGTTAGTTTTGGGTAAAACTAATTTCCCACGATAATGTAACCTGCCCCTAATTAAAGTATAATCTGCATGTGAACGAGGATCAACCATTAAATCCTGAATAATGAGTTGTAATTTAGGATCTTGCTTTGTACCTCATTGTCCCATTTATCCACTTCGGTGATGCTAGGATGGATAAGGCAGCGTACATTCCCTTCCCCGGATAACGCATTAGCCACCGAATTTTCCCTTCCTGGTTTATATTGAATTTCAAAGTCCATTCCGATCAACTTGACAGCCCACTTGAATTGTTCTTCACTAAATAATCTTTGATTAGTAAGGAATTTCAGGCTTCTTTGATCAGTTCGAATAATAAAATGCTTGCCCAACAAATAATGGCGCCATTTCTGAACTGCTTGCACTAGTGCCATTAATTCCCTCTCATAAACTGACTTTACTTGTGCTCTTTCGGATAACCCTTGGCTCCAAAAAGCTATTGGTTTTCCTCCTTGCATTAGTACAGCTCCTAAACCCTTACTTGAAGCATCAGTTTCTACCACAAATTCTTTGGAAAAATCAAGTACTGCCATGGCTTTCTTAAGGTCTTGAAAAGCTACTTCGGCCTCTTCATTCCAATGAAAATTATCCTTTTTAAGAAGGGTAGTTAAGGGTTTTGCCAATTTCCCATAGTCCTTGACAAATCTTCTATAATAGCCTGTTAACCCAAGGAATCCCCTAAGGCTTTTAATATCTTCCACCTTTTTTTGGTCAGTTGCTACCCCTCCTCCAGACACAATATGCCCCAAATATTCCAATTTAGTATGCCCGAAAGTGCATTTCTTCTTATTAACTTTCAAAAAGTTAGCCTGCAACACCTCAAGGACTTGGCTTAAATGTGAAAGATGTTGTGATAAAGTCTCACTGTATATTAATATATCATCAAAGAAGACTAGAGCAAATTTTCTGAGGAAAGGCGTAAGCACCTCATTCATGAGGGCTTGAAAGGTTGAAGGGGCATTTGTGAGACCAAAAGGCATCACTAAGAATTCATAGTGCCCTTCATGAGTCCTGAAGGCTGTTTTCTCAATGTCCTCCTCCTTCATCTGAATTTGATGATATCCGGATTTGAGATCCAACTTAGTAAAAATAGTAGCTCCACCCAATTCATCCAGTAACTCCTCATTGATCGGGATAAGAAATTTATTAGGTGTGGTAATCTTGTTCAAGGCTCGATAATCCACACAAAACCTCCACCCTCCATCTTTCTTCCTAACTAAAATGATGGGGCTGGAATAAGGGCTGATACTTGGCCTTATTAATCCCGCTTCTAACATGTCCGCAACTAACTTTTCTATCTCAGATTTTTGATAATGAGGATATTTATACGGCCTAAGATTGGGAATTTTAGCCCCCTCCTTAAGGTGTATTGCGTGATCATGTCTTCGATTAAGGGGAAGGTGGGTAGGGTCTTCAAATAACTCCCCAAAGTCCTCTAACAGCCTTGAAACTTCAGCGGGAGTATCAAGCTCGGTTCTTTGGAATTTCTGGTTCCTCTCCATATTGAATAAGTAGACCCTCTCCTTCATCCTTTAAAACTTGCATAATAGTACCAAAGTTCATCTCTTCCTTGGTTAAAGCAGGATCTCCACTAATCTTGTGCATAATGTTTCCCTTCTTCAACAGTGAGTTCCACCCTCCCGAAGTCACCCTTTATCTCCCCTAGACTAGCTAACCAATCTAGTCCCAAAACCACATCCACTCCTCTTAGGTTGAACAAATAAAAATCTTGAATAATGTCTAAATTCTGCATATGAATCAACAGTCCCTTGCACTTTCCTCAACATCTAACCTTGTGTCCATCCCCCACTTCCACCACGTAAGAAGGAGTGTCTTCTACTGATAACTGTAACATCTCCACCAATTCTTTGGAAATAAAATTATGGAAAGCTCCACAATCGATAAGAATAATGATTGACTGAGTTTGTAGGTCTCCCCTCACCTTCCATGATTTAGCTGTCGTGAATCCAGTCATGGAGAAAAGGGATAATTGTAATGACTTGAAACTTTCAGGTATAGTTAAGTCTTCTTCCTCCTCCTCGTTTTCCTCGTCCACCTCCCTCACGATCATACGAAACTGTTTATTCTTGCAACGATGCTCACGAGTGTATGGTTCATCGCAACGGAAACATAACCCTTTTTCTCTTTTCTCTCTCATTTTTGCTCCTGTTAGGTATTTAAAGTCTCCTCCCCTGTTACGAGATCCTTCCCTTGTCGTCCTACCTCCAATATTGCCCATGGTATTCCCTGTTGAAGAATTCTTTGGTTTCTTTTCAATTAAGGCTCTGGAATCAACGGTAACAACCTTGCTTGAAGGGTTGCTCCGAAAAAATCCATTTGATCTAGTGTAATTATTAATTGTCTTCTTGTTCAACACCAAATTTTTCTGTTCTACCATGATGGCTTTCTGGATAACTGCTGAAAGGGTAGTGAGTTCATATAATCTCACTTCTACTTAAATTTCTTCTTTTAATCCATTCAGAAAGATTCCCTTAGCAAAATCTTGGTCAATTTCCTTCAAGGTCCCCACGTATTTCTCAAACTCCTCTACAAACTCCTCCACCGTCCCGATTTGCTTGAGAGACAACAACAATTCAAAGGGATTTTGAATCATGGATGGCTGGAAGCGCCTGATAACCGCCAATTTGAAGCCTTCCCAAGTAGGTGTTGGGTTGCACCTTTCCCACCACTGGAACCAACTCAAGGCTCTTCCCTCCAATGCAACCATGGTTGCTTGCATTCTTTCCTCGTCTGTGACACCCTTTAGGCTGAAGTAGCGTTCCAATTTATGAGTCCAGCCAAAAGCATCTTCGCCTGCAAAAATTGGAATTTCCAATTTGCGCCACTCGTTCGTGTCCCCTATCTCTCGAAGCCGCTTGCGATCCCAACAGCTCGTGGTCATGTCTCTGCTTCGCCTTGCTTTGCACGCCTAATTTGGCAGCAATTGCCGCTAGGAGTTCCTCGTTTTTCTTGGTCCTGGCTTCGTTCAGTTCCATTCTAGTCCTCATCTCCTCCATCTCTTGCGCCCAGTCCTCTATGCTTTGCTCCATGCCTCGTGTTATCACCATGCGCAGCTTTGGAATCGTGGGTTCTCAGGGCACCAAATCGGTGCTCTGATACCAGTGATAGAACTGGTACCAATTTGAATAGAGAATTCAGATTTAATAATAATAGAATACTGAAACTTTATTAATAATAATATTGCTCTTGAGAAGAATTACAACTGGACACCAATAGCCAGCTACCAAAACCTAATTCTTCCAAAAACTGCCCCCAATAGAAGTACAATCACCTCTATTTAAACTAATCCTAATAACTAAAAATAGATAAACTAATCTAGATAAACTATTTAAAATAGATAAACCAAATCTATAAACTAGATAATGATAAAATATATAACCTAATACTGTTTGGCTAATTACTAGATAAACTATTTAAAATAGATAAACCAAATCTATAAACTAGATAATGATAAAATATATAACCCAATACTGTTTGGCTAACTATTATCATTATTTTCCCTTTTGTGGCGCCTCCTATATATCTTAGTAATAGGAGGTTTCGGTTGAAGTCTATCAACTACATAGGTATGTTGGTAAATTTATCCTCAAATTATTCCAAAATTAGTATGTATTTAGTATGTTTGTGAAGAAGATAAATTGTTCCTTAGGTTAAATATGATGTTCCTAGGAATAGTTTTCACATCTATTTTAAAGGCCACAGTTTTTTTTTTTTTTTGGCATCCTTGCCCTTTGAGGAGACAAACTGGTTATTTTAAGTAGGGAAATTCTGGCTAAGAGATTTGTTTTAATACCCGAGCACCAGTAGCAACAATAAGAATCTTGTAACTTATGGTCTCTCCAGTTGTTGTTAATAGTGTCTTACGCTTCACATCAGCAGATTTAACCCCGGTTCCAAGAACTAATTCAATCCCTGAATAAAATAATAGCAATTGTAAAATAATCAGATATTCAGGACAGGAAACTCTTTAAATAACATCATGGAAACATTAAACAGATATGAATAATAACTTCTTTTCAGCAACCCGCATCATTAACTGATGAAAAAAATTGAAAATTTAAAACAGAAAATTACTTTCTAGTAGCACACCTAAATACTAATTACCAATTGCAATGAACAAGCCATCAAGCAGGGAATTTAAGTCAGCTCTTTCTTACTTTGACCTCCAATACTTCATATAAATATTGGGGAGCAACAAGTACAAATGATTTATCCTATATTGATAGTGCTGCCACCTGAAATCATCCCTCCTAAAAAAGAAAAAGAAAATTGATTCCCATGGATGATGTTCAGAGGTGAAACTTAGCTTCTGCCAATAAATGCCAGAAATATATTACCCTGTGACAAGAATGAATTGTTCCTGGACTCAACACACCACTGAATGCAAGTGGAGATGATCAAACAAGGGAATAAATTTAAGGCAGGTCAGAGGTGGTGACATAACATGCCTTTATGCATTAACTTCCAGCAATGAACATAGCTCTAGCTAGAGTGTTAACTAGCTAATTTTATTTACCAATTCTTTGATGCTCAATAAGCCAATCAAAAAACAATTCACCCCAAAATAGAGTAAATTTTTTGTCTTAATAGAATTTTCACTCGGAAAATGCTGATTCAGTAGGATTGCTGGATCTAGATGGAATTGACTACTGAACTAGATCTTTGCAGTATGAAATCAATACTATGCAGGGAAAAAAAACAGCCAAAGAAATCACTCACTGCATTTCATCTCGAAGGGGGGAAAGAGAAGTAGCCAAAATAAATTACAACATGAAAAAAAATACACCGAGATGTAAAAACAATATAATTACCATTTTCTTTATACCATTTTGGAGTTAGCCTCTCCTCATTTGCACCAACACATGTATGAAAGGATGGAAGCCTGGCAGCAGCTGTATGTTGCAAATTTATTTCAGCAACTCATTGCATAAACATTGCGAACAAGGAAAAAGCTAAAGGCAACACAGAAATAAGTAGATTCATCTATCTACCACAAGGAAATGAAACCCTCCTAATGCAAGTACCATACTGTGTTCCCACTTCAATCTGTTAGGGGCTGAGAATTCAAAAATGGAAGGGGTATATATATTATTCATGGTAAACAGAAATATTACAAGGAAAAGTATTCCCTTGTAATCCCAGAGCCTGGCTCCTCTAGAGAATGCAAAGCACTTCTATGCATCTTATATAAGGAAGAAACAGAATGACAAAATCTCCCTCACACACCCCAACCTCTACTTCCCTATAAGGATCCTTACAGGGACAGATCCCTTCCCAGTTCCCACTAGCTGACTTGACAATTCAGCCCCCTAATTTTGATCATTTTATTAGGAAATCCCACATTGCCTACCTCAAGTCTTTGAATGCAACTTATATATCTGTTGGACAACTTCTCTTAAGGCCAATTAGTTTTAAGTTGAAATCTAATATGGTATCAGAGCTTGTAGACTATCTTGGTAAATACCTATTCCGGTAGGCTCGGCTGTTCTAGTAGGAATCTGTGGAGGGGATGTTAGGAAGTCCCACGTCACCTTCCACAAGTCTCTTTATATATCTGTTGGGCAACTAATGCCAATTGGTTTTAAGTTGAAATCTAACACATTTTCTTTCCTACACGTTCTATTATATATTTGCAAAATCTAAGGCTGATGTGCTGCTGTTTTGATGGATCATTAAACTCCTAGGCCCTAACACAGCCTTCAAATTTACAGCACAATGTTAATAAAAAATAAATAGACAATAATTGGATTATTGGATTGGATTATTTTGAAGAATAAATAGACAATAATCCAACCAGGGAGCCAAAACTATATGATACAGTTGCAGTTCCCAAAAAGTAAACAGAAATTATCAAGAGCACTACAATGAAGTTTAGATATTAGTCTCTGCAGTAACAGACATAGTTAGCAGCCCCAATTCAGTCAGATACCTTTGATGCGATATTCAAATTTCATAACTTGATGGAGATATCAGTTAATGTGATATTGTTGTTGTTGTTGTTGGAGATATCAGTTAACAGGAAGTTGAGACTTTTTCAAATGTAAAAAGGTTTCACCCATATAATAATCAGAGAGTGATATTCATTTAGACAGAAGTAATCAGATTGTTTAATGTAAAGGAAACAGAACACTTTGTAAAGGAAAGGATTAATCAACTGACACAAAGAAGAATTCAAATCGGTCCAAGAGGGGCCATTATTATTTCCATCAACCAGTATTGCACAAGATACTTCTGATAGAAACTCACAACTCAAGATAAATCAGTTGATAACGCATCGCAAGGAGAGTCTATACCTTCTGGAAGCAAAAATCCTTTGCTCAATGCAGGCCTTTCGTAAGGAGCAACCTGAGATAAAAAAATAAAAAATAAAATAAAATTTGAGAACATTTACATACTTGTGACCACATAAAGAATCAAAAAAGCCATTCTGGCTTTGACCAAAACTTAATTTTTAACATCAGTGATTGAAACAGACAAAGTCATCAATACTCAATAGACAAGAGCAATAATAACCCCCACTTCAAAGAAATTACTAGGAGGGAACTCAAAACCAACATTGGAAAGCCAAAATCAGAGACTCCAAAACAAAACTCAAATTTGCAAAACAAGCCCACATAGCAAGACCCACCCACCAACAAAGCTTGATATTAAAAAAAATAAAAAATTATTCATATTCATACTGGTTCATCGGAAATAATACAGAGTTCACCATGAGTGACTCCTTTCTTGACGAATTCAAGAGCAGCATAGCCAGCAGCCACGCCTCCTCCAAGAATCACATACACAAAAGCTCTCCCCATTTCCCAACTTCACATCCACACAACGCAACAAAACAAAACAAAACCAAACAACGCCTTATTTTCTCTTATTTATCTTCTTCAATTCAAATAAATTAATAATCGAGGGTGCACAATTGTTTGGGAGCGCTTTCTCTCAAGACACTCCCACAAAATCTGAAGATCACGAACGGGCCCCACAAACACAACGACGGAGATAGATAGCTGCGGAAAATTTACCCTTATGCCCCCAAATCAGACTCCCTCTCCATCATACGCAACGCCATTGTTTGTTTCAACATGTTTTAAGAAAAGGAAATCATCGCATGTTTTTGACAATTTTGTTATGAGAACAAATTTATGATTTGGTAACGATTACTATTTTACAATCAAAATTTTCCAACGTTGTATATATGTTGGTAGATTTTTTTTTGCTGAATGTTTATATGTTGGTAGATGCTACCACGTTCATTTTGTTTTGGCTAAATATCAATAATTTATGTTTTAATTTTTATTTAATTTTGTCATTTATGTTTTAAAACAAATACTTTGATTTTTAAGAATGAATTAAGATAGCATCCTTTTGTAAAAAAAAGGATAATTTTCGATTCAATAATATGATTTTGAATATTTTTTTATTAATTTAATATGTAAAAAATATTTTATTAGATTCATTTAAATATAAATGATGAAACTCAACATCGTATGTTTGAATAAAAGAAAAAAAAATAATGATAAAAATAGTTTTACATATCGATCAATCATGACTCTTAATTAATGATAAGTCAAATAGTTAAGTTTTATAAAATTATTTTAAAAGGCATTTAACAAGTAGCATTTTAATTGACATGTAAATATTTTTTATACATGATCATTAAACTCATTAAAGAAAGTGATAAATGTAATGAAAAGTATATCTAATGAACAACCAAATTAATAAAAATTTAATATTTTTTTTTCAATTGATCATAAGACTCATTTTTTTCACATGATTTTCATTATGTTTATATATCTTTTGATTTGATTTGTAAATTAATTGAGTTTTATAGTTTCTATGTAAGTGAATTTAATAAAATAATTTTTACGTCTCAAATTCATAAAAAAAATATTCAAAATCGCGTCACAAGGCTAAAAATAATCTTTATTTCAAAAAGATCATTTTGAATCATTTTAAAAATATAAAAGACCAAATTGAGGCTTCTAAAACATAAATAATCAAACAAAACAAAAACTAAAACATAAACAATTAAAATAATATTTAGCCTTTTGTTTTTGTTTCAAGGTTGATTTTTTTCATTTTGGTATTTTAAATTAGAGCAAATTACAGTAACATCCTCTGAAGTTTGCTTCAATTACTCATGCACCCCCTCCTATTTTTATCCCTACACAAAATCTCATAACTTTTGGGATCTCATTACACTTGCATTCCTCATTGAAAACGGAGTTAACTTTATTAACTTTTTATGTTAGGTCACTGTCACATGACTTTTATAATATTTTTTTTTTCAAAAATGTTTTTATCTTCTTTTTTTTAAACATAATATTCAGTTATGTCTTTTTTATTTCTAAAACATATGAGGTGTGCGTGTAATGCATTAATTTGTAGAATTAATTTGCTTTTTTTTTTTAAAATGCTATCACATATGTACCCTTTAACTTTAAAATGATCACATGTATCCCTAAATTTTTTAATAAATTACACGTGTAGTCCCTATGTTTTAGAATTAGAAAAGATGTAACCAAACATTATATTTAAAAACAATATAAAGAGAATTTTTGAAAAAATACATTATAAATGTCATATGTCAATCACATGACATAAAAAGTTAATAGAGTTAACTCTGTTTTAAGTGAAAGGGGTGCAAATGTAATAAGATCCCAAAAATTATGAGATTTTGTGTAGGAATACAAATAGGAGATGGTGTTGTTGTAATTTGCTCTTTAAATTATTTTGTTTATTTTTAGTTTTTTTTCTTTAAGTTTGTGTTTTAATTTTAATTTTAGTTTTCCTAAGTTTTTATGTTCATTTCTAGTCTCTTTACACTTTTTCAATTTTAATTGTTTAAGATTTATTTTTCATTTTTAGTTCTTATATTTAAAATTTTAAAAAAATTTACAGACTAAAAGTAAAAAAAAAAAAAAAAAAAACCTTACAAAGACTAAAATTAAAGAAAAACATAAATTTACAAGGACCAAAAATAAATAAATAAAGCTTATAAAATTAAAGTTAAAAAATAAGAATTTACATGTCAAAAATATATTTAAACCTTTTTTCTACATCAAGTTATATATGTGTTGTGATTTTATTATCCAACTTATCAATATCAAATTTTGGTCTGTTTGTTAAGTTCACGGAATTAATTTTTCATATTCTATTATGATTTAATACTTAATTTTGTACTTTAATTTATTTTACATGATAAATTGAATCATTTAGGTTTTTGGAAATATAATTGAGTTCTTTTTTTTAAAAAACATATACATCATGGAAATAAAACCCAAACGACAAGGCACGAAATGTAGTTTTATGGGGCGCTGACAATTAAAAATAGGGTGTAGGTAGCAAAAGGAGAGTATATGTAGCAATAAAAGAAGTGCAAAAAGTAATTATTTAAGTTTAAATAGTCTAACGAAAAGGACTCAATGAACAAGTTTTAGAAACAAAAAACACTAAATTGCATAGTCAAAAAATTAAAAGATATTGAACACTTAAAATAAATTAAAAGATTAAATTGGATATTAAGTCTTCTATTTTTCAACAACAATTTACTTGCTAGATATAAAAACGTTGACAGTATATAGAGAGAGAAACTAAGAAAGAGATATAATAAGAAAAGAGTGATTTAGGATTAACCCATAAGTTATTCTAAATCAAAGTTGAAGTTTGGATTATTTTTTGCAACAGGCTAAGGTAGTGATAGTTGTGTTTTATCATCCTTGAAAAAGTTTTGGATTAACCAATAACTTTGGATTCCTTGTTGATTGGGGAAGCTTGTTGGAACAATTTATGGGTAGTTATGGCGGTCTTATGTAATTTTGAGTAAATTTTTGGTTTGAAGGTGAACTTCTCAAAAAGCAAACTCTTGGGTGTGAATTTGCCGGTAGATTTTCTAGATGCTACAATAGCTTTTCTGTTTTGCTTTGCCCTAAAGGTTTTTTGGCTTGCCTATTGGTGCTAATTAGAGGTGCGTGGTTACTTGAGCCCCATAGTTAGATTGTTTAAGCGCGAGTTGTCTAGGTGGAAGGGGAGACATTTGTCGTTACGTGGTAAGATTACTTTGATTAAATCTGTCATCTCAAGTTAACACTTCATTACTTTTCTTTCTTTAGGGCATCGAAGAAAGTTATTGTTTATCTGACTAGATTACAGAGGAGGTTCATTTGAAATGGTTGTTCAAAGGAGGCTAAGATTAAGTGGGTGAAGTGGGACTCAATTTGCTAAAGGATAGTGTGTTAGATATTAAGAACATGTATATCTTCAATTGGAGGTAACTTGTGAAATAGAGGTGGATGTTTCTCAATGATAGATCCATTATTTGATATGATTTATGCAAAGCAAGTATTGAAGATTGACGCCTCGCCTCTTCATTTAGATTTTTGGTATCTTCATACCTCAAGTCTTCTCCGTTCTCTTAGTCTAGTATTTTCTTTTTATGCCATAACATGTATGGATGATGGCATTGTATTGTTTGTTATAGACTGGGCCATATTATTTTTTTCTTGATGTTTTGATTTGCCCTATTTTCTATTATCTCTAGCATCACTAGATGATTTACTTCTTAGGAACTAATTCTGAGTGATTGCAATCGATTACAATGAACTGAGGTGATTCAACATTAGTTATTGACTGCTAAATTTGCTCATATTGGAGTTTCTTGAATTGATCTCATATCTGCTATATCAGCACATCAAGGTGTTTTGGTTCTTTAATCTTTTTCATTGATCTTGTTTGATTAGCATTGTGGGAATTTCATTCCTAAATGCTGTGTTGGAATTAAACGGTATTTCTAATTTTGTTTGTAGTATTGTGTTTAGAAATTGGATGGTGAATGGTGTTTTCACATTCAATCTTCTAGGTTCCTATTTTAGGTTGTGAAATCAGGATTTGCTGTGAATTGTTTGTGCGTGGTGTATGTAATCAAATTAATATTGGAACCTCTTGGTGAAAGGGAGAACTGGATGTAGATCGGTGGTTGATTGAACCAGTATAAATCAACAAGCTCAATCTCTCTATCTTTTCATCTATTTTAATTTAGTATTTGATCTTTAACAATATAATTAGTTCTAAATCATTTCAATCATAAGCTGAGGTTGTTTTTCTGGTTTATTCAATCAATATAACATTCTTTGAAAACGTTTTTATTAAAATCGCAAGAACGGTGGTGAAAAATCTTTTTGAGGAAAAGAATCTATCACTTTATGATAAATTAATTCACCCCCTCTCCCCCGCTTCTTGATTGATTACCTGGCTGATCCTAACAAGTATGGTAGATTGGATGCACTAGTATGTGACCCTTTTAGGCTTTGATTGGTTTCTTCTTGGTGGAAGGACTTGTGGAAGTTGGAAGGCGTGGATGGTTGTTTCTTGTCAGAAGCCCATTGTAGCATTGAGAATGGTTCTAGCATTTTGTTCTGGCACAATAAGTGGGTGGAAAAGGAGTGGTTGAAATTCATGTATCTTAGGCTTTTTTCAGAAACCTTGAATAAGGAGGTGTCGGTGGAGGCTATGAGGGTGGAAGGTGGTTGGTTAGGTAATTAATATTGGAGGAGGCGTTTGTTTAACTGGGAGGAGGCTTTGGCAAATCAGATGAGGAAGTTGTTGGGTGGTGTAGTGTTGGTGTCAGGAGTGGAAGATACATAGAGATGGGGCAACGTTGGCTTCTCAATTGCTTTAGTATACGATCTTTTGCAATCTCGACCACACATGTCGTTGGTATCCTCCCTTGGAGTTTTCAACCATGTGTGGACAGGAGCTTGCCTTTCGAAGGTTCTTTCCTTTTCCTGGCACTTGTTGCTTCGTAAATTGCCTACGAGAGATGCCTTGAGGCATAGTGGAGTGACTGGTGTGTTTGAGGATTGTGTGTTGTGTCCAAAGGGGATTGTAGGTATTGAACACTTGTTTCTTAGTTGTAGTTTTTCATCAGCCATTTGAAATGCAGTGTATAGGTGGTTGGGGTTGAGTATGGTACAACACAATTAGTTATAATGTCACTTCTTGTAACAATGGTTGGTGTTTGGGGATAAGAAGTTGACCATTTTCCTCATGTGATTTGGCATGCGTGTTGGGTGATCTGGTTTCATAAGAATGTTGTTATTTTCCAAGGGATAAATGTGGATGTCTCTTTTGTCATTGAGAGAATTAAAAGAGTCTCCTGAGCTTGGATTATATACAACTCTTCATCCTTTAATTGTTTATTTTTTTCTCGTTAGTGCTCTAATCCTTTGGTGAGCTTGAATGTTGTAAGGGGTGACTTTTAGCCTCCTTTATGCTATTATACTCTTTTTTGTTCCTTTTATTTGGGGCACATTTATGTCCTAATTTTTATCATTTCTAATTTTTCTCTATTTTCTTTTATCACAAAATACATCAAACACTAAAATTTTACCAATTATCTACTTGTCTGTTATTTAATTTATTCTCTGATGACACTCATCCACTACTAACTTTTATTTCTAGTTATTTATTTTATAGTAATTAATTTTTCCAATGCTATACTGTCCATTTCTAACCTTTATTTTTAGTTATTTAATTTAATTTACAATTATATATTGGTCCATTTCTATTTTTTATTTTTTGTAATTTATTTTTCTTTCATTTAATTTACTTCCAATGGCATATTGGTCTATTCTACTTTTTGTTTTCGTACTCACTTAATTATTAACTATGTATCCAACTAAAATTCCCCATGAATTACAATAAGGCTTCAGTTTTTTTTTTTGCACTAAACACTACTACAAAAATGAAGTACAACATCGGTTGTCTTACAACCCATGTGGAAAGTGAGGTGGTGGCAATTTTGTCAATAAATCAACTAAATCCACTATGGTTATATAAATACCAATGTTAAAGGGTACTCTTTCACATCGGTTTAGATTGATGTGAAAGCCTTCTTTCTTGTCCCCTGTAACATCGATTTCATCAAAACTGATGTGAAAGCCATTCTATCTATCCAGCCTACCACAACGGTTCCTGGCTAACTGTTGTGGAAGCCTTCCATCCATGTCATTTAAACGAGAGCCTTCTAGGTTTAGGGTTTACATAGCATTTTCGAACACGCGCTGCCTTTTTGTTCTCTCCCGCTTCAAAGCCTTCACATTATTGTTGTCTCTATCATTGTCGTCTCACTCATCGACCTGTCTCTTCTCCATCGTGTCTCTTCTTCATCGTAGTCTCTTCTCCGTCGCGCCACCCTTGCGTCATTGTCGTGTTGCCCTTGCCCTCGTTGCATGTTGCGCTACCCCTTCGTTACGACACTACCATGGCTTCATTTGCTCATCTTCGTCGTTGCCATTGTTGCTTTTAGCTTCACATGCACTTTACTTTACTTTATTCATCTCTCTCTGCTTTAAAACTTCCATGAATTTAAGATTTATGCAATTTGAAGATAATAATTTGATGTTTGCCTCAATCAAACTAAGTGAGAGTATTTTTCAGTTCTATTTCGTGTGTAAAGATACTTCAATAGCCAGTTGCATCTATCTTTAATGAATAACTATTGTAGAATATTCTAGAATTTGAATTGTTATTTGTTTTTCCACTAATTTATTCATAATTTGTTCCTTAGACCCTTGAAATCACTTAAAGGGGGTTATTCCTCTCTAATTTGTGCCGAGAACTGTTCTTTGATCATGCCACGTGTTGCTGGAAACTCTCATTTTAGTGCTCTTTTCAGTCTTCAATATCTCTTCTCCTTAACATTAAGAAAGACAAACTTTGTTGGAGCATTTCCACACTCTGTTGGTAAACTGACACAATTATCTAAATTGGATCTTAAGAATTTAATTGAACTACATCTTTTAAACAATGTTTTTTGCACATCACAATGATACTCATCATACTGCTTCGATAACACCTACTAAAATCATAAGACCAAAGATTATAATTTGACACTAAGTAAAATACTCTATCATTATTTGACCTCTGTACTTGCAATATGGCATTGAATTTTATACAACGATTTTGCTCTTAAAATGTTGCCAAAAATATATGGGTGAATGACTGAATGTTTTTAGTTATAATGACATATTTTCAATCGATTTTTAAAGTCTAAATTGTTTTTGAAATAGTTTCGAACTAATTTTAGGCTATTTTTTAATCAAACCCATTTTAAAAGATCAATTTGATTAACCGAACTACTTTTAAAAAATATGGTGCATTTTTCTTTGATGCATTTTTAAATTGATTGAAGGTGCTTTCACAATTCATACTGCTGCAGGTATAGTTCAGTTACCAAGTGAAGTTATACTAGTGAAAGTAATGCCATTGCTCGAAGTCTTTGTATTTGTCTCTTTTGTTAGAATGTGTCTATGCTTAAATAGATACATGCAACAATGCTGTTATTTTGCTTAAGAATTTTATTTCCCCCATGTAATGTTGATGTAGATAACAATAGAAATATTTTTGTATTGGGGCAAGACTGCTTTTTCTCTCAAAAACATTTTTTTCCCAAGTAACTCCATATTTACTTTTGTTGTTTCAATTTTCTGAAATATGATCTATGTGACATTGAGTGCTATATCATAATAAATTTTAGAATTTTGATTTCTCATTACAATAATTCACCGGTGCTTGTCTTATTTTCTTTAATGGTTATATGAACCAAGATTTCTTGAGCCCCCTATCTATTGAAATTATAATTGTTTGTTTTGCTTCTTTAGTATATTTTATGTACTTTTAGTGGTATGGAATATGGATGAAAACCATACAAGAGACTGCACCTAATTAGTATACCTCTTTTGCTAATGTTTAGTAATTAGTATAGTAAACTTAGAAGTTCTCAATGAGAGGTAAATAATATGAGAGTTGAAGATTTCAAACTAACTAATATCTTTGTCATTGATTTTAATTAACTAAAATTTATAATAAATAAAAGTTTTTGCTTATGTGGTGCTACTCACGCTTTGCAGTTGCCTTATAGCCTTTAACTTATTCCCTAGGTTGAAGACTTGCTCAGAAGTAGCTAAGTACATCTTTGCTAGTGAAGAGTCAATGACCCATGGATCCATATTAAGTTCAATCTTGGATAAAAATAATAAAATCAATGCAGAGTCTACGGTGAGAATTACAAGCATTTTTTTTTGTCTTCTTTATGTTTTCTTCTATTGTCTTTATCATTTTATTGGTTTAGAAATGTGGGGGTAGGTTTGGTAATGATGGAGACTTCAATTTTCCACACATTGTGTAACACGAGTTATGATACAATTCATTGAAGAAATAAATTTAAATAGATAACAATATATTATGAAATTTCTTGCTCAAATAGTAGGATGAATATCAACTTTAGTGGTTGATAAAATTTTAATTCTTATTATCACTGATTAGGGTCTTTCCAAACTTTATATTTTGTGTTGTCCAATAGGAAATTGCATTTTTTTAAGTGATGTGCATGTGTATAATCTTTGCACAATTTGACTTTTATATTGTACCTGTCCTAATGAACTTTTAAAATTAATTTAAGGAAACTTTTAATTTTGAACGTGAGCCTTATTTTGCTACAGGACCTAAAGATAGTACAAGGGTTAAGTTTGTGCCGGGGCAACAGTCATCATTGAGCTCTTCATTTCTCTCGCTGGAAAAAACAAGCTTGCAAGGTTTCGTTGGAGTTGATCCTCAAGTACAGATTTCTCAGTGCAACAATAATTTTCAAAGAAGGTAAGCTAGTTAAATATCTGTAGCTACCTCCAAGATAACTGCTATTAGTATCTAGTAATACTTTTGTAGGCTGCAAAATGTTTGTCATTAAGTATCTAGTTATACTTATTGATTATTTTTTTAATTAAATATTTCTTTATAGTCTTTAAGGGACAAATAATTGCACCATGAACAATTTTTTTTTTGGTCCATCAAAGCATTTGGGTGGGTATGTAATGATACTCATGATCATATATAGAACCAGAAAACTTAATTATTAGGCCCACTCCAATCCAAAATGTATAAAATTTGCGTTTAAATTTTGATGCCCACATTGGGAAACAAATTTGTTTCCTAAGTAATACTTCGTTACTTGGGGAAAATATGTTTTATTATTTTAATATTATCAAAACTGGGCAATGAGTATTTATTTATTTACTTCTAGATAGTTATATATAGTAACTTTCTAGATTAGTATAATAGTAAGATATATAATTTAACTTATCTAATTTAATCTGCAGTCTCTCCTTGTTTTTTTGTTTGCACTGACATCCTCACGCGTCTTGTTAGTAAGCATTTTTTGTGATGAATTATTATTATTGTTGTCTAGTATTTAAGATAGAACCTTAGTTTCCCATTCTAGGTAACCTTAGTAACCTCAAATATGAGATGATCATGCATGCATGATACAACTTCTTTTGTATAAAAAGAAGAAGACAAATGGATTGAAATTGGATGACAACAATTCGCATCATTGATGAATATGAGAAAGGGGTTGAAGAGTTTTTGGAATTTGCTCAACAACATTGTAAGGATGTGAAAGGAAAATATTTTTGTCCCTGTATTAACTGCTTGAATGGAAGACGACATATAGTGAAGGACATACGAGAACATCTGTTGTGTGATGGGATGCTTATGAGTTATACAAAATGGATTTGGCGTGGTGAATCAACACACATGAATAGTGAGCTGACCCCTACAAAAGACCCTGATGAGGAAATGGGAGATAGAATAGAGGAAATGATTCGGGATGTTGGACAAGAGTCTTTCCAGGCAGCACAAGCATTGTTGTATGATACATTGGAAAGTGATTCGAAGGCGACTTTGTATCTCGGGTGCAATAGTTAGATCACATGTTTGTTAGCGGTCTTAAGTTTGATCAATTTGAAGGCAAAATATGGGTGGAGTGATAAAAGTTTCACTAGATTGCTTGCGGAGTTGAAGAGGATGCTTCCAAAAAAAAACATGTTGCCAAAGAATCACTATGAGGCGAAGAAGATTCTTTGTCCCATGGGTATGGAGTACAATAAAATAGATGCATGTCCCAATGATTGCATATTACACCAAAATGAGTTTGAAGACATGCATAAATGTCCCACGTGTGGGGTCTCACGGTACAAAGTCAAGAACGGTGATGATGAAACTACAAAGAAACGAGGATCAGCCAAGGTGTTATGGTATCTTCCAATAATTCCTAGGTTCAAGCGGATGTTAGCTAACACAGAGATGCAAAAAACCTAACTTGGCATGTAGATGAGAGAATCTCTGATGGAATGCTTCGCCATTCGACTGATTCTCCCCAATGGGAGAAAATCAATCGCATGTTTCCAAATTTCAGCAAGGAGGCTAGGAACCTCAGGCTTGGACTTGCTATGGATGGAATGAATCCGTTTGGTAACATGAGCACAAACCATAGTTCATGGCTAGTTATGCTAGTAATATACAACTTGCCTCCATGATTGTGTATGGAGCGAAAATACATCATGTTGTCAATGATGATTTCTGACCCAAAACAACCAGGAAATGATATTGACGTTTATCTAAGTCCCCTTATTAAAGACTTGACAATGTTGTGGGAGGAAGGGGTTGATGTGTTTGACGGTCATCGCAAGGAGACTTTCAAGATGCGTGCGACTTTGTTTTGTACCATCAATGATTTTCCAGCATATGGAAATTTAAGCGAATATAGTGTTAAAAGGAATCATGCATGCCCTATCTATGAGGAAGACACAAGCTACCTACAATTGAAACATGGGAAAAAGATAGTCTACACTAGGCATTGAAGATTTTTGAAACCTTATCATCCCTACCGTAGATTGAAAAACTCTTTTAATGGAAGACAAGGGAATGAAAGTGCACCGATGCCCTTAATTGGTGAATAAGTTTTTGAGAAAATGATGGACATTAACAATGTTTTTGGAAAAACACAAAAGAAGGATGCAAGCGAGAAAAACATATGGAAGAAAAGATCAATATTTTTTGATCTTCCTTATTGGTTTGATCTTGATGTTAGACATTGTATTGATGTTATGCATGTTGAGAAAAATGTTTGTGATAGTGTAATTGACACACTTCTTAATATTAAAGGCAAGACAAAGGATGGTTTGAATGCTCGGCAAGATCTATTTGAGATGGGTATATGTTAGCAGTTACATCCTAGAGTTGTGGGCAAGCAAACATATTTGTCACTCGCTTGTCATACTTTGTCAAAAAATGAGAAAGAAAGTTTTTGTTGGTGTCTACAGGGTGTGAAAGTGCCACAAGGATACTCTTCAAATGTCAAGAGCCTTGTATTGGTGAAAGATAAAAAATTAGTAGGCTTGAAGTCTCATGATTGTCACATCTTGATGCAACAACTTCTTGTTGTGGCGATACGTGGTATTTTACCTATCAAAATTAGGCCCATAACTCGCCTTTGCTTGTTCTTCAATGTTATATGTGGCAAAGTTATTGACCCTCAAAAGTTGGATGATTTGGAAAATGAGGGTGTTCTTATCCTATGTCAGTTGGAAATGTATTTTCCCCCTTCATTTTTTGACATAATGGTACACTTAATTGTTCATCTAGTGAGGGAGATTCAATTATGTGGCCCAGTTTATTTACGGTGGATGTATCCTGTTGAGTGATACATGAAGATCTTAAAGGGGTACAACAAGAATCGTTTTCGTCCAGAAGCATCAATTGTTGAAAAGTATGTTGCCGAAGAAGCCATTGAGTTTTGTTCATCATATGTTGACAAGATGAAACCTATTAGAATTCCAAAGTCTCGTCATAAGGTAACATGGGGAGGTAAGGATACACGTGGTTTACATGTTATCACTATGGATTGATAGGAATTAAATCAAGCACATTTGTATATATTGAATAATCTCAAAGTGGTTGTCTCATACATAACTATTCACAAAGCCTTTGTGAAGGCAACTCACCCAAAAATGAACAAGATATCACTGGCGCACGAGCATAACAAGAGTTTTTTTTAAAGTGGTTTAAGAGTACAATCCAGAGTGAGGATGATTCTTCTAATATGTTAAATCGTTTAGCAAATGGCCTAAATCTAGATGTTCCAACTTGGAAGAGATATGACATCAACAAGTATTCGTTCTACACAAAGTCACAGGATGATAAAAGTACAAATCAAAACAGTGGAGTAAGTATAGAGTCTTACTCTAAACATTATTCAAGTTCAAAAGACAACAACCTAGTCTTTGCATCTTTGGCTTACTTTGGAGTTATTGAAGAAATTTGGGAGTTGGATTATTCGACATTTAGGATGACTCTTTTTAAGTGTAAATGGGTTGATAGCAATATCGGTGTGTGAACTGATGATTTGGGATTTACTCTTGTGAACCTTAAAAAGGTAGGTTATAAGGATGAGCCTTTCATCATGGCTGAACAAGCAAAACAAGTGTTTTATTTCCAAGATCCATGTGATGCAAGGTGGTCAGTAATTCTACAAGGAAGAACCATCGGTGTTTGTCATGAAAATGATGATTTAACAGTTGATATTTGTGGGAGTCTTGATTTATCTACACGCATGGATACAATCATTGGAGAAGTTGAGGTGGACGATGTGTATGCAAATCGTGATGATCACGATGAAGGGTTATGGGAGAACATTCCTACTTGAATGCGTTTTACAAGTGTAATGTTTTTGTTTTTCCAATGTGTTTTATATTATTAATTAACTTTGTATAGTATAAGATTAATTAACTTAATTTGTTGTTTTGTTTGAACATACAGATGACTACACCACCAACCTCCCCTCCTCTTGAGGAAGCTCATACAAAGTCTAAGTTGACATTTAGGGCTAGAAGTGCCATACAACTCAAGGAATTAATTGTCAAACGAATGAGGGGTGAGAAGTTACATGTGGAGGTGGATCATACTAATGGCCAAGCTTTAGGTGTAGCAAGAAAGAAATTTAGAACCTATTTGGGGATTGTTGATAGAGAGAAAGTTTGTATATTGCATCCTAGCTGGGATGATGTTCCAAAATGTGAAAAGAAAATGATATGTGATGACATTCTGGTATTTCAACTAACCATTCTATTTTATGATAATTTACCTTTCTTTCAACAAGTTATTCATATTGACTTTACAAATTCGTTATGTAGTCATGCTTTGATATTCCAAATGCATCCAAATGTCAAAGGAATATCATTTCTACTGTCGGGACAAGATGGAGGCAATTTAAGGTTGACTTAACTAGAAACTACATCTATGAGAAAAAGGAGGATGGTGAGGGGAATGATATAACTCCATGTTTGAAATATGGTATAGATGAGGATACATGGAAGGAATTTGTTGAAATTCATGAAGGAAAAACTTGATAGGTTAGTTGTGATTATTTTTTTCTTCTAAATTAAATCAAGAAAATTTGTTGAAATATGATTTCTTCCTTTTTTTTAATAGAAAATCAAACAGAATGCTCAATTGATTCAGAAAAAAAAATAATGCCCCTCACACAATGTCTTGTGGTGGTTATAAGCATCTTACGGATAGGTTGTTGGAGGAAAAGTGGAAAACACTTTAGGAGCAAGCATTGTTGACATCAGAAGACATCATTGACCCTCCATCTCCTCCTTTTAGACATATTAAGTGGAAGATGGCACGAACTAAACGATCTGGGGAGACGACATCAGAAGAAGCATGCAAGATTGCCGCACAAATTGCAGGTGATTTTAATGATGTCATTTAACTAAAGTTTAAAAAGTATAAAAGCTTATGATATTATACTTACACTTGTAGGATTCCTTGGAAGAGGAATTAACTCAGGGCACTTTTGTTATTGTTGGACAGCAGGATATACTGACTATTGCCCTTGGCCAAGAAGAGCATCCTGGTCGTGTGTGTACAGCTGGCGACAGTGTCACCATTGGCTAGTATTGGGGTCCAGCATCATGTGAGCCCCAACCTTTTGTTTCGATCAACCTAGCACAATTGACTATTCTCACACAGGAAATCACAAAGAATATGACAAAAGATGTGATGAGCAAGTTAAGCCAAATATAATCTATAAATGGTTCTCAACAACCATTTCCTTCAGTGCACCCTAAAAGAGGTCCATCTAGTGCACCTGTTAGCACAAAGGGTAGTTGTGCTGCTACTAGCGTTGAATCGTCAGAGGAGGATCCTTACACTAAGGTGTTAGATCAATGTAAGTTGTACGTTGATGAGAATCCTCTTCGCTTGGTAGCCCTTGGGCGAGTGTATGAAGGGGTATCAATCGTGCACATGGTACGTTTGACAGATGATATGCTGAAGGTTGGGGTGGAAGAGGTTCTAGATGCTTATGCTTGAGTCCCAATCCCTACTAAGGAGGTTCAATTTGTGGGGCAGGCACTGAACACCTTCATTGCATGGCTGAGGAGCCTTGTGAATAGTGTTTTAACAGAGGTATTTCTCATAATCAATTTTTTGTTTAAATATCACTTAATATAATTAATTTATGCATATTGATTGTGTAGGTTCCACAGAAATCGAAGGCCAAGGATGATGCATTACGTAAGTTGATTTTGATTAGCATGGATTTCTTCGACAAACCCTTTGAATATCCTTGGGATGTAACCATCTTTGGGTTAAACCACAATCATTTACCATTGTACATCAACCACACTGATCTCCTAGAAGTCGCTCAGGGCAACTAATACATAAACATTTCTGTTATACAATTGTGGATTGTGTAAGTAAACTTTAATTGGTATGGTCAATTCGATTCAATTCATTATACTTGATGATGACTTGAATTTAATTTCACAATCATAGGTATCTGCATAAGTCATTTGTGGAGACGGAGATGGCTCCAGTGTATGGTTTCTTTGAGTCTCAAAGCATCCAAAAATCAGGATGTAATATAAATGATGTTCAAAATTATCTTGAAACATGGATGCGAGAATCAAACAAGGACATTTACCTAGGACCTTACCTAAAAGGGTAAGTAATCAATATCTAAATATTAAAGTACATTTAATTAACGTGTTAATGTCATATCTAATTGTTTTTAAATGCAGCCAACATTGGCAACTCATAGTTATATGTCCTAAGAACAATGTGGTGGTCTATTTTTGTTCTATGAAAAGCAAAGCTGATAGTGAATTCAAATCCAAAGTTCTTGGGTAAGCTATAATTTGTAATTAACATATTTTTACTCTGTATTTATTATTATAATCTTAGTTTTCATCATATGTAAATATACATAGATTTTTGTCTTAACAAGGGTGCTAAAGAAATTCAACAAAGAAAGAGGAATGTCATCCCAAAAAGTAGATTGGATCAATGTATCGATAAGTAATTAATACTTGAATTTGTAATATGACAATTTGTTACTCTTTCTAAACTATTTATGGGATAACATAATTTAAATTTGTACTTCAATTTTAGTGTAATGTACAAACCGGAGGCATTGCGTGTGGATATTATGTCATGCACTGGGTGGAAACCATAATTTTGGGACGTTTTAGAGAAGATTGGTCATTGGTAATATAATATATTTTTATTAATTTGACAATCAAATTACTTTTAGTATACATTGAATAATTATTTAATGTATATTGTGTCATCTTCTATTTTTGTAGATCTTTGGGGATGGGTCACCACTAGAGCCACAAAGACTTGAAGAAATTCGGCGAAAGTGGGCGTTATATTTTTTAAACATTTATAACATATGATGAAACTTTGAATGTGGTTAGTAGTTTTTTAACATAACATATGGTGAAACTTTGAATGTATTTAGACTTTGTTGGATGAAACTTTGAAATTTTAGAAATGACAATTTGAAGGTAGTTTTTTTTAATGTAGTGCAAAAATATAAAATACATTTCTGGATTAATGAACTGTTGATCTATATATTTTTAGGTTTGGTTTAAGCATAAAAAATATTCTTCAATAACAAAAAAAAAAAAAATCCCCACCTTCCACATCGGTTGTGGATTTAACCGATGTGGTAGACCCACCTTTCACATTGGTTTTCGACTCTTCCACATTGATTTTAGAACCGATGTGAAAGACCACCTACCACATCAGTTGACCAACCAATGTGGAAGACCCCCATCTTTTACGCTTCCACATCGGTTCCCAACCGATGTGGAAGGCTCTCAAGAACCAATGTAGAAGGCTTGTTTTGTAGTAGTGAAAATTTCTTAGTGATTTAAAACCTTTAGTATGTAAAGAAAAAACATGGATTCACAAAACCACAATTATTTTTGTTGAATTTTTATTTTATTTTACATATGTTATCATCAGTTTAAAACCATCAAAAATAATTTTTTATAGAAATTAAACTAAAAATTAATTTTGACGTTAAAATTTGTCACAAATTGTGACACCGTTAACTATGAAAAGAGGAATTGAAAGTAATTTTTTGAAAATTTAAAGAACTAACAAGAACAATGCTTTTTAAGGATTGGCATAGCCTTTCAAAGTGCAAGAAGAAGGATTCAACTATGTTTCCTGGTTGAAGGCCAACATCAACATTTCGGCCCAAACAGAAATCTATTAATATGGTTGATGTAGAAGCAAACTACAATTTTCAAGAAAACAGGGAAGGAAACAATCAAATGGACACACAACCTGTTGAGCAACCTGAGCCTGGGTTGGTGGCAGAAGAGAATGAGAAACAAAATGAAAGCACAAAAACTCAAAATTATAAAGTTATGCTACAAGCACCGGAGGATCCAGGACCTGAAGTTAATGGGGATAAATTATTTAAAAAAAAAACCTATAATATTTATTATCACTAGTGGGTGGTGAGAGAGGCACTTCGTGTCTCTCTATACTATTAGATAGTGGATAGTTATAAAAAATAATTGTTTATATTTAGTGGAATAGTTATTTTATTAGTGGGTTAACTTTTTGTGTGTATATTTTTATTTTATTTTATTTATTTTCATTTTATTTTTCTATTTTATCATTATATAAAAATATCAAAAGAAATTCAATATTATTTAGGGATAAAATTGTCTACTAAAAGTGGAGATGAAAAAGTGGTTACCAAAAGTAATATCGTCTTTATCTATTGTAATAGATAAATATGAAAATAAATATAAAATAGAATAAATTTTTTAACCAAATAAAATATAAAAAGAATAAAACATAAAAAAACAGGTAAAATTGATAAAGCTAAAACAAAATTAAAGACATATGGTCAATTTATAAAAACAGTGGTGCAAAAAACAATAACACTCAAAAAATTCCTTTCCTCTCAATAAGGTTGGGTCCACCATTGGCTACAAGCCTCGCCTTCTCTGCTTTAAACATATTTCCGATTGTGCTTTGGCACAACGACTTTGGCTTTAAGAAAAAAATTAATGAGGCAAGTCTTTGCTTAATCATATTTTACTGTGAATATTTAATGTTTCAGATCTCTCATATTCTACTTCATTCAATAAGGATCTATATTGAATTGCATTAGAAGTTAAATTACACCCATCTTAAGAGTTAAGAGCCTTTTCGTTTTTGCTGGAGTGCATTATTGATTAATGTTAGTATTTGATAGTTTCAAACTGAGGCCGACTTTCATTCTTCTGCCTCTTCGCTTTCTTTTCTTTCCAATCCCTCTCTACATATTTATCCTTCATCTCAAAAAACTATTTGCTTTTGAAATACGTTTATTTTCTTATAATGGATAATCAAGCATAATATGATTAAGAAATGATTTCAGTCATCTTTGCTAATGATTTATTTCTATTTTATATCATTTTAGATGTTGTTTCAATTTTTGTGTTAAATACGTGAGGAAAATGGTGATACACTAGTAGTGGTGTAAAATAGATACAGTTGGTCAATCAAAATCCTCAATTTGTAATAAAGTAAGTTGATTTTTATAAAATTATTTCAAAAGTTATTTTATGATTGACTGAAGGTATAAAACTATTTTACACACCACTGTGAGCATTAAATTCTAAATACATTCTCACATGTTTAATGCTTATTTTTTATTTGCACAATAGGTTTCATTTCTAATTGTTTTATTCTCTTAAAAGTTTTGAAGAAGAAAATCAGGTTAGTTAACATGTTCTCAGTTGATTTGGTCATCAAATCACTTAAAGTAAATCTTGAAGGCCAATATATAACAATTTTTAGATTTTGCCAAAAAGAAAAAAATTAATGACATATTCTCTCGTGATGGTATAATCTTGTTTTTCTCGATCTTCTTAGAATATATTTTTAACGTACAATCTACAAAGCTTTAACTACATCTGATGTATGTTCTCCCGTGTTGGTATAATCCTATTTTTCTCACCAATTATTTTAAATATATCATGTTTATAAACCAGCAGTTCAATTTGTAACTTAATTTGATTTTTTCTAATTAGTATTTGCCATATGGATTTTGTGATAGAGGTATATGTAGTTTTTGATGATATTCTGCAAGATAGATTGAAAGCTGATACAGGTTGTAATGATTTTATTCTTCTCCAGTACCTCCTGTTTTTTTTTCCATCTTTAGCATTCTATTTTCCGCTGATAGATTTTGCAGTTTTGTCTCTCTATCAATCATGCATAAAGGCAGATTGTGGTAAGTGAAATAAGCTTCCTTGCAATTTTGTAATATCAAGAGAAACATATAATAATCTTCAAATTTCTTTGTAGTCTATACGAATGAGTTGCACTAATCTACCTATTCATAATTTTCATGGCAACTCATACTTAGTAATAGTTGATATGGTGTGGCATTTGTTATCAAGCAAACCATCAAGAAACAATTAACATTCTTTATTTTTGATAGACATGTAAAATATTTAATGTTTTGTTACGTAGTTTTCAAGAACTTGGACTTTTATTTAGTCTATAATTTGAAAAATGCAACTTCAGTGTATAGAACAGTATAAGTTCAAATCCTACATTTTGAATTAATTTGATAAGTTTAATAAAATATGCGTGAAAAGAAAAAAAAAATCAAAAGAATGAGCTAAAGGCACATGCGGACAGATGATTTCTTCATAAAATTAAGGATAAATACCCATTTTGGTCCTGAAAGTGTGAGACGAAAGATTAGTCATTAAAAGATGAAAATTTTAAAATTTAGTTTTTAAATATGTAAAAAGTACGACAAATTGACCCTAACGTTAACTTCATCCATTAACTGTGATGATGTTAGGCACCTTTGTTTCGATAGAGGTGAATAACTACTCAGAATAAAGAATAAAGGGTAAAACACACAATTGAATTGGTAACTCTTCATTAATGCACAAAGACTATGTACAATTAGGAACAAAGGAGCACTATCTCCTTTCTCACTAGCATGAATCTAGTCTATAGTATACAAAAAAAAGCTACCCAATTACAGTTAAGATCTCTTATTTATAGTTGGTTAGATAATAACCAACTACTAACTACCTAACTGTTGTAGCTAACTTAACTAACAATTAGTTATCTTATTAATTCTATTTCTGCCTTTCCTTCTATAAAAGACCTCCAAATTTTCTCAGCTTGCAGTGCTGTTTCTCTTCAATATTGTCCTCTTCTAAACTAACCCAGTCCTCAAGGTTAATTTTAGGGAATTGGTTACTAATAGTGACCTTGTCCTCCCATGTGGCATCCTCCTTTGTTCTCCCTTGCCATTGTACCAGTCTTACAATCAATTCAATTTGTTCCCCTAGAATGACTTTAGGATAATACACAGTGACGGATCTAAGACCCTGAGTCAATGGGGGACAAATTATAAGAATTAAATTCAATGTGTTAAAAAAATAATATAAATGAAATAAAATACAAACATCAAAACTTTGTTAATAATATTTTTGTTAATTTATTTTTTGGTTGAAATAAGTTTTGAGTTCCTAAAAAAATCCACTGATGACGTGACATCATCTCAACTATTGATTTATGTTGAGATGATATTATGCCATCACTAACTAACAGTTGAGATAATATCACATCATCAATAGAGGCTCAAAGCCAAATTAATTTTTTTTTAGGACCCATAACAACACAAAAAAATTCTTTGACTCAAACTAAAAAATGAATATTTTTTAAGGATCCAAAACTTATTTAAGCCTTTTTTTTATTAGTGAATTTTAAAAGTTGAGTGCGTGCAAGTGCACTCTGACCACTAAACTGGCCCGTCACTGGGTGCAACATATAGATTAAGGGGTGCAAATTGCAAAGTTTAATATATTTGGAATTAATGTGTCCACCATTGATAATAGGTAGATGTCCCACTATGTAGCCCTACAGGTAGCTCCATTTCCACTGGACTTAATAAAAAAAAAAATGGTATAAATAACAAAATTAGAAAGAAAAGGACAAGTTGATACATTTTAAATAATTTAGAGACCAAACTAAAACTTTTAAAATTTAGAAACTAATTTGAGCAATTAATTTTAACATCTTACTAAAACATGTATTTAGCCTTATTAAATAATGAAAGAACTTTATCTTTATCTATTTTACTAATATATGTGACTTGTTTTTTTACTTGACAATATATATTTACATCCCTTATTTTTCTTACTTTTAAAAACTACTTTTTTTTTAATGTATTCAATTTTAACAATTTCGCAAACTAATTTTTAGTATGTAATTTTAACACTTCTAAAAACTTCTTTTTTAAAAAAAGATATTTTAAAAAATTATATAGGAGATATATTAGTAAAAAAAATGAGACACTACCAGAAAAAATGCTTTTAACATCGGTTTTTTAAGGCTTTTAACGTTGGTTTTTGACCAATGTTGAAAATTCATAAGCTTAAACATCGGTTTTGGAACCAACATTGAAATTTAGCAATGACATCGGTTGTTACGAAAATCGATGTTAAATATTCAATATCAACATTGGTTTTCAGAAATATACAACATCGGTTTTCCTAATAACCGATGTTTGTTCTCTTTTTTTTTATATATATTTCTATATTTATAAATAAAGATTGTTTTAAATATTATTAGTAAATTACTAATGAATTAAACTAAATCCACAACAATATATAAATAAATAAGCAAATTAACCTAAGTTTATAACATAGTTAAAAAACAAAAAAATTAATTGTAAGTTAGAACATACTTAAAGAAGAAAAGTCAAGTCATGTTTACAATTATCCTTAAACATTTGATGTCCTATTTCTAAGTTTTAAGAAATATCTAGCCCACTCTTTGTGATATACTTCAATTGTCCCAAATTCCAATGGTGTTTGATCATTAAAGAACTACAAGAAACAATAAACATAAGTATAGTTACATTAAATAATTAAAAGTGTAATAAAATAGTCAAACTTTTTAAAGTAAACAAGTATATTACCATATCTCAACCATTTTTTATGCCTCCTATGATTATGGTCTACATCCAATGCATGACATAAAAGCCACACTCCGTGCCTCCATTTTGTAAATGACTTTAAATTCAATATGAAGTTTAATTATATCTCATAATTACAAACTAATCAAATTCTAGGTGCATTGGTTAAATAACTTACTTTTAGTTCAATCCAATCAACTTTCTTGGATGAACTTGAGTTGTTACCACACAATCTCTTCAAAACATTAGTTAAAAAAAATATGCATATTGTAAGACCAAAACATTCATGTATAATACTAAGAATAAAGAAAATATTTGTTACAAATGTAATCTTACCGGTTAATCATTGATTTGAATTCTTTGTTGATCTTCCCATGTAATAAATAAAACCAGACAACAACATTGTCCCTAGGACATATCACCACAAGTACCCAATGTTGTCTGCATAGAGAATAATTAGTTAATTAGTGAATCAATCAAAAGGGGTGATAACAAATATAGAGTAAGAACAAAGTTACAAAGTTTATGGATTACAATAACAAAAGAAAATAAAACTCATGATCTTGGAGGAACTGTATCAACCACTCCTTTACAACAACAACAATATATTAATAAATAAAATTTACTTACCTATTCAAGTAAGCTCCTAGGTAGATTTCTTTATCTGATTCTCTCATTCATCTTTGAATGTGACCTTCAGATTCCTTCTTGGTATTGCCCGATTTCTGTATGCATTGAGGCTCAAGGAATCCATACACAGAATCATGGTCCAATTCCATAATTTTGTCATTTAGAAACCTATTTTTATTCAATTAAATTTATATTGTTAATCAAATACAATTAAGTAGTTAATGGGCCTAAATATAAAACGTACTTACATAATCCACAATTGTATAACATTGATGTTCAGATATTGATTTCCATATGCTATTTCTGCTAGATCACTTGAATTAATGTACAATGGGAAGTTGTCATTATTCACCCCAAAGATAGTCGCATCCCACAGGATCTCAAAATTCTTCTTGAACATTTTCACACTAACCATGATCAATTCAAGAAAGGGATCATCATTGAGGTCCAACTTATCAACATGTTGGACTGATTTTGGTCCCTGAGTATCTTACATAGTTAATAATAGTAGTAAACACTTTAGTTATGTCAAATAATTTCTTAATACAAAAAAAATCAACTAAAGTAAATACCTCTTGTGAAAAGGGATCATCATTGGGGTCCAACTTATCAACATGTTGAACTGATTTTGGTCCCTCAGTATCCTACATATTTAATATACATTGGTTATGTTAGTAAACACTTTAGTTATATCAAATAATTTCTTAATACAAAAAAAATTCAACTAAAGTAAATACCTCTCGTGAAAAGCGATCATCATTAGGGTCCAACTTATCAACATGTTTGATTGATTTTGGTCCTTGAGTATCCTGCAAAGTTAATAATGTTAGTAAACACTTCAGTTATGTCAAATAATTTCTTAATAAAAAAAAATCAACTAAAGTAAATACCTCCCGTGAAAAAGCATCATCATTAGGGTCCAACTTACCAACATGTTGGACTGATTTTGGTCCCTGAGTATCCTATAAAGTTCATAATGTTAGTAAACACTTTAGTTATGTTAAATAATTTTTTAGTACAAAAAAATATAGCTAAAGTAAATACCTCTCGTGAAAAATGATCATCATTGGGGTCCAACTTATCAACATGTTGGATTGATTTTGATCCCTGAGTATGTGAAACAAGCTTTACAAGATGTCTTGGCCATGCAATTAAGGTGTTGAGAGATTGTCCCACTAACTGAACTTCTATAGTGGGAAAAGGTACTCGAGCAGCAGCATCTCGAACTTCTTGAATTCCCACCTTCACCATGTCAGCAGTCAAACACATGTGGTGTACAATTGATACTCCCTCATAAACTCTTCCAAGGGCCACCAAGCAGGTATGGTGTTCATCCTTAACGTATAATCCACATTGATCAGAGCTAGGCTTCTCTCTAGAGGGATTAACAACAGTACCAGCACAACTTCCTTTTGTGCTCACACGAGTACCAGAAAAAGGTGCATTTGGCTCAACTGAAAGAAGTTTTTGGGATGTTATCTGGCTTAACTCTATCAAGAGGTCTCTCTTCAACTCCTCTTTAAGTCTTTCCTCCTTACATCTCTACTTATTGTCCATTTCTCTCCTTAACTCCTCTTTAAGAGTCTCTTTCAATTGAGCTAGTTGTTGTTGGCTCATTGATGTAGAAGTTTGGGAGCCACGTGTCTTAGAATCAAGACATTTGATGATGTTTGACCCCTAATACCTTGATAGGTTTTAATGATAACAAATGTGATAATATTTGATCAACTAATGTTTCCAGATTAAGTGATTTCAGGAAACAAAGTGAGAACAGACAATGGTATAATCACTCTAACTCTCACTTTAATCTTAATTGTTTGATAACTGATAAATGATTCAATCACGCACTAAAATGCTTGTAATAAGACTAAAATAAAGCTCTCAAAAAGACCATGAATGTCTTGGAAGGACTCACGCAAAGTATAAGGCCAGACCATACAACAGTTTAGGACTAGACTATGCATATGTACTAGACCAGACCATGTATGGAGCACGGTCAGATAATGCATTGTCAGGCCAGACGATGTCTGATGCTAAGCCAGATGATGTTTGAGGCTAAGCCAGACAATGTCTAAAGCTAGACTAGACCATGTCCTTCATTCTAGAATGTGTCAGTTAAGCCAGACGCTGTCTATGCACGAACATACCATACTTAATCAAGACTAGACCATGTCTATTAAGCCAGACATTTTCTATGCAGGAACAAAACATAATCTGTCATATGTGTTGAGGAATATGTGCTTTATAATTAATTCCTTACACTAATAAAGGCATTGTTGTAACATAAGGAAAGAGAGATACTCTTTGACATTACTTTCTTTGATTCCTCGTATTGCTTGTATGTCTCGAATTATGTGAAGTGTGTTGGTACAGCTAAAGGACAAATAAGCATCGAGATGCACGCCTTATGCTAAAAGCTAAGTGTGACAGAGACAGAAATCTGCTCCTGTCACGTCAAGCACAGTCAAAGCTACTTCAACACTCTACTGTGAGACAACGGAAAGAAGTCTTCTCCAACATTCACATTCATGAAGCTCACTAACCTGAAATAGGAACCTAGAAGATTGAATGTGAAAACACCATTCACCATCTAATTTCTAAATACAATACTACAAACAAAATTAGAAATAACCATCTAATTTCAACATAACATTTAGGAACGAAATTCCCACAATGCTAATCAAACAAGATCAATGATAAAGATTAAAGAACAAAAACACCTTGTGGTGCTGATATAGCAGATATGAGATCAGTTCAAGAAACTCCAATATGAGCAAACTTAGCAGTCAAGAACAAATGTTAAATCACCTCAATTTATGAAAGAACAAGAGAGGGATATAGCTATATAAGCTCAGAGGTTTAATCTCAAATGAGTATAGCAATAAAAGCAATATTGAGTTCTTTTGAAACTCAAGAGATTAGAGAATGTGCAGAAGAAAGAAGAGAATGTTCAAAGCAATATCAAATTTGAAAATCAAATCAAAGATTTGGATTTTGACAATTGAAGGAATGAAAAGATATTGTGACTGTTGGTTGTTCTGCACAGAATGATATGGATTCAAATATATGGCATGGGTCAAAAAGATTCAGAGTTAGTTAGACAAAGAATGAGTCTTGGAGATCTTTAAAAATGACCGTTATACCAGATATAATCGATTGCAACAAGGTGTAATTGATTATCTCATGTATCAAAATATGATTTACGCTTGTTGTTAGCTATTGTAATCGATTGCAAACAAGACAGAGCCAATTCTGAATATTAGAGATCATCTGGTAATCGATTGCCACAAGATGGTAATTGATTGCAATGGTAGGTAATCGGTTAACCCGATACCAGAGATGGTTTCAAAACTGATTAGGCCATCTGATAATCGATTCCTACAACTTGTAATCGATTGCAATCACTTAGAATTAGTTCCTAAGAAGTAAATCATCTAGTGATGCTAGAGATAATAGAAAAATAGGGCAAATCAAAACATCAAGCAAGAATGATATGGCTTAATCTATATCAAACAATACAATGCCATCATCCATACATGTTATGGCATAAAATAGAAAACTATAGACTAAGAGAACCGAGAAGACTTAAGGTATGAAGATACCAAAAATCTAAAAGAAGAGACGAGGCGTCAATCTTCAGCAGACTCAGCATTCTCTCCCACATAGCACAGGGAGAATCTTTGCATCATCTTCTGATGCTAGGAGCCTGAGGAAGGTGGAGGAGGAGGTGTGTCTTCTTGGAATTTGGACAGAGGAATGTTGTCATCCAGATTGAATGGTCTATTGTCCCATGAGGGGATAGCAGACGCTTCAAGAGATAGAGCAACTATCTCTTCATTTGACCCAAATGAGATGATAATAGACTTAGTGTGGTGGTAGGAAACCATTGCGTCTGACATCTCAGGGATTGTAACTAGAGAGGGAGATTGGTAGGGAGGAATGGTAGTGTTTGGTGGAATTTGTGGGGATTTTGTTGGTACAACAGTTTGAATTGTGGGATCAGACTGTGTCTCAGACTGAACAGTGGGTTTAGTTTGTTGGGTGATCATCTATCCAGTGGGGGCAAACATAGGTTGATCTTCTGTTTGAATAGTGGGTTTAGACAATGGCTCTTGCATAGTCTGTGCTTGAGCATCAGATTGTGCAGCTATTGTTTGGCTTACTATGGTTTGTGTAGGTGACACAGACGACAGAGATTCAATAGACGGTGTGTCTGTTGTGGCTTTTGTTTGGGCTAAGACTGTTATCGTCTGAGGAATATTCTTCCTTGGACATTTATGTGTAGAGCGAGGGTGAGTGGGTAGAGTGAATGGAGGGAGTGTGATACCTGGATCAGTGGTTGAAGTGGTTGTCTGTCCAAGTGTGTTTTCTTCCAACACCACTTTTCTTTTCACAGTTAGCTTCTTGGCTGTGGTGTTAGGTGGTCTGATGATCAGATCTTTTGATTCAGTGTCTATTGGTCCTTGAGTTGTCTCTGGGTCTCTTGAAGACTAGCCCCTCATCCAATGTCTGCAATCTCCTTCATAGACACTTTAGGTTCAGACAGTCTGGCAACACCTTTACCCTTCTGTTGAGCTCTAGTCTTGATCCTTAGAGTGGGTGGTCTGGGTGGAGCTTGTTGGACCGTCTGCATTGCCTTCTTAGCAGGTGGCTCTTCAATAGACTGTGTAGAAGCCTTCCATGTTGTTCGGACTGTCTGTTGGTCCACAACAACAAGCCTCCTCATTTTGCTTGTTAAGGGCTAGATGGAAGCAGCCTTATCATAAATTACTAGGCTTTTTCCTTTTCCACCCTTCGTCTTCTTGGTTTGCTTCTTCTTCTGACCTTCACTTTCATCATCAGATAGTACAGGGAACCTTCCCAGTGATCCCTTGGTGATTTCAAATCCCATGTTCAACTTGAGCAAACTTGAGGATGTCAGCACTCTCTAATGAACAAATGGGCCTTCCACATTAACATATTCCAGTTTATCCAGATTTCTTGATTGGATTTCTCTGTATAGTCTGTTGTAACAAAGAGCATCCTAGAGGATCTTATTTATCAAGGTTGTGTAGTATGTGGCCACAGAAGTTGATAGGTATTGGATGTGGCTAATTAGGTTGTAGAACAGCATGTGTGGAAGGTTGAATGTGATCCCTTTGATGACGTGGTAGAGGATGAACCTGTAGATAGTTATCAGAGACCTAGCTCTAATACCAACTGAAATGCACAAGAACACACTAGAAGGGGGGGAGGTTGAATAATGTGTTTAAAACCTTTTCGCAAATACTATTAGTTCACAAGTTGTCTTCTTGGATATATGTTAGTTTAAATCAGCAAATATATCCTTGCATGGCAAAGCTTAGAAAGTCTTTCCAAAGAAGAACAATGAGCAAGATAAATATATGTAATCACAAGACAGAAGATAAGACCTTGTTTTTATATTGGTTCACTCAACCTGAGCTACGTCCAATTCTCCTTTGACAACTGTTAAAGGGTTCCACTATAATCAACTGATTACAAAAAAAGTATTCTTCACTGCCACTTCTAGCTACAAGTATTCTCTATGCCACTCCTAGCTACAAGTATTCTAAACCACTTTTGGTTACAAGTATGAATCTGCCCCTTGAAATTATACTTCTTAAGTATTCTTTTATCACTAAGCCACTCCTGGATTTCTATACAAATATGTATAAGATTCAGATAACTCTCAAAGTGAGGATATAAACAAATGTTGAATCTATGTGAAGTTGTAGAGGATGGATATTCTCTTTTTCTCTCAACTCGTGTTTAAGAGCTTTTCTCAGAGTGCTTTCTCTTGCTGTCTAGATTGATTTTGAGTTATTCTGTTCTAGTTCATTAGTCTTCTTGTAGCATGGAGGCATCCTTATATAGTGAGCTTCATGAATTTGAACGTTGACGAAGACTTCTTTCTGTTGTTTCACACAGTAGAGTGTTGGAGTAGCTTTGACTATGCTTGATGTGATAGGAGCAGGCTTCTTGTCTTTTTCATACTTAGCTTTTAGCATAAGGCGTGCATCTCAATGCTGATTTTTCCTTTAACTGTACCTACACACTTCACATAATTCGAGACATACAAGCAATATGAGGAATCAAAGAAAGTAATGTCAAAGAGAGTCTCCCTATCTTTCTATTGCAGTAGTGCCTTTATTTAAGTAAAGAATTAATTATAAAGCACCTTTTCCTCAGCACATATGACAGCTTATGTTCTGTTCCTGCACAGACATAGTCTGTCTTGATTTAAGTATGGTTTGTTCATGCACAGACAACGTTTGGCTTAATAGACACATTCTAAATAAAAGACATGGTTTGTTCTAGCCTTAGACATCGTCTGGCTTGTTCCATACATGGTCTGGTCCAGTACATATGCATAGTCTGGTCCTAGACTTCACATAGTCTGTCCGAGACTGTTGTATGGTTTGGTCTTAGACTTTGCATGAGTCCTTCTAGACATTCATGGTCTTTTGAGAACTTTATTTTAGTTTGATTTCAAGCAATTATAGTGGGTGACTTAATTATCATTAGTTATCAAACAATTAAGACAAAAGTGAGAGTTAGAGAGATTATACCATTGTCTATTCTTACTTTATTTTTTGAAATTACTTAATCTGAAAACAGTAGTTGATCAAATATTATCACATTTGTTATCATCAAAACCTATAAAGGTATTAGGGGTCAGACATCATGAAATGTCTTGGTTCTAACATCTAGAACTAAAAATGTTGAAGAAGCTATTCATGTGAGATTTAATGACACTCAACCTGATAAGAAACTATTAGAGTTACAAGACTCATTTGCATATATCAGACTAGAAGATGCAATAACAAAGACCAAACCATCATCTAATGCACCACCTTCTGCATTTAGCACATCATCGTCTGCTTCTAGATCGTTTGCTCACTATCAGAACATCTTAGATGATGAAAAAGAAGTCAGAGAAGCACAAAGCAGTAATAGAATGATGATCAAGAACCATCCTCCTTCTCAGATCATTGGAGAAGTTCGAGCTCCAGTAAAAACAAGATCCTCCTTCCAACAAACAACTCTATTGTCTGAGATAGAACCCAAGCACATTGATGATGCCATGCAAGATGAAAGCTGGGTCCAAGCAATACAAGAAGAGCTGGACCAATTTCAAACGAATGATGTCTAGAAACTTGTGAAGCTACCAGATAACAAGGAAGTTGTTGGTGCTAAATGGGTCTTCAGAAACAAACTAGATGAGAATGGTAAGGTTGTTAGGAACAAGGCTAGATTAGTGGCCAAAGGTTATTCACAACAGGAAGGTATTGATTATACGGAGACATACGCTCCAGTAGCTAGACTTGAGGCAATTAGGATTTTACTTTCATTTGCTACTCATAGAATATGAGACTTTATCAAATGGATGTAAAATGTGCATTCCTCAATGGTGTAATCAAAGAAGAAGTTTATGTAGAACAACCCCTTGGGTTTGAGAGTACTATCTTTTCAGACCATGTATTTAAATTAAATAAAGCACTGTATGGTCTTAAACAAGCTCCTAGAGCATGGTATGAAAAACTCAGTTCATTTTTAATATAACTCAATTTTACAAGAGGATAATATGTTTTTATGGCTGGTATTATGATTTAAGATATATCCATTTGAGTAATATCTTCCAAAAAAATTATCCATTCAGGATAAAAAGTCATGAATCACAAGAGAATGAAAGGGATATGAGGTTGTATAAGTGTGAGCTCGTACAATTGGGGATGACTTTAAAGGAATTAACCAGTACTACCTATACCATAAAGATGCATCTACTTTTAGATAGTTCATCACTCAAAAATACCACAATTAAATGTGCTTGACTTGAAGCAATTATGGAATTGGTGACCTTTTGAGAAGTGAGTACAAAGCATGCTGAAAAGTCTCGTAGTGGTTTATGGGGACAATATGTGATCCTAAAAGCAAGCGAAGTTGATTATCGAAGTCTCATAAAGGGCTACCTACAAAAGGTTTGGAGAAATAAGAAAGTTGAATGAATTAGAGCATCTTTAGTGGGTAGGATCTTCAAAAGATCTTGAGGTGTTTTTTCGTGGATCCCGTAGTGCCACGTGAGCATCAAGATCTCCCACTTTTTTTGCTTTAGTGGTAGATCTTATATTGAGATCTTAGGATACTTTTGTAGGTCCCGTTATAGACCCCACTTTATAAAATTTTATTTTAAATTTATTTTAAAATGAAGATAATTATTTAATAATATAATATTTAATTATGAAACAATTAATATTAAAAATTAGAACAAAAATAATCTAAATATTTATTTATGACTAAAGATTAAATTGATCATTAATACTTCACATGGGTAGGTAAAAAATACAAACATTAATATTGAAAAAAATGATAATTAATGCATAACATGGATAGGTAAAAAATACAAACATTGATATTGAAAAAAAAAATAAACTGATAATTTAAATTGTTTTGTCATCAAAACATGTCCAAATATGCTCTACCATGCTTGAAGTTGTTGATTAATTCCTCTCGTATGCATATAACGCCTTGTTTGCAAGTATGTAGCAAAGTCGAGAGGAGCATCATCAGTTAAATCTCTTCGTTTATATGATCATAATCAACATCAACATTACCATAATTTGTATCTCGTTTGTCTTTAATAACCATGTTATGCAATATAATGCATGCCAATATTATATCCTTATATCCTTGATGGTATCCATGTGCCAATTACATGATGGACCACATATAATTGCGAATTGAGATTTCAGCACACCAAATGCTCGCTCAATGTCTTTTCTTACCAATTCTTGACATTTGGCAAATAACTTTCTTCTCTCTTTGTGGCATTGGGATGGTCCTCACAAACGTAGCCCAATGAAGATAAATGCCATTTGCAAGATAGTACCCCATATTATATGGGGTTCTATTAATTGTAAATTGCACTAGAGGAGCTCGACCTTGCAAAACGTCATTAAACACAAGTGATTGATTTAACACATTAATGTCATTGTTTGAACCTATAACACCAAAATATGCATACCAAATCCACAAATCTTGTGATGCAACTGCTTCAAGTATTATTGTTGTTTTGCAATGATCACCTCTACGATATTGCCTTTGCCATGCAACTGAACAATTTTTCCATTCCCAGTGCATGCAATCAATAGAACCTAACATACTTGAAAACCCACGTGCCTCTCCAATTTGTAGTAGGCAATTGATGTCATTGTTATTGGACTTTCTCAAGAACTCCTCCACAAATATCTGATTCACACCCCTAGCAAACCTTTCTTAACATTGAATTGTTGTGCTTTCAGCAATTCTAACGTACTCATCCACATTGTTGGCAGGTGATCCATATGCTAGCATACAAATAGTGGTAGTGCACTTTCGCAATGGTGAAAGACCCGTCCCCTTCAATTGTAAACATGACTTGTGATTTCTTTTTGGTAGAATTCTCTTCTCCCTCGTCTAGTGTGATATTTTATAAACCAATTTGGGTACAAAACGATGGCAATTGTGTTGCAACATCATTGTTGGAAGATTGTGCACCACTAGATATTTTGGGACCAAACATGGTTGAGTTGTTTGGTGGAATGGAAGGAAAAGTTTGAGAATTTTGAGAAATTTCTATGGGAGAGGATTGATAATTTTGCATAAAATTCATTGGTGGTGGTGACATGAAGCGAAAAAAAGAAGGGTTTTGAAAATTTTCGATGGAAGGGAATTGATTATTTTGCATAAAATTCATGTATGGTGGTGGTTGTAAGTAGTAAAAAATGAGGAGGATTTTGAGAATTTTCGTTAGGTGGAGGCATTTGCAAAATTTGGAACACATTGTAATAATCTTGTCAATTAAATTGGTTTGGATCTATTTGAAAAGAGATAAATAAAACTACAATGAGAGTTTGGATTGGAAAATAGAGATTGAGAAAGTGAGAAAGAGAAAGAAAAATTGTATGTCAAATGAGATTAATAGTAATGTTCACAGACATGTTTCATTGACAAATTTTTGTTGTTGTAAGTAACATTCATTGGACATTCATAAAGCACAAGTTACTTTTGCAATGGCCTCACTCACATGGTTTGTTGAACTTTTAATTTAATGTATCTACCAATCAACCCATTTACTCACTCCATCAATAACTCATTTATTACTCACCAAATCAATCTAACCCTAATTTATCAACCCTTCTCTTCTCCTCTCCTTTCCACTCTACCTCCTCCACTTCGCCACCACTCCTCTTCTCTTCTCCTCTCCATAGATCCCATCATCCGCCCCAACCCCTTTTCTATGTTCTCTTTGGTCCCCTTTCCCTTTGTCACCACCACTCCACTTTGTGAAAGGGGCCACCTCTTTGATGGAGTGTGATTCATCCTCCACGACAATGAAGTGTGCAATTTGTCCTCCCTCATCGACTAAATTGCAATTTGTCCTCCCACGATGATGGAGCTCAAGTCCTCCTCCCCTAACTTTTTTTTTTTGGTGTTTTATTCGTTAATGTATTCTTTTGTTAAAAAAATTCATCTGTTGATAATAAAATAGTTGTCTTCTTGGTGTGAATCTCTTCTTAAATATGTTCTTGAGTCCGTTTTTCATTGTGTATTTGTTCTTGAATTTGTTATTATAGATCTGTTACTTTCTAGTAAAAAAATAGGTTAGTTATTGTTTATTTTATATTTTTTTTGGATTAGTGAAGATTTTGGAAGGGTTTTGGAGAAGATCAGATCTCCATGTGGAATTCTTGCTTTCTTCTCTAGTGGAAGATGTTGGGGGGGGAGGTGAGAGATCTTAGGCATTAAGATCTTTCCTAAGACCCTCTACTAAAGATGATTTTACTGTGTGAAGTGTCATAGAGTATGAGTAGTTGAAACGCTAACAAACTTAAATATTGAACATTGATTGGTCTGTTAAGCCTGCGAACCTTGCAAATAACAACCCTTTTTTTATATATAAAATCCACATATTGATAATCAATTTTGGGTTTGATATGTAAAACTTGTAGACTTTGCAAACTTAATTTTGCAGGCTCGTGGACTAGCCTACGGACATTGAAGTTATAATAAATATTGGTATATTTTAATTACATGTGTTAAGACTTTAATCTTTTAAATATGTTGTTCTATTTTAGTTACAAAATACAAATATTTTAAGACAGGTTTAATATTTAAAAATGTTGACAATAGTTGACCCACCAAATAATAATTGACCTTCAAAGAAAACACCAACAAAATTTCCATAAATGGATTAATCATGGACATAAAAAAATGGTTATTCTTTTTCTGCTATAACCAAGGAATCCATGGGGAAGGCACACAAAACACCACCTTTATAAGAAAACCTAGGGCTTGACCCTACCCTGTTCTACAAATCCTCACTCATTTTCAGCAAAACAACACCTTATGAACTTCATCCACCACACAAATTGTTGTCTACCCATGTAGACAGAATTGAAATACAGAAGAACACGTTAGAGGGGGAGAGGGGGAGGGGGGGGGGGGGTGAATAGTGGGTTTAAACCTTTTCGCAAATACTATTAGTTCACAAATTGCCCTCTTGGATATATGTTAGTTTAAAGCAACAAATATATCCTTGCAAGACAAAGCTTAGAAAATCTTTTCAAAAGAGCACAGTGAGCAAGATAAATGTTTGTAAACACAAGACAGCAAATGAGAGCTTGTTTTTATACTGGTTCACTCAACCTGAGCTACATCTAGTTCTCCTTTAACAACTGTCAAAGAGTTCCACTATAATCAACTAATTACAAAACAAGTATTCTTCACTGCCACTTCTGGCTACAAGTATTCTCTATGCCACTATTGGCTACAAGTATTCTAAACCACTTCTGGGTTACAAGTATGAATCTCCCCCTGAGATTATACTTCCCAAGTATTCTTTTATCACTAAGCCACTCTTGGCTTTTCTATACAAAAATGTATTAGATTTAGATAACTCTCAAGGAGAGGATATAATCAATTGATGAATCTACGTGAGCTTGTAGAGGATGGGTGTTCTGTTTCCCTCAGTTCGTGTTCAAGACTTGCTCTCAAAATGCTTTCTCTTGCTGTCTAGATTTTTTATTATCCAGTTCACGTTTTTCGTTCATCTCATTTTTCTAGCTTTTTTTTCTTTGTTTCATAGAGTCTTCCTTATAAAGTGGGCTTGATGAATTTGAACATTTGAAAAGACTTCTTTCCGTTGTCTCACATAGTAGAGTGTTGAAGTAGCTTTGACTGTGCTTTATCTGACAGGAGCAGGTTTCTGTCTTTGTTATAGTTTGTCTTTTAGCTAAAAGTGTGCATCCCAATGTTGATTGGTTCTTTTGGCTGTACCTGCACACTTTACATAGTACAAGATATGCAAGTAATACAAGGAATCAAAGAAAGTAATGTCAAAGGGTATCTCCCTTTGTTTCAGTTGTAGCAGTGCCTTTATTTGAGTAAAGAATTAATTATAAAGCATGTATTCCTCAATACTTATGACAGTTTACGTTTTGTTCTTGCATAGACAAAGTCTGGCTTAACAAACATAGTCTGGTCTTGATTAAGTATGGTTTGTTCGTGCTCAGACAGCGTCTGGCTTTAACAAACATGTTCTTAATTAAAAGACATGGTCTGTTTTAGCTTTAGATATCGTCTGGCTTAACAAACACATTCTTAATTAAAAGACATGGTCTATTCTAGCCTTAGACATCGTCTGGCCTTGCATCAGACATCGTCTGGCGTTGGGCATCAGACATCGTCTGGTCTGGGGACATAGCCATTTTCAGTGCTAAATATAACCAATATAAGTTCTCAGACAGTTAGAGCGTAGGATTTGAGTTGAGAGATATTACCATTGTCTGTTCTTACTTTGATTTCTTGAAATCACTTAGTCTGAAATCATTAGTTGATCAAATATTATCACATTTGTTATCATCAAAACCTATCAAGGTATTAGGGGTCAGACATCATTAAATGTCTTGGTTCTAACAAGAACACTAGAAGACATAATTCTCCTTCATTCATCCGAGAGAGAGCATCAACTCCTCTATTTTCAACACCCAATCAAACTAATATCCAAGCAACTTGACTGTCCAATTTTGCTGGTCCATGGAAGAAATCCTCTGTTGCAACAATTTTTTAAGACTTTCCTGGTCTGTGCACATTATAAATTGTCTTCCTCAAGTACATATGATAAATCTCTGTTGCATAAGGATCACCAAGATTCCTTGCCCTAATGCATCAGTGCATCCCACTCTATGATAAACCTTTGAGTGAAATTTGGCATACCAAGTAGAGTTGTTAACTTTTCAAGTTGCAATTTGTTTGTCTCAGAAAGTTTGATTGAAATTGTGAATTCTTTGACTTCTTTAAGTTCTTGAGATGCTAACTGTATCGAAGGAAACTTCTCAAGAAGACTATGTACTGCTATTTTAAATTGGGATTTAAAACAAAATGTAAATCAAATAAAAAAATTAAGAAAAAAAATATATTTTCTCCTTCATCACTTAAACCAATAGACTATTTTAACTATTTGAGTTATTTTTTAAACATTGTATACTATATATTCATATTTTTAGGGAACTATATATATATATATATTATTATGTATTAATTGCTTTTTTAAAATGTAAAATATGGTTTAGAAACAACAAGTTTATCCAATAAATATAAAAAATATTTAATAATAATTTATATGCTTCATTATTTAATATATTTTTCATTCAATCATTTTTTTTTCTTTCATTTCCTTTTTTACCCTATTTTCTTCTCATTTTTTTTACTGTACCACTAATGTATATCATTTATTTTAAAATTATAATATTTATATTCATTTATAATTTTATAATATCTATGTTATAGGTTTATAAAATTGTAAGTTATAATAATTTTTTTATAAATTATGAATTTATAATATTATAACATAAATATTACCATATTTACATAAATTAGTGATGTGGTAAAATAAAATGACAAAAAAATGGGTAAAAAATATTTGAAATGCATAAGTGATTGTAAGTATGAAATATTTCAAACAGTTAAAAAAAAAAACATAGTTGAAAAAAGAGATTTCATTAAAAGTAGTCAACCAAATTATTTGATGGAGATTAATCATTAATAAAATTTGTAGATGTTTCACAGTAATTATATCATGATCCAATAAATAAATAAATTTAAAAGCATATAGTGGTCAATAAATTCTTACCTTGAAATAGATAGGCCTCTCTAATTGCATGTACATGTTGTCTAATTTTTTTTATTATTTGTTTTCTTTCTTCTTCCTTTTGGTGACGACGTTCCATAAATGTTGAATGGTTCTTCAAATGGTAGGGAATTATGTGGCTTTTCAAAAGAAAGCTGAAGTGGTACTCGTCGTAAAGGAAAGAATATATCAAACTTCAAAGAAACTATAAGCGCATGCATAGTAATTTATTAAGAGTCTTATTAAGCTTTTGTGACAACATCCTAAAACGATTAGTTTAATAATTTTATATTTTTTCATTCATTTTGATTACATTTTTAAATTGTTGAATCTTATGATCATGCAACAAGAGATGACACTCAACAATTTTTTGTTGCTCAAATTTAGATTTTCCAATTCACAAAATGATTTGGAAGGAGAATTGCAATCCCAAAGTTTCCCAACATCACGATTAATATAAAGTACCTTTAATTTCTCCAGTAACAAATGGAAATTTAATCGTTTAGGAGCAAACAAAGATGAATACAAACTAAGAAGAATGAAATACATATTACCAAATTAATAAAAGTTGATTGTATTATTGTTTTTTTATAGGCAAATAACCGTATTGCACAATATGATGACATGCCCATATATCATTGAATTATGTAATTTCATTCCATCATTTATACAAATAGTGTTGGGTCATTTAGGAAGAAAGAATTTTTTATAGAAATATATATAGAAAGAAAGTAATTTTATATGAAAATGAGAAGAGTAGGGCTATTAGTTCATTGCATTAAGGCCATATCCTGGAAATTATATTCACCAAATATATATTCCCTATTGTATATACACTAACATGATCATGAATATCATCTATAATTTTAAATTGAAACTTACTGAATTTGAGAAAAAATAGTTTGAAGTAGTGAATTTTGGAAGATCTTTTCGTGGATTGGAATCTTCGACAAAAGTTATCAAAGCTGGACAGTTTGATATTCCAATGCTTCTAAGGATGGAAATTCAAATTCAAAAGGAAAGGCAATAGACAATTTTGGTAGGTTTCTAATAAAATTTGACTTCAATTGGGAGAATGTGGCTTTCCCTATTGTTTCTTCTTCTTTATTGATGATCATAATTTTCTCCAAGACCTCACATTTTGAAATTTCAAAATATTTCTCAGCTTCACAAAGATTGGTAGCCAATGAAGAGACTTGCATTGCCTCACTTTTAGGACTTGCAGATTTTTAAAGAACCTAACAACTTTTCTGTTGATGATGTGTGTTAAGTTTGGTAGATCAATTAGAATCAATTCATCTAGCTATTGTAGAAGCTTTGTAGAATCATATACTTCCCCATGAATGTTGAATACCATTTTCAATGCGTTACAATGACTCACAATGAGTTTCTTCAAATTCTTCAACTCATGCAATGTGTTAGAGGAGACAACACAAACAAATCTTGTCATGACTATCTAACATTAGTTCATTCAACTCAGAAAAAGACTTCCCATCAGCTATATGAATTGCATTTGTAGTTGCAAACTTGGCTGTGAATTCACACAATCGAGGACATTTTTTTATAATCAATATTTTTATATTTGGGAATTTTAAGTGGTTAATGTAGAAATAGGTTAATCTTGAAAGAGACTTGAACCCCACCTTGCTCAGTGTAGGGAACTTAATTGTCTTAATGGTATAGCGGTCAATAACTTCCTTTAACATCTTACATGTCTCTAACTTTAATTCTTTTAGTTGGTCGTCTCAATGACAAAAGTAGGGAATAGATCTACAAGAGAGGAGCAACTGTTGATGTGAATAATTTGCATATTATCAAGGCCAATAATTCTTGTTTTATAATTGGACCATATGTATCTTAGTTGATGTAGTTTTATTAATATCAATCTCTTTATCTGTGTGAAATGTTTGCCATGTCCATCCTCACTAAGGTCAAACAAATACATATATGTTTTGTAATGCTCGATGCTAGTATCTATTGCCTTTTTTAATTTTTCATTGTGATCTTATTGTACTCAGTAATCATTGATAATTCACTTGTAAGAGTTTTTTTAGTCATGTTAGTTATCATTTTGGCTTAACTTTTACTACGTTTGTCCTTAATTATATGACTCTTAACTAATTCACACCTCTTATGAAAGTTGATTAATTAGGTTGTTGATATTAAATTTGTTAACAAATTGTATTTTTTTAAAATTACCCTTAAAATTATTGGGACTCGTCATCTGATTCTTTTCACTTAATTTATTACTACGTAATTAGCTAATGTGTGCTAGTCATCTTGTCCAATCCCCACATGAGAGGGAATGATTTTTTCATATTAATTTATAACATTTATTGTAAAGTAATGAAAGATATTTTGCTAAAAATGCAATGCCGATGTAAAATAATTTTACACATTCAATCAATCACAACCCTCAATTTATGATAAGTTAGTTTACGTTTATAAAATTATTTCAAAAGTCATTCAAACAACGAGTTGTGATTGATCAACGGTGTAAAACTATTTTACACTGTCGATGCATAAGCATTAAACTCTAGAAAGAATTAATGCAAGAAACAAATAAATTTAAAAAAAATTTAGTGATGGAAGTAGTTTAACTTTTTATTAACACGGGATTTGATGAAAGAAAATTTTATACTCTTTTTCATTTTAGATTAAATTTTATGCTTAAAGTTAATTTCCAATTTGTAAAGATGTTGAGTATAGAAAATGGAAATATGAAAATTTTTCATAATAAACAAATATCTGCACCTCTGATTTATTCATAAGCTTCAACAACATATATATACAAAGTCAAGAACTTGTTGCCTACTATCACTACTTAATTCATGCCTAACAAATATCCTGCAATAACTATACAAAATATCTCAAAATGATATTTCTCCTATGAGGGCTGAAATTATGATATTAATTACAAAGATTATATGACAACTATATCATCTGATTCATAGTTAATCAAGTATAATTTAATATTTTGTCAAACAATTAAATTTGCTTAGTTTTGAAAATAAAAAGAAACTTAACTCACTAAAAAGAACTTAGGTGATCAAAATCATGCATAATTCAAACTAAAGAAACTAAATATTATATAATTAATTGGTAATATTACCATAGAGAGAGGACAACTAACCAATATATCAAAAACATGAGCAATCATTGTATCAATGTCAACTTTTGTTTGATTTTCTAAGCTAATAGACTTTAACTGTGAGATTTTAATTGCTCCCAAACCAAACTTCTTTACCTTGGGGCACTAGTTCACAATCACATGCTCCAATCAGGGTCAACCCTGAGATTTCTGGTGCCCTGGGCAAACTGAAAAAATGATGCACACTTAGTTATTTAAATATTGTTCTTCTTGCATTTTTTGTTACAGAAACATCAACAATTCTTTCATAATCTATAGACTTTTTAAAAAATTATTTTCAATAGAAATCAAAGCCAGGCTATTTAATCTACCTTGTGACATGATAGATTGTAAATAAGATTTTAACAATTTTAATTTTGAAAAACTTCTTTCAGTAGATGTAATAGTAAGGAGAATAGTTAATATTATTCTATAAACTATACATACATTAGGAACACAACTAAATATCTTCAAAGAACTTAATATCATAAAGCTTGATTTTGATTCAACTGTTAAAACTTCTCTAATGACTTTTAATTCTTCAAATAAAATTTCACCATCAAGATCATCAGAATTATCATGTTTTAGAAAGGTTTCAAGATGTTTGCAATGTAATTTTAAGTACTAATCTGAGAATGATTTAAGTCTTTCAATACTAAACAAAAATCCAAAAATCTCCTCATATGTGTCATATTGCTCAAATCTTCCTTTAAGTGAGTCAATTGCTTGATCTACAATATAAAAAATAATGGATCCTAAAACACTCTTCAGCAGAATCAAGGTTTGATTGTGTGTGTTAATAGCATTTGCAAAACCTAATTCTTTATATTTTTCTAAGTAACTAATCAAATCTGATTCTCTATTTTTTTCTAAGGACCATTTTTATAGTAATTCATCTCGTAAGTCACTTATAAGATTATTCCATGTTCTTGGATCATAAATGTTTAATAGAATGGACTGACCAGGTTGTTTATCTACAAAAGTAGGGATATGTTCATTCTCATTACAACTTATGTCATCAAAATATTTAGTTTCATCATGAAAATCTTCTTGATTCTCATTGTTTTTAACTAAAATATATTGTTCTTCATTATTCATATCTAGTTCTTGTTCTTCATTCTTTAAATTTCTAGCTAAGGGGTTTAGATTTTCTATATTTGAATAATTGTGAATAAAATTTTTAGGATGTTTGATAAAAAAAATTTCAAGAGAGCCTTTTTGAGATTCATTATAAGTTTGAATTTCTTTCTTTCGTTTTTGTTTTAAATTACCAGAAAGTTGTTTTCTAGGCAACATCTTCAACAATTGAACAAATATAAACAAAAGTACAAATTATAATATATAAATTAAACAATAGTACTTGATTGCCAATTTAAATCTTCAGCTTAAAGCCTCAATTTATTGTCAAGTTTCATAGATCCAAACTTCAATATGATTCTAAAAATAACAATGAAAAATACTACTGTTGATTTGTCATGAAAAAAAATAATATAGTAAAAAAAAATTGAATCAATTTATATTATAGTAACATATATTGAATTAAAAAAAAGTATTACCTAATTGCACAGACACATAGTTTGCACCTAATTGTTTATTTACTTGTTAGAGTTTCTAAATGAAATGTAACAAATGGAAAATAATACAATGGTGCCTTAAAGAAAATGTACGATTTTATTATAGGTGATTGTGACTAATGGTGCTTTTCTTAGAAAAATGTACGATAGTGATTAATGATGCCTTTCTTAGACAATGTACTATTCTTTCAAGGAAAATAATACAATGGTGACTAATGGTGCCTTTCTTAGAAAATGTAGGATTCTTTAAACAAAAAATAAGACATGAAAAGATGATTAGAAAACTTACTATTCTTTAATCATGTGTGACGAAAGAAGGAGATTTAGCTTTAGCAATAAATGAAAAAGAGATTGAATATGATTCGGAGCGGCAGTTAACAATAAGGGAAACAGAGAACGTTAAAGACTTAAAGAGAAGTAGTCAAGTAGAGAAGTGAGAGAATGATAAAGAGAAAGAGAAGACGAATACAAAAGGTCTAACGTTTGGGCTAAAACAAATTCATCCCAATTTTTCAATTCAAATAACATATTCACACTTACCTATTTTATTCTTAAATATTAAGGGGTACAAATTAATAAATTATTGGCTAATTATTGTTTTGTTAATATATATTTTATTTCTTAAAATAAAAATGATATAATACTAATTATATAATTGTAAAAATTTTAATTTTAATATTTATATATACTAAATAATTTTTTTTATAACAAAAAAAATAAAATTGGTAATTGGAGTCTTCAACAAAAGTCATTAAAGCGGGACAATTTGTTATTTTCAATGCTTCTAAGGATGGAAATTCAGATCTAAAAGGAAAGACAATAGACAAGTTTGGTAGGTTTCCAAGAAAAACAAACTTCAATTTAGAGAATGTGGCTTTTCCTATTGTTTCTTCTTTTTCGTTGATGTTGTGAGTTAATTTAGGTAGATCAATCAAAACCAATTCATCTAGCTATTGTAGAAGCTTTGTAGAATCAAATACTTCTCCATGAATATTGAATACCATTTTTAATGCCTTACAATGACCCACAATGAGTTTCTTCAAATTCTTCAATTATGCAATGTGTTAGAGGAGACAACACAAATAATCTTGTCACAACTATCTAACATTACTTCATTCAACTTAGAAAAAGACTTTCCATTAGTTATATGCATTGCATTTCTAGTTGCAAACCCATTTGTGAATTCCTTCAATTGGGGACATTTTTCTATAATCAATGTTTTCAGATTTGGGAATTCTATATGATAAAAGTAGAAACAAGTAAATCTTGAAAGAGACTTGAACTCCACCTTGCTCAATGAAGGGAACCTAATAGTTTTAGTAGTACCACTATGAATAACTTTCTCTAACTTCTCACATGCCTCTAACTTTAATTCATTTAGTTGGTGGAGCCTCTCAACTGCAGAAGTAATGAATAGATCTTTTAGAGAGGAACAACTGTTGATGTGCATAATTTGCAGATTTGTTAGGCCATAAATTCCTGTTGGATCCTTGTTCCATATGCATATTAGCTTATGTAGTTCTATGAATACCAATCTCTTTATCTGTGTGAAATACTTGCCATGTCCATCCTCATCAGGGTTAAGTTCATTTAGGTTAAACAAATGTGTTAATGTTTCGCATTGCTCAATGTTGATATCTTGAAGCCTCTTTGATCTCTTCATCAAGATGGACAGAAATTTATTTAGCATTTCATCGCAACCTTTTGTCGAGAATAGTAGCAAGTTGGTGAAATTTGAAGATTGAAGATTATCCATTACCTTGGCTAGTTTCTTACCATCACTAATATTGTACTTTGCAATCGTTGATAATTCATCCTGAAAGATTTTTCCTCATCATGTTATCATTTTGGCATTACCTTTATAGCTTTCTATTCATAAATAGTTTCACCACAAAATTATATTCATAACATTTATTATTTTAACTTTTTGGTCTTTTTACTTAGAATTATATGTGATTTTGGTCCTTTAACTTTTTTATAAGTCATGTCTATATATATTTTAAAATCAAGTAAAGTGAGTTCTATATGTGTCGACTTATATATATATATAAAGCCCTTAAATTTCAATTTTTTTATTTAACCATTTGAAAGTTTATTAGATTTCAAATATAAAGTAATTAAAAATTTAGAAAGTAAAAATCAATGCAAATTAATAAAATTAGATCGCTTATGTAGAACTAAAATTAGGATTTGTACTAAAGGAAAAATTGAAACTTCTTAATTAAGGGGAGGTTGTGTGTATGCCATAAGGAGGTGTAGTGTAACATCCCACTTCCATTACATAATTAATCAAAGAAATATTGGATTTTATTTTAATTTAAAAACTCTTTCATTAAAATATTCATGAAAAAGTCTGTGAACTTTTCTCAATTTCTAAAATCAATAAATATTATTCAAAACTTAAAGTATAAACCAAGCTAAATCATTTACAATGCCTCGAGGTACTTCCCTCTTTTTAAAAGAAATATAACTTCAGTAATATAAAACTCTTGGAACAAAAGCTTATCAACCTAAGTTATCTATACATAAAACGAAACCAAAGGGAAGAAGGAGGAAGAGCAGCTTCAAACTTGTGCACGTTCCCTCTACAACGACTCCAAGTGAACTCCACCTGAATCCATCTACTCCTCCATACGTCAAGGTAGGGATGTTACAGTCACAACCACACATGCCACACACAAGGGTAAGCTCACTAGAACAAACATACTTAAAGCAATTTATAATACCAAATAATAACATTTATAAAACAATCAGATTATGTAAGAGTCATATCTTAACATTCCCAATAAGCAACCACAACATTCAATCCATCCACCTCAAAATATTATAAGAGATAACCATGTATATAAATCTTCAAAATGAGTCAATCAATCAATGAAGGTCACAACTGACACACACCGGCCACCATTGGGCAATATCACCAACTCAACATTAAACACTAACTCGAATCCATGAAGTTTCAACACAATATGAGCGATCCCCCATAGGTCTCATCCCTTAGCATAGTCTCACTTCTTGACCATTGAGGGAGTCCCTTAGGCTAATTCTGTGGGGAAAGTGTGGTTTTATTGAAAATAGACAAGTGTATATATTGGCTTACCTCTGTAGGTTTGCAAGACCTACATCTATAGGGATTTGCCCACTTGTCTATTCTACAGGCTCATTCTTGTTAGCCCCCACCAAAACCCCGAACACTAGGTTGAGAGCTTACCTAACACTCCCAACTTACATGCCTACTCATATGCCCGTGCACCCACTGTGCACACCTATGCACCAACTGTGCATATAAGGTATATTTTTGTGCACCAACTATGCACCCACCGTATACCAATGGCAACACATATTTGGAATCCTCTATAGTCCTAGATACGGCACCTCCATACTTGCCATCTCCAATGGCTAGACATAAGGATCCAAATACATCTCAACAATCCACACAAAAATAGATAGACTTGGATTACTTAAGGTTTGAGATATAATACCACTGTACCCGTCATCTCACTCACGGTCTGTCTCAAGTATCCAAGGTTCACCAACAACTACCACATTCCATTTTCTATATGCTAAAGGGTCACTAAACCTCTTGGGAAGTAGTTCTCACTACTCTGACATGCCATCTAGAGTTAAAACAAGGGGTGATATTTGAGAAGATACCCCACTAAGTGAGACCCCCAAGTCACTTGAGTGGGGCGGAGCCCTGGTGTGGAACTCCCCCTCTCAAGTATACCATTTTCATTAGTAACAAAGTCTTCCCAAAGGATATAGCTACACCTTCATATAGGGATGAATACAAAAAAATACAAGATTATCATTCATCATCAATATCTCCCAAACATTTCATTCATATTCAATTCCCACATTCACAAAACATCATACACATTTAAACAACTAATTCATATCATTCATAATTCACTCAACTATAATGCATTCATCCCATTCCCCATAAATATCGCAACGATACACAATCCTCTCCTCAAGAACATCACCATTCCAATAAAGCATAAAAATATCATCAAGAAATCACATACATCTAAATAAAAATTATTCAAGTAGGTTCATGATTGACATACCATTCCCTAAGTCAAGGTTTACCATCTCTATCAATTTCTATCATGCATCTAAGACTATTGTTTGTTATAACTATGATATCTATAAATATACTAGCTCAATTAAGTTGGTTCTTATCTAATTTTAAAACTATGAATATTATCTACAACTCTTATGTTAATCTTGAGACCTAGTTTGAAAGTATACTATGCCTAAATTATGAGCAAAGTGAAACTTTTACCAATTTGTGACAGCTTGACCATTACTTACTAATTTGATCATATCTAGAGTTTCACATAATATTTTTTAGTGATTCCAAAGCCATTCGTTAGTAGACATCCATATCTACAACTTTCCTGAAGACTACATTTCCGAATTCTAACTCTAAAACTGATTTTATGACTAAAACAGATTCAGAACGAAAGAAGAACACTGCATAGGGCACGGTTTTGGGCCAAACTTTCATTTTCTTTCAACAACATAAATTCATTTTTAGGCAAAGTTCCAAGACAGCAGAGACAAAGTTCTATGGTAGTGAAATTTAGAATCTCAAGACAGTTAAGATTAGAGTTCCATGACAGCAAGAATAAACTTCATTGACAGCAAATTCAGACTTCCATATCAATAATAAATCAAGGCTGGAATAGCAACAACAAATTAACATCCATAGCAAGAAATTTTAAAACATGGAACAACAACAAAACTACACTCTATATCAGTAAAATTCAATGCCAAAACAGTGGCCAAATTAGTATTTCATATTAGAAACTTCTAAACAACAAACACCATCAAGCCGACCAGCCACGCCACATCAACTAAACACAACAACATCACCTCACCCCCAAGCCATATATAATGAAAAAGCACAAACACATTCAAAACGATTTAAATCAGAGAAAGGAAGAGAAATTAAGAAGCTTCCCATACCTAATTAACTCGAAAATCAACTCTTTGGGAGAAACGAAAACAGAGCAAGCTTGATATTCAAATGCAAAACTCCACTAGCTATGTTACACCTCACAAGAAACAACAAACAACCCAAACACTTCCAATTTCAGAATTTCGAACCCTAACCTAGGATTTCTCACAAAATCCATCTAGGTTTCTCTAAGGAGAGGAAGAAATGAAACTTAAGGCACTAGGGCTTAGAGGAACTCACCAAGTCAAGGGGAATGGATGGGTCCTTGCCAAGAGCTTCACCACTTCGAGCTCAATGGTTCGTCCGTGGAGGAGAAAAGAGAAAGCCGTGGAGGGGAATAGAGAGAACGTGAGGGAGAGTGAAAATGAGAGGAGAGGGTTTCTATTTGTGGAATTATATAGGAAGGATTTCTAAATTTAAGCTTTCCTATCTGCACCCAGTCTCTTTACTAGACACATCCTCTTTTGCTCTCATACCAAATACTAGCCCAAAGCCAAAATACATATAAACGCATAACTAAACTATAATAAACAATAATTTATTCATTTTAAACACTCCAAAATAAATTTAATTTCTCCTGTAATTTAATTAAATCACTTTTTAACACAATTACTAAAAACCAATGTTACATGTAGCTTTGTATGATGCTAGTGGCCTAGGAAGATTCTTAGTGTTGAGTTCTAAAGAATTAAGGAGAGCACTCTTGCTCATAAATCTAGGCATAGGTGGGTGAAGGAAGGGGATCTGAATGCATGCTTCTTTCATGCTTTTCTGAAGATGCATATTTGGAGGAATTAGTCGGTGGCTCTAAAAGAAAACTCTTTGGAGTGATAGATATGTTATTTGATATGATTTATTGTAGAGTAGGTATGGTAGACTCGATTCACTGGTGTGTGACCCTTTTAGGTTTTGATTGACTTCTTCTTGGTGGAAGGACTTGTGGAAGTTGGAAGGGGTGGATGGTTATTTTTGCCAAAAGCTCACCATAGTATCGAGAGTAGTTCTAGCATCTTGTTCTGCATTATAAGTAGGTAGGAGAGTAGCAATTGAAAGTTGTGTATCCTTGGCTTTTTTCAGCAGCCTTGAACAAGGAGGTGTCGGTGGAGGTTGTAGGGGTGGAAGGTAATTGGTTGGGTAATTAGTGTTGGAGGAGGCATATGTTTAGTTGAGAAGAGGTTTTGGCATATTGGTTAAGGCACTTGTTGGGTGGTGTAGTGTTGGTGCCAGGAGTGGTAGAATCGTGGAAATGGGACAATATTGGTTTCTCAGTTGTTTTTTTACTATCTTTTGCGATCTCGACTACACATGTCATTGGTATCCTCTCTTGGAGTTTTCGACCATATATGGAGAGGAGCTTGCTCGTCGAAGGTTCTTTCCTTTTCCTGGTGCTCCTTGCTTGGTAGATTTCCTATAAGTGATGTCTTGAAGCGTAGAGGAGTGGTTGGTGTGTTGGAGAATTGTGTGTTGTGTTTGGAGGGGATTGAGGCTATTAAGCACTTGTTTCTTAGATGTAGCTTCTCGAAGGCCATATGGAATGTAGTGTATAGGTGGTTGGGGCTGAGTATAATACAACATAATTGGCTTTAATGTCACTTCTTGCAAGACAAGTATGTGTCTTGGGGTAAAACGTTGGTGCGTTTTCATCATGTGATTTGGCATGCAATGTGTTAAGTGATCTGGTTTCATAAGAATATTGTTATTTTTCAAGGGGTAGTTGTGGATGTTTCTTTTGTCCTTGCGAGCATCAAAAGAATGTCTTGGGCTTTGATTATATACAACTCTTCGTCTCTTAGTTGTTTATCTTTCTCTAGTTGGTGTTCTAATCCTTTGGTGAGCTTGAATGAATGAATGTTTTAAGAATTGACTTTTAGCCTCCTTTCTACACTTCCATAATTTATCTTTTAACTTTAAATAAAAAAAAAAGTAAATTTGACTTATTAATTTATTTTAGGTGAAATTTGATGCTTTAAGGTTGCTGAGGTTTGAGTAAAAGGTTTAAAATAATTTCCAATTGTAAAGAATGTGTATAAATGTAAATTTAATTGTTTTTTGTATAAGAAAATTAAAAAAGATTAAAATTGATTTTTTTAAAATAAAAAATAAAGAAACTAAATTGATGAAAAAACCTTAAAGTGATGTTTGGTTACAATTATATTTTTTGTTTTCACTTTTTAATTACAAACGGGTAGCTTTGTTTTCATTTAGTTTTATGCTTTCTAAATTTTGTACAAAAATTAGAAAAAATAAAAAGAAAAGTTATTTATAGTGTTTCCTGTACATGTTTTAGAAAAAATAATGAAAATAAAGTGACAATTTTATAAATAAAAAGTGAAAAAAAAAAAAATTGTAACCAAATATTCTCATGAGCAAAATGATACATATTTAAAACTAAATACACCAAATATATAATTAAGCATATGTATTATTTCTAATAGAGAAGAAAAACTAACCAGTAAATCGAAAAGATGATCAACCTTTGCATCAATGTCATCAACTTGTGCTTCATTTTCTAAGATGATTGACTTTCTATGAGTCTTTTTATTGATCCCAAACCAAATTTCTTTAAGTTGGTACAATATTACTTGATTGCTAAAGCATCTTTATTATGATTTATTTTTTTAATCAAACCAAAGAGATTATATTAAAGGGGTACAAGGGGTACCCTGAACCCATATACAAAAAACATGATTCTGGTTAACAAAAAAAAAAACTATATGATTGCAGCTACAGTCAAATAGCACTTAACAAAAATACAAGGAATCAAGGCCATACATCCACCTAACAAAAAAGTGGGCACTAGCCACATGTGAAGCTATACATATATGTACCTAGTACTAATTGGATCAACACCCATCACCCACTACAGCATTGAGATTACTAGACCAATCATGAAACGAACAACGAAAATTTTTTATATGCACTCTATTCCATTTCCAAGACTTAAGATAGATCGATTCCTTTGTTGTATTCAATCAAAATTGTTGGTCATTAAAGATGAGATCATTTCTCTTAATAGCAAACTATACATTCCACTAAAGGACCTTAACTTTCTTCCCTTGTAACCAATTTTGTACATATCAAAATGAATCAACCACCGTTGGTAGTGACAAACCAATGACCCCTATTTTTTTTAATAGGGATTCAACTTAAAATATTTAGATGTTATTTTTTCTCCTTTTATAATAGATATTAAATTTTTTTTTTTATCATCTAATTTATAACTCTTTATTAGCAATACATTGATGATGATGATATATATATATATAATGATTCTTTATTTATTCATGATATCAATATCTAACGAAAGGAAATTTTTGGAATAAACTTGCTTTTTAATAAAATTGGTAAAATTATATTATTTTAACTTACTTTTTAATTAGTGTAAAATTAGTTAATTTTTATATATTTTATTTTAGAGGGAATTTTATTTAAGTTTTAATTTTTACTATATATTTCTCATGAAATTTCTTTGTGATATACAAAATTGATTGCTAACATTTATAATCTTGGATCTTAAAAAAATGTATCATTTATATTTTGTTTAAATATAATTTATTATTATTATTTTAATAAATTAAAATTAACAATATAATTATACTAGAAATATTTGAATTTTTACATCAAAGAATATAAAAAAAAAAATTAAGTTGCCCCCCCTCAAGGCTCAAGTTTGCCTCCGTCCCTGATTCCATGTATCTTTCCAGAACAAAGTGTCATTCTTATCACCAACCAATTTCTTAATATTGTCCTAAAACCACTAATGATCACCCCCTGCCACACACACCTCAACTACACTTTTCCACCAAGAGGAAGATGTCAACTTCCTCAAGAGGTCCTTAGATTGATCAACCTGAACTTTAATTATGCGATTCCGGAGGGCCTCATTTTCACACACAAACCGCCACATCCATTTGGCAACAAGTGCTCTATTAAAGCTTACCAAATCCTTGACTCCTAAGCCCCCACAATGTCTCAACTGACCCAACAAATTTGTTGTTTCTCTCCTTGCTTCCCCACAACAAGTTCCTTTGAGTCAATTTATTTATAATTCCCTTGGGTGCCACATGAAGTGAGAAATAGAAAAGCGGTATAGATGAGACTACAAAATTCAACATACAAATCCTACCTCCAAAGGACAATAGCTTGTGTTTCCATGTAGATAACTTCTTAGTCACCTTCTCCACAAGTTTCCAAGTGTTCAGTCTTTTAAAGTTCGCTCCCACTAGTAGCCCCAAGTGAATGTAGGGCAATTTCTTCATTTGACAGTTCAGTATGGAAGCAAATCTTTGTAGCAACAACTCATCCATTTCAATCCCCACCAAGCTACTTTTAAAAAAATTCACTCTCAATCCCACAACCAATTCGAAACCTCTAATGATGGCTTTTAATGTGATGATGTTCTGCATCAACGGTTGTCCCATGAATAATGAGTCATCTGCAAATTGAAGTGATGAAATGTGCATATCACCCTTCCCTATTACACATGCTTTGAACATATTTTTATTTATTGCCGCCCTTATCGTACCTCCTAAACCCTCCGCCACAACTAAAAAAAGAAACGGTGCCAGGGAGTCACCTTGTCTCAAACCCCTGAAGTTCTTGAATTCTTGTGAAGGGCTTTCATTCACCAAGATAAACATGGTGGAAGATTCTAAATAGCCTCTCATCCAATGGATCCACTTATCATAGAAACCGCACCTAGAGAGCATGTAGTAGAGAAAAGACCATCTTACAAAATTGTACACTTTCTCAAAATCGGCTTTGAATATGAAGCATGGCTTCTTTTTCAACTTGGAACCTTGTATCACCTCATTTGCTATAACCACTCCATCAAGTACATTCCTACCCCAAGAAAGGCCGATTGAGACTCATGGATGATCAACGACAGCACCTTGCGCAGCCTAATAAAGAGGACTTTAGAAATAATCTTGTAAAGCTACCAACCCATGAGATTGATCTATAATCATCCAAGTTTTGTGGTTTCTTAGCGCACTCTCTCGTGCTTCTTCTTTTCTCTTCGTTTTTTTTTCAAATATCCGCTGAGTGACAATGCGCACTTAGCGAGATCTTACGCACAGCAAATCATGTGTTCGAGCCAAAGAAATGCTGAGCGCCGTTCTGCGCTTAGCAACATTCTAAGTCAAGTCAAAACTGCGCTGAGCTACATATCGCGCTTAGCGACATCACAATTCGAATTGAATTTGTGCTAAGCGCCTATTCCAGCTTAGCGAGAACTTCATTCGAACTAATATTGCACTAAGCACGAATAGGCGCTTAGTGAAACTTTACTTCAAATTGAGTTTTCGCTAAGCGTGAACATGAGCTTAATGCAAAAACAGTTCGAGCCAAATTTGCACGCAATGAAGGGAAGCGCTAAGCGAAATATACAGAGATTTATTGATGCCAAAATTGTTAAAATGAAGAGACAAACCTGGGTTGCCTCCCAGCTAGCGCTTCTTTAACGTCAATAGCTTGTAGATCAAGGATCTTGTAGATGTATGATTGTTGTAAGCCTCTCAATTTGTCCACCATGATAGCCTTTGAGTTTGTGGTCATTCACCACCCAGCTTGTTTGTGGGTTTTCCGCTGATGGATCCATAATCTCAATTGCTCTGTAAGATTTGACATCTTTGATTGTGAAGGGACCGGACCACTTGGATTTCAATTTCCTAGGGAAAAGCCGGAGTCTTGAGTTGAATAGGAGCACTCACTGCCCTATATGAAATTCCCTCTTCAGTAGCTTCTTATCATGATATCTCTTGGTCTTCTCTTTGTAGAGCTTTGAGGACTCATAGGCCTGAATTCTCATTTCCTCTAGTTCTAATAACTGCAGCTTTCTCTTGTCGGTCGCCAATGTTGGATCAAATTTTAGCAATTTAATTGCCGACCAAGCTTTGTAAGCCATTTCCACTGGAAGGTGATAGGCCTTGCCATATACCATCTGAAATGGTGTAAGACCAATTGGAGTCTTCAATGCAGTCCTATAGGCCCAGAGGGAATCATCTAGCTTGTGTGCCCAATCCTTCCTTGATGCTGCCACTGTCTTTTCCAAGATTTTCTTGATTTCTCTACTGGAAACTTCTACTTGGCCATTGGTTTGCAGATGATAGGGCGATGGTACCTTGTGTCACACTTCATAATGTTGGAGGACTTTTGAAAGAGCTTCATTGCAGAAATGTGTTCCTCCATCACTTATCAAAACGCGAGGTACTCTAAACCTTGTGAAAATTTGCCGCTTTAGGAATTTGATGACGATCTTGGCATCACTTTTCTGACATGCCATAGCCTCAACCCACTTGCTCACGTAGTCTACAGCTACCAATATGTATTCATTTGAAAATGAAGGAGGGAGAGGGCCAACAAAGTCAATGCCCCAACAATCAAAGACCTCTACTTCAAGGATATTTTGGAGAGGCATTTCATGCCTTTTTGATATGCTCATTGTCCTTTGGCATTTATCACACGCTTGAGCATGTTCAAAAGCATTCTTGAACAAGGTTGGCCAGTAGAAGCTTGATTGAAGTACCTTGGCAGCTATACGTCCACCATTATAGTGACCTCCATAAGGTGAATTATGACAATGCCACAAAATATTCTTGGCCTCTTCTTGTGGAACACATCGCCTTAGAAGTTGATCGGCCTCAATCCTAAACAGGAAAGGATCATCCCAGACATAGTAAGTGCAGTCCCTCAAGAATTTCTTCTTTTGATGCCAATTCATCCCTTCTGGCATCACATAGGCAGCTCTATAATTAGTGATGTTTGCAAACCAAGGTCTCTCTTGCACCATCATGAGGAATTCATCGGGAAACTCCTCTCTGATCTCCAACTCTTTGTTGGTGACTTCTTCATTTATTAGGCGAGATAGATGGTCTGCAACTGAATTTTCACTCCCCTTCTTGTCTTTGATCTCAATATCAAATTCTTGTAGAAGTAGCATCCATCGAATCAGTCTAGGTTTGGAGTCTGGCTTGGTAAGGAGATACTTTATGGCTGCATGGTCAGTATAAATAACCACCTTAGATCCTACCAAATAGGATCTAAACTTTTCCAGAGCGTATACTATGGCCAACAGTTCCTTTTCTGTAATGGCATAGTTGAGTTGAGCATCATTGAACACCTTGGAGGCATAGTGGATGGAGTGAAAGACTTTGTTCCTCCGTTGTCCTAGAACAGCTCCTACTGCGTAGTCACTAGCGTTGCACATCAGCTCAAAATCTTGACTCCAATCAGCAGCAATTATCATTGGTGCAGAGATAAGCTTGTCCTTCAAGGCGTAAAAGGTGATTAAGCATTCTTTGCTCATGTTGAATTTGACTTCTTTTGCCAACAAGGAGCTAAGCGGTCTGGCTATCTTGGAGAAATCCTTAATGAATCTTCTGTAGAAGTCGGCATGACCAAGAAAACTCCTCACCCCCTTCACGTTAGCTGGTGGTGGTAGCTTGGAAATCACATCAATCTTCGCCTTGTCCACTTCAATTCCTCTTATTGAAATTTTGTGCCCAAGCACAATTCCCTCTTGAACCATGAAGTGACACTTCTCCCAATTTAGCACCAAGTTACTCTCCTTACATTTTTCAATACCAACTCTAGGTTGGAGAGACACAGGCCAAACGAAGCCCCAAAGACAGAAAAGTCATCCATGAATACTTCAATGCATTTCTCTACCAAGTCAGCAAAGATAGCAAGCATGCAACACTGGAACGTGGCCAGAGCATTACATAATCCGAATGGCATTCTCCGGTAAGCAAAAACTCTGAAAGGGCAAGTGAAAGCAGTCTTCTCTTGGTCCTCTGGGTCTACTGCTATTTGATTATATCCAGAGTAGCCATCAAGAAAACAATAGTAAGCTTGCCCAACTAACCTTTCTAGCATTTGGTCCATGAAGGGCAAGGGAAAATGGTATTTTCTTGTGGCGTCATTCAGCTTCCTGTAGTGTCGGAGATGGGGTAAATCATCCTAGCCTCCAGAAGCTTCAGCACTTCCTTCCTCACTTCTTCCTTCATGGTGGGGTTGAGTCACCTTTGAGGTTGTCGCACTAGCTTGTAGTCGGCTTCCATTATGATTTTGTGCATACAATAAGATGGACTAATTCCCTTAAGACCAGAGATGTGCCAACCTACAACTTCTTAATAACACTTGAGAAGTTCCACTAGCTGCGTTTCTTCCTCAGAAGACAAAGAATTGCTGATGATTATTGGTTTGCCTTCCTCCTCATCCAAAAAAATGTATTTAAGATGAGAAGGTAAGGTCTTCAACTCAAGCTTGGGCCTCTCCACCTTGTCATTCTTCAACTTTTCATAGATATTATCATTTGGAGGAATTTCTTTTAGCTTTTCCAAATGATGTTTGTACTCTTGGACTTCATTTTCCTCCTCTATAGTAAGGCAGTCCATGGAATTAACCAGGACTCGCTCAAGAGGAGAGTGTAAAGTTAGTTGTTGAGTAGCTTCTACCACTTCCTCTTCATATGCATCAATGCGGAGGCAATCCTTAGTGTCATTCTGGTGGTGCATGGCTTCGAAGATGTTGAAGGTGACCTTTTGATCAGCCACGCTCAACTGGAGATGTCCTTTTCCCATATCTATCACCACGTTTGCCGTCATCATAAAGGGTCTTCCTAGAATTAAGGGCACCTCCTTATCCTCCTCCATGTCCATGATGACAAAATCAACAGGGAAGGTGAATTCTCCTACCTTAACTATGACATCCTCTATGACACCATAAGGATATTTGATGGAGCAATCTGCAAGTTGGAGAGTCATCCGGGTTGGTTTCAATTCCAAGTCTCCAATCCTCCGAAGCACTGAGAGTGGCATTAAATTGATGATTGCACCTAAGTCAATTAGGGCTTTCCCTATGGAAATCTCTCCAATGGTGCAAGGAATTGTGAAACTACCCGAATCTTTAAACTTTGGTGGAAGGGTCTGCTGGATGATGGCACTACAATTGCCTTGAACATTGATGGTCTCTTCTTCAATGTACTTCCTCTTCTTAGTAACCAAATCCTTCATGAACTTGGCATATAAAGGCATCTGTTGTAGCGCTTCACTGAAGGGAATGGTGATCTCCAATTTCTTGAAGACTTCTAGGAATCTAGTGAAATACCTCTCCTTGTCTTTCCTAGACGGAATCAGAGGATAAGGTAAATTCTTGGTGACCTCTTATTATGGAGCTTCCTTTGCTTTCTTCGCCAATTGGTGCTTGGGCTCGTGCATTGGTAATGCCTCTTCAGTCATAATTCCACCATTTTTGCTTGTGCCATCTTCTTGGTCAACTGCTATACCTTCTTCTTGACCTTTATCAACTTCTTTCTCACTTAACATATCTTCTATCACTCCACTAGCTGCTGTTGGTTCTGTTATGTCAAGGGTAGTGTCTTCTATGCATCTGCTTCTAGTCATTACAGCATTGCATTGTTCCTTTGGGTTCACCTCCGTGTTAGCAATGAATTTTCCATTGAATTTTTCGACCACTTGATTGGCCAACTGCCCCAATTGGACTTCTAAGTTCTTAATGGAGGCTTGAGTGCTCTTGTGGTTGGAAGCAGTCACATCTAAGAACCGTGCGAAAGAGTCTTCTAGCTTGTTCTGCCTTTTGTACACAGAGGGTCCTTGATGCTGAGGTCTATTTGATGGACCTCCTGAGTCCTTGTTATAGTTGTTACCGAGATGTGATTGCCATTCCCGGTTGTAGCTTCCACCTTGGTTTCCCCCTTGACACTGATTGTACCCACTATAATTACCTCCACGATTGTTTTTGTTGTTGGCCATGTCATTTCTTCATGTGGCCCTTCTGAGGTCATACAAACACCGTTTTCATGGTCTCCTCCACATACTTGACAGCAGAAATTCCTTGGAGGAGGGTTTTGGTTGTGAAGATTCTTCAGTTGCTGTGGAAGGTTGCTCAGTTGCTTTGTAAGAGCCTCGATTTGCTGGGTTAGGATTTTGTTTTGAGCTAAAACGACATCTTGAGAATGCAGCTCCAAAATGCCCTTCCTTGGAGGAATATGAGTCCTATCATGAGTGATAGAATGATTACCTACAACCATATTTTCAATCAGTGCTATGGCATCCTCCACGGTCTTCATCTTGACCTTCCCTCCGACTGAAGCATCCAACAATTGCTTGGTATAGTTCTTCAACCCATCAATGAACATGATAATTTGTATTGGCTCCTCAAAGCCATGGGTTGGTGTTTTCCTCAACAATCCTCTAAAGCGATCCCACGCTTCACCTAGAGATTCCTCAGCCCTTTGAGTGAAAGAGAAAATCTCTGTTTTCCCTTGAGCAGTCTTGGACTCCGGAAAGTATTTGTTGAGGAATTTAGCAACAATTTCATCCTAAGTTTGGAATGTGTTACCCTTGAAGGAATGGAGCCATTACTTGGCATTTCCTACCAAAGAGAATGAGAATAAATTGAGGCGGATGGCATGATCAGGAACCCCTACCAGTTTAACCGTGTTGCAAATTTCCATATAGGTGGATAGATGAGCATAGGGGTCTTCATTAAGCAAGCCATGGAACACATTGGCTTGTATGAGCTGGATGAGCGAAGATGGATATGAGACACTTGCAGCTTGTACCTCTGGTCTCATGATACTCGTGAAGTGAGCCAGAATAGCAGGAGCCACATAGTCTTCCACATGATTGGTTCTTCGGCACTAGAAGGAATCTCAATGTGTGGTCGTAAGGAGGAAGAAGCTTTCTTGAGCCGCTTGTCTTTCTCGTTTTCTTTTTGCGGCTTTGATCTTCCGACAGGTGTTTTCTATCTTTGAATCCAATGGGATTAGATCAACTTTTGAAATCCTACCTCGCATACACTTCAAGTACTCAAAAGTAGGTTAGCAAGCACTCAAGAATGACAATTATGCAAAATTTTCTACTGCAAAATTATGCAGCAACTCCTATTATGTAGCAACTCCAATTATGCAGCAGAGCACATGCAGTAGTGTATTTCCAGATTATGTAGTAATTGAAAGCAAGTTCTACAAAATTAGTGCTCCAAAATTATGTAGCAGAAAATATGTAGAACAAAGGCAGAGGTGGATTCTTTGAAATAACGAAATATAAACAAAGTGTACAATGAATATAAACTAAGTAAAATTATACAATAGACAAAATTGAACTAATGACTAAGATTGACAAAAATACTAATCGCCGAATACCATGAACAATTCCCCAACAACGGTGCCAAATAACTTGTTGGACTGTTTTGGCAAGTGTACCAAATATCGCATAAGTAGTTTAAAAGGGAAGATCCCAGTATTGAATCCACAGGGAATTATCCGTATTTGACTATTAGTGAAGTAATCAATTCCTAAACACTAGTTTGGTTTTTAAAGTTGGTTGTTTGTGAAACATAAGTAATAATAGAAATAAAACTAAACACTACAATTAACACTAACGATAAACAATAAAAACGACAATGTTGATTTAGGACTATGATCGAACATTGGCATGCTTGAGTTTGAGAATGGAATAATGGACATGTTGAGGATTTGGTTCAACCGGTTTGCTTCCCATGTAAACATATAAGATATATTCTCCATTCACATTAATAGTTTAGATTAACTTCGATCTAAAAGTGCTCAAAACGTGATCTCTCATCAAATCAAGCCTAAACTGCTCAACCTCACTTCCAATGCCTTGGTAAGTTCAGTTCAGCGGTTTGATGAAGCTTAGAGATCTTTGCGAAGCTAATGGAGTCTATCCTATGTCTAAAAATACACTCCATTAGAGTTCAAACTCAGTTCCAAGTTCAACAGCATCTGTCAATGGCAGGTAAACTCTAAAACATGCATATATAACTGATCCAATCATATAACAAGAATAAAGATAGAGAAATGAACATTAAACTGAATATTTCAATGAATAGATATGAAGAAAAGCATTTACATGGTCAGCACCTAGTTCCAAGTCCTCAACACTAATAGATTAGCCTCTTATTATCATGAGAAGCTTTGAAAAGGTTACAAAATGGAAGAAAGAGAACAGAGGAAATAGGGGAAGAATAGAGGAAAACAACTCAAACTATCAACCAAGTCTGAATGCCTAAAAATTATTACAAGTGCAGCTTATATAGTCGAATTCTCGCATAGCGCAACCTTCCACTAAGCGCAAGACACTACATAATGCATCCCAGAACAAGTGTTCCGCTAAGCGCATATTTAGTTCGAAAGGAACTTCCACTAAGTGTTATGTCATGCTAAGCGCAAATTCAATTTGTACAAAAAGGTCGCTTAGCGCAATGTGGCGCTCAGCGCTTCATAGGCCGCCTAGCTCGCGTAGCTTGATGTTGCGCTCAGCGAGTGGAGCGTTGAGTGAGATGTGTCGCTAAGCGAGATCTATCTTCTTCTTGTGTTCTCCCTTTACTGTTGAATCTAGGCCTGCACACATAAATTAAAGTATATTTCTTTCAAAATAACTTCCTAGGGTTAGAATTATCAAACTATACAAATCTATATTAAATGATTTCAAACAAAGCTAAAAGTCTTGAGAACATTAGATAATCACTACAAAATATGATGTAATATTTACGTAAATAAAGTGATTATCAGAGAATAAGGTGCTTTCATCTCATCCATTAATTGATAAATTTTAAACACATCTTTACATTTTTTTATACAATAATTTAAATAATTTTAATGATTCAGATATCATGCAGTCAAAATGTCTACCCTCACATTAATGGTTTTTAATAAATTTTAACAAATGGAATCTTTTAGAGTGAGTGTCCAAGAGAATACCGCTAGCACTCATCTTGTAATCAAATTCATATATCTATCATTAGGGTGCAGGAAATGCTAATATGAGTCTTTCAACTACTCATTTTTGCATATTCTCTCTGTAATTGATCCAATTTTATAGAAAATCACAAATTTAAGTGAACCCCACATCATATTTAATGACCCTCTTACCTAAAATTGGACAAATCATGAAGAGAGCATACAAAAGAGAGTCTTTGAGAGACTCATATTAGTATTCCTAGTAGGATGCTTCAACAAGCCTCCCAGATACACTATGAAACATTGTCCAAAAAATGACCCAATTACATACATACCTAAAGGACTTAATTAAGCAATTAATTTAGGGCAAAATAAGTTTTTGTTCCCTAAAGTATTTAACATTTACATTTATAGTCTATAATATTTCATTTGACTGTTTTTGGTCCCTAAAGTATTTTTCTGTTTGATTTTTGGTCCCTTCATTATTGAGCTCCGTTAGTTAGTGATCTGACAATGATAGATGTCACATGTCTCTTTAGTTAACATGACATTAAAAAAACTTATTATTTTATTTAAAAAATTAAAAATTAAAAATCAAAAATCAAAAATTAATTCTTTGCTATTCTATCACTATTCCCTCGCCAATATTTTAAATTTTATGTGTTCTAGTCTAAAATTTTTGGGGTGATAAAAAGACTAGCCAGAGCATGTGAGAGTGGAATCTGAGAATCCAAATTTGCCTGACTCCAAGGTCAAGCCTCATTTATATAGAAAACAATCATATCTTCATCCTTTATCATAGAGATAAAGATATGATCTTTTATCATACATAAAATAACAAATTAATCTAAAAGATAAAGATAATATATTTATCAGATTATTTGGCATTTGATAGATCATCGATCGTCCGATTGCCAAAATGATCGGACAGTACACAACTCCTCTAGCCTTGAGCACGAAGCACGAAGAGGCTAAGCTTATTCCTTTGAGGCAGTCGGCCTTTGGTAGATTGACAGTTGTTCGATCAGCAAAAATGATCAGACGATACACAACTTCTCTAGCCTTGAGCGCAAAGCGCAAAGAGGCTAAATTTAGTTGCTTCAGTCGATCAGCCAATTGGCCATCATACAATCGATTATATGCTAAGTGAGACATTCATGTGTAGTTTGGGCTCCTCAAGAAGTTTCTTTTCATATTCTATGGTACCACGTGTTGCACGTTGGTTGGTCTTTTTGTCTCGTGTGTGTGGGCCACGTACTTGACTTTTATAAAGTGCAATTCTATTGTCGACAAGATTCAAGTACTTTTCCTTGAAGCCAATCTCCACCATGGGTCCTTTCAAAAAGATTCAGGGTGGGTTTATTGTCAAGGTTGAGGAGGAGGAAACCAACGTCGAACAAGATGTTATTGTCGGGGAGGAAGAGATTGAAGTCGGAGCGAATAATTTAGTCTTTTTTCCTTTAATCATATCTCTTTTAGATGTCATATGGTTGTTCCCCTTTAATGGTATTTCTTTGATTTTTTCCTTTCATCGAGTTTTTGTACATCCAACCATATTTTACCGAGTCAAGTTGAATATTTCTAAGTTTACCGAGTTGAATATGAATCTTCACCAAGTTGAATCTGTTGTTTGGCCTAGTTGAATATGCATCAGGTCAAATGTGAATCTTGTTGAGTTGAATCTGACGAGTCGAATCTGATACTTTCCGAGTCGAGTTAAATCCAGTTTTTGCTGAGTCAAATTCGATTCTTACTGAGTCAAATATGATACTTCCTGAGTTGAGTATGATTCTTACCAAGTCAAATCTAATACTTACCGAGTCGAATCTAATACTTACCGAGTCAAACCTGATTTTTCTTGAGTTGAATTTGATTTTATTGAGTCGAATCTAGTGTTATCTAAGCCGAATCTGGTGGTATCCGAGTCAACTCTGATGTATTACCGAGTCGAATCTGATTTCACTGAGTAAAATTTGGTGATATCCAAGTTGAATCTGATGGTATCCAAGTCGTCTCTGATTTATTTCCAAGTCGAATTTGATTTTATCGAGTCAAATTTGGTGGTATTTGAGTTGTCTCTGATTTATTTCCGAGACGAATTTGATTTTATCAAGTTGAATATGGTGGTATCCGAGTCAATATACGTAGACCGTATTTTTTCAAGTCGATATATGTAAATTGTATTTTTCTGAGTCGATATACATAGAGCTGTATTTTTTCGAGTCCATATATGTAAAGCCGTATTTTTTTGAGTCAATATAGGTAACCTGTATTTTTCCAAGTTGATATACGTAAAGCCATATTTTTTCAAGTCAATATAATTTTATGATCTGAGTGTTGCCATATATGATTCGAGCATGATTTTGTATGATCTAGGCATGGTTTTGTATGATCCGAATATGGTTTGGCAAAGTTTCCTTCATTTCATGTAAAAGGACAGGTACAAAGTACTTGGCAATTATAGTAAGCAAAACTAAGGAAAACGCAAGGCAAATGGCAAAAAATTAAGGAAAACAAAACATCTTAAAGGAAAATAAGAAAAAAGAAAAGGAGAATGAAAGGTTGAACCAAGATTAGCCAAGGAAAAACGATTCAGTTGAAGTCTCCAAGTGTCGATTTCTCATGTTGGTCAACCACGAACTTCGCTTATGAGCTGGATTGGCCAATAACTCGTGATGGAGGGCTTTGCTTCCGTTGCTTCGTGTCTTTCTTTTGCTTGTACTTCGGTAGATAGCCTTCTCGAATGAGTTTTTCAATTTGCCAGATAAGGGTGAAGCACTTTTTGGTGTCGTGGCTAGGTGCCTTATGGAATTCGCACCAAGCTTTCTTGTTGGCTCCCATCATCCTACCATCTGTGGGAGGGAAAAGTAGTAGTTTGGCCACATTTAATCTCTTATGATTTTCTGACAAGTGACTTTTAGTAGAATGGTTTCGATCAGGCTCGGTTAACTCATTGCATTATTGTAGGAGTTTTCGTGTCTTCTTGGTCAGAAGTTCTTCTCTTGTCGTGACTATGTGTTCTGGGGGTCTGATCGGTAGGTCAATCGCTCGGTCCTGATTTCTTTTCTCTTTCTATTTCTCTTGTCCACCATGATTTCTTCTGCTTCTATGTGGCACGCCACTCGGGATTGGACTTCTTTCATTACTTGTGGGTTTATATGGATCAGTGACTCGGTAAGTGGTTCAGCACTTAGCCCTTTCACGAAAGCGATCATGAAAAGCTTCTCATTGAAGTTGGGTTTCAGATAATTAGTCCATTGAACCGATTGAGGTACTCCTTTAATGACTCTCGAGGGTGTTGTTTCAAGTCAAAAACGTCTGCCACTTCTAGCGGTTTCGACTTGTTGGCCACGAATTGCTCGACGAAGATTTTTTGGAGAGGGCATCGAATGATGCTATGCATCAGTCTAGGAGTCCGCTAAGCCAATCTAATGCCATCGAGGACAAAGTTCCTGAAAATAGCTTGCACTAGACTGCATCGAAACCTCCACTGATCAACATTTGGGCTCGGAAGGTTTTCAAATGTTGGGTTGGGTCCCCGGAGCCGTCGAACGTCGTTATCTTAGGGATCATGAAGTGTGGGGGGAAGGGAGAACTTTCTATCACTTCCGAGAATGGTTGGAAATCCCTTTGGGGATCGATTGTCGCCTCTTCGACATGCTTCATATCCTCCAGTTACTGCTTCAAAGCGTTTTGTCCTACCTCGGCTTCGTCGGCTCTTCTTTTAGAGTTTTCCACTGCTTGCTTCAATTGTTACACGGTCTCCATGAGTTCCTATAGGGTGGAGGGGGTGTTTTCCCTCGCTCCTTTTGGGGGAGTATGATTCAGGCTTGAGCTCATCATTCTCCTTGATTTTTAGATACGTGGTGTAGGGATCGAAGTTTATCGAGCCCCACGGTGGGCACCAATGTTATGGTCTAGAATTTATGGTGTGATAGAAAGACTAGCCAGAGCATGTGAGAGTGGAATCTAAGAATCCAAATCTTCTTAACTCCAAGGTCAAGCTTTGTTTATATAGAAAACGATCATATCTTTATCCTTTATCATAGAGATAAAGATATAATTTTTATCATACATAAAATAACAAATTAATCTAAAAGATAAAGATAATATCTTTATCTTTTCACATTTATCCTATAGGATTATTCTCCCGCTTTCTAAGATAAAGATAATATCTTTATCTTTTCACATTCTCGGATTATTCGGCATTTGATATATTGTCGATTGTCCGATTGCCAAAATGATCGGACGGTACAATATGTAATTAATTTATTTTCATCAACGAGGGATTGGCGTGGGATTAAGTCCCTCGCTATATATTTAAGTATGTTAGCGACAGATTAGCGTGGAAATAAATTCTTTAGCAGTTTTCTCATTTTCTGTCGCTAATTCACAAATTTCTTGTAGTGTCACCACTAATATAATTAACACTAGATTGAGTATAATCCTCTTAATTGGAAACACTAAATTAGATTACAACATAAAGGGACATGTTGATTAAGTTGAAACATTGACATGTATAGGATTCATAAGTCATAAATTGTATAATTAAACATAACTATATCGAAAAGGTGCTCTTTGAGCAATTCAATCACTTTAAGCTGGGGTTTACCGAATAGGGAGAGAACAACTTTGCACTCTTGAAAGCATCAATAATTATTGCATGTAACAACAAAATGGCAACGTGTATATGCACCTTGCAGCGAGTAGAAATTTGACTCCGCAGCAGTAAAACCCCAAAAACTGAGGAACTCCTAACTCTCTCCCTAAGTTGTAATGTACATTTACCGCTCACTCCCCCCTTACCTGAGTTTTGCTAGGGCTCTTTGAGAATGCTGCTGCATTAATATCACTTACATGTAGACACTAATCCTTGATCACCGTAATTCCCTATATATAGAGAACAAAAAGAAAATTGAAAATTGTCAAGTTAAAGAGCAAAGTAAGAATTGGATTCTCAAATGAGGAATTTGAATTTACCCACTAAATTTAGAAACGAAAATGTGGTTGGAACCTTGAAGGAGGTTTGCAATAGGGATTATGAGGATGAACTTAGAACCATACTCTATATGCAATAACCTAGGGTTTTTCTCATGAATCCCTCTAGGTTGTTATGGGAAGAGGAAGAGACGAAGCTTTGGGCACTAGGACTTAGAGGAACTCACCGAGGGGAAGGATGGGTCCTTGCCAAGAGTGTTGATCTTTACTAATTCGAGTTCCCAAGGTGGTTCATCCGTGGAGAACAAAAGAGAAGCCAAGGGAGAGTGAAATTAGAGGAGAGGGCTTTGATTTTGTGTTTGAAATTAGATAGGAAGGATTTTCTATTTGTATCCAGACTCTTTACTAAGGACACCCCATTTTGCTCTCATACGAAAAAAGTGTAAAGTATTTTAAATATTGTAAAAAAATATATAAAATTGTACATGCTCAAAAATAAATAATCAAAAGAAAAAATATATGCTAATAGAAAAGAGAAATAAAAATAAATAGAAAATGAAAAAAATACAAAGAGATAAAAAGAAGTGTAAAGTATAAAAATATACATAGTTAAAATATGGGAGGAAAATGAAAGAATGAAAATGAAGAAGAAAAATGAGTGGTTAATTTGACGAATGTACGGGGACACTCCTCCCTCCTCCCTCGTGACTTTAATATAATAATATATGGTTTTTTTTTTTTACTTATATATATACTACTACCTTTTTTTACTACATATACGGCTACTTGTTGATATAATAGGAAATCTGAATTGTCTACTAAAATGGTAAAAGTTATTAAATATTTAAATAGAACAACGCAGGTGTTGAGTAAATTAGTTTAAATATATTATAATTTTATTTTAAAAAATTGACATTATTATATGTATATTATTCAATAAAATTAAAAATAACATAAAAAAAATAAGAAAAAAAAGGTATACATAAAAGCAAAACAAAAGTGAAGGGGAAAAGAAGAAGAAAGGAAATAGAAAAAAAAAGAAGAAGAAGAAGAAGAAAGGATTACAAATCAGTGAAGAGGAAAAGAAAAAAAAAAAAAAAGGAAGAGGGATGGAGAGCAGGAAGTTGGGAGAAGATATCTTTAAGGTTTACTTAGGCAGTGGCGGACCCAAAAAGGGGGGGGAGGGGTTAAAAAGACCTAAATATTTTTTTTTTCATACTTTATTCTTGTATTATTTGAATCCTTGCAAATAACGCTTTAAACAATAACATGTTAAATGTTTAGAAAGTTAAAGAAAACATTTTATCCTAATAAATATTTCTAATTCTCAAATCATTGTAAAAAGACTAATAAAAATCTTGTAAATGTAATAATGAGCTTTAAAATAATAATAAAAAATGACAAAAGAAAATTAAATAATAATGATTTTTTTATTATATAAAAGAAATGAATATAGTTATCATCATAAAAAAATCTATAAAAAGATTAAAAAAATATTTATATAAAAAGATAGAATATTATTATCTTTAATTAAAAAAATTATAAAAAGAAAATGATAAAATTTATTATGAATAAAATAAGATTTAAATATTAATATCTAATTTAAATAAATAATATTTAATATTAATTAATAAAAAATATATTTCTATATATTTAAAAAAAATTAAAAAAAACCAAGGGGGGCATGGCCACCTAACCACATTGAAGTCATTGTTATAATTTAATGACTTATGTTTTACTAACCAGAATTGAGATATCTTTTATTAAAACAATGAGCATAGTACAGAAGAAATAGTAGCCAAATTTTCAATCTCACATTCCTTAATATATCTAATTTTATATTGAAAATGTTTTTCGGGAGGGATTTGTGAGGACCTTTACCTTTGAAAATTAGCGAGAGATTTGCGAGAAAAATATCCCTCACTATTGTAAGATTAATTTTTTAATAATAATTATTATTTTATCAATACAAAATTTGTAAGGATATCTATCTGTCACTAAGTAATTTGATAAAATTGTGAGAGAATAGCGAAGAACCACTAATTTGTGAATGATTTTAATGAGTTTTTAGTTCATGCAAATCCATTTGAAATTTGCAATGAATTAGTGATAAAATATATCCCTAGCAAACTTCGCTTGCTAATCCACAAAATTCTTGTAGTGACCCACTCATGACAGAGCATAAATTCATGTACTAGTCACATGTAAGCTTAACAACCAAAACTCCCATCACTAAATGTTATCTCTACAATTCTTTTTTTTAAGCTTAATGTCACTTTTAGTCCATTAAGTTTTAGTTTTTATTCATTTTGATACATAATGTTTTAAAAGTTTTAATTTGGTACTTTAACATATGTTTTAGACATATTTTGGTACATTTCATAGTTTCAAGTTAACAGAGGTTAATCACTGCTTAGGTGTCTGTTAAGTAGCCATGTTGGCATGTGCAGAATATACATGTCTAGCACTGATGTGGATTTGAATTTGAATTTTTTTAATTGAAACTTGAACGTTGGGGTTCTTCTTCATTCTTCTTCCCACTTCTTCCTACTTCTTCTTCTTCTTTGAATCTCTTCTTCTTCTTCTTCTTCGAATGTCTTCCTACTTCTTCTTCTTCAACACGACCATGACCGTAGTAACAAAAAACAAAAAAACATTAAGAATATTAACACATCGACTGGTGTAGAGAGCATCAACTTGAATGTGTTGCTAGTGCAAAGAGCATCAACACAACCATGGTAATAGGGACCATGATCGTGGTAGCAAAGGCAAACATTCAAAATAGAAACCAAACCAACAACAGTAAAAACCAGAAAACCTAATATGAGTTTTTATGAAGTTCAAAATCATAAAAAGATGTGATTTTTTCTGATGCCCGAGGTTCTTATTTATAAATGCGAAGGTAAGCACGGGCATATTACAAATAAACACGATCGTGTTACAAATAATATGGTTGGAACCAAGATTAACATGACTGTGTTGATAGTTACCAAGATCGTGTTGAAAGTCACCATGACCGTGTTGAAGAATGAACACTTAATCCCTTAAAAAATTAGAAAGTCTCTTTGGCGAAATTATATGTGCTTAGATGGGAAAGTAAGGAATAAAGATTCAATTATGATATGCACAGAAAAGAACGTGTAGTCGTATGCAATTGTAATATAGGTGCAATTGAATAAAGATTGTACCGTGCTAAAGAACTATGCCTAGAGAGCAATTCAATTGTGTTTGTGATGTGTCGTTCGTGCAATTGTGAAAGGAAATTGAATAGAGATTCAATTGTGCTTGTGTTGCCTCTATGCTTGTGTTGTGTTGTATTGTGCCATCAATAATTGGGCAAAAAGGCAGATAGAAAATGTAATTGAGAGAGGGTAGGATCTCATAGTGATGAATTTAAAATTGGGATTTTAATTTAATGCATTTATTATTTTTAATTGTAATCCAAAGGTTAAAATTTGTTCTCATGTTTTGATATTAAACACTATTCTCACTTGAAATGCCCCTTTTATTTATTTATGTTTAATCTATGTTATGTGTAGACATGTGACACGTTTGACGTTTCCCTTAGAAAAGTACAAGTTAAGTCTTGATCCTGTGATGAGTTGTGCTTCTAATCCTTTATTGGTGTATTTGTTTAATTTTAAGTAGCAAATTTACAGGTTGTGTGTGATCTTGGCAATGTATTGAATTCGCAACAAATAATACAACATGAGTAAGTAAAGATTGTAACTCAAGTAAGTTCACAGATTGAATCAATAACTGAATTACAAAATTAGATGATTATGAACAAATTGTTAATTGTTAGTTGTTTCCTATCCTTAAGGAACAAACTTATGTTCTGTTTGTTCAATCGATTGGTAATGGCTATGAGAAAGTGGTTACACCGTATGTAATCGATTGGTAACGACTATGAGAAAGCAGTTACATCATATGTGGTCCATTTTATGTCTTGATTCATAAATTCATTATCTGTTGACATTTTGTTGAGATTCTGTGCGAATTTTGTGGTTCTCACTTAATCTTTATTTAACTGAACTCTATGATGGGTAGAGCTCTCTATATAAGTCACTATGCTATGTTGGGTCACCAAGCCTACTACTCCTTCAAAAACTAACACCATCAAGTTCACTGAGTTAAGGTTTAGAAAGCAAATAGACGTTCCAAGTGCATGTGCTTGAATTATTTTTGCAATGGCCAAAGGTTAGTGCTTCAATCCATTTGCTAGCTTTTGCTATTATGTTAATCTGAATATGTTGTCATGTTTAGATTATCTACTAAATCTCTTACATTTGGTATCAGAGCAATCTTAAACCTTTGCCTTGCTTTGTGATAAGTGGGTTCTTTTGTTTGTTTGTTTGGATTCATGTTTTGACTTTTTTGATACACTTTAAATTCTGATGTTAATATTTTGACTCTTTTAAGTTCAAATTAAAATTAGAATATGAAGTAAATCATTTTTCAACAATTTTTAATTTTATTTATTTTTATTCTTTTATGCAATGATTCGGTGTTAAAATGCTTGGAAACTGTCGGGTTTTCTAATTGAGTTTGCAGGTCAGTTCAGCCAGATTGGAGGTTGAAGATGACTTTGATAATATTAATGATTGTGCATAAAATATATATTATTTGGTTCAAATATATTTTATGTATATCATCTTATCGCAGCGGCAAGCGTTGGTTTTAACAAATGCATAGTCTTGTGTGTGATATTGCTGGATTGTTCATATTTATCATGAATGAACATTTTATTTCACTAGTATCATTTTGTTTGCATTATTGATAAGTATTAATGCAAATAATTTTATCTTAGAGAGAAATAATCAATATTAAGTGGTTAATACACTACAAGAATTTTGCAAATTAGCGAGCAAAATTTGCGATGGATATATTTTGTTACTAATTCGTCGCAATTTAGAGATGGATTTGCGTGAACTAAAAAATTCTTTCAAATCCTTCACAAAATAGTGAGGGATTAGCGAAGACAAATATTTTCCTTGCAACTTTCTCAAATTACCTAGTGATGAATACATATCCTTATAAATTCCTCACTAATAAAAAACTAATTATTGTAAAAAAAAAATCTTACAGTAGCAAGGACATTTCTTGAAATACACAAGAACACACTAGAAGGGAGGGGGGGGGGGGGTTGAATAGTGAGCTAGAAAACTTTCTTTTAAACACTATTAGTTCACAAATTGCTTTCTTGGATATATCTAAGTTCAAACCAACAAATATATCCTTGTAAAGCAAAGTTTGAAAAACCTTTTCAAAAGAGCACAGTAGGTAAGATGAATATAGTAATCACAAGACAGAAAATGAGAGCTTGTTTTTATATTGGTTCACTCAACTTGAGCTACGTCTAGTTCTCTTTTAACAACTATTAAAGGGTTCCACTATAATTAATTGATTACAAAACAAGTATTCTTCACTGTCACTTCTGGCTACAAGTATTCTCTACGCCACTACTGGCTACAAGTATTCTAAACCACTTCTAGTTATAAGCATGAATCTCCCCCTAAGATTATACTTGCCAAGTATTCTTTTATCACTAAGCCACTCTTGGCTTTCTATACAATTATGTATAAGATCCAGATAACTCTCAAGAGAGGATGTGAACAAGTGTTGAATCTTTATGAGTTTGTAAAAGATGGATATTCTCTTTTTCTCTTAGCTCATGTTTAGGGCTTTTACTTAGAGTGCTTTTGCTTGTTGTTTTTGATTTGAAATAGTTTCATTGTATATTCTCATTTTTCTTCTCATTGCATGGAAGCATCCTTATATAGTGAGCTTTGTGAATTTAAACTTTGAAGAAGACTTCTTTCCATTGTCTCATAGTAGAGTGTTAAAGTGGCTTTGACTGTTCTTGATGTGACAGGAGCAGGTTTCTGTCTCTATCATACTTGGCTTTTAGCATAAGGTGTGCATCTCAATGCTAATTTGTCTTTTAGCCGTACCTACACACTTTTCATAATTCGAGACATGCAAGTGATACGAGGAATAGAAGAAGGTAATATCAAAAAGCATCTACCTTGCTTTTTGTTACAACAGTGCCTTTATTTGTGTAAAGAATTAATTATAAAGCACATATTCCTCAGCACATATGACAGACTTCATTTTGTTCTTGCACAAACAGCGTCCGGCTTAACAGACATAGTCTGGTCTGACTTACTATGGTTTGTTTGTGCATAGACAACGTCTGGTTTAACAGACATAGTCTGGTCTGACTAACTAAGATCTGAATGAAGAACATGGTTTGTCTTAGCCTTAGACATCCTCTAGCTCAGTTTCAGACATCATCTGGTTTAGCATCAGACATCGTCTGGTCTGACTATGCATTGTTTGACGAGTTCCATACATGGTCTAGTCCAGTACATATGCATAGTCTGGTCCAAGACTCGTGTTGTTTGTCCCAAGACTTCACATAGTCTGTCTAAGATTGTTTGTATGGTCTGGTCTTAGACTTTGCATGAGTCTCTCTAGAACAATACCTTTTGAGTTTATGAACTATGCATGGTCCTTTCAGAGCTTATTTTCAATCTGATTAGAAGAAATTTTAGTACTTAATTTAACCATTACGAGTTTGAGTGATTTTACTATTGTCTGTCCTCACTTTGATTCTCTGAAATCGCTTAGTCTTAAATCATTAGTTGATCAAATATTATTACATTTGTTATCATCAAAACTTATCAAAGTATTAGGGGTCAGACATCATCAAATGTCTTGATTCTAATATTTCTCCCACAAATCCTTCAATAATTTGCGAAGGAAAAGGCATCGCAAATCTCTCTCAAAAAACATATTCAATATAAAATTTGTTTTTAGCGAAAATAGATTTCGAAACAGATTCGCTGCAATATTGCAACACACTTGTTTCTATCGCCAATCCCTCATAAATTACCTAACATTGTTAATTTTTAATGGATTTTAAATATATAAAAAATTATAAAATATATAGCATAATCTAACATTAAATATATTAAAAAATTATGAATTGTTTCATTTGATTTTTCTAATACTTTATGGATATTTTAAAGAGAAAATAGAGACATTTACTTTTAATCTTAGGTTAATTTATACAAATATCATGTAATTTAATTAAATAATAAAAATAAAACTATATTAGCACGTGTTTGATATTATTTTATTTAACTTTACGTGGAAAAGTGTCTTTTGACTATAATTATATTACATAATTTTTTTGCCACAAAAGGTATATATTATGTGAATTATCTAATTTAGTATTTATTTTATAATTCTTAATTTACTTTATTTTGAAAAGATTCTACAACTATTTCTTATTTTTTAAATTCTAGTTTTTTTTTCTTTTGTTTCATGTTTTTTTTTTAATTTTATTGAATAATTTATATATAATAATCTTAATTTTTATATAATTATGAATATTTTTAAGAATATTCAATAGATAAGATAACAAATGTAGTTAGTTTTTATATAAGATAATATTTGAATTAAATATCTAATTAATTCAAAAAAAAATTATTTAACAAATGTGTAACAATTCATAATTGCGTTTTATTTAAATTGCCTTATTCAAATTTAAAAATTATATCTTTTATATATATAGGATTTTGTTTTTAATTTAAATAAGAATCATTGTGAACCGTGGTTGTAGATTCTAAACATATATAATATATATATATATATATAATGGGTTAGGATCAATTGACACCAAGGTGTCAAATTAAACTTTGACACCAAATCTCAACCATTAAATTAAATAATTATTTTTAATAGAAATAAAATTGTTAATCTCAATCGTTAGATTAAAATCATTTTAAATTTAAATTAAAACCTCATTTAACCATAAAATATCTAAAAGATTTTTATCACATTCTAAAAGATCTTAAATCTTTTATCATCATTGTCATGACAGTCAACCACTACCATGAGTGCCTCCATGATTACCGTCATTGCTACCAACATGGTCATCATCATTGTTGTTGTTGCCGCCATCACCGTCGGTAGTGGCGGCGGCGGCGACAACAACAATGATGAACCATGTTGGTGACAACGACGGTGGTCATGGAGGCACTCTTGGTGGTGGCTAGCTGGTAGTGGTGATGGTAATCATAATGATGGCGGTGACAGTTATGATGATTATAATGAATTTTCAATATTTAAAACATGATAAATTATATATTAGAATATTTTAGAGATATTGTTATTAAATGATGTTTTAATTTAATTATTTGTTTTTAATGAGTTAATAAAAGCTATTAGATTTAATTAAAATGAATAGTTGCGATTTGGTGTCAAAGTTTAATTTGACACCATGGTATCAATTGATCCTAACCCATATATAATATATAGATTAATAGAATAGGAATCAATAGATAGATAAACTTATTTAATATATAGATTTATAGAATAGAATTAATATATAAATAATATAGTAAATTTATTCTAATATCTACAAAATTTGAAGTTTTATATAAGTGTGCGTCCTTGTAATTTTTTTTGAAAAATTGTTTAGTTTATTTCCTTTTTGTTCGTTGTTCAAAGAAACAACATGTTTGCTCTTAACCGCTCGAAACTACCCCTCTCAGAATTGTCGTCGTTCGTGGCCACGAAAGAATAGCTTGTGTAGCTGGGGCAATACTTCTTGTGTGGTACCCGAGGACACCACTCCGTGACATTACTGTTGTCGTTGATAAGATCATGAGAAGAAAAACAAGTTTGATGACTAGAATCGCAACCAGAAACACTCTTCCCACTACTATGAGGAACAACAAGCATGAAGAAATGAAGAAGAAAGTATTGACTACTTAAAGTGTCAAGGAAGTAGAGACAAAAGCATGTTCGTTGTGTTGTAGCTGCTTTGAATTTTCATTGAATATATATATATATATTTGTTGGGTATAGTTAGTTTATATGGCTTGTGACAGAGGAAGAAAGGTAGAGGATACATATTTTTATTTTTTGTTTTGTTGATTGTTGCTATAGTTAACAATCTTACTCTTACTCTTGGTACCTATATCTTCTGCTTGGTTATGCTTCGTTTCTTTTTGATTTTTTCAATAAAATTAGCCTTTTTCTAAAATATTCATTATAAGAATCAAGATGCTAGATTAGCTTAAAAGTATGTTGCGACGTTATCTTAATAAAATTGTTCAATGTGATATATATAAATTTGATTTATTAATTTATAAGATACCAGATTTATTTATATAGTTTGTTAGAATAAAAAACTATATAAATTTCATCTGTATCGTAACTCAAAAAAAAAAAATCTTTTATAATTATGAATATTTTTAAGAGTATTCAATAGATAAGATAATAAATATAGTTAGTTTTTATATAAGATAAGATTTGAATTAAATATCTAATTAATTAAAAAATAATTTAACAAATGTGTAACAACTCATAATTACATTATTTTATTCAAATTTGAAAATTATATCTTATATATAAGATATATATAGGATTTTGTTTTTAATTTGAATATGTGACAGATTAGCGATCAAAAGTTGTGAGGGAATAGCGAGAGTAAGTCAAGTGAAAATTTAAATTTAATAGCAATAATTTGTGACAGATTTGTTACAAAACTTTTTGCAAAAGAATAGCAACAAATTTGCGACTAACTTGTGACAAATCAGCTAGAAATATTCACTCAAAAATTAGTGACGAAATAATTCATTTAGAATAATTAATTTTGCGAGGGAATTTACCAATAGAATAGTGAGAGTTGATAAATTATTAGCATGGAAATAGTGAGAGAAATATTTTGTCCCTCAATTAGCGGCCTGAATACACCGACATAAATTTCCCTTGCTAAATCATTTAAAATCTGTCACAAATACTCTTAGTGAGGGATTTTTGATGGATTTGCGATAGAAATATTTGTTGTAAATCCATGAAATTCTTGTTGTGATATAATTTTAATCAATTAGAGAGTAGCCACAGCATCTTTTGAAATACACAAGAACACACTAAAAGGGGGGGTGGGTTGAATAGTGGCTTAGAAAACCTTTTCACAAGTACTATTAGTTCACAAGTTGCCTTCTTATATATATGTATGTTAAAACCAGCAAATATATCCTTGCAATACAAAACTTTGAAAACCTTTTCAAAAGAGCACAGTATGCAAGATAAATAGATGTAATCATAAGACAGCAAATAGAAACTTGTTTTTATACTAGTTCACTCAAGTATGAATCTCCCCCTAAGGTTATACTTCCCAAGTATTCTTTTATCACTAAGCCACTCCTGGCTTTCTATACAAATGTGTATAAGATTCAAGTAATTCTCAAAGAGAAGATATGAACAAGTGTTGAATTTGTATGAGCTTGTAGAAGATGGGTGACGGAGTGCGTTGAACACGCCGTCAAAAGCAATTAAGTTCCCCAATAAATTTTGCAATATAGGGCTAACTCAGGTCATTTTCTCAAAGATACAATTCATTAAACACCTTGCATTCAATTCAAAATAGGGGGGATTTTGTGTGATTTTCAGAAATTAAAGCAACAAAACAACTTTCTAAACGATAAATGAAAACAGAATCAAAGAGATGCAACTCAAAAACCTATGTTTATGGAGAAATAATCATAGTTCCAACAAGGATAAGTTAAATCCATACTCATGAGATTCCCAACAATACGAAATTTAAGACAATCACCTTACATTCATTTGGAAAAATCCGGATTACTATCGCATTCCTAGTTTTTCCAAATTCAAGCACGTATCATATTAAATCACAATCAATCGATTGTAATTGACCCAGATTCAGTTTTCAATTCTCTAATCTAATCATTATCATACATTAAACAAGGAAATTGAAAATTAGAATAAGGGGGAAAAGGGTTTTCATGAGCAAAATTCAAAATTGAGAATAGAGGAACTCATATTTACCCACAAGCACATGATTCTTGGATTGCAAAGGGTATTCAGCCTTCCATGAAGATCCTCATGGTGGCTGCAAGGGGCTGCACGAAATTTTTGATGGAGAAAGGGAAAAGAAGAGAAGAGAAGAGAGAAGAGAAAGAAGAGAGCAAAGATGTAATTTTTATTCAATGTAGTGTTGTGTTGTGTGAATTGTTGTCTTGCAAAAGGGGAAAAGCTTAAAACAAAAAGCCAAAACAGTGGTCCCCCCCACAAGGTCTAAACCAATTAAATAAAAGCTACCTTGATCAATTACAATTACCAAATGGTCCCTAGTTACAAACTAAAACACAGAATTATTACAAGTACAAGACTATAACATTGAATCCCAAATTTGACCCCTTAAAAATCCAAATTAGCAAATCCTTGTGAGACACGAAATTGTATATCTCCTCCTTAGCTTTCAAAAAAGACAAAAATAATAAAAATCAAAGACCTGTGTCAAAATTTATGGTCTACACAAGGGACAGTGTCAAAAGCATCAATAAAACATAACAAATAGCAATTTTCGACACTTGGGCCCAAAACAACCCAATCTCACAAAATTTAGCTAAAATGGTCAAAATGAGGTATAAAACATGTCTAGACTATGCTAAATGCAACTCTAGACTATGCTAAAATACACTCTATCAAATACCCTCAAACTTGAACAATTGCACTCCTAGGCAAAACTAAATTATTGAACCAAGAGCAAAAGATACTCAAGAACAAAAGCAAAACAAAGATCACTTCCCAATGAATCCCAAGACTGCAAAAAAGTAAGATAGAAGACAAACACTCCAAGAATCAAGGGATCAAACAATCAATGAATACACTTCCAACACCCAAAGCAAACAAGAGACAAGGAAAAATAGAAAATGAATCAAAAGTGATAGAATCTTCTCAAGATACACTCATGATATGATGATATGAAATGAACTCTCATGTGTGTGGGCTTGTGTCTACTCTCAACACATCATGCAAAAAGCACACCCAAATCTTGGCAAGTCCTTAATTTCCATACTTGAAACACATGCAATTAAAGATCAAAAGGGCTTTATTAAGGGATGTAATGGGGCAAAGGTGAAGGGTGGATGAGAGAAGGATTTTTAGGCTAAAAACCAAAGAAAAAAGAGGAGCAATGGGGAATGAGTCAATAAGCATAAGAAAAGTATCCCAAACCAAAGAATCAAAACCACTTCAATTTTCTCCTTTTCTCCATTTTCTTTTCTATTTTTCTATATTTCTTTTCTTCTTTTTTTCATCATTTTTGTTTTCTTTTTCTCTTTTTTTTTCTTTGTTGCATATGCGTGAATGTATATGTATTTTTCTCACTTCCCAAGATCAAAATTGTCAACTTAACCAACCACTTTCAAAAATCAAAATCCATGGTTTAGAGCACAAAACTTGAGACACCCTCCCACACTTATGATGAATCATTCCCAAAACAATTCCAAAGCTCCTCAAATCCCTATGGAAAGGGTTGAATCATGGTTTTTTTTTTTTTTTTAGGCCAAGGCTTGTAATGGGGTATAAAAAGAAACAATGGGAAAATGGCACAAAGGGGGAAATAAGTGGAAAGTAGGCAAGGTGGGTCTATTTGGCTAGTAGCTAAAAGAAAGAAGGCCTAAATCATCTCAATAATGCATGTGCAACAAGAAACATCAAGAAGAGACAAGACAAAATTCAGAGTAACTATCAACATTAGTGTAATCACACAAAGGGCAAACTCACAAAGATAAGCAATCTATCACAAATGAGTTCACAATCAAAATTTCCAAGTCTGCTCATAAAACTAAAAATGCAAAAGTGTATCCAAATCAAGTCATGAAACCTCTCAACCAAGAATGATGCAACTTCTCACAATCAAGCAAATCAAGAATCTAGTGGAAAGCATGCAAACACACCTACTAAACAACAAAAGTTCCAAAATAGCAAAAAAAACTCAAACTCAAAACCCTCACCCCCACACTTAAATCACACATTGTCCTCAATGAAAGTAAATCAATCAAGAGCAAATGAACAAGTGTAAAGTAAGGTAAGAGGGCACATCAAGGTGCAAAAACCTGCACTTTTGAGAAAGTGGGCTTGATCAAAGAAAGGTCCTCTACACTCTCCTCCACTCTAAGATTCTCATGGAACTCCTTCACTTGGTGACCATTGACCTTCCAAATCTTGCTTGTAGTTTCATCTTTGATCTCCACGATTCCATAGGGAAACACATTAGTAACAACATAAGGTCCATCCCATCTAGAATGAAGCTTGCTAGCTATGAGCTTCAGGCGAGAGTTAAACAAAAGCACCTTCTGGCCCACTTTGAAGTCCTTCCTCAAAATCATGCTATCATGGAAGCGCTTCACCTTCTCCTTGTAGTTCTTGGAATTCTCATAGGCCTCCAAGCAGAGCTCCTCAAGCTCTTGCAATTGAAACTTTCTCTCAAGTCTCGCTTGGTCAAATGCTAGGTTGGTACTTTTCACAACCCAATATGCATGGTGCTCAATCTTTACAGGTAGATGACGACCCTTACCAAAGACAATCCGATAAGGAAACATTCCAATCGGTGCTTGGTAAGCTATCCTATGAGCCCATAGAGCATCCTCAAGAAATTTGCTCCAATCCTTCCTATTGGGGTGCACTAGTTTCTGCAAAATCTGTTTTATCTCTCTGTTGAAAACCTCGGCTTGCCCATTAGTTTGGGGATGATAAGCTGTGGCAACTTTATGCACAACCCCATACTTATGAAGCAAAGCTGCCATGGTCTTGTTGCAAAAATGGGTCCTTTGGTCATTGATGATGGCTTTAGGCAAACCAAACCTGCAAAAGATGTTAGACCTGACAAAATCCACAACAACTCGAGAGTCATTAGTCATAGTGGCCTTAGCCTCCACCTACTTGGAGACATAGTCTACAGCAAGTAAAACATAAGAATATTCAAAAGAAGGAGGAAAAGGTCCCATAAAATCAATACCCCAAACATCAAAGACCTCACAAAAGAGGATGGGTTGTTGAGGCATCTCATGCCTGTGGGTGATGGCTACTCCCGCTCTCTAACACTGCTCACAGGTCGAGGTGACCTCCCAAGCATCTCTAAAAATGGTGGGCCAATAGAACCTAGAGTCCAACACCTTCCTTGCGGTCGGGTGTGGTCCATAGTGTCCTCCCATAAAGGATGCATGACAAAAATATAGGACTTATTTGATGTCCTGATCTGGTATGCATCTGCGAATCACCTGATCATTACCAAACCTCCACAAATAAGGATCATCCCACACATAATACTTGGCATCACTCTTCAACCTAGCAATCTGATTTCGAGATGCCTGTGGGGGTAAAACACCAGCAACCCAATATTTCACAATATCTGCAAACCACGGTGTAGACCCATGTTGTGTCTCCACCCTTATCAAGTGCTCATCAAGGAAATCATCCCTGATAGGAAGAGACTCAGGGTCTCTCTCAATCTTGCTTAAATGATCAGCCACCAAGTTTTCTGCTCCACTCTTGTCTCTAATCTCGATGTCAAACTCTTGAAGAAGAAGCATCCACCTGATCAATCTTGGTTTGGCATTAGGCTTCTTCAATAGGTATCTTAAAGCCGTATGGTTAGAGAAGACAATGACCTTGGAGCCCAACAGGTATGAATGGAGCTTGTCTAGTGCAAATACCACAGCTAAAAGCTCTTTCTCTATGGTGGTATAATTAACCTGTGCGGCATCCAAGGTGCAAGAGGCATAGGCTATGACATGTGAAAGTTTGCCCACTCGCTAAGCTAAGACCGCCCCAAGTGCAAAATTGGAAGCATCACACATGAGCTCAAATGGAAGGTCCCAATTAGGTGGCTGGATGATGGGAGCTGTGGTGAGCTTCTTCTTCAGATTCAAGAAAGCATCTTGACATAACTGGTTAAAGAGAAACTCCACATCCTTCTGAAGCAAGTTGGACAGGGGTAAGGCAGTTTTGCTGAAAACCTGGATGAACCTTCTATAGAAATCTGCATGTCCAAGAAAAGAACGAACTTCCCTCACAGACACGGGGTAAAGGAGAGAAGAAATGACATCTATCTTGGCCTTATCGACCTCAAGACCCCTGCTAGACACTAGGTGACTTAAGACTATCCCCTCAGATACCATAAAATGACATTTTTCAAAATTCAACACAAGGTTAGTCTCAAGGCACCTATTTAAAACTCTAACCAAGCTCTCTAAGCATGTATCAAATGAAGAACCATAAACAATAAAATCATCCATAAACACCTCCATGCAACTCTCAAGTAAATTAGAAAAAATGCTTACCATGCACCTTTGAAAGGTGCCCGGGGGGTTGCATAGGCCGAATGGCATCCTAGAGTAGGCATAAGTGCCAAATGGACAGGTGAATGTGGTCTTGTGTTGGTCCTCTGGTGCAATGTGAATCTGCATGTAGCCTGAAAATCCATCTAAGAAGCAATAGTGGGTCTTCCCTGCTAGTCTCTCCAAGACCTGATCAATGAATGGAAGAGGATAGTGGTCTTTACAAGTGGCCAGGTTGAGTCTCCTATAGTCTATGCATACTCTTCAACTGTTCTGCACTTTAGTCGAAACCAACTCATTGTCTTGGTTCTTCACCACAGTCATGCCAGACTTCTTAGGGACAATTTGAACAGGACTAACCCACTTGCTATCTGAGATGGGATAAATGATCCTTGCTGCTAGCAACTTCATGACTTCTTTCTTTACCACATCCTGGATGGTAGGATTGAGATGTCTCTTTGGTTGTCTCACTGGCTTGAATTCCTCCTCTAACAAAATTTTGTGCATGCAGATGGTTGGATTAATTCTAGAGAGGTCAGCTAGTGTCCACCCAATGGCTCTCCTATGATCTCTCAAGACTGTCATCAACTTCCCCTCTTGGTCAGGTTGGAGAGTACTTGAAATGATCACAAGGAGTTGGGCATCTGCCTCTAAATAGGCATACTTCAGATGATCCAGCAAGGGCTTCAGCTCTAAGGTTGGTGGTTGCACAATGGAAGGCAAAGGGGGCTTGCTTGTAGCCACCATGATATTAGTCGGCACGACATTTGGAATAGCAACATTATCATCCACTACCGAATCTACACTCGCAGCAATAGCAACTTCGATCTCTGCACAAATGGCACAAACAGATGCATCATTACAGCCACAATCAAAATCAGTAAACTCAGCTAGTTCCTCCAAATCAAACGGCAAATCCATGCAGCTATCAACCATATAATCAATCACATCTAAACAGAAAAAGAGAATGGTTCTCTATTAGGTGCTTCATGGCATAAAAAATGTTAAACTACACCACATCATCACCAAACTCCATGGAGAGCATTCCTGCATGCACATCAATCTTCGTCCTGGTTGTCATCAAGAAGGGTTTGCCCAGAATCAAAGTGGAGCCATGAATGGAAGACTTATCCTCCATGTCCAAAATGTAGAAGTCTGCACGGACAATCAACTTGTTGACCTGGACGAGCACATCCTCCAAGACTCCAAGTGGTTGCGTAGTGCTCCGGTTTGCCAATTGAATGACCACAATGGTTGGCTTCAAATCCTCAAGCTACAATAATCTGTACACAAACGAAGGCATGCATTGATTGAGGCACCCAAATTCAGCATAGCATTTGCAAAGGTGCAATCGCCAATGGTACATGGGACAATGAAAGTGCTTGGATCCTTGCACTTCTGAGACATGGGAGCTTGTAGAATGGCAAAAACATTTGTACTCTGAATGAGTGCAGATCCATTTCTTCCCATCTTCACTTGCTGGTCACTTCTCAGATTCCTCTTGTACGTGCACAACTTCTTGAGAAACTTTGCATACTTCGGAATCTGCTTGATGGCATTAAAGAGAGGAATGTTGATCTCAACCTTTTTGAAGGTCTCCATCAACTCACTATCCAGCTCCAATCTCTTGGGTTGAGCCACTCTGGATGGAAAAGGTAGAGGAGGAGTCTTTTGTGGAACAGTTGCCTCCACACCACTTGGCTTCTGAGAGCTTATTGTAGTAGCATCATCGTTAGTCTTTTGAGTTCCTGAATCCACTACATGAGATTTCAGCTCCTTGCCTCCCCTCAAAGTCATGGAACTCACATTTCGATTGGGAGGGGGGATTGCTTGGGGAGGAATATTGCCTGAGCCTTGTGACTGCAAGTAGTTCACAATGGTGGCCAGTGGGCCAATCTGAGTCTGCAAATCCTGGATGCTTGCACTCACATTCTGTTGGAACTGAATGTTGGTTGTGGCCATCTGCTTCACCAAATCTTCCAATGAAGGTCCTGTAGAAGGAGGGGATTGTTGAACAGAAGGATCTTGTTGTTGTCTCAATGGAGGTGGCTGGTATCTACTGCCTGAACTAGGCTGTTGGTATCTTTGTTGGGGTTGCCCTGCATATGGTGGTTGTTGCCGCACAGGACCAGGACCAGGACCATATCTCAAGTTATGGTGATCCTTCCATCCTTCATTGTACGTAGAAGAATAAGGATCATATTTTTGATAAGGTAGTCTATATTGTTGGCCAGTGTTGATTCCAGCAACATCTTCAATCTCTTGAAGTGTAGGATATGCATCTGTAAGGTGTTCTATTGAAGTACAAATGCCACACCATGATGGTTGATTACCTGAACCTACTGTTGTTGGCTAGCCGTCTGACAAGGGAAGTAAGCTCTAAGACCTTGTTTTCTAGCCTGTGAGCAGAATTAGTGGTGACTTCATGAACTTTAACATTAGGTGAGGATCTGGTGGTAAACTGTTGAGAATTCTTTGCCATGTTGGAAAACAACTGTTTAGCTACAGCTGGGGTCTTGTCTATTAAAGCTCCTCTACTAGTAACATCAACCATGCCTCTCTCCATGGGAAGCAATCCTTCATAGAAATATTGGATGAGGAGTTGCTCACTAATGCGATGATTAGGATAGCTGGCACACAACTTGTTGAATCTCTCCCAATACTCATACAAAGTCTCTCTAGAAAGTTGTCTAATGCCACTAATGTCTTTTCTGATTGTCCCAGTTCTAGAGGCAGGGAAGAATTTCTCCAAGAATTGCCTCTTCAAATCATTCCAGCTTCTAACAGGAACTGGATTGAAGTACAACCAGTCCTTGGTAGAGTCCACCAAAGAGAAAGGAAAAGCCTTTAGCTTAATGTAGTCTTCAAGCACACCATTTGGTTTCATAGTGGAACAGACCACATGAAACTCCTTCAGATGTCTATGAGGATCTTCACCTGCAAGACCATGAAACTTGGGCAACAAATGGATTAATCCAAACTTAAGCTCACAGTCAACATCAATTTCAGGATATTGGATACACAAAGGTTGAAAACTAATGTCAGGTGCAGCCAATTCCCTCAAAGTTCTTTCTTGATGTTGATGGTCAGCCATGAAGTTAGAATAAGGATAAGTAAAAACAATACCAAGTTCAGAATCAACAGAATTAGAAACAGGACTAACACTAACGCTATCAAGTTCTACACTACTCAAGTCATCTACCCTATGATGATCAGCTACACTATTGCTACCATGCCTATTCAACCTGTGAAATGTTCTATCTATTTCAGGATCAAATGCATAAAAGCTACTAGGAGCATACCTAGTCATGCATAATTGAAGAAACAACAAGTGAATAGTAAAAACAGGATGAATAGTAAAAATAAGATGAAATAAGCTAAATTGACCTAGAAATTTCAAAAGCTATAAAAATGATTTTTAAAAACTACCAAAACACCACAGAAAAAGTCTAAAAATAATTTTAGAATTTCTGTAATTTTCAGTGATTTTTAAAAATCGTGAAAATCAAAAACAAATTCAAAATAAATCGAGAAAATAAAAAAAAAAATCAAAAACAGAACTTAGAGAAGGAATTTGGCAATTTTAACCTACACCCAGTCCCTTGATGGGATTGCTCTTGCTCAAAATGGGGGATAAACCTTGGATACCAAAATTCAGCCCAATCCATGTCAGTGAAAATTTTGCCGAATCCTCAAGTACCTACAACAATGCAAGAACAACACCGACAAGGGAAACTCGAAACATAATTAGTGATATGAACTAACTACCAAAACAGAGCACTGCTCTACAAAATAAAAAATTGCATAAGTGAATGAAACTAAATTGCAAACTAAAACAAAGAATGCACAAGTTGAAACGAAAATGCGCAAATTGAAACTAAATGGCACAATTGCACAAAATCAAAGCACACCAAATTGCATAAGGCTGAAAACACAAATGCAAAAACTGAAATGGAATAGAAAAAAACAAAAATTAAAAACCAAAATAAAACTAATTATAAGAATTGAAATAAGGAACTAATAAATTGTATCCCTCTGGCAACGACACCAGTTTTGACGGAGTGCGTCGAACACGCCGTCAAAAGCAACTAAGTTCCCCAATAAATTTTGCAATATAGGGCTAACTCAGGTCATTTTCTCAAAGATGCAATTCATCAAACACCTTGCATTCAATTTAAAATAGGGGGCATTTTGTGTGATTTTCAGAAATTAAAACAACAAAACAACTTTCTAAACAATAAACGAAAATAGAATCAAAGAGATGCAACTCAAGAACCTATGTTTGTGGAGAAATAATCACAGTTCCAACAAGGATAAGTCAAATTCATACTCATGAAATTCCCAACAATACGAAATTTAAGGCAATCACCTTACATTCATTTGGAAAAATTCGGATTACTATCGCATTCCTAGTTTTCCCAAATTCAAGCACGTATCGTATTAAATCACAATCAATCGATTGTAGTTGACCCAAATTCAGATTTCAATTCTCTAACCTAATCATTATCATACATTAAACAAGGAAATTGAAAATTAGAATAAGGGGGAAAAAGGTTTTCATGAGCAAAATTCAAAATCGAGAATAGAGGAACTCATATTTACCCACAAGCACATGATTCTTGGGTTGCAAATGGGATTTAGCCCTCCATGAAGATCCTCATGGTGGCTGCAAGGGGCTGCATGAAATTTTCGATGGAGAAAGGGAAAAGAAGAGAAAAGAGAAGAGAGCAAAGGTGTAATTTTTATTCAATGTAGTATTGTGTTGTGTGAATTGTTGTCTTGCAAAAGGGGAAAAGTTTAAAAAAAAAAAGCCAAAACAGTGGTCCCCCCTACAAGGTCTGAACCAACTAAATAAAAGATACCTTGATCAATTACAATTACCAAATGGTCCCTAGTTTTACAAACTAAAATGCGGAATTATTACAAGTGTAAGATTGTAACATTGAATCCCAAATTTTACCCCTTAAACGTCCGAATTAGCCAATCCTTGTGAGACACGAAATTGTAGATCTCCTCCTTAGATTTCAAAAAAGACAAGAATCATCAAAATCAGAGACCTGTGTCAAAATTTATGGTCTACACAAGGGATAATGTCAAAAGCATCAATAAAACATGATAAATAGTAATTTTCGACACTTGAGCCCAAAACAACCCAATCTCACAAAGCTCATCTAAAATGGTCAAAATGAGGTATAAAACATGTCTAGACTATGCTAAATGCAGCTCTAGACTATGCTAAAATACACTCTATCAATGGATATTCTTTTTTCTCTCAACTCGTGTTTCACACTAGGCTTTAGCTTTTTCTCAATGTGTTTTGCTTGCTGTTCAGATTACTTTGGATGGCTTCATGTTTTTTTATTCATTCATTCATTTATTTATCTTCTCTTTGCATGGAAGCATCTTTATATAGTGAGCTTCATGGATTTGAATGTTGGAGAAGATAGGTTTCCGTTGTCTCACAAAAGAGTGTTGAAGTTGCTTTGACTGTGCTTGATGTGACTGGAGCAGGTTTCTATCTTTGTCACAATTAGCTTTTAACTTAAGGTGTGCATCCCAATGCTGATTGGTCTTTTGGCTGCACCTACACACTTCACACAAATCAAGACATGCAAGCAATACGGGGAATAGAAGAAGGTAAGTTCAGAGAGTATCTCCTTTCTTTTTGTAACTAACCATGCCTCTTTTAGTGAAAAGAATTAATTATAAAGCACATATTCCTCGACACGTATAACATACCATGTTCTGTTCCAGCACAAACAACGTCTGGCTTAACAGACATAGTTTGGTCTGACTAAGAATGGTCTAGAATAACAGACATGATCTGGCTTAGCTTCAGACATCATCTGGTCTGGCTCCTTATGGTCTGTCTTGACTATGCATTGTCTAACCATGTTCCATACATTGTTTGGTCCAGTGCTTATGCATAGTCTGGTCCTAGACTTGTAATGTTTGTCCCAAGACTTCACATAGTCTGTTTCCAAGACTGTTGTATGGTCTGGTCAAAGATTGTACCATTTGTCCTCATGAACTTTGCATGATCTGTTCTAGAGCTTATTTTAGTCTGATTAAAAATATTTGAATGCTTGATAAAATGTAACGTGTTATCAGACGGTTAAGATAAAGAGTGAGATGGAGAGATTATACCAATTGTTTATTCTCACTTTGATTTCTTGAAAACACTTGATCTCACATCATTAGTTGATCAAATATTATCACATTTGTTATCATCAAAACTCGTCAATGAATTAGGGGTCATACATCATCAAATGTCTTGGTTCTAACATATTTGATTAATTGAGATTATATATTAAGTTTTGAAACCACATTATAAATATTATTTGTATTAATCATATTAAGTGTGATAAAATCTACCCACGAGAATTTTGTTGCATTTATATTGAATTATAATTCTTAATTTACCCATAGGTATTAAGAATGGGAACATAATTTGATAGTTTTATCATAAGAATTTGATGAGTCTAATTGAGTAGAACTTTAGCTTACAAGCAAGTTTTATGTCTCTAGGCTCATATTTTAAGACATGATTTACATTAGTGAAACATGATTTTCTTTTTAGTCTCAAACCATGAATGATGAATTTGTGTTTTGAATGTTGTAGTTACCAAATCTATAAATATTTATGATATTAAGTGTGACATTCCTGCATTAAAGGGTGACAATTCTTCTTCATTTAGGCTGGATGTACATTGATTATGCTATTAGGAAAGATGAACCACCGGCTATTACTGAAGGCAACACTCAAGATGCAATTTCTCTTTATGAAAAATGGGAAAGGTCTAATCGCCTCTTTGTGATGTTCATAAAGACCAATATAGCTGCTGGTATTTGGGGTTCTATCAACCACCATGATAATGTCAAAGAACTTTTAAAGGCTGTTGATGAACAATTCACAACATTTGATAAGTCCCTTGCTAGCACCATTATAATGCAGTTCTCATCCATTAAGCTTACTAGGATAAAAGGTGTGCGTGATCACATCATGCGCATAAGGGATATTGTGGCTTAACTGAAAGCCTTGGAGGTTACCATGTCATATTCTTTCCTGATACACTCTATTCTATGCACCTTGCCTCAATAGTATGCTCCTTTTAAAATCTCTCATAACACACATAAGGATAAGTGGTATATTAATGAGTTATTGACCATGTGTGGTTAAGAAGAGGAAAGGTTGATGATGGAGGAGGGTGAAAGAGTGAATTTGACTACTTCTGTGAAGAGCAGAAGGACTCAAGTTAATCACAAAGGAAAAATTCCTGCTCAACCAATCATTAAGAAGGAGTCGAAGTGTTTCTTCTGAAGATTGACGCGTCTTCATTTTAGATTTTTGGTATCTTCATACCTTAATTCTTCTCTGTTCTCTTAGTCTAGTATTTTCTATTTTATGCCATAACATGTATGGATGATGACATTGTATTGTTTGTTATAGACTAAGCCATATTATTCTTACTTGATGCTTAATTTTCCCTATTTTCTATTATCTCTAGCATCATTAGATGATTTGCTTACTTAAGAACCTATTCTGAGAATTGCAATCGATTACACATTGTGGGAATCGATTACCAAATGGCCAAATCAGTTTTGAACCATCTCTGGTATCGAATTAATCGATTACCAACCATTGCAATCAATTACAATGATGATTTTAGATTTCAAAAATTGCTCTATTTCAATTGCAATCGATTACCATCGTACTACAATCGATTACAAGACAATCTCTGAGGTTCAGAAATTGCTCTGTTTCATTTGCAATCGATTACCATCCAGTGACAATCAATTACTAGATGATCTTTGAAATTTAGAATTGGCTCTGTCTTGTTTGCAATCGATTACAATAGATGATAGCAAGTTTAAATCATATTCTAATACACGGGATAATCAATTACACCTTATTGCAATCAATTATATCTTGTATAATGGTCATATTGAAAGATCTCCAAGATTCATTCTTTGTCTAACTAACTCTGAATCTTTTTGACCCATTCTATATATTTGAATCCAAAGCATTTTGTGCAGAGAGACCAACTTTTTACAATATCTTCTCATTCTTTCAATTGTCAAAATCCAAATCTTTGATTTGATTTTCAGTTTTGATATTGCTCTGAACATTCTCTATTTTTCTTCTACACATCACTTAATCTCTTGAGTTTCAGAAAAACTCAATATTGCTTTTACTGCTATACCCATTTGAGATTAAACCTCTGAGCCCATACAACTATATTCCTCTCTTGTTCTTTCATGAACAAAGGTGATTCAAGCGATTGTTCTTGACTGTTATACACACTCACATTTGAGTTTCTCAACTGATCTTATATCAAGATATATCAGCACTCAAAGGTGTTTTCGTTCTTGAATCTTTTCATTGATCTTGTTTGATTTGCATTGTAGGAATTTTGTTCCTAGATGTTGTTTTGAAATTAGATGGTGTTTCTAATTTTGTTTCTAGAATTGTGTTGTTCTAGAGTTTAGAAATTGGATGGTGAATGGTGTTTTCACATTCAGTCTTCTTGATTCCTGTTTCAAGTTGTGAAATCAAGATTTGTTGTGAATTGTGTGTGCATGGTGTATGTAATCAAATTCATAGTGGAACCCCTTGGTGAAAGGGAGAACTGGATGTAGATCGATAGTTGATCGAACCAGTATAAATCAATAGGCTCAATCTCTATATCCCCTGATCTATTTCAATTTAGTTTTTTATCTTTATCAAGATTATTCGTTCTAAATCATTTCTATCATAAGCTGAGGTTGTTCTTCTGGTTTATTCAATCAATATAACATTCTCTGAAAACGCTTTTATTAAAATATCGAGAGCGGTGGTAAAAAAACCTTTTTGAAGAAAAAGAACTGTCATTTTATGTTCAATCAATTCACCGTCCCCCCCTCTTGATAGTCACCTGGCTGATCCTAACATCTTCTACAAGAAGAGTGGACACATGAAGAAAGATTGTCCAAAATTTAAGACTTGGATGGACAAGAAAGGTACCCCATTTGCTTTTGTTTGTTATGAATCTAATATGGTTAACATTAATTATATAACACATGGAGGATTGATTCTGGTTCTACAATCCATGTTTTCTAATACCTTGTAGGGTATGGAAAACCTAAGGAAGCCAATGGGAAGTGAACAATGCATTTATTCAGGAAGCAAGATGAGTTCACATGTGGAGGCCATTAGGACGTGTGTATAGTTTTAAGCAGTGGTTTTATTTTACATTTAGAAAAGACATTTTATGTTCCTAGATTTTACAAGAATTTAATTTCTATTTCAAGACTTGCACCTTTGGGATTTTCATTTAATTTCTTAGACTCTGATTTTACTTTGTTAAATAAATCGTAAATTATTGGTTTTGGTGAACTACATGATGGTCTTTACTCTATTTTATTACAAAATGACGCTGCTTACAATTCTATGCATGTTTCTATCGAGTTGAACCTATGTGTTGTGAATGATGATTCCTCTATGTTGTAGCACCGGAGATTGGGACACATCTCCATTAAGAGAATTAAGCGATTGATAAAAGATGGGGTACTTAGTACTTTGGACTTTGCTAATTTTGAGACTTGTGTAGATTGCATCAAGCGTAAGCAAACTAACAAGTTTAAAATGGATGCAAGGAGGAGTTCAAACCTATTGGAAATCATTCATACAGATATTTGTTGTCCAGACATGGACATAAGTTGTCTGAAATACTTTATCACCTTTATAGATGGCTGATAAACCCATGTTTAGTCTTTGTTTTCAAGGGATTTCTCACACCATTTTATTGATTTTTGCGTACCATAATGAGATATTTGATTCAAATGTGTGTTGAGTTGTTGTAGGACAATTGAGACATTGGAAAAAGGGGAAAATAACTTCAAAAAGCAAATTTGGTCTTATTTTGAGTATGCACAGCCTCAAGCACAAAGGGAGTGTAGAAGGACCTTAATTTTGTAAAGTATGCATGACCTCAAGCAATAAGCCGTGCATATATGCACGGCCTCAAGCACCAGGCCATGCATAACAGTCTCCGCTTCGTAAAATATGCACGGCCTCGCGCTTGAGGCTGGGCATACCTCCACAAGACAACTGCACTTTATTTTCTATAAATAGCCTAGTTTTCATCTTTTTTAGGATCGAATCTTTTTATCTTTTTACCTACATTTCTTTGGAGTATTTTGAGAATTCTTAAGGGAACTACAGAGCAAGGAACATCGTAGGGATTAATTTTTGTAAAGTTCTTCTCCTTTAATGTCTCTATTGCTTTCTTTTGGTGGATTGCTGCTTCCCCATGTCTATGGCTAGCTAATTCCCAATCCAGGGTTGTGATGTAGGACCTATCATGTGAACCCTATTTCTCTATTTTCAATAAAGTTTCTTAATTGTTCTTTCAATTATATCTTTGCATTATTCTTACTACTATTTGGGATTGATCACCCCATAATTCTACTTGATTAATTGTCATGATCAACACTTTTAATTGATAGATCTACACAGATTGAATTCTAGGGATTTGCATGACCAAACTAATTCCTACATTCCCAGTCTGATTAATATTGGTTAATTAACCTCTCTGCACTTAAAACCTTCTCTTTAATTTATTCTTTCGTGACCAACAAGGGAATAAATTAGAGAGAAGAGGATTTTCACTGAATGACCAAACTTTGATTATTATTTTAAGAGGCATGATTGGTAATTGAATAGATAATTAGGGATTTAATTGAAATAGGAAAATAGGGAGAATGTAAAGATAGGTCTGAATTCACAACCCTATGCCTTTTAATCTGTTAGAACCTTCATCAATTCTCAATTTCTTATTGCGTTATTTCTTTTTACAATTAAATTGCAACTTAAACCAATCTTTTGATCACTTGTCCTTTATAGATTTCTTATTTGGGAACCACTTCTAATCTCTAAGGTATGATATTCGGACTTAGGTCCACTATTACTATTGCGTAGGGTATGCTTGTCCTTTAAGCGTTCATATTTTACACATCAATGACTACTCACGTATATGTATCTCTACCTACTTCATTCTAAGAATGAAGCTTTGGATGCCTTTAAAGTTTTCAAGGTTGAGGTAGAGAAATAATGCGGAAAGCAAATTAAGATTGTGAGATTAGATAAAGGTGGAGAGTACTATGGTAGATATATAGAGAATGGACAAGCACTAGGTTCATTTGTGAAATTTCTTCAAGAACATGGAATTGTTGCCTAATACACCATGTCTAGTTCTCCAGATCAAAATGGTGTGGCAGAAAGAAGAAATCAAACCTTAATGGACATGGTGAGAAGTATGAGGACTAATGTGAAGCTTCCCTTGTGGATTGAAGCACTTAAGATGGCTGTGTATATATTAAATAGGGTTCCAACCAAGGCTATTCCCAAGAAGACACCTTTTGAGTTATTGAAAGGTTGGAAACCGAGTTTGCAACATATACGAGTTTGGGGATGCCCTTTTGAAGTAAGATTTTATAACCCACAAGAAAAGAAACTAGACCCTAGGACTATTAGTGGGCATTTCATTGGATATGTTGAAAAGTCTAAGGGATATAGGTTTTATTGTTTGTCTCACAACACTAAGATTGTGGAATCAAGAAATGCAAAGTTTCTTGAAAATGACTTGATCAGTGGGAGTGATCAATTTCAAAACATTTCTTTTGAAAAGGATCACTATGAGGCTCAACCCTCTGAATCAATTAACAGATCGGTGGTCATTCATGCCCCTCAAGTTCAAACATGCGTTGGACAACCAATAATTGAAATTCCACAAGTAGTTGAAGATGATCATGTAGATCAAGTTGTTGATGAGGAACAACATGATAATGTTGAACAATCGGTTGAACAATCGATTGAGCAACAAGTTGATGATAAAACATTAAGAAGATCTACTAGAGTAAAAAAAACCAGCAATTCTAATGACTATGAAGTGTATCTATAAGAATCAGACTATAACATTGGAGCCAAAAATGATCTTGAAACATTTTCACGAACCATGAGTTCTAAGGAATCAAATTTTTGGTACAATGCCATGAAAGATGAAATGGATTCTATGGCATGTAACCAAGTCTAGGATCTCGTCAAGTTGCCTAATGGTGTGAAAGCCATTGGTTGTAGGTGGGTTTTCTAAACAAAGAAAGACTCACAAGGCAACATTGAGAGACATATGGCAAGACTTGTTGCCAAAGGGTTCACTCAAAGAGAAGGAACTGATTACAAAGAGACTTTTTCTCTTGTATCAAAAAAGGACTCTCTTCGAGTAGTTACGACATTAGTAGCTTAATTTGACCTTGAATTACATCAAATGGATGTAAAAACGGCATTCCTCAATGGTGATCTAGAAGAAGAGATTTACATGAAACAACCTGAAGGATTCTTCTCCACTGATGGTGAGCACTTGGTTTGCAAGCTTAATAAATACATATATGGATTGAAAAAAGCTTCACGCCAATGGTATTTAAAATTTCATGAGGTCATCTCTTGATTCGATTTTGAAGAAAACGTCATGGATCACTATATATACCAAAAGGTTAGTGGGAGTAAGATATCTTTTCTTGTTTTATACGTGGATGATATTCTGCTTGTGACTAATGATCAAGGTATGCTATATGAGGTGAAACAATTTCTTTCAAAGAACTTTGATATGAAGGATATGGGTGAGACATCTTATGTCATAGGCATTAAGATCCATAGAGAAAGATCTCGAGGCATTTTGGGTTTGTCTCAAGAGACCTATATCAACAAAGTTTTAGAGAGATTTAATATGAAAAACTATTCACCGAGTGTAGCTCCTATTGTGAAGGGTGATAAACTTGAATTGAGACAGTGCTCAAAAAAATGACCTTGAGTGAGAACACGTAAGAAGTATTCCATATGCTTCAGTTGTAGGAAGCCTTATGTATGCTCAGGTTTGCACCAGACCTGACATTGCATTTGTCGTTGGATTTTTGGGAAGATATCAAAGTAATGCAGGTATTGACCACTGGAAAGCTGCAAAGAAGGTAATGAGATATCTTCAAGGAGACTACATGCTCATGTACAGTCGAATTGATGACTTGGAGGTGATTGGCTACTTCGATTTAGACTTTGCTAGCGCATTAATACCAAGAAATCCACTTTTGGCTATGTTTTTATGCAAAATAGACCTTGATTGCTCCTTCCACTATGGAAGTTGAGTTTGCTCCTACCAGATGGCCTAATCAGTTTTGAAATCATCTCTGGTATCAGGTTAATCGATTACCAACCATTGCAATTGATTACAATGTTAATTTTAAAGTTCAGATATTGCCCTATATCCATTGCAATCGATTACCATTGAGCTACAATCGATTACAAGACAATCTCTGAGATTCAGAAATTGCTCTGTTTCATTTGCAATCAATTACCATCCTGTGGCAATCGATTACCAGATGATCTCTAATATTCAAAATTGGCTCTGCCTTGTTTGCAATCGATTACATGTGTGTTGCAATCGATTACAATAGCTTAAAACAAGTGTAAATCATATTCTAATACACGGGATAATCAATTACACCTTGTTGCAATCGATTATATCTGTTATAACGGTCACTTTTAAAGATCTCCAAGACTCATTCTTTGTCTAACTAACTCCAAATCTTTTTGACCCATGCCATATATTTGAATCCATATCATTCTGTGCAAAACAACAAAACAGTTACAATATCTTTTCATTCCTTCAATTGTCAAAATCCAAATCTTTGATTTGATTTTTCAGATTTGATATTGCTTTGAACATTCTCTTCTCTCTTTTGCACATTCTCTAATCTCTTGAGTTTTAGAAAAACTCAATATTTCTTTTACTACTATACCCAATTGAGATTAAACCTTTGAGCCTATATTGATATATCCCTCTCTTGTTCTTTCTTGAACTGATCTCATATCTGCTATATCAGCACATCAAGGTGTTTTCATTCTTTAATTTTTTTCATTGATCTTGTTTGATTAGCATTGTGGGAATTTCATTCCTAAATGTTGTGTTGAAATTAGATGTTATTTGTAATTTTGTTTGTAGTATTGTGTTTAGAAATTGGATGGTGAATGGTGTTTTCACATTCAATCTTCTAAGTTCCTATTTCAGGTTGTGAAATCAAGATTTGCTGTGAATTGTGTGTGCATGGTGTATGTAATCAAATTCATAGTGGAACCCCTTGGTAAAAGGGAGAACTGTATGTAGATCAATGGTTGATCGAACCAGTATAAATCAACAGGCTCAATCTCTCTATCCATAATCTTTGTTAATTTAGCATTTGATCTTTATTGAGATAATTTATTCTAAATCATTTCTATCTTAAGCTGAGGTTGTTTTTCTAGTTTATTCAATCAATATAACATTCTCTGAAAATGCTTCTATTAAAACCTCAAGAGCGGTGGTGAAAAATCCTTTTAAAGAAAAGAATCTGTCACTTTATGTTAAATCAATTTACCCCCCCCTCTTGATTGATTACCTAGCTAATCCTAACAGCATACAAAATACTTGTAGTCAGAAGTGGCAGTGAAGAATACTTATTTTGTAATTAGTTGATTATAGTGGAACCCTTTAACAATTGGTAAAGGAGAAATGAACGTAGCTCAGATTAAGTGAACCAATATAAAGACAAGCTCTCATTTTCTGTCTTGTGATTACTATATTCATCTTACCTACTGTGCTCTTTTGAAAAGATTTCTCAAACTTTGCTTTACAAGGATATATTTATTGGTTTAAACTTACATATATCCAAGAAAGCAATTTGTGAACTAATAGTTTTTAAAAAGAAAGTTTTTTTTAACCCACTATTCAACCCCCACCCCCCCCCCCCCCCCCCCTCTTCTAGTGTGTTATTGTGTATTTATTTAGCCATAAGAGAACCTGTTAAAAAAAAAGAAAGTGGTCATTGAACATAAGAGAACCTGTTAAAAAAGAAAGTAGTCATTGAACACGTTAGCAATAAGTTGATGATTGTTGATCCTTTAACTAAAGGCATACCACCATAGAATTTTAAGGATCATGTAGCACGAATGGGACTTGGTTCCATGATGTGATGTACATTTATTGTTTCGATGAAACTTTTATTCAGTTTAATGTTTTCTCATTTATATTGTGCACATATTTATTTTGAGAAACATATTTAGTTTTGACCTAGAATAAACATGTGGTTTATTCATTAAGAGCTAATATTAAAAGACTTGATATATTGTAATACATGGGAGATAATACTCGCTATTAAAGGACCTATCACCATGATTCATATATTTGGTTTCTTGTTATAATAGATAATGAGTAAATAAACCAAGTGGGAAAATGTTAGCTGTTAGTCGTTTCCCATCCTTAAGGAACAAACTTATGTTTTGTTTGTTCAACCGATTGGTAACAATTATGAGAAAGCAGTTACACCGTATGTGGTCCATTTTATGTCTTGATTCATAAATTCATTATCTGTTGACATTTTATTGAGATTCTGTGCGAATTTTGTGGTTCCCACTTAATCTTTATCTAACTAAATATAAGTCATTACACTCTGTTGGGTCACTAAGCCTACTACTCCTTCAAAAACTAACACCATCAAGTTGAGTGAGTTAAGGTTTAGAAAGTAAATAGATGTTCCAAGTGCGTGTGGCTGAATTATTTTTGCAGTGGCTAAAGGTTAGTGCTTCAATCCATTTATTAGCTCTCGCTGTTACATTAATCTGAATATGTTGCCATGTTTAGATTATCTACTAAATCTCTTACACAAATATGAGAGAAAATATTGATGATTTGATGATTTTCTAATTTGTTAATGATTAATCATGAAGAAAGTGTTACAAAAAGAGTGTTGTTAAATTTCATCTTTATACTTTCTTCGAGTAGCTAGAGGAATTGTAGGGAGCTACAAGAGTTAAGTTCTGACAGGTAGAAGCAATGACTTCGAGAATGAAAATGTCCTTTGTTTTTCTTTGTTGCAATAATTGGACCAAAAATAACATTGAGTTTAAAGTTTAAATGAAGTTAGTGCACTCAAAGTGTAATTAATTGTGATTCTAAGTGTAAAATGTTGGGAATAAGTGTGTATGCCCAAGACTCAATCTATCATGTAACCAATTCCATTTCTAATAATAAAGTATTATCATAGTTTCATTATCATATTCTACTATTTGAGTTAATGTGATAATGTCCTTGATTAAAATTAGAGTTTTGTTATCATCATAAAGATAATGATAATGAGAATCAAGTCTCTTATAATTTTAATCTAAATCGTTCTTGGTCATAGGATTATTGTAAATTGAATGCAAGGAGACTTATAACTAATTAAAGCATGTGATGCATATTGGGAATTAATTTATACGGAACACTTGGACAACCAGGGAAAGTATCAAATTAGTTTATAAATACCAATAGGATTGACCTGACTACCAGGTACATATGTGGTATGTTATTTTTCAAAACTGAAAATATATGTGATATATTTTGCCTTAAAATATGTTTGAGAAACGACTTGACAACCAAGTGACTCATTCATAGTTTTATGTAATTTCCCACTTATAGAAATATTGAAACAATTGTTGTTATTATACACATGTCTCTTTTATGTGCAAAATGCGTTATAATACAATCATGTTTTATTGCATGTTTGATTTGTAACATGTATTCTTTATCACTCTGTGATATACTTAATTTGAAAAAATTGGTTGGATCCAATTATAATTAGTATCATAACATGAGAATTGTTCTCAAATATGAGATGTTTAATTTTCTAATTGATTAAGAATCAAGTTTTCAATGAAACAACAAATAAGGAGCATGAGATGGAGACCGAGACCTTCCTTTAATGTTTTGAAGAAAACACAAGGTTACCACTTCCAACAATTATGGTTCAAGAACTAGTTGTTGTTCAAGGACAGGTTAGTGAACCAATCTTTGAACAAGCTAAAAACTCAATCCTAGAAGATCCACTTGAATGCATCATGCACCAAATTAGTTAAATGTAATGGTGCAGGATGACAAGCTGGATTTGGTTCATCATAATGATGATGACCCAAAAATCTATGAAGGGGCTATGAGAAGCTTAGACTGCAAAATATCAAGAAGCAATGGAATTCGAACTGGAATTAATGAAGGTCAACAAAGTATGGGCTTTAATTGAAACTTCATATGTAAATGAGTTTACAAGAAAAAGGATTAGAGCAAAGGCAAGACTTATAACGCTCGCTTTGTTGCTAAGGGATATTGTCAAAAAGAAAGAAATGTTTTATGACAAAAAATTTTGTCTGTGGTAACGCTCAAATCATTTTCGATTCTACCTGCCATAGAAGCATAAAATGATTATGAAATGTGACAAAAAGGATGTGAAAAATAGTTTTTCTTTAATGGTTAGTGATAATCGCTTTATATACGTAAATATTGCATTATATTTTGTAGTGATTATCTAATGTTCTCAGGATTTTTAGCTTAGTTTGAAATCATTTAATATAGATTTGTATAGGTTGATAATTCTAACCCTAAGAAGTTATTTTATGAGAAATATACTCTAATTTATGTATGCAGGCCTAGATTCAATAGTAAAGGGAGAATGCAAGAAGAAGACAGGTCTCGCTAAGCGACACATCTCGCTTAGCGCTTCCCTCGCTGAGCTCAACATCAAGCTACGCGAGCTAGGCGGCCTATGATGCGCTGAGCGCCATATTGTGCTACGCGAAACTTTCATTCGAACTAAAGACTCGCTTAGCGGCACATCACGCTTAGCGGAAGTTGCTTTCGAACTAAATATGCGCTTAACGGAAGATTGCGCTTAGCGGAACACCTGTTCTAAGATGCATTATGCAGTGTCCTGCGCTTAGCGGAATGTTGCGCTAAGCGCGACTTCGGCTATATAAGCTGCACTTGTAATAATTTTGAAGCATGCAGACTTTGGTGGATTTTGTTGAGTTGCTTCCTCTGTTTTCCCCTGTTTCCTCTGTTCTCTTTCCTCCATTTTTGTAATCTTTTCAAAGCATCTCATGACAATGAGAGGCTAATCTATTAGTGTTGAGGACTTGGAACTAGGTGCTGATCATGTAAACACTTTTGTTCACATCTATTCATTGAAATATTCAGTTTAATGTTCATTTCTCTATCTTTATTCTTGTTATATGATTGGATCAGTTATATATGCATGTTTTAGAGTTTACCTGCCATTGGCAGATGCTGTTGAACTTGGAACTGAGTTTGAACTCTAATGAAGTGTATTTCTAGACACAGGATAGACTCCATTAGCTTCGCAAAGATCTCTAAGCTTCATCAAACCACTCAACTAAACTTACTGAGACATCGGAAGTGAGGTTGAGTAGTTTAGGCTTGATTTGATGAGAGATCACATTTTGAGCACTTTTAGATCGAAATTAATCTGAACTATTAATGTGAATGGAGAATATATCTTATATGTTTACATGGGAAGCAAACCGGTTGAACCAAATCCTCAACATACCCATTATTCCATTCTAAAACTCAAGCCCGCCAACTATTCGATCATAGTCTTGAATCAACATTGTCGTTTTTATTGTTTATCGTTAGTGTTAACTGTAGTGTTTAGTTTAATTTCTGTTATTATTTAAGTTTCACAAACAACCAACTTTAAAAACCAAACTAGTGTTTAGGAATTGATTACTTTACTGATAGTCAAATATGGACAATTCCCTGTGGATTCGATACTAGGATCTTCCCTTTTAAACTACTTGTGCGATATTTGGTACGCTTGCCAAAATTATCCATCAGTTAGCTAAAAAGGGATGTGTACATGACACAACCTGGGATTCAAACCCTTGTTTAATCACAATAAAGTATACATGTTGTAACAATCCATTTATGGATTGAAACAAGCGTGTAGAAGTTGGAACATTCATTTTAACAAGATAATGGAAACGTTCAATCTTGTTAGATATGAAGTAGAACCTTGTGTGTACAAAATATTAGTGGGAGTGTACTCATTTTGTTTTAATGTTATGTGTGGATGACACATTACTCATTAGAAATGATATACTCACAATGCAAAGTGTCAAGATTTGACTATCATAATAGTTTTCCATGTAAGATTGGGGAGCAGCAAACCTATATTTTAGAAATAAAGATTTACAGAGATAGATCTAAAAGGTTGTTTGGTGTCTCCCAATCTATGTATATGAATACCATCCTAAAGAGGTATAACATGGAAACTCCATAAGAGACTATCTACCAATAAGAACTGGAGTAACTCTCAATAAGGAGGATTGTCTTAAGAATACTAGAGAATATATGATAGCAAATCTATTTTAGGGTATGTTTTCACCTCAAATAGTGGTGTAGTGAGCTGGAAAAGTTCAAAGCAAACTACCATAGCAAATTCAACACATGGAGTATATAGTAAGTGAAGTTGCTAAAGAAGAAATTTGCATGAAAAGTTCATATGTGAATTTAGTGTGATTTCTTAAATAGAAAATTTAATTTCACTATTGTGTGACAATAATGGAATTATTATTCAAACAAAGGAATCAAGATACACTAAAAGTACAAACACATTTTTGCCACTTGATTAAGGAGATCAGTGAGTGAGCATGTTGACATTAAGAAAATGCAACAAATTCATTTACCATGCTGCTTTCAGTAAAAAAAGTTTTGACAAACACACATGGGGATTAGGAATGGGATACATGAGTAATTGACTCTAGTGCAAGTGGGAGATTGTTGGGAATACGTGTGTATGCCCAAGACTCAATCTATCATGTAACCAATTCCATTTCTAATAATAAAGTATTATTATAGTTTCATTATCATATTTTACTATTTGAGTTACTGTGATAATGTCCTTGATTAAAATTAGAGTTTTGTTATCATCATAAATATGATGATAATGAGAAACAAGTCTCTTATAATTTTAATCTAAATTGTTCTTGGTCATAGGATTATTGTAAATAGGATATCAATAATCCAATAGATCAATATGTGTAATGGTCTTTATTGGATAAAGATTAATAGTTCTCATTTATTAAATATAATGCACATGTGGATGTGATTATTGAACTGACTCAATTGAGAATTCCTAATGGTTAATATTACCTTTAAATTGTGAATAAAAAGTTCTCAAGAAGAAATATAATAGTTTTCTTTGACATGAGATTATCATAGTAATTAACAAGTTATTTGTTATATCTTAATCCTGGAAACCTAATGCCTAAGGGCACTAGTTGAATGAACATTGGATATGATTAAATACGTGTATAATTAATGACTAATCAAGAAGGAATCCATCAACTCTTGGTAATGAGTTTGAGCTCTATGATATAATTAAGACATTGGCCAGGGCAATTGAATGAAAGATGAACAGAGTTTCTTAAGTCATTCATTGATTAAATGTAATAATGTGTTAACTAATTAGAGTTTGAAATAATAATATACTCTAGTTAACCTTGAGCTATAAATGATGGAAGGAATATTATATTATTCTTCTATTGGTTCTTGGGGTAAAAGATGTTACTTCTTCATACTATCCGGACGTTAAGGAGTGTTGCTAGACACCTACTTTGATTAGTAAATTAGTTATGATTAATTTACTACTGGCTTAGTAATGAACCTATGAGGTCACAAACAAATGAGTGTTCCAATCTTTGCAAATATTTTATTTGATAATTAAATTAGAGAATTTAATCAAATAAATATTTTTGGTGGAATATTATTATATTTTTTGCTAGCATCGAAAATATGAATAATATAAATATAAATAAAACAAAGCAATTTGAATTTAGTTGAAGTGTTGAACTTAGTCAAGTTTGTTTCAAATATATATTATTTTCAAATATGTTTGAAAATAATATCAAAGATATGATCAAATCAGATTGATTTTGTGAACATGATTCCATGATTCTTATTTAAAGGAACATTAGGTCATTCTAGAATGTAGCCTCTCCACTAGTTTTGTTTTATCGTTCCACTCATCAAAGAGTTGATGACGACAAAGATTGGTCTCAGTGTGGATACACGTAGAGTCTTCACACAATTGAAGAAAGAATGCATATCTGGTACACAATTCTTGGATTCCTTTACTTTTATTGTTATAGTATATTTTGAATGCAAAATAGATCATGTTATTCCGCTGCAAGTGTTATGAACACTTCTTTTTTAGATGTTATAATCGTTAGGAGCATTCCTCTATAGCCAACATAAAATTACTATATTTCAAAATTGAGCTTATTTACTGTTCACAAGGAAGAGTTAATATTTGTGAATGTATTTAAAGAAGCAAACCCTAGAGGAGGGAAAGTGCACACACAAATTTGTTGAGACAACAATAACTAGAAATCACAAAGAGCAGCGAGATCATGATGAAGTAATCCATGGAGGTGAGAGAGAAAGAGAGAAAACTGAAATATTATGAATGAGTTAGTTACAACAGAATTACAAAGTAAGGTATTTATAGAGAGTTCTAACTACAAAAGTAGTTAGCTTAACTAACTAACTCTTATGCTAAGTCAGCAATGACTCAGCTATATCTACTATACACTATTATTCCCCCCTCAAACGTAGAGTGATCTAAAACTCAGTGAAAGAAAGCACTTTGAGTTTGGATTGCAAATCCAAAAAGACTTCTTGGCAAGAGGTTTTGTCAACACATCAACAAGTTGAGCATAGGCAAGAACATGACACACCAGCAGGGATTTATCCAAAACTTTTTCTCTCACAAAAAAGATGTCTAATTTCATGTGTTTGGTCCTTGAATGAAGAACAGGATTGCGACTCAAAGCAATAGTGCTGAGATTATCACAATAGACAGTTGGAGTAGTAATTTTAATATAGAGTTCTCTTAATAAGGATTGAATCCATAGAAGTTCTGATGCAATAACAGCCAAGCTTCGATATTCAGCTTCTGTAGTTGATCAAGCAACAAAGAACTACTTCTTTGACCACCAAGAAACATGATTAGGACCAAAGAAAATACATCCCCTTGAAATTTATCTTTTGTCAACCATATCCATTCCCCAATCAACATCACAGAAAGCTTCTAAAGTATAGGTTTCTCCCTAAGGAGCATATTTTAAAGACAACCCATAGTCTATAGTACCCTTTAGATACCTTAAAATACGCTTGACAGTCTTCCAATATTCCTCCACAGGTTCTGACATGAACTGACAGACCTTGTTTACACTATAGCTCAGTTTTGGCCTAGTTACAATAATGTACTGAAGTGCCCTAACAACCGACTAATAGAGAGTAGCATCAACAATAGGGACTGAAACAAGCTTAGTTGTACCATGTTTAGTTAACTTAAGATCAGAGGACAGAGGAGTGAGTATTGGTTTGGCATCAACCATCTTAGCCTTTTCAAGCAGACCACGAAATATATTTAGCTTGAGATAACAATAGAGAACCATTACTCAAACGTTTTACTTCAATACCCAATAAATAATCCAAATCTCCTAGTTGTTTAAGAGCAAAGACAGCATGTAGTTTGGTAATTAATTTTTGAATAAGAATAGGAGATAACCCTGTGATGATAATATCATCAACATTTATCAATAGATAAAGGCACTTAGAATCAGCCTTGAACACTAGAAGGGATGGATCACACTTGCTTTGAGCAAAGCCAAAAGTCAATAATGTTTCGATTAACCTTTCATACTAGGCCCTAGGTGCCTGTTTTAACTCATAGATAACTTTCTTGAGTTTGTAGACCATACTTTTATCAGAATCAACAAATCCAAGAGATTGTGTCATGCAAACTTCTTCTTCCAAATAACCATTAAGAAAAGCATTGTTCACATTGATTTGTTGAATAGCCAATATTATTCTGATTATGACAGGTTTCAACAGGTGAAAAAGTTTATGAATAATCCTAACTAGGGATTTGATTAAACCCCTTGGCCACCAACCAAGGAGTTTAATCGGGATTATGTTTTACCCTAAAAACCCACTTGTAGCCAATGGCTTTTTTGCCTTAGGGTAACGAGACCAGAGACCAAGTGTTATTAGCCATAAGAGCATTGTACTCTTACTACATAGCTTCCTTCCACTCAGGGGATGAGAGAGCATGTCTAACAAAAGTAGGTTTAGTAGTAGTTAGAAGTAAAGTAAGAGGTAACTGAGGTCATAGTCTACATGGGATGTGTATTTTGAGGTTGAGAAGGAGAAATAGAGGGTAAAGAAGTAGAGGGATTAGGCTCATCATTCACTAGAACAGAGGATGCAGCTTGTTTAGTGTAAACTAGTTGAGGAGAATTCAACTCAATGAGTTGAGACAATGAACTAAGGGACTTTATAGACTCCATAGAATGAGAAGGAGGATTCGGATGAGCAATAGGTATAGGAAGGACACCAAGAGGAAGTAATTGAGAGGGAACACTAGAAGGAGGGGATGAAACATGAGGCTTAGCAATAGAAAAAGGGAAGTTGGACTCATTAAAAACAATATCATGAGACAGAAAAATTTTACCCTTTGAATCAAGACATTTATATCCTTTATGGTGAGGTGAATATCCCAAAAAAGTACATGGACTTGACTTGAAATCAAGTTTATGTTTGTTAAAAGGCCTTAGATGAGGAAAACACATACACCCAAACACCTTTAGAAAAGAATAATTAGGATATTTGTTAAAGATCATCTCATAAGGGATGGTATTTTTGTGATAGGCAGAAGGAAGTCTATTAATAAGATAAAATGCTATATGAAAAGCATGATCCTAGTAAGAAAGAGGCATGGAAGCCTGTGACAAAAGAGTTAAACCCATTTCAACAATGTGCCTATGTTTTCTTTCCACTACACCATTTTGATGGTGACTATGAGGACAAATAAGCCTATGATGAATGCCTATTTGATTAAGATACACAATTCTTTTGTCATTTTATTGAAAAAAGGTATATTACAAGTCCTAAGAACATGAGTTACAACAGCAGAACTAGGATGACCTAGCTTGTTATGCCAAAGAGAAACTAAACTAGAGTTACTAGTTTTGATTTCACTAATACTGACATTATTACAATGAGAAGACAAAGCTGAAAATGAAGACATGTGAACAGAGGTAGTAGCCCTTCCAACAATAGACTTGACAAAAGGATTCAAAAGATTTGAGAAGACATAGAGGCCATCTTGGCTAAAAGCACCTCTAAGGAGTATGGAATCATCAACCTAAGATTTGACAACACAATGAGATGAGTGAAACTCAAAAATGACATTATTATCTTTGGCAAACTGACTCATACTAACTAAGTTTTGAGTTATGTGAGGAACATGCAGTAGATTATTTAGGGTTAATTTAACATTAGAGGCAAAAGGAGACTAAAAAATTGTTGAACTAGTGGAAATAATAGGCAAACATTGACCATTGCCAAGGAAAACATGCTTATTGCCAAGGTTGGAACTCCATTCATCAAGTTCTAAGGAGATGCAGTGACGTGATGGGTTGCTCTAGAATCAATGTACCAATTAAGATTAGCATTGGCTAAGTGGGCTTGAGGAGCTTGTGCAACGTGGCTGTGACTGAGAGTTATTATTTTGAGGTTGAGAATTAAGCCTTTGATAGGAGTAGTTTCTGTTCTGATTCCCAAAATGATTTTGATTATACTGCTGAGATACATAATTTGGATTAAACCTGTGATAGTAATCAGCTACACTATGGCCAAACTTGTAGCAGACTTGACACTGTATTTTATACCTATCAGTATTTCCATAATTTCTACCATTTCCATAATTCCTGTGATCACCATTCCAAAATCCCTGTTATCATTATTTCCATAGTTTTTGTTATCATTGTTACCATAATTTCTGCATCCTCTATATCCATAACCAGATCTACCATCTCTACCTCTGGAATTAGAAGATCTGCCCCCATCATTGTGTTAAGTAAACTGCACTTGAGGTGTTGAATCTGAATCAGTATCCTCTGTCTTTGTTGTTTGAGCTCTAGTCAAATTCAGTGCAAGAGCAACATCACTTTCTCTTAACTTTTCAAGCCTTTGTTCTTGAACCAAAAGAAGAGATTGGATCTCCTCAAATTCAAACTCATCAATTTTACTACTCATCAATTTTACTACTGATTACTGTAACTAGTGACTCATATTCACTTGGCAAACCTTCAAGGATAACATCTATCTATTCCTGAACAGAAACAATTTGTCCAATGGCTAGTAAAGAATCAACAATTGTTTTTATACGAGTGAGAAATTCACCTATGGAGCGTTCACCTTTTCTGGTATTTGAAAGTTCTGTGCAAAGATACCTGGATTTTGCTTTTGTTTTAGCATGAAAATGATTAAGTATCTTTTCCCACACTTGATGTGCATGAACACAGCCAACAACTTTTTACAAAATCGCCTTAGATAAGGACGATTGAAGCCAAACCAGTAGTGATTGATCTTGATATTCCCATGCTACATATGCTGTATTTTCTTTATCCATGTCAGATCATCTTCTTGAGTAAGATACTTTGAAGGAATTAGTAGTTTGACAACAAAACGTTGAAGTCAATGAACCTTTAGAACTAGTTCAATTTGCTGCTTCCAAAGCAAAAAGTTATCATTCGTAAGTTTAGCCATAACATGATATGCAAAATTATTGGCAGTGCTAGAGGAGGAGTTTACCAGACCTCCGGTCACCGAAACTACATTAATCAGCGATGATGACATAGCAAACACAAAAACTAGAGGCGCGAAACCTAATTCTAAAAACACAAGTAAGGAGAACACAAATTTGACACTGTGATAAGATAAAACGCGAATAAAGAAGAATGAATAGAGATGCCGTAAGCAGATGCCATGAACACTAGCAAATCACGTGCAACCAGAGATCGAGACCAAAGGAGTGCAACGAATGGAGAAATCGCACAAAACAAAAATCATGATCAAAGAGGGAACAAAATCGTGATCCAAGAACGGAATCCAAACAAGATCGAAATTGCAATCGAAGAACAAAACTATCAAAGAAACGTGGTTTTTCAAATCGAAAATCCAAATAGAAATGAAAATTTGTGGCTTCCCAAGATTATACTTCCCAAGTATTCTTTGATCACTAAGCCACTCCTGGCTTTCTATTCAAATATGAATAAGCTTCAGAAAGCTCTCAAAGAGAGGATATGAAAATAGATTGAATTTGAATGAGCTTCGTAGAAGATGAAGTTTCTCTTTTCTCCCAACTCTTGTTTCTCACTTGGTACTAGCTTTTTCTCAAATTGCTTTTCTTGCTTGTGCTAGATTGTTCATATTAGATTAGCTTGGAATCGTTAGTCTTCTCATTGCATGGAAGCATCTTTATATAGTAGAGCTTCTAAGATTTGAATGTTCGAGAAGAAAGGTTTCCATTGTATCATAAAGGAGTGTTGAAGTTGCTTTAGCTAAGCTTGATTTGATAGGAGTAGGTTCTTGTCTTGTCATGGCTTGCTTTTAGCTTTAGGTGTGCTTCTCAAAGCTGATAGGCCTTTCTATTATACCTACAAAACTTCACACATTTTGAGACATACAAACAGTCATACAAGGAATAGAAGAAAGTTGATTAGAGTATCTTCCTTTCTTTTTGTAACAGACAGTGCATTCTTAAAGTCAAGAGATGATAATGAAATGCATATCCCTCATCACGTGTAACAGATCATGGTATGGTCCAACACATACATGGTTTGGCTTGACGGACACAGTCTGGTCCAGCACAGACATAGTTTGGCTTAACAAACACAGTCTAGTCTAGGTATGCATGGTCTGGTCCAACTATCACATAGTCTGGTCTTAGTTCCATGCATGGTCTAGTTCAGTACTTATGTATAGTCTAGTCCAAGACTTATATCATTTGGTCCGAGACTTCACATAGTCTATCCCAAGACTATTGCATGGTCTGGTCTAAGATTTTGTGTAATTTGTTCGAAGACTATTGCATTGTCTATTCCAAGACCTATATCATCTATTCTAATGACCTTCACATGGTCTGTTCCGATGCTTAAATTTGTCTGATTAAAAGCACTTTGGATGCTTGATAATTTATTAAAGTGTTATCAGACAGCTAAGGTAGTAGAGTGAGATGGAGAGATTATACCATTGTCTATGATCATTTTGATTCCCTAAAATTACTCAATTTCAAATCATTAGTTGATCAAACATTATCACATTTGTTATCATCAAAACCCATCAAAGGATTAGGGGCTAAACATCATCCAATGTCATGGTTCTAACAATCTCCCCCTTTTTGATGATGACAACACATGTTATAATTTTGATTAACAGACAATAAATCATAGATAATAATATATCAGAGTACAAATTATTTCATGTCAATTATTTATGTGCAATTATAAACATGATGAACTCCCCTTGAGTCTATCATGCATATGCAAATGACAGTTTAAAGCATGAAATAATTAAAGCATATAACAATAGACAATATTTGAAAGTAAATGAAAATCAATGAACCAAACACTATTTTTATTAATAAGGATTGTCTAGGTCAAAATTTTCTAACATCTCGTTCTCCCCCTTTGTCATTAACAAAATAATGGAGAGAAGAGTAGAAAACACCATCATAGTCAAGGTTGAGAAGGAGGGGTTGACTGTTTGGTAGAGGATTCTTTAGCTTCTAATGCAGCAGTTGATGCAGGAGGATTGTCTGTTGGCGATGGTGGTGGAGATGGAGGTGGAGAAGTTGATGGGGCTAAAAGAGCAGCTAATGACGCGTTGAAGGCGATAGTCACTTCCTTGATAATGTTGGCACAATGCTGTTCTAACTTGGCATCAATCTGGGTAGCAATTCTGGATTCCAGCTTGGCTTCCAGCTTAGCTTCCAATGCAATCTTAAGAGCAACCAAGTCAGTTTGAGGGTCTGACTAGCTATAACACTTAGAGGTACAACTGCAATTGGAGTGCTTGACTGAAATTGTTTTGACACCAAATCTGTGCACTCTTAGGCTGGTGAAGATTCTACAGACTTTTCAGCCAAGTTTACAGCTTACTTAGCAACAAGTGCAGTAGCCTGAGCTGCCTCAACCTCTTGCTTCAAGGCTAACTCTCTAATCCTTCTTTCTTCTTCTTCCTTGGCCTTCTGCTCCTGTGCTAGAGCACTGAGTCTTCTATCCTTTTCTTGAGCTGCTAGCATAGCTCTGAGCCTGGCAGCCTCTTCTAATTGCCTTACTTCTTCAGTTGCTGCTCTAACTGCTTCTTTAGCTAGTGCTATCAGTGCTTGAGTAGCCTTGTACTCAACGATGCAATCAACAAGCATCTGTTCAACTTGTCTCTCATCTCTAGGTGTGTGAGGGATCAATAATGTGGGAACAGCCACAGTGTCTAACAACGAATGAAGTTGCTAGAGGAAGAGGTGTCTTCACTGACAATATCAATCTTCTCTTTCTCTTCATCAGTAAGATTGGATGACCCTGTGGTATGGAGCATGCTACTCATCATGTTTTGCTAGTAGATCCCAGCATCAGATTTTGTATTCTCTTCAAGCAGTGCACGCTCTGGTTGAGGTAAAGGCTCAATGTCGAAAATGTGCTGTGGAAGGTTGTTTACTCTCATAATCTTCTTCCCCTTCATCTTGTTGGGGTTGACAGTTGGTAGTTTAGGTATTATACGGTTTAAAGCGACACGTATATCAGTTATTTCTCTGATGTGCATACTTGGAGGGTACAACTGTCTAGGTAGTGAATTCTAAAACTTCAACAGACATAAGGCTCTGTATTCTACACAGTTGGCCTTGAAGGTTGGACAACTTGGGGAAACTCCTCGTGTAATCAGTCAAGGAGGTCTAATTGAGACTCTTGGTATTGAGAGGTGACGTAGAGCATCACAGTGATTGGTACGGACAGTGGCAGCCAACTTCTGCTTCTCTTTTATTGTCATAGGTTTTGGAATGGCTGGTTCCACTATGAAGTAATCCATTCCCTCTCTCACACAATTGTACTAGTATGCTATCTCATGCACCAATTATCTCATGAGAGGGATGGCAGAGGCATACTCTTCTTCTTGCAATTTTTCTTGCAAGGTCAGCTACAACTTCAAAAAGAGTTATGTTGTGTACTGGCCTCTGGAAGGGAATGATACCTTGGTCTATCTATAGAGGAGGGAGCTTTACCACCTTAGCTAACCTTGTTGCATCTTCAATCATCTGCTTTGTAGAAGGTTCTATCTAAGTCTCTTCTTTGTACACTATAGACTCAGCATTTTCTCCCACATAGAACAGGGAGAATCTCTATATCATCTTTTGATGCCATGAGCCAGTTGGTGGAGGTGGAGGAGAGTGTCTACTCTTGAAGCATGAGAGTGGGCTGGTGCCATCAATGTTGAATGGTCTGTTGTTCCAGGATGAAGCAGTAGACACTTCAGGAGACTGTATGATGATGTTCTTATCTTCTTTAGAACCAGAGGAGATGTGGACAAACTTAGTATGGTAGTAGGAGACCACTGCGTCTTTCATCTCTGGGATTGTGACTGGTGAGGGAGATTGGTATGGAGGAATGGTAGAGTCTGGAGGGGTTTGTGGTGATGTTGTTGTTGCAACAATCTAAGTTATTGGTCCAGACTGTGCTTCAGACTAAACAATAGGTTCATCTTACTATGTGATCGTTTGTCTAGTGGGGGCAAACACAAGGTTTTCTTCTGTCTGAACAGTAGGTTCAAATAGTGGCCTTTTCTCAGTATGTGCATGGGCACCAAACTGTGCAACTACTATTTGAGTTACTATCATCTGTGTAGGTGACACAAACGAGAGAGGCTGAACAGATAGTGCGTCTATTAGGGCTTTTGTTTGGGCTAGAGAGGGTGTTGTTTGAGGAATATTCTTCCTTAGACATTTATGGGTTGAGTGAGGGTGAGTGGGGAGAGTGCAAGTTGACGTTGGAATACTTGGATCTATGAAGGATGGATTGAAAGCCAGTCCAGGCATGTCATCTTCTAGCACGAGCTTCCGCTTGACAGTGAGTTTCCTGGCCTTTGTGCTAGGTGATCTGGCCAGTTGAAGCTTTGGTGCAACAGATGCTTCACATTTTGGTGGGATGAAGGGTCTCTTGAAGACCAATCCATCATATTCATCCTCCTCTTCAGCTTCAACAACTACAACAGTTGCCTTCCCTTTCTTTATCAGCTCCAAATCCTCCTTTAACAACAATGAATCAGTAGATGGTCTAGCAACACCTTTGCCCTTCTGCTGAGCCCTTATCCTAGGCTTTGCTGTGGGTGGTCTGGAAGGAGCTTGTTGGATGGTCTGCCTTTGCTTCTTGGCAGGAGAATCCTTAGTAGACTGTGCTATAGCTTTGCATGTTGTGCGGATGCTCTGCAGGTCCACAACAAGTCTCTTCATCCTGTTAGCCAGTAGCTGAATGGTAGCAACTTCATCAAAAATGATCACAACTTTTGCATCCTTCTTCTTCTTCGACTGCTTTGTTTTGCCTTCATCATCTTCCTCAGTTGGTTGAGGGAACCTACAAGTTGTCCCTTTGAGATTTCAAATCCCAGATTTAGCTTTAGAAGGCTTGAAGAAGTCAGCATCCTCTAATAGATGAATGGACCTTCTACAGCAACATAGTCCAGTTCGTCTGGTCTTCCTGATTGAAGATCTCTATATAGTCTGTTGTAGTAGTGAGAGTTCTAGAGAATCTTGTTATTCAGGGCAGTGTAGTAGGTGGCCACAGAGGTTGATAGATGTTGAATGTGGCTGATCATGTTGTAGAAGAGGGTGTGAGGAAGGTTGACTGGGATCCCTCTGATGATGTGGTAAAGGATGAATCTGTGGAGGGCAAACACATGATCCCTAGATGGTCTTGTTGATGATGTTGAACAACAATTTGGACAATGTAGGGAATGTGGCCGAATGAAGCTTCTTCTGGTTGCACACCACTTTGTAGTTGGGTCCAAGAATGAACCATTCTACGGTTCCTGCTACCAAGCCAGAGTCCCATTGCTCTGTGAAGTAGTTGGAAACATCACACCCATACACCTTGCTTGCTATCCCATTCCCTTTAACAGTTGCATTCCTCTAGAACTCCCTAATCAGACCAGGAGCAATCTTCTGGTGATCGTTGAAGAAACCTCTAATTCCAACGAACTCAAAATACTTCAAGATATTGAGGTCACGCTCTTCAAGATAGGGGACATTGATGTAGTATTCCACGTGGATGTTCCCAATGTAAGAACCCCGTGGCTTGATGAGGATGTTCTCAACATTGTTAAGATTTCTTTCTCTCCTAATCTCAAGATCAATATCAGTGGCGGAGTTGTTCATGTCTGTCATTGATATATCATTACAAAAAATTTAATCATATAAAATCAAAATTAAAAAAACATAACTTCGCATCAAAATGGATAACAAAATACAGACTATCCAAATTATTGTTCATATACCAAAACGATTACATTGATAATTTAGTCTTTCCAGCAACAAAAACACCTAATAAAATAACATGGCAATACTACATAACTTAAATTACAAAATATAATATTGATCGAGTAAACCACAAGAATTCTTAACAAAAACATGTGAACAAAATACAAAATAAAATAGTAAGTAATATCCAAGTAAGAAATGAATTTTATCATTTTGGTCAAATTTTACAAATATTAAACAAAAATCACTATCTAAATGCCAAAATGTTCATAGTCATCACAATTTTAACAATCAATGTCCAAGCAACAGTCAAGTACTACTCGAGCAGGATAAATTATCTCAACTCCAGACATTGAACAAATACAAAGAAACCCATCATAGTTATTGTCAAATTTAATAATAAAATTTAGTCCTGAAGTACCTCAAGAGAAGTTGTAGACATCCCAATTATGGTGGCACCCCCACAACCACCCCATCCCTAGATCCAATCTATGTATTATTAAATAGATAAAAAGAAATAACAAGGGCCCATTAATATTATAAAATTGAAGCAAGTCATGAAACCCATTCATCAGATAAGCATAACATCCATTAAATTTAACATCTATCCAAAAGCAATTCACTGTAGTGTCTTCAAGTCCAAATCCTATCTTTCGACATTTAGACATAAGAAATTTAAAGGAAAGAGAATATGGAAGCTTAATCATGAACTGCAAATATTATCATGTGAATATATAAAATATAAATTCATCAACAAATATCAATTAACATCACAACAGATAAGATAAACAACAATACTTAACAGTGTTAAAGCCAACATTTGCCTTAATGGTGAAAGAATCCACAAAGATAGCAACAACCTCTTCCTTAACTAGTACACACTCAATATTAAAAAAATTGATCAAATCACAAGATAAATATTGTAGTCATTAAAAAATATAACTATTGATTCACAAAAAGCGCATACACAACAACAATGTATACCATTTTTTTTTTGTAAATGATTAACAAACACAAAACCATCCTACAACACCAATCAAACATGTTAATAACAAACATAATCAATAACATTTCACACTTAAAAGAGCTAAAAAAACAATTTACACTCATAAACCATGTCACATGGAAAAAGAAAATCATAAATTGCAACACATCTAAATTCAAAATAGATAATCAAACATATTTTGAAAAAATAAATAATTGTTCATAATGAAATTACAGAGTATGAAGCCAAAGCAGAATACCATATATTTCAACATCATGATAGATCAAATCCAAAACAAAATACAAACGTATAAACCATTCTATAACCACTACAACTTCATTTTTTACAAATCCCCAACATGCAGAACATTACAATACCAAATAATAACAACAAAAATTAAATGCAAAAACTTAAATAATTGTAGAAACAATAATCAAACCAACCAAATAAAATCATCATATCAACAACTTGAATCTTCTTAAAACTAAAAATAAAATAAAACTGAGCTACAACTATAAAACATGATTAACAAATTAGATTATACTTGCAGTGTCTAAGGGTTGTTATGGTAGAATCTAAGTTTAATGGGTATGGGGTGGGATTGGATGGTTCCATATGAGGTATGATTGAAACAGATGATTCCTCAATAGAGCTATCTTTAATTAGAATAGGAGAAGTAGGGGAGTTCGAACCTAGACTACATGGTCCACCTCCAAAGAAGGCGATACAAGCACTTCTTTGTACACTCCCTCGCTGAACAATGTACTTCTTGTTCTTAGAGCCCTTTGATCTTCCCATTTTTTGCAACAAATAATGGTATGCACAAAGGAGAGATCACGCTTGCTATATTTATAACTTGTCAACAGATAAAATGCAAATTTGGGCCTTCATTATTAGTACCAAAATTGGTGTGTAGTTGATAAAGGTTCATTCCTACTCAACCACAGTACCAAAATTCTTTACCCAGCCTATTTAACAATCCTTCTACATTTAAAAAACAAGTTAATTAGGTAAATAAGTTAATATTTACTTTTAAAAAAACAACAAATTAACAAATGCAAATTGCATCTTAAAAAAAAAATATGATATGAATCTGAAAATAATAAACTGGAATAACTAAAAAAGAATGCATCAATTAAAAAAAGGCATTGGAATATTAAGGAACTCGGAGAAAAACTAAACACATTATAAAACCAGATAAATCAAATTTCATACTCAAAAAAGAAAAAAAAACTTCATATACATCAAATTTATATTTCATAATAGTAATCTTTCTTGTGAACAATAAAAATTTCCCCATACTACTAGTTTTGAACCCATTCATAAAAGCCCAAAAACTACTAAGTAGTACCTACACCACCTGACACGAGATTAATATTTTCACAACTACCATACGAAAAAAATATTTTAAACAAAATGATATATTAAAGTGAATGACCAAAATTGCATCTATGAACTCTACAACGTGGTGAGTAATCGAAACTCAGAAACACCACAAACAACAAAAATCACAATGCCAAACCATGGAGGAAAGTCATTTGTTTGTGATTCAAGTGAGGATTCAACATCTGACAGTGTATCCACCAAAAATAGTACAATCATCGGAAAAAAAAACCAAAGTAGTCCACCAAATCCAACTCTATGACACGATATTACAACCCTCTCTTTTATCAATAGCTGAACACTTACTCATGTTCTTCAATACAATTTTAACATGTGCAAACCTGCTAAATATAGGATTTTGAACCAAAAGACTTGACAGATGTAGTGGAGGAAATCACAGGCGACAATTTTGATCGGGTAAAAAAACACAACCATCATCTATAAATGCATGAGGAAAAGGGAATTTCCAACACATAACAAAATTAGTTAATTTCGATGAGAAATAGGATTTGAAAATGCTTGTCAATCAAAACTATAAACAATAAAGCAATTTCTATAGTATCAAAAATCCAAAAATCATAACAACCATAATCATGATGTACCTCCAATTGAATGAATTAGATAACTATTATAATCTTTTCAAAATGCAATACCCAGTAGTCAAATCCTACTACGTCGACAACGACACCATTCAAGCTAAGCTGGATTTTTATAAGGTAAATGTAAATATACTTATTGTTTAGTTGTAGAAAAGTTAAGTATTATTATGAACAAACTCTATTAACTTTAGTAATTGTTTACTATATAACAACAAATAATCTAGCTGCCCTATTCCTTCACAACCAAACTATTCAATAACATGAATCCCTTTCCACTATTTTGGACTTGTAGATGTGAAAGCTAGCTGTCACGGAGTAGAACTAGAATTTGGAAAAAATAAAGCCTACTTCACAAACGGGCTTGAATATTTACCCAAATTCTGTTGTATGATTAGGAAGCATATGATCAATATCAAGTGGAGCCTAGGAAATATATGTGCAATTCAGATTTTCAACAGAAATGAAAAAGAAATCAAGTATCCCTTATGGCAGACCAGGCCATTCCATCAATATGTAGCACAAGATGGCACTGTTGTAGAAACCAAAATAAAAGGTAACCAACATAAACCACAACATGTCAATTCAATTATTACTACACTTAATATCATAACTTGTACAAATGAGAACCAATCCCCAACTAATACTATTGTATGGTGCAATGGGTTAAGCAAGCAAGGACTAAGTTCACGCTCGAGGGTAACATTCATATCTTCTGTGATAATACTACTGTTAAGAATATATATTATCTTGGTAGTTATTATCTTTATATTATCTTGTTAGTTATTATTTATCTTTATCTTTATATGATGTAATCAATTACTGAGGGTTTCCTCAATATAAATAGAGATGAGGTGTGGTCTTCTAAAGCACACATTTAGTAAATACATCATTCTAATGGTATTAGAGCCTAGTTGAGGGAATCAAGGAAGTCGTGCTTCACCGGGGACAATTTATCCCTAGTGGACATCTCCGGTGGATCTTCTTTCCACGACCTCTCTTTGCTTCACAACCATTTTTAATGTGTTGTTTCAATCATTCTTAAATTGTCCCATCACATTGAATGCACACTCATTACCTATTCAAAGCCTAACATTGCCAAACGTACTCTGCAAGCTTTCAAAAACACCCATCTCTCTCACCTCTCTTCTCTACAACTAAGAACTTCAAGAAACCCTAAACACAAACCCTCGCCATGGCCAAAGGTAACTTGACCAAGGGTTCTTCCTCCTCCCAACAACTTGCCTCACCCTTGTCCTCTCAAGCTTCTGATGAGCGTCTTGGAGACGTAATGCTAGAATTTACAACAGATACAAACAGCTCCGCGTCTAACATTGATCTAGAAGTCAGGAGACAAAGAAACCTCAATGAAGTGGAAAACAATCTGATCAAGCCACGAGATTCCTACATTGGGAACATTCATGTGGAGTACTTCATCGACATTCCCTATCTTGAGGAACAAGGTCTTAATAGCTCAAGGTATCTTGAGTTTGCTGGGATCAGGGGCTTCTTCAATAATAGATAGAAGATTACTCCTGCACTGATCAAAGAGTTCTGGGGGAACGCCACCATCAGTGGGAACGAGATTTTCAGCAAGGTGTTTGGCTGTGACATCACCATCTCCCCTACTTCCATCGCTCAAGCAATAGGGTGCGAGTTGCACTCAAACTACTTCACGGAGGCCTAAGATTCAAATCTTGATGAAGGGACTGTAGAAAGGTTCATTCTTGGACCTAACTACGAAGTGGCCAAGAACAACAAGAAGCTGCATCCAGCCACATTCCCCCCATTGTTCAAGCTACTACTCAACATCATTAACAAGACCATCTTGCATAAGATAGGGTCTAGGGATCATGTGTCTGCCCTCCACAGGTTCATCCTATATCACATCATCAAAGGGATCCCATTCAACCTTCCTCACACTCTTCTACAGCATGATCAACCACATCCAATACCTGTCAACTTCTGTGGCCACATACTACACAGTCTTGATCAACAAAATTCTCTGGAATGCTCACTACTACAACAGATTGTACAGAGAACTACAGTCAAGAAGACCTGATGAGTTGGAGTATGTAAATGTAGAAGGCCCATTTGTTCATCAGAGGATGCTGGCGTCCTCTAGTCTGCTCAAGTTGAACATGGGTTTTGAGATCACCAAGGGATCACTTGACAGGTTCCCTAAACTATCTGATGATGAAGATGAAGGTCAGAAGAAGCAGACCAAGAAGAAGAAGGGTGGAAAAGCAAAGGCTCTAATCATCTATGATGAGGCCACTTCAATTCAACCCCTTGCAAGCAAGATGAGGAGACTTGCAGTCATGGACCAGCAGACCGTCCAGACCACCCATAAGGCCATAACACAATCTATTGAAGAGCCACCTGCCAAGAAGACAAGGCAGATAGTCCAACAGGTACCACCCAAACCACCCACTATGAGGATAAAGACAAGAGCTCAACAGAAGGGCAAGGGTGTTGCCATAATGTTTGCTGAACCTTAAGTGTCTCTAAAGGACATAGTAGACATTGGACAAGCCGCTATTAATGTTGCTGAAGCTGGGGAGGAAGGCTCAGATGAAGGATTGGTCTTCAAAAGACCAAGTAGACAATCTAGTGGAACCTAGATCATTGACTCAACACTTTAGACCATCAAACCTCCAAGTATCACCATCCCTACATATCTTGGCTCAACCAAACGTCTAAGGAAGAATATTCCTCAGACCACACCATCTCTAGCCCAAACATAAACCACAATAGACACACTGTCTATTGAACCCCTATCGTCTATGTCACCTACACAAACCATAGTAAGCCAAACAGTAGCTGCACAATCTGATGCCCAAGCACAAACTGAGCAACGACCACTGTCTAAACCCACTATTTAGATAGAAGATACACCTAAGTCTGCCCTCATTGGACAGACGGTAACACAATAGGCTGAACCCACTGTTCAGTCTAAGACACAGTCTGTACCCACAACATAGACTATTGCTACAACAACATCCCCACAAACACCACCAGACATTACCATTCCTCCCTACCAATCACCATCACCAGTCACCATTCTAGACATGATAGATGTAGTAGTCTCCTACCATCACTCAAAATCTATCAATATCTCTTCTGGGTCTGATGTTGATGAGGAGATAATCATTCTATCTCTTGAAGTGTCTGCTGCTCCCTCATGGAACAACAGACCATTCAGTCTTGATGCCACCACTCCTCATTCAAGATTCAAAGAAGACACACCTCCTCCTCCTCCACCATCATCTGGCTCCTCGCATCGGAAGATGATGTAAAGATTCTCCTTATACTATGTGGGAGAACATGTTGAGTCTGTTGCATACAAAGAAGAGACTTAGATGGAGCCATTTGTAGAGCATGTGGATGAAATTTCTATCAAGGAAGCAAAGCTGAAGAAACTTTCCCCTCTATAGATCGATCAAGGGATCATTCCCTTCTAGAGGCCCATTCACAATACAATTCTTCTAGATGCTGCTGAAGATGATGCAAATCTTGCGAGAAGGCTACAACAAGAAGAATATGCCTTTACCATCCTTCTAATGCGTTAGTTGGTGAATGATATTGCACACTGGTACAATTATGTACGAGAGGGATTGGATTACTTCATAGTGGAACCAACCATGCCAGTTGAGATGACAAAAGATGAGAAGAAGCAACTAGATGCCATTGTCAGAACTATGCATCATGATACTCTATGTTACCTGTCGAGACCAAGGGTCTCAATTTGACCTCCTCGACTGATCACACGAGGAGTTTCCCCTAATCATCCAACCTTCCAAGCCACTTGTGCTGAATATAGGGTCTTGTGCAATATGAAGTTTCAAGGCACAGTCCCCAAACAATTGTATCCTCCAAGCCTACATATCTTTGAAGAAACTGATATACACGTCGCTCCAGACCGTATAGTTCCTAGGCTGCCAACTGTCAACCCTAACAAGTTGAAGGGGAAGAAGATTGTGAGAGCAGACAATCTTCCACAGCACATACCAGACATTGAGCATCTACCTCAACTAGAGCATGCACGCCACTAGAGAACACTAAATCAGACACCGACATCTACTATCAGAACGTGATGAGTAACATGCTCCACACCACAAGGTCATCCAATCTCATTGATGAAGAGAAATAGAAGATTGATACTATTGGTGAAGTCACCTCCTCCTCTAGTAGTTTTATTCACGTATCAGACACAGTGGTTGTTCCCACTCTGCTGACTCTTCACACCCCTAGAGATGAAGCTAAAGTTGAGAAGATGCTCGCTGAGTACAAAGTTGCTTAGGCCTTGATAGCATCAGTTGAAGCAGTTGAGGAAGCAAGAATCTTAGAGGAGGCTGCCAGACTAAGAGCCATGTTGGCTACTCAAGAAGAGGATAGAAGACTTAGTGAACTGGCTCAAGAGATGAAGGCCAAGGAAGAAGAAGAAAGAAGGCTCAGGGAGTTGGCCCTAAAGCAAGAGGTTGAGGCAGCTCAGGCTACTACACTTGCTGCTAAGCAAGCTGTAGACTTAGCTGAAAAGTCTGCAGAGTCCACACCAACCCATGAGTGCACCGATTTGGTGTCTACACAATCAAGGTCGAGCACTCCAATTGCAGCCATACCACTAAGTGTTGCAGCATAGTTAGACTCTCAACCTGACTTAGCTGCCCTTGAGACTGCATTGGAATCCAAATTGGGATCAAGAATATCTGTTGAAGTTGTTGCCCAGGTTGAAGCTCAACTTAACACCAAATTAGACGAACATAGAGCTAGCATCATCAAGGAGGTGACAATTGCCTTCAACACCTCAATTGTTGCTATTCTTGCTCCACGCACTACCGCACCTCCTACCCCACCATCACCAACTGAAGATCCTCCTACCACAATTGCTCCATCAGAAGTTGGAGAATCCTCAACCAAACAGTCAACCCCACCTTCCAAACCTTGACTATGATGGCAATTTTCTACTCCATCCTCCACCTTATTGTTCATGATAAAGGGGGAGAGAATTTTGGATGTATAATTTTTTTTACCATACAATGCTTATGTTCTTTAATACAAATAGTGATTGGTTCACTAATTTTTTTTATTGTTTGTTATTATCCGCCTTGTTTATTTCATGCTTTAATCCTTCATATGCATATGCATGATAAACTTACGAAGAGTTCATCATGTTAATAACTGCACATACTTGACTGACATGAAATAATTTGCACTCTGATATATAAATGTCTATGATTTACTGTTTGTTAATCAAAATTATAACATGTGTTGTCATCATAAAAAAGGGGCAGATGTTAGAACCAAGACATTTGATGATGTCTGACCCCTAATTCATTGATGAGTTTTGATGATAACAAATGTGATAATATTTGATCAACTAATGATGTGAGATCAAGTGATTATAGGAAATCAAAGTGAGAACAGACAATTGGTATAATCTCTTCATCTCACTCTATCTTCACGGTTTGATAACACATTATAATTTATCAAGCATTCAAATGCTTTTAATCAGACTAAAATAAGCTCTAGAACAGATCATGCAAAGTTCATGAGGACAAACAGTACAGTCTTGGAATAGACCATGCTAAAGTCTTGAAAAACTCATGCAAAGTCTAGGACCAAACCATACAACAGTCTTGGAACAGACTATGTGAAGTCTTGGGACAGACAATATAAGTTTAGGACCAGACTATGCATAAGCACTGGACTAGACCATGTATGGAACACAATTAGACAATGCATAGTCAAGACAAACCATGAGGAGCTAGACCAGACGATGTCTGAAGCTAGGCCAAATCATGTTTGTTATTCCAGACCATGAGAAGTCAGACCAGACTGTGTCTGATAAGCCAGACGTTGTTTGTGCTGGAACAGAACATGATATGTTATACGTGCTGAGGAATATGTGCTTTATAATTAATTCTTTTCACTAAAAGAGACACTGTTAGTTACAGAAAGAAAGGAGATACTCTCTGAATTTACCTTCTTTTATTCCTTGTATTGCTTGCATGTCTCAATTTGTGTGAAGTGTGTAGGTACAGCCAGAAGACCAATCAGCATTAGGATGCACACCTTAAGTTAAAAGCTAACTGTGACAGAAATAGAAACCTACTCCAGTCACATCAAGCACAGTCAAAGAAACTTCAACACTCTTCTGTGAGACAACGGAAACCTATCTTCTCCAACGTTCAAATCCATGAAGCTCACTATATAAAGATGCTTCCATGCAACGAGAAGACTAATGAATGAACCAAAAATGAAGCCATCCAAAACAATCTGAACAGCAAGCAAAGCACATAAAAAAAAAAAAGAAAGCTAAGGCCTAGTGTGAAACATGAGCTTAGAGAAAAGAGAATACCCATCTTTTACAAGCTCATATAGATTCAACACTTGTTCATATCCTCTCTTTGAGAGTTATTTGAATTTTATACACATTTGTATAGAAATCTAGGAGTGGCTTAGTGATAAAAGAATACTTGGGAAGTATAATCTCAGGGGGAGATTCATACTTGTAACCAATAGTGGTTTAAGAATACAAGTGGCTAGTGGTGGCATAGAGAATACATGTAGCTAGAAGTGACAGTGAAAAATACTTGTTTTGTAATCAGTTGATTATAGTGGAACCCTTTAACAATTGTTAAAGGAGAACTGAACGTAGTTCAAATTGAGTGAACCAGTATAAAAACAAGTTTCTATTTGCTGTCTTGTGATTACATCTATGCATCTTGCATACTGTGTTCTTTTGAAAAGGTTTTGAAAACTTTGTCTTGCAAGGATATATTTACTAGTTTCAACATACATATATTTCAACTCATGAAGGAAGGAACCTTAAATAATGGATACAATTAATAGATATGTGACTATGAATTGAAATAAAGCTTGCATGAACATTAATTGGCCTTCAGGGATCATTAGAAAGTAGAAAACATGAGCTGAGGTAGTTCTAAAAGATTCAAAATTAGTATAAAAAAAAAATCAGAGTTGAAAGGGATGGAATGAAAAAAAAAAATTGCCTTTCTCATGTTTAGCTTATTAGTATTAAAAGAAATGAAGGTAAGGGTTTGTATTTGTAAAATTTTAATCACATCTGGATACAGTTAATAGGTATGTGACTATGAATTGAAATAAAGCTTGCATGAACATAACATGAGCTGAGGTAGTTCTAAAAGATTCAAAATTAGTATAAAAAAAAAAAAATCAGAGTTGAAAGGGATGGAATGAAAAAAAAAATTGCCTCTCATGTTTAGCTTATTAGTATGAAAAGAAATGAAGGTAAGGGTTTGTATTTGTAAAATTTTAATCACATCTAACCTAATCCTGATGATATGGCCTAGTCACTAACATAATCAACAGTGGACTTGAGTGTGGAAATCCTGATGATTCAAGGGTGAATGATCGGATTGGATACTTTCAAAGATATGCAACAATGTTTAATATAGATACAGGACCTAGCTTTATATATATATAGTTCGTGTCGTGGCATTCTTCCTTTGTAATCTATTTCTAGAAGTTTATATATGAAAACAAAGTTTTATGATACACCTAAGTTCTGATCATTAGATGGTGTTGACAGAACTAGATGACAAAAAAATAACATAACAAATTAACAACATGAAACGACAAGATGGTGCCATTTTAAAAAATCTTCGCCCTTTATCATATGATTATTCTTTATCTTAAAAAAGAAGCATAGAAAATTCTTTTGATGAGGATTCTAATAGAGAATTTCGAGGAGTATTATTATATAAGAGACAAAGTTCTAAATTATGATCGGGGTTGTAGTTTTATCGCGTTCTTTGATATCGTAAGAAATTAATGATAAATATAATTGATATATATGATTATTATTGAAATTCTGATTGAACGTCTTAAAAATCTTGATGTTATGGTTAAAATTGGATTGCAAATCGTTTTTCAAACTTGATAAGAAGAACTTCTCACATCTCACATAAAAGATGTCACGTGTAATTAAATAAGATAATTGTGTTTGTGTGTATGCCGTAGTCCATTTTTTAAAATAAAAAAAAAGTTCATTGCTTAAGGTTTTTTTCAGTTCTATTTTATTTTTTTGTTATTCAATTTCTTCACAATTTGCTGGCCCAGCAACTTTTAAATTTGAGAATAATTTGGGTCAACTGAAGCCTTAGTTGGCACAGGTTGGAACGGTCTTCTGTTCTCCTTGATTTCTTGCTCACTTGCTTTTCTTTCTCTTTTTCCTTTTCCCAGCATGTTACCGATGAAGGTTGAAGATGCAGCTAGCCGCAAAAAGGTCTATTTCTGAACTAGCTATTAATGTGACAAATACCGTTTGCTCATCTTGCTAAGTAAGTATTTTAAATTTAATTTACTTTTTTGCTGTTTAGTTTTCTTTTTTCTTTGTTGAATAATCCTTCCCGTGATTTGCTCGGAAGTAACTATGCTTCTGAAAAAAAAAAATTGTGTTATTACTAGGAAGGTGAGATATAGGGGCAGGGACGGTTTCTTGAAGATAAAATAATTAACAAGAGAAAGAAATTGTAATTGGTAGTTGACTGCTAGTTTCTCCATCAAAATAGATTAATAATTTTTTTAGTCAATTGTATCAAATTAGTATGCAGTTCTGGTCAGATGCCATGTGATTGGACTTCGGGAAAGAAAAAATAAGTATTCCATATACTAATGAATTCTAGACTTCTAGTATGGAAGATTTTACGAATGATATTGATTTAAGAGTGTAATTCATTTGCACTTAATTTTGTGTTATGTTCCAAGTTTAGTTTTTATTTTTTTATTATTTGACTTTATTTAGTAGGAGAAATTTCATTAGCATTGAGATAAAGTCTTGCAACATATCACACCAGAAGACTCACCTACACCTACCTTTTCTGTGAATGAAAATGACATATTTTATTGTTGTCGAAGGTAAAAATTCCAAAAGTAATGTGTATAGGTTAGGTACAATGAGTAAAATATTTAACAACTCAAAATCTGTTCAATCTAGTCATTTATTTTTACATTAAATTTTTATATGTATTGAAATTATAAGTTTATCATTATTTTTTTAGTAATGGATATACAAATTTGAATGATTTTGAATATGAGTACATTTTTTTATTTATGATTTTAAAATAAATTATTAAGCAAGTTCAAAAGTATTTAAATAAAAATGAAAGTTGAATTTCATTTAGCGACTCATAAACATTGTTAATATATTTATTCAATCATCGAGTTAGAAACCAAATTTTTTAAACTAATTAAATCACAATATATTTCTTTAAATTTTATCCGCAGATTTTTCCGTCGATAATATCTAGTTTTATCTATAGATATTTCTGACGAAAACATCTGTCGATAATATCAATGGTTTTATCTATAGATATTTCTGATGTAACGGCTCAACTTCGTTACTTATATAATATACTAAAAAGAAATTTTTTATCCACATATGAAAATACCTATATATGTACATATATTCTTTACACGCACTTAGGTAAATGTGTACGAGCATTCACATAATATACATCATCATAGCATAAGATTTTTAAGAGTTACTTTACAAAATGTAGGTGCATAAGTTCATACAATACCAAAATGGTCCTCTACGAAAGGACCTCTACTACAAACTCAAGTAATTACACACACACCTTAAGTTGATCCCTATACTATATATATGTATATAAGAGCACAAGAAAAGTGCGGTCTTGTTCCGCAGGTAACATCTAAATTCACTTAATTGATGAGGTGTCTGAGAACTTGCAATTGCATCACTATCTGCTCTTGTGCCAACCACACGATCATCACAGTCAAACAACACAAAGTTCAAGGGTAAGCTTATTTATATAAAAATAAACATAATTATATGAAGGTATAAACTAAGGAAACTAAGGATAGATTTAGTTTAAAAGAATGTTGAATAAAGTAATGATCATAAGTCATATAACCTCATTAAACAAAATGATCTCATTCACACTTTAGTTTCAATTTGTAATTATGTCATGCTAACTCGACTCCATGGAGATTTCTACAACTTTTTGGTGGTCCCCATAGGCCCCATCCCCTACCATGGTTCTTTGACCATTCAGGGAGTCCCTTGAGTTACCTTGTGGAGGATTTGTAGTTTTATCGAATATAGACAAGTGTTGGTATCGGGAATGAACCTCTATAAGGTTTGTAGGACCATACATCTATAGGAATTCGCTCACTTGTCTATTCTATAGGTTCATTCCCGTTAGCCACCACAAAAACCCCCAACACTAGGTTAAAAGCCCACCTGGCATTCTCAACTTACGTGCTTACCCATATGCAATGCCACATTATGTATGAATGCACATACCATCAACTATATAATACACTTCAAGTATATCATCATTCATGATTTTCATTACAACAAACTCATCATTCCAATAAAACATAAACTTATTATCATGCGTCTAAGATTGTTGTTTGTTATAACTATGATATCTATAAGTATACTAACTCAATTAAGTTGGTTTTTATCTCATTTTAAAGCTAAGAATATTATCTACAACTCTTATGTTTATCTCGAGACATAAATTGAAAGTATAATACGTCTAATTTATGAGTCAAGTGAAACTTTTACCAATTTGTAACAGCTTGACCTTCACTTACTAATTTGATCGTACCTAGAGTTGTATATAATATTTTTTAGTGAATCTAAGGGCATTCATTAGTAACCATTCATATCTACAACTTTTATGAAGACTGCATTCCAAAATTCTGACTCTAAAACTGAGTTTATGACAAAACAGATTTGGAGCAAAAAAAATACTACAGAGTGCACGGTTTTGAGCCAATTATTCATTCCCTTTCAACAACCTAGATTCATTCTTCTTCATGGTGAACATTCCAACAGCAACTACACTCTATCAAGGCATTTCCATGCAACTACATACCTCTATATCCACTTAAACCATCAATTACACGCACATACACATATCAATCCCTAAGGTTTAAAATTCATAAGTTATATGTAAGCATTCCATGACAGTAAAACAAAGTTTCAATGGAATCAAAAATATGAATTTCATAACAGCAGAAACAAGGTTTTATAGCAGTTGAAAGAATAATCTAATGACAACAAACTAAAAGTTCACATAAGAAAAATTGGGACTAAAATAATAGTAGAAATCTGAACTTTATATTAGTAAAAATTTAGCATCCATAGCAGTAGCAATAAGCTCAGTCGGAACAACTTCCGAGGCAACAATAACGAAACCTCAATAGCAATAGCAATCACAGTTTCAATTAAAGTTTTTAATTGTATACTCATATAAGTTAAAATCAAAGAATAGAAGAGAATTAACTAGCTTCCCTTACCTAGGAGTGATTCAAAATCTTGAAGAAGAAGCTATCTTTGCTATGAAACCAACTAAAGGGAACATATAACATGAAAACAAGTTTTCATCCAGATTTCAACAAACCCTTAAAATTTAAGTAATACCCATTTGAGAATTTCTTGATCGGAGATGAGAAAAGAACTAAGAGACCAAGAAGAAGAAAGATATCAGCTTACCAACACAACAACAATTTAGGAAGCTTCAAAGAATGATGATCAAGTTGTCAATAATGAGAAAGTTCCAACTTTTACCACGAGAGAAAAAAACAAACCAGGAAGAAGAAAAGTGAAGGAGATAAGGGAGAGGAAGAAGCTTCCCACATAAGTTTTAAGAAGGATTAAGTTTTTTCTCTTTGCACCCCTATCAACCTCTAACTACACCCCTCCAATTCTATAATTAATCTCAAATATAAGGCTTTGAGAACTTAGCCCAAAATAGTCTACGCCCATCAAAACATATATATAAAAAACGTAGAACTAACTAAACATCTAACAAACACCTAACCACACATAAATAAATCACTTCATTTTATTTATTATATCATTAAATAACAATTTAAATTTACCTAATGTTGGTGGATAAGTTCCAAAGGAACAATCCACCAACATTTCGGGGGAGGATTCAACCCCGATGGTGCACAAAATTGGATTCGAGAACTTGAGAAGATCTTTCAAGCCATGGCATGCATTGATGCATAGAAGGTGACTTTTGGTACTTTCGTGCTAACTGAAGATGCTGAGCATTGGTGGGAGAACGCACATCAATGCATGGTAGAAGAGGCTAGAGAGATTATATGGGATGTCTTCAAGGAAGTGTTCTTGGAGAAGTATTTTCCAGAAGATATCCACAACAAGAAGGAGATGGAGTTCTTGGAACTTAAACAGGGGAGCATGACTGTGGCTGAATACACAATCAAGTTTGAGGAGTTGGCAAGGTACTTTCCTCACTATCACCGTGAAGGTGGAGAGTGCTCCAAGTGAGTGAAGTTTGTGAATGGCTTGCATTTAGAGATCAAGACGGCCATCAACTATCAAGAGATTAATCAGTTTCCCAAACTGGTTAATAGGTGTAGGATTTATGACGAGGATAACCGAGCTAGGGCAGCACACTACAAGAATGTGGGTCTGACAAGAGAGAAGAAGTTTGGCAACTAGAATCGTGGGAAGCCATATTCAGCCCCACATAATCAGCATGGTAATCGTTTTATGAATCAAAAGTTTATTGGGAGCTAATCCAAGAGTAATAGGAGTGGGGGATTAGTTCTTTCCACCCCACAAAGGTGTGCCAAGTGTGGAAAGTATGGGCACTTTGCTCGTGATTGTCCAGACAAGGAGATGACTTGTTTCAACTATGGGAAGTAGGGGCATATTGGGAAAGATTGCCCTAATCCCAAGAGAGAGTGGAATAGCGTTGGCTAGAAGAGTACTAATGGCCAAAGTTCTCAAGGTAGCAAACCTAAGACCACTGGAAGAGTCTTTGCTCTTAGTGGTGCTGAAGCCTCAAAGTCTAACAACTTGATCCAATGTACATGTCTCATAAGAGGAAATCCCTTAGTGATGTTGTTTGATTCTGGTGCAACTTATTCTTTCATATTGCATGCTTATGTTGGACAATTGAAGCTTCCTGTGTCTCCCTTGAGCTTTGAATTGATTGTTAATACACTTGTTAGTGGTTTTATTATTACGTCTACTGTATGTTTGCAATGTCCATTGTCTGTTTCTAGTAAGGAGTTCTTAGTGGATTTGATCTATTTACCTTTTAGTCAGTTGGATGTTATTCTTGGTATGGACTCGTTATCTTCCAACCACATCCTCCTGAACTGTTTTGATAAAACCGTTGTCTTTGGTAAGCCCATTGAGGGCAAGGATGTGAGATTCATGACTGCCAACCAAGTTGAGGCATCTTTGAAAGAGGGTGCCCAAGTATACATGATGATGGCTTCCTTGAAACTTGAGACCAATGTGATAGCTGAGAGTATGCTGATAGTGCAGGATTTTCTTGAAGTGTTTCCTAAGGATGTTTATGTTTACCCCCTAAGCGGGAGATTGAGTTCTCCATAGACCTAGCACTTAGTGCAGGACCTATATCCATAACACCTTATAGGATGTCTCCTATAGAGTTGACTGACCTTAAGAAGGAATTAAAGGGGTTGCTAGAGAAACAATTTGTGAGACTGAGTGTGTCACCATGGGGAGCACCTGTATTGTTAGTGAAGAAAAAGGATGGGAGTATAAGGCTGTGTGTGGATTATCGACAACTGAACAAGGTGACTGTTAAGAATAAGTATCCTCTTCCTAGAATAGATGACCTTATGGACCAATTAGTGGGAGCTTGTGTGTTCAGTAAGATAGATTTGAGGTTTGGTTACCATCAAATCTGTGTAAGGTCTGAGGATATTCCAAAGACTGCTTTTAGGACCCACTATGGTCATTATGAATATTTGGTTATGCCTTTTGGTGTGACCAATGCACCTGGTGTGTTCATGGACTACATGAACAGGATCTTTCACCCCTACCTCGACACCTTTGTTGTGGTTTTCATAGATGACATCTTAGTATACTCTAAGACTAAGGCAAAGCATGTCAAGCATCTAAGGATTGTGTTGTAGACCCTCAAGGACAAACAACTTTAGTTAAGTTGTCCAAGTGTGAGTTCTGGTTAGAGGAAGTGAGTTTCTTAGGACATGTCGTATTTAGAGGAGGGATAGCTGTAGACCCATCTAAGGTAAAAGCTGTGTTAGCTTGGGAATCACCTAAGTCAATTTTTTAAATAGGAGTTTTCTGGGTTTAGCAAGATACTATAGGAGGTTCATAGAGGGTTTCTCTAAGTTAACTTTGCCTTTGACACAATTGACCCATAAAGGTTAAGCTTTTGTGTGGAGTACCCAATGTGAGGAGAACTTTCAGGAGCTTAAGAAGAGGTTGACCTCTACACTTGTTTTGATTTTGCCTAATCTTAATGAACCCTTTGTGGTGTACTGTGATGCACCCAAGATGGGTTTAGGAGGAGTGCTCATGCAAGGAGGTAAGGTGGTAGCTTATGCCTCTAGACAACTTAAGACCCATGAGAGGAATTACCCTACTCATGATCTGGAATTGGCTGCAGTAGTGTTTACACTAAAGTTGTGGAGACATTACTTATACGGTTTCAGGTTCAAGGTCTTTAGTGACCACAAGAGTCTTAAGTATCTGTTTGATCAGAAGGAGTCGAACATGAGGAAGCAAAGGTGGCTAGAATACCTTAAGGACTATGATTTTGAGCTTAGTTATCATCCAGGAAAAGCCAATGTAGTGGTTGATGCCTTAAGTAGGAAATCCTTACATGTGTCAACTTTAATGGTTAGAGAGTTGGACCTCTTAGAGCAGTTTAGAGATTTGAACCTAGTGTATGAAGTGACCCCTTAGAGTGTGAAGTTGGGTATGCTTAAAGTGACTAGTGACCTGCTAGACGACATTAGAGATGGTCAAAGTGTGGATCCATTCCTAGTTAGACAACTAGAAGCCATAGCCCAAGGAAGAGAGAGTAGTTTCAGTTTGGGAGTTGATGGGGTTTTGAGACTCCATGATAGGATTTATGTACCTCATGTGCCAAAGCTTAGGAGGTTGATTCTTGAGGAAGGCCATAGGAGTAGGTTGAGTGTTCACCTCGGAGCCACAAAGATGTACTAGGACTTGAAGAAGATGTTTTGGTGGCCTAGTATGAAGAAGGCGATGGCTGAGTTTGTGTATGCATGTTTAGTTTGTTAGAAGACTAAGGTAGAGCACCAGAAACCCGCAAGCAAGCTGCAACCTTTAGATGTTCCTGAGTGGAAGTGGGATAGTATCTCTATGGACTTTGTTGTGGGTTTGCGGAGAACCCCCAAAAACTTGGATTCGATTTGGGTTATAATGGACAGATTGACCAAATCTACTCACTTCATTCCAATCAACATCAGGTATAGCTTAGACAAGTTGACAAACTTGTATGTTAGTGAGATTGTGAGGTTGCATGGAGGACCATCTAGCATAATTTTTGATAGAGACCCTAGGTTTACTTCTAGATTTTAGGAGAGCTTGCACAAAGCTATTAGAACCAAGACATTTGATGATGTTTGATCCCTAATACCTTGATAGGTTTTGATGATAACAAATGTAATAATATTTGATCAACTGATAATTTGAGACTAAGTGATTTCAGGAAATCAAAGTAAGAACAAACAATGGTAAAATCTCTCAACTCAAATCCTACGCTCTAACTGTCTGAGAACTTATAATGGTTAAATTTAGCACTGAAATTGGTTATAAACAGATTTAAATAAGTTCTTAACTGATTATGCTATGTCATCAGGCCAGACGATGTCTAATGCAAGGCCATACGATGTTTGATGCCTAGTGCTAGACGATGTCTAAGGCTAGAACAGACCATGTCTTTTCAATAAGAATGTGTTTGTTAGAGCCAGATGCTATCTGTGCACGAATAGACCATACTTAATCAAGACCAAATTATGTTTGTTAAGCCAGACTTTGTCTATGCAGGAACAAAATGTAAACTTTCATAAGTACTGATGAATACGTGTTTTATAATTAATTCTTTACTCAAATAAAGGCATTGCTACAACTGAAACAAAGGGAGATACCCTTTGACATTACTCTCTTTGATTCCTCGTATTACTTGCAAGTCTTGTACTATATAAAGTGTGTAGGTACAACCAAAAGAACCAATCAGCATTGGGATGCACACTTTTAGCTAAAAGACAAACTGTAATAGAGACAAAAACCTGCTCCCGTAAAAAAAAGCACAGTCAAAGCTACTTCAACACTCTACTGTGTGAGACAATGGAAAGAAGTCTTCTCCAATGTTCAAACTCATGAAGCCCAATTTATAAGGAAGCCTCTATGAAACGAAAAAAAAAATGGAGAAGCGAGAAAGAGATGAACAAAAGAACGTGAACTAAATAACGAAAAAATCTAGACAGCAAGAGAAAGTATTCTGAGAGCAAGTCTAGAACACGAGTTGAGAGAAATAGAACACCCATCCTCTACAAGCTCACGTAGATTCAACATTTGATTATATCCTCTCCCTGAGAGTTATCTGAATCTTATACAATTTTGTATAGAAAGCCAAGAGTGGCTTAATGATAAAAGAATACTTGGGAAGTATAATCTCAGGGGGAGATTCATACTTGTAGCTAGAAGTGGCAATGAAGAATACTTGTTTTGTAATCAGTTGATTATAGTGGAACCCTTTGATAGTTGTTAAAGGAGAACTGGATGTAGCTCAGAGTTGAGTGAACTAGTATAAAAACAAGCTCTCATTTGTTGTCTTGTGTTTACAAATATTTATCTTGCTCACTGTGCTCTTTTGAAAAGATTTTCTAAGCTTTGCCTTGCAAGGATATATTTGTTGTTTTAAACTAACATATATCCAAGAGGGCAATTTGTGAACTAATAGTATTTGCGAAAAGTTTTAAACCCACTACTCAACCCCTCCCCCCCCTCTAGTGTATTCTTGTGTATTTCAAAAGCCTTAGGAACCAAGCTAAGATTGAGTTCAGCTTCCCATCCGTAGATAGACGGTCAGACTGAGTGGACCATCCAATCCCTAGAGGATCTCTTGAGAGCTTGTGTATTAAAGGAGAGTGGCAGCTAGGATAACTTTTTACCCCTTATAGAGTTCACTTATAACAATAGTTACCATTCTAGTATTGGGATGGCACCCTATGAAGCTCTGTATGGGAGGAGGTGTAGGACACCCTTATGTTGGTTTGAGACTAGTGACAGGTTAGTGCTAGGACCGAGGTAGTACAACAAACTATTGAAAAGGTTAAGATGATTCAGGAGAGGATGAGGGTGGCACAGAGTAGGCAGAAAAGCTATCATGATAAGAGGAGGAAGGACCTTAAGTTTCAAGTAGGAGATCATGTGTTCTTGAAAGTCACCCCATGGACTGGGGTTAGCCGTGCTTTGAAGTCTCGTAAACTTACCCTCGTTTCATTGGACCCTTCCAAGTCTTGGAAGAAATTGGTCAAGTTGCTTATCGTATTGCCTTACCCCCATATCTTTCAAACCTCCATAGTGTCTTTCATGTGTCTCAACTCAGGAAGTATGTTCATGATCCTTCACATGTGGTTGAGTTTGACAATGTACAAGTAAGGGATAACCTAACTTATGAGGCATTATCGTTGCTAGTTAAGACCATAGGGTGAAACAACTAAGAGGAAAGGAAATTCCTTTGGTCAAGGTTGTTTAGGGAGGTTGAATAGTGGGTTAAAAAACTTTCTTTTAAACACTATTAGTTCACAAATTGCTTTCTTGGATATATGTAAGTTTAAACAAGCAAATATATCATTGTAAAGCAAAGTTTGAGAAATCTTTTCAAAAGAGCACTGTAGGTAAGATGAATATAGTAATCACAAGACACCAAATGAAAGCTTGTTTTTATACTGGTTCACTCAACTTGAACTACATCCAGTTCTCCTTTAACAACTGTTAAAGGGTTCCACTATAATCAACTGATTACAAAACAAGTATTCTTCACTGCCACTTCTAGCTACAAGTATTCTCTATGCCACTACTAGCTACAAGTATTCTAAACCACTCCTGGTTACAAGTATGAATCTCCCCCGGAGATTATACTTCCCAAGTATTCTTTTATCATTAAGCCACTCTTGGCTATCTATACAATTATGTATAAGATTCAAATAACTATCAAAGATAAGATATACACAAATGTTGAATCTTTATGAGCTTGTAGAAGATGGTGTTCTCTTTTTCTCTCAACTCATGTTCAAGGCTTTTTCTCAAGAATGATTTTGCTGCTGTCTAGATTGATTTGAATTATTTCGTTCTAGTTCATTAGCCTTCTCATTGCATGGGAGCATCCTTATATAGTGAGCTTCATGAATTTAAACGTTGGAGAAGACTTCTTTTCGCTGTCTCACAGTAGAGTGTTGAAGTGACTTTGACTGTGCTTGATGTGACAGGAGTAGGTTTCTGTCTCTGTCACACTTAGCTTTTAGCATAAGGTGTGCATCTCGATGCTGATTTGTCTTTTAGCTGTACCTACACATAATTCGAGACATACAAGCAATACGAGGAATTGAAGAAAGTAAATGTCAAAGAGTATCTCCCTTTCTTTATGTTATATCAATGCCTTTATTTGTGTAATATGGCACTTATTCCTCAACACATATGACAGACTTCATTCTGTTCCTGCACAAATAGCGTCTGGCTTAACAGACATAGTTTGGTCTAACTTACTATGGTCTGTTCATGCACAGACAATGTCTGGCTTAACAAACATAGTCTGGTATGACTAACTAAGATTTGGAATGAAGAACATAGTCTGTTCTAGCCTTAGACATCGTCTAGCTTGGCTTTAGACATCGTTTGGCTTGGCTTCAGACATCGTCTGGCTTAGCGTCAGACATTGTCTAGCTTAGCATCAAACATTGTCTAGCCTAGCAAATTATGCTTTGTTTGACAAGTTCCATACATGGTCTAATCTAGTGCATATGCATAGTCTGGTCCAAGACTCGTGTTGCCTGTCCTAGGACTTCACATAGTTAATCTAATACTGTTTGTATGGTTTGGTCTATAAACTTTGCATGATCCGTTAAGAGCTTATTTTAGTTTGTTTACAAGCAATTTTAGTGCTAGATTTAGCCATTATGAGTTAACAGACAGTTAGAGAGTAGGTTTAAGTTTAAGAGATTTTACCATTGTCTGTTCTTACTTTGATTTCCTAAAATCACTTAGTCTGAAATCATCAGTTGATCAAATATTATTACATTTGTTATCATCAAAACTTATTAAGGTATTAGGGGTCAAACATCATCAAATGTCTTGGTTCCCATTTAAAAAACAATTAATCACAGACATTTATATATCAAAGTGTGAATTATTTCATGACAGTTAAGTATGCACAGTTATTAACATGATGAACTCCCCCTGAGTCTATCATGCAGATGCATATGACAAATTAAGGCATGAAATATTTAATGCGGATAATAACAAACAGTGAAAGAGTTGAATAAAAATATTAGTGAACCAATCACTATTTTACTAAGCATTGTATGGAAATTCTATACATCCAAAATTCTCTCCCCCTTTGTCATAAACAAAAAGGTGAAGGATGGAGTAGAAAATGCCATCACAGTCAAGGTTTGAAAGGTGGGGTTGATTGTTTGGTTGAGGATTCTCCAACTTCTAATGGAGCTTTTATTGCAAGAGGATCTTCTGACGACGGTGGTGGAGCTTGAGTAGTCACATGTCTAGGAGTAAGAATGGCAGCAATGGAGGCATTGAAGGCAAGTGTCACCTCCTTAATGATGCTAGCTCTTTGCTCATCTAATTTGGCATTCAATTGAGCTTGGACTTAAGCAACAACTTTAGCAGATATTCTTGATCCCAGCTTGGCTTCCAATGTAGATTCAAGGGTAGCTAAGTCAGGTAGAGGGTCTGACTGTGCTTCAACACTTAGTGGTAGGGCTGCAATTGGAGTGCTTGACCTAAACTAAGTGGACACTAGATTAGTGCACTTTTAGGCGGGTGTAGATTTTGCAGACTTTTTAGCCAAATCTATAGCTTGCTTAGCAGCAAGTGTAGCAACCTGAGCTGCCTCGGCCTCTTGCTTTAGGGTCAACTCCCTAAGCTTTTTCTCTTCTTCTTCCTTGGCCTTCTTCTCTTGAGCCAAATCATTAAGTCGTTTCTCTTCTTCTTGAGTAGCTAACATAGCTCTCAATCTGACAGCTTCCTCTAGAATTCTTGCTTCTTCTGCAACTACCTTGGCTGCAGCTATTAGTGCTTGAGCAGCTTTGTATTTAGCATAGTACTCAACAAGCATCTTCTTAGCTTTAGCTTTATCTCCAAGGGTATGAGGGGTCAATAGAGTGGGAACAACCACTATGTCTGACACATGGATAAAACTACTGGAGGAAGAGGTGGCTTCACCAACAGTATCAATCTTCTTTTTCCCTTCATCAGTAAGATTGGATGGTCCTATGGTGTGGAGCATGTTACTCATCACATTTTGCCAGTAGATGCCAACGTCTGATTCAGTGTTCTCTAAAGGCAATACATGGTCTTGTTGAGGGAGAGGCTCAATGTCTGGTATGTGCTGTGGAAGATTGTCTGCTCTTGCAATCTTCTTCCCCTTCAACTTGTTGGGGTTGACAGTTGGAAGCCTGGTGACTATATGGTCTGAACGACACATCAGTGTCTTCAAAAATGTGCAGGCTTAGAGGATACAACTGTCTGGAAGCTGTGCCTTGAAACTTTAGATTGCACAAAGCCCTATATTCAACACAAGTGGCCTGCAAGGTTGGATGAGTAGGAGAAACTCCTCGTGTGATCAACCAAGGAGGGTGAATAGAGACTCTAGGTCTCGACAAGTAGCGTAATGCATCACGATGCATTGTTCTGACAGTGGCCTCTAGTTGCTTCTTCTCATCTCCTGTTAGCTCAACTAGTGGTGTTAGTTCCACTATGAAGTAGTCCAATCCCTCCCATACACAATTGTACCAGTGTGCAACTTCATGCACTAGTTGACACATTAGAGGGATGGCAGAGGCATATTCTTCCTGTTGTAGCCTTCTTGCTAAATTTGCATCATCTTTAGCAGTGTCTAGAAGGAGAGTGTTATGAATTGGCCTCTAGAAGGGTATGATCCCTTGATCAATTTGTAGAGGAGGAAGCTTCTTCAGCGATGCTTCCTTGACAACAGCCACCATGGAGTGCGCTGCAGCTGGCTCCAACTGAGTCTCTTCTCTATATGCAGCAGACTCAGCATTCTCTCCCACATAGCACAGGGAGAATCTTTGCATCATCTTCTAATGCCAGGAACCTAGATGTGGAGGCGGAGGAGGTGTGTCTTTTTTGAATCTGGACAGAGGAGTATTGTCGTCCAAACTGAATGGTTTGTTGTCCCATGAAGGTGCAGCAGACACTTTAGGAGATAGAACAACTATCTCTTCATCTGACCCAAATGAGATGTTGATAGACTCAGTGTGGTGGTAAGAAACCACTGTGTCTGACATCTCAGGGATGGTTACAAAGGATAGTGATTGGTAGGGAGGAATGGTTGTGTCTAGTGGAGTTTATGGAATGACAGTCTGAATTGTTGGTTCAGACTGTGTCTCAGACTAAACAATGGGTTCAATCTATTGGGTGATCGTTTGTCCAGTGGGGGCAGATGAAGGTTGTTCTTCCGTTTGAATAGTGGGTTCAGATAGTGACTCTTACATAGTCTGTGCTTAGGCATTAGACTGTGCAGCTATTGTTTGGCTTACTATGGTCTATGTAGGTGACACAAACGATAGGGGTTCAACAGACGGTGTGTCTGTTGTGGCTTCCTTTTGGGTTAAGATTGGTATCGTCTGAGGAATATTCTTCCTTGGATGTTTATGTGTAGAACGAGGGTGAGTGGGGAGCGTGAATGTAGGGAGTGTTATATCTAGATTGGTGGTTGAGGTGGTTGTCTATCCAAGTGTGTCTTCTTCTAACACTACCTTTCTCTTCACAATCAACTTCCTAGCTATGGTGCTAGGTGGTTTGATGGTCAAGACCTTCTGACTCAATGGTTTGTTGCGGACTAAGTAGTCTTCTGGGCCTCTTGAAGAGTAGTCCCTCATCTGAGCCTTCTTCTTCAGCCTCAGGAACATTGACAGCTTCCAGTCCAATGTCTACTACCTCCTTCAAAGACACTTGAGGTTCAGCAATCATTCTGGCAACACCCTTACCCTTCTGTTGAGCTCTTGTCTTGATCCTCAAAGCAAGTGGTCTGGGTGGTGCTTGTTGGACTGTCTACTTGCCCTTCTTGGCTGGTAGCTCTTTAGCAGACTATGCTACAGCCTTGCGTGTTGTCCGGATTGTCTGCTGGTCTGCAACGCAAGCCTCCTCATTTTGCTTGCCAAGGGTTGGATGGAAGCAGCCTCATCATAAATCACTAGGCTCTTTCCTTTTCCACCCTTCTTCTTCTTGGTCTGCTTCTTCTAACCTTCAACTTCATCATCAAAAAGCTTAGGGAACCTGTCAGATGATCCCTTGGTGATTTCAAATCCCATGTTCAACTTAAGCAAACTGGAGGATGTTAGCATCCTTTGTTGAACGAATGGGCCTTCCACATTCACATACTCCATCGCATCCATGACATCCTGCTTGAATTTCTCTATATAGTTTATTGTAGCAATGAGCATCCCAGAGAATCTTGTTTATCAAGGTTGTGTAGTATGTAGCCATAGAGGTTGACAAATATTGAATGTGGCTAACCAGGTTGTAGAAGAGTGTGTGTGGAAGGTTGAATGGAATCCCTCGAATGACGTGGTAGAGGATGTATCGATGGAGGGCAGACACATGATCCCTAGACCCAATCTTGTGCAAGATGGTCTTGTTGATGATGTTCAGCATCAACTTGGTCAAAGGTGGGAAGTTGGCTGGGTGCAACTTCTTGGCATTCTTGGCCACCTCGTAGTTAGGTCCAAGAATGAACCTTTCTACTGTCCCTTCATCAATTTCAGAGTCCCATGCCTCTATGAAGTAGTTGGAGTGTAGTTCGCACCCTATAGCTTGAGCAATGTAGGAGGGAGAGACAATGATGTTACACCCGAAGACGTTGTTGACAATCTCATTTTCTTTGGTCGTAGCATTTGTCCAAAACTCTCTGATGGGTCCAAGGGCGATCTTCTGGCGATCATTGAAATAGCCCCTGATCCCAGTGAACTCGAAATACCTTTAGATGTTAAGGCCACGTTCCTCAAGGTAGGGTATATCAATGTAGTACTCCACGTGAATGTTCCCAATGTTGGAACCTTGTGGCTTGATCAGAATGTTCTCTACATCGTTGAAGTTGCGTTCTCTTCTCACTTTTGGATCAATGTTGGATGTAGAGTTGTTGGTGTCTGTCATAGACTCTGGCATGACATCTTCAAGATGCTCATCAGAAGCACGAGAGGATGATGGTGAGGCAAGTTGTTGAGAGGAGGAAGAACCCTTGGTCAAGTTACCTTTGGCCATGGAGAGGGTTTGTGTTTAGGGTTTCTTGAAGTTCTTGGTTGTAGAGAGAATGGGTGAGAGAGGTGAGTGTTTTCGAAAGCTTGGGGTATACATTTTACAACAATAGGCTAGAATAGGTATGAGTGTGCATTAAATATGATGATACGATTGGGGAATGATTGAAACGACACATTTATGACAGACTTGAATTTGCATTTTGGGCTTTAATGACTCAGAACCCAACAAATGCTTAAGTTACAAAAACTTTTTCAAAAATCCACATGGTCTAACTCATATTTTGAGCACGAAACATGTGGCATGCACATGCCTAGCTTAAGTATAACGCTAGACGATGTGTCTTTAGTTATACTAGTGAGCAGCAGATAGTGATAAAACATTAAGTCACCCAGACCATCCCAATCATTTCTCTCAAAAAGATCAGTCTATCCTCAATAAGGTGTTTTGTAAAAATATCAGCAAGCTGATCGTCTGTCTTGACAAATTCCAAATTAATTGTTCCCTTCTAAACATGGTCTCTTATGAAATGATGTTTTATTTCTATATGCTTGGCTCTAGAGTGCATGGTTGGATTTTTCGAAAGAGATATAGCAGTAGTATTATCATAGAAGATAGGAATGTTACTCTCAAATATGTTGTAGTCTTCAAGTTGATTGTTGATCCACAAGATCTGAGAGCAGCAACTTGCAACTGATATGTATTCTGCTTCTGTTGTTGAAAGTGTTATTGTTCTTTGCTTCTTGTTGAGCCATGACACCATGTTACCTCTAATGAAGTGACAACTTCCACTGGTGCTTTTTCTTTCAATTTTATCTCTAGCATAGTCAGCATCACAATAGCCTATCAGCTTATACTCTTTCTGCCTTTTATACCAAAGACCAAGATTAGAAGTACCAATTAAATATCTAAATATCCTTTTAACAACAGACAGATGCACTTCCCTTGGTTTAGATTGAAATCTGGAGTAGAGGCAGACGCTGAACATTATATCTGGTCTGGATGCAGTCAAGTAGAGTAGAGACTCAATCATTTCTTTGAATTAAGTGACATCTACCTTCTTTGAATCTTCATCAAGTCCAAGTGGTGTTGTTGGATGCATTGGTGTCTTCATAATTTTGGCATCATCCATCTTGAACTTCTTTAAGAGTTCTTTTACATACTTGGTTTAGTGTATGAAGATTCCTTTGTTGGTCTATTTGATCTGCAGTCCTAAGAAGAATTTCAGTTCTTCCATCATGCTCATTTTGAATTCAATCTACATCAATTTTGAGAACTCTTCATAGAGTTTTTCATTAGTAGCACCAAAGATAATGTCATCCACATAGATTTGAACAATAATAAAATCAGAAGAATAGTTTTTGCATAACAATGTAGTATCTATCTTTCCTCTTGTAAAATTGTGTTCTATTAAAAAAGAACTAAGTTTTCATACCATGCTCTGGGAGCTTGTTTAAGACCATACAGTGCTTTGTTTAGTTTAAATACATGGTCTGGAAAGATAGTACTCTCAAACCCACGGGGTTGTTCTACATAAACTTCTTCTTTGATTACACCATTGAGGAATGCACATTTTACATCCATTTGATAACGTCTCATATTTCTATGAGCAGCAAATGAAAGCAAAATCCTAATTGCCTCAAGTCTGGCTATAGGAGCATATGTCTCCGTATAATCAATACCTTCCTATTGTGAGTAACCTTTGCCCACTAATCTAGCCTTGTTTCTCACAACCTGACCATTCTCATCTAATTTGTTTCTAAAGACCACTTAGCACCAACAGCTTCCTTGTTGTTTGGCAACTTCACAAGTTTCCAGACATCATTCTTTTCAAATTGATCCAACTCTTCTTGCATTGCTTGGACCCAGCTTTCATCTTGCATGGCATCATCAATGTGCTTGGGTTCTATCTCAAACAATAGAGCTATTTGTTGGAAGGATGATCTTGTTTTTACTAGAGCTCGAACTTCTCCAATGATCTGAGAAGGAGGATGGTTCTTGATCATCATTCTATTGCTGCTTTGTGGTTCTCTGACTTCTTCTTCATCATCTAAAATGGTCTAATAGCGAGCAGATGATCTAGAAGCAGACAATGTGGGAGTAGACAGTGATGTGCTAGACGCAGAAGGTGGTGCATCAGACGATGGTTTGGTCTTTGTTATTGCATCTTCTAGTCTAATATATGCAAATGAGTCTTATAACTTTGATAGTTTCCTATTAGGTTGAGTGTCATTAAATCTCACATGAATGGCTTCTTCAACATTTTTAGTTTTAGAGTTAAACACTCTATATGCCTTAGATGTTTCAGAGTATCCAAGTAAGATGCTTGTATCACTCTTCTAATGGTCTGGAAGTGGAAACAGTGTTTTTACTTTTAAAAGAGGCTTTCACTTGTTTCCCTTTCTGACATGCCTCACAAAGTAACTCATCCTTATATGACATTGTTGACAATCCTCTTACGAGGCTATATCTTTGCAGTTTTGAGATTAATCTCAAACTTGCATGGTCAAGCTTCTTATCCCATAACTAGTGACTTTCTTTGACAGACAGTAAACATGATACATTTTGATCTTTAGTTCACCAAGGTTGATCTTATAAAGATTTCCTTGTCTCTCTGTAGAGAAGAGATGTGAACCATTAGAGTTTTTAACTATGCATGATTCCTTGTTGAAGGAAACATCATATCCACTGTCACAAAATTGACTTATGCTCAGCAGATTATGTTTTAGTCCTTCAACAAATAATACATTCTCAATGGAAAGACTTGAAGGGATACCTATCTTACCAGTACCCTTGATTCTTCCTTTCTGATTACCTCTGAAAGTGACTCTACCACCATGCATTGGTGTCAAGTCTAGGAACATAGACCTTGCGCTCGTCATGTGATGTGAGCAGCCACTATCTAGGTACCATGATTGGTGTTTCTTTCCTACCATCAAGGACATCTACAACATGAATTATTTTGTTTTTAGGTACCCATATTCTTTTAGGTCCTTTGGTGTTAGTCTTAGAAGCAGATGACTTGCTTCTTGTAGGCAATTTCTTGCTTTTGGACTTTACATGTCCATTTTCAAAATATGATCTACTAGAAGAAGCTTTCTTCCTAGTTGCTTCTTTCTTTCCTATGAATCCAAGGCCAAATTTGTCATTTGGATGTCTGTTATATGAAACAATTTTCTTTAGATTTTCAGACCTACTGACAAATTTGCTTAGAGTGTTCTTGAGAAATGCAGCTTCTTTGCGTAAATTAGCAATTTCAGCTTCATCTTTACTCAAGGCTCTCACTTTGTTTAATTCATCAGTTTCCTTAATCAATTCATTCAATTGCCTTCTATGTTGTTCTTTTTCTATCCAAAGTTCACTTTTGCTCTTAATTAAGCATTGGTGATCAATGGTTAGTTTTTGAAAATCATTTGTTAAAGCATTATTGGCTGTGACTAATGTAGAGCATTTGTCAAGATAGCTTAGTGAAAGAAGACCCAAGTTCTTCATGCTCTTTTGAGAGTTTTCTTAATTTCTTTTTCATAGATAAATAAGCTTTAGAAAGAATAGATGAATTAGAAAGAAGTTCTTGATAGGCTTCTTGAAGAGAGATAAGATCATTGAGGTCTACCTCTTGTTCTTCATCTTCTGAAGCCTCAGACGCAGACGCAAAGTGGGTGCTATCTGGTGCATTCTCATCGTCAAACGCATACGATGTGGAGGTTGCGTCTACCATCAAACAGAGATTAGCTTCCTCATCTAATGCTTCAGAATTTTCTTCATTTGTTGAGTCATCTAGATCTTCCCATGTGGACATCAGTCCTTTCTTTTTCTTGGGAAATCTTCTGTTGACTTTTTCTTTTCCCTTGCTAAGCTTAGGACATTCTGACTTGAAGTGTCCAAGCTTCTTACACTCATAGCAACGATAGGACTCTTCTCTTTCTTCTCATGGTCTGCTGAGTATTTCTTGTTGTAGTTCTTCCATCTCAAACCACCTTTTTTTGTCCACATCTTGTGGGTTTTTCTTGAGATAAAGGATACCTCATTATCATCTTCTGACTCTTCTTCACTTAAAGAAGTGGACTCTACTTCTGACTCTTCTACCTTTAGAGCTTTGGTGATCTGTCTTTTGGATGGTCTGGAGGACTGACTTTTTGATGAAAATGACTCTTTAGGTGTTGTCTGATTTGGCTAATGAGCTTTTAAAGCCAGAGACTTGCCCTTTTTCAACTTGGCATCTCCTTGCAGTTCTTGCTCATGCAACATTAAAATTCCCACAAGCTCTTCGAGAGGAATACAATCTAAATCTTTGGAAGCTCTAATGGTTGTGACTTGAGGTCTCCATTGTCTGGGCAAGCTGCGAAGAATTTTGTCAACATGCTCGAAATTTTTGAAACTTTTACCAAGGTTTCGAAGCTCATTTAAAATAGTTTGAAATCTAGACATCACACTAGCTATGGTTTCATTTTCTTCCATGGTAAAGAGTTCATACTCTCTGGTGAGAACACTTACCTTGTTCCTTTTTACCTGTGAGGACCCTTCATAAGTTATTATGAATATGTCCCATATGTCCTTGGCAGATTTGAATTGGCTTATTTTTCTGTGTTCAGTTTCAAAGATACATGCATGTATTGCATTTCTTGCTCTGGAATTCAGAACGAATCTATTCTGTTGTGCCTCAGTCCATTGTTCTTTTGGAATTTCAATTCCACTTTCATCAATTGGAATGTAGTCTCCATTTTCTACAACATCCAACATGTTTATATGGCATGACTCAAAGTATGTCTCCATTCTTTGTCTCCAGAAGTTTTCACCCTTAAAGATTGGAGGTTTGTGTAGCCCCTTCTCCATCCTTGTGTAGGATCTTTAGTTTTGTATTTGTGAAGATAGTTATCAAAAATCAGGCTCTGATACCAATTGAAATACACAAGAACACACTAGAAGGGGGGTTGAATAGTGGGTTAAAAAACTTTCTTTTAAACACTATTAGTTCACAAATTGCTTTCTTGGATTGTGCTTGATGTGACAGGGGTAGGTTTTTGTCTCTGTCACACTTAGCTTTCAGCATAAGGCGTGCATCTCGATGCTGATTTGTCCTTTAGTTGTACCTACACACTTCACATAATTCGAGACACACAAGCAATACGAGGAATAGAAGAAAGTAGTGTCAAAGAGTATCTCTCTTTCTTTCTATTACAGTAGTGCCTTTATTTGTGTAAGGAATTAATTATAAAGCACATATTCCTTAGCACATATGACAAACTTCATTTTGTTCTTGCACAGATAGCATCTGGCTTAACAGACATAGTCTAGTCTGACTTACTATGGTATGTTCGTGCACAAATAGGGTTTGGCTTAACAGACATAGTCTGGTCTAACTTACTATGATCTAGAATGAAGAACATAGTATATTCTAGCCTTAGACATCATCTAGCTTGGCTTCAGACATCGTCTGGCTTAGCATCAGACATCGTCTGGCTTGCAAATTATGCGTTGTCTGACGAGTTCCATACATGGTCTGGTCTAGTGCATATGCATAGTCTGCTCCAAGACTTGTGTTGTCTATCCCAAGACTTCATATAGTCTGTCTGAGACCGTTTGTATGGTCTGGTCTATAGACTTTGCATGATCCGTTAAAAGCTTATTTTAGTCATTGTCTGTTCTCACTTTATTTCCTGAAATCACTTAGTCTGAAATCATTAGTTGATCAAATATTATCACATTTGTTATCATCAAAACTTATCAAGGTATTAAGGGTCACACATCATCAAACGTCTTGGTTCTAACAATGCATACTTTGAAAATATAAATCATCTTAAGATGCTAAGATAAAAGTTTTGAAAATTTTCACAAGCATCCTAGTAAGCACAACTAAGCAAATAGTTTCTTAGTCTAAAACATACAATACAAAGCCAACAACTATTCATGTTTTGGCTTAAAAGAAAATAGACTATATTGGAAAAGAGGAAAAGACTAAGAGGTATGGAAATAACCAAAAACCTATATGAAGTCTTCAATCTTCAAGTTACGTAGAATTCCTTGGTTGTACGAACACAATGGCATAGTAGATGAATGTCACTTACTTTCATGATTTGAGCCAATGTTATTAAAACCAGATGATGATTGACCCGGTCGAGGTACTGAGTCACTGGGTCACAGGTTCAATCGATGGGTCAATAGTTAGCCCACATGAATCGGTATATAATAAATTTATATATTTTTTTTATTAGGTATATATATTACTTTTGTCATTATTATTTCAATTAATTTAAGTTGTTGTATTGATCTACTCCTTTCTATTATCTAATGGGACAATGGTTAGCATAAAATTATGTGATTTATTTTTCGTTTTATTTCTATTGTCTCAAAATGAGTTTTTTATGGCTGTTTCAATTTACTTTAAATGGGGTAACATGAGGCAACAAAGATTGGGAAACATGGGAGGTAGTATATAAGTACTGGGAAACGCGAGCGGCTGCACATAGGTATAGGAAAGCATGCGTGTGAGCATGTAGTCGTCAAGGGAAAGTGTGCACTATTTGAAATTTGAGCACAACTTTGAAATAACTAGTTAAGAACTGACCAATGAGTAACTGGATTCATTGCAAATCAGCAAGGTTTTACTGATTCATATCAGTTCAGTGACTTAACCGATCCAATAGCAAGCTCTAACCGACTGGGTGTCCGAGTTCCGGTCCAACTGACCGGTCCAAGCCAAGTTTTATAACATCGATTTTAGCTCTTGGAGCTCCTTTCTTGCTTTCTAGCATTGAGTTGCATATGAATGCATTCATTTAGCCTTCTATTGCATTTCTAATTAAGCGTTGCATGCATGTGTTGTTAATTCTCTCTCTTTGTTTTTATTGTTGATGAATTGATGAATGATGGTGCATGCATGCATTAACATATCATCACTTGGGATCTACTAATCTATAACTATATAACAAAGAAAGGAACACAAATTGAAACTTTTTCCAAGTGTCACCACCACAAAATTGCTAAGTAAAAAATACAAATAAAAAAAAACCATTTAAGGAATACACACACGGAAAAGAAAAAAGGAAGGAATAGTGAGGACCACTTATAGGCTAAACTGGATACTATTGAAAAAAAAAAAAAAACTAAGCCATTGAACAATAACATCCTTGGCCCAAAAAAGAAAAGCAAATTGATGTGACGCCAAACTCTAAAACAAAAACAAAACAAATGAAGAAAATAAGCACAAACCCTATTCACTCAACGCTAATGGCAATAATGCAGTTTTGTTTCTTTACACATCTCTACAGACACAAAGGAAAAGCAAAAGGGAGTCCTGCTACTCTACATGCTACATGGCTAGCCACGATGAAGACCTAGAGCTGCAACCAAGGTGAAGACTCAATTTATTGTCTACTTAAAGTTCACAAATCACCCAAATGGTAAAAAGGAAAAAAAAAACCCAATCTAAAGGAGGTCTACAAACATCTCTACTTCTTTCACATGGAAAGAAGATTTCGTGAATCTCCATCCAAGGTGAGTTTTGAAATTTTGGATTCAATTTGAATTTGAATTTGGAGGGTTTTACCAATTAATTTTGGGTGTAAAACCTCTATATAAACCATGCATTTTTAGTTCATTTTCAACATTTGTAAAAGCTTTCGAGTATCACCTCTTCTATCTTCTTTCTAGTATATTGTTATCATAGCAAACCACTTCCACTCTATTGCAATGTTGACTCTTGAGAATGATAACTAGAAAATCATGGTGAGAGTCATACGGCTATAGTTGGTCAAGGACTTAGCTAAGTCCAAGATACCTTTCTCAATGGAATTGGTGTTGGTGGATTCAAAGGTTTGTTTTTTGAACTGTTTCTCTACTTTAAAATGGGAGTACACTGAATAATTATTAAATGTTCACTAATTATTTCTTTATTTTATCTATAGGGAGTTCGAATCCATACTACTGCCAAAAAATTACTTATTTACAAATTTCAGAAACATTTACGTGAAGGTGTTGTATACTCTATTCAATTTTTTAATGTTGTTGCCAATACTAGTACCTTTAAAACATCCACTCATCACACCAAGGTGAACTTAAATTTAAATACTAAAGTCCAAGAGTTGGATAAAGCTTTGGTACCCAAAAAAAACTATGATTTTGTTGACATTCGTAAGATTATTAGTCATGAGTGGGATGATGAGTACTTAGTTGGTAAGATTGTCCCCCCTCTTCCAGGTCCATCACAAGGAAAACGAAAACCTAGATTTGCTTTATCCAGTATCAATCGTGAACTACGAGCAAATAGAACACCCTTTAGGAGTATCAATATTGTTACATGAATTGTAAATGCATGAATATGATGGACCAAAAAATCCGCAATTCCTAACGGAATAGGTAACAAAGTAACTTTACCGCCCACTGCTACTAAATTATCACCCCCCCAAGTCAAACTGGTACTTGTTGTTGCACCAGGGGCTGTTGTGCTTGGTGCTAAAGCGTGGGTATTTTGTATCCATTGAGCAAAGACCGGCTGTAATTGTATAGCGGTATCTGAAAAAATATCTTGAGAACGCCCTAAAGCACTCATGGTATCATTATGAATATACAAACCAAAATTGTGAAAGCCTAAAAATATACATACCCAGTTAAGGTGTGATATGATTGCATCACGATGTCTAAAGTTTATAAAGTCATTTTTTGTGAAGGAAAATCATATTGCTATCTACTGATTTGTTTTGTTCATTTTTTTGAAAAACATGAGAAGATGTTACGGGAGTCCTTACTGGGGGTTGGAACTCAAAGAGATTTGTCTAAGAATGGGACCAGTACCAAGATTAATGTTATTTGTCTAGAAGCCGATGGGTAAAATTTGACTAGGCTTGACTATCAAGATAAGTCAAAAATGGAAAAATCACAAGTTGGATCTGCCATTGAAGATGTTTGTACCCAAACTAAAAATGCTTTTCATGAGGAAACTCATCTTGGAACTCAAGGTGTAATTAAAGAAAGTGAAACATTTGCAAACACACAACAAAATAAAATTAATCATGGTGTGACTACACCCTGTATGTCTGGAATAACCAAAGAAGAGGTTGAGGTGCCAATCAAGGTTTTGAGAAAAAAATCAGGATTGAGAAGACTTAAATGACACATTCTTTTAGGTTGATGTTTTTTGCTGAATATGTGAAAATTTAATTTTCAATGTGGACCAATGTTTTGTGGATGACTAGCTTCAAGTTCACTGTTATTTGTTTTATAGGTAGTGTTCAGCTAACAGTGGTGGTCATCATTTCATTTTTAAAGTCTATTTTAATATGTTTCTCTTCTTTTTTGGCTAATACTTAGTCATGGTAGTGGAAGATTTTGTTCAAGTTGTACACACAAGTTGGATACAACATTATGGTTTAAATATTAGTAATGATTTTGATTGGTCTTATTTTAATGTTTATTATTGTTCTTAATACGTTTACTATGTTTATGCATTACCAAGTTTTGTATTCTAAATAAATAGTGTGTCTTCTTTTTATATATTACTCTCTCTCTCTCTCTCTCTCACACACACACACACATAAAACTTATGCTTCATTATTATTGTTTCCATCATGCTAACAAATCTTCAGTTTTAAATAGTAATATTCTCAATTAACTATTTAGTTAAACACTAATTATATATGAGAGCCAAAAAAAATTAAAATTGACCGCATGTTAGATTGAATCTTGAACATTCACATAGTCTAGTTTGAGACATTCTCAAAGTCTGGTCTAAGACTTTTGCATAATCTGGTCCAAGACTTTTACATAGCCTATTCATAGTATTTCTTAAACTTTCTTTTTGCTTCACATGATCAATACACCTTCAAAACTGTATCAGTTGTTCAAAGTTGGTTTTCAAACCAAAATGTGAGGAAGCTATGAATACTGCAAAAAGGTATTTTTAATTTACACAATTGTTTTAATTTGTTTTGTTAATTAATTATTATTTTGAAGGAATGTAATCACTTTTTTGTTTCATTATAAGGATTCTTGAAAATATGGAATCTCCTTTACAAGGTTTAAGCCAACTTTCGGACAAAGTTAAAATCACAACGGAAAAGGACTTTCTTCTTCAAAATACTGAAACACTTCTTAATCTAATATTTATCATGTGCAACACTTTAATTAAAAACACATTCAACTTTAAATTTTGTTAAAATTTGTAAACTTGCTTTCAAGAGCAACCACACATAGTCTAGTCCAAGACCTCACACAGTCTGGTCTGACACATTCGCATAGTCTGGTCTAAGAATTTGTCAAAGTCTGTTCCAAGACTTTTGCATAGTATATTCATAATATTTCTTAAACTTTCTTTTTGTTTCACAAGATCAATATGAAGATTGATGCCCTACCTCTTCATTTAGATTTTTGGTATCTTCATACCTTAAGTCTTCTCCGTTTTCTTAGTCTAGTATTTTCTTTTTATGCCATAACATGTATGGATGAAGGCATTGTATTGTTTGTTATAGACTAAGCCATATCATTCTTGCTTGATGTTTTGATTTGCCCTATTTTCTATTATCTCTAGCATCACTAGATGATTTACTTCTTAGGAACTAATTTTGAGTGATTGCAATCAATTACCAGATGGCCTAATCAATTTTGAAAACCATCTCTAGTATCGGGTTAATCGATTACCAACCACTGCAATTGATTACAATGTTAATTTCAGAGTTTAGATATTGCCTTGTATCCATTGCAATCGATTACCATCAAGCTGCAATCAATTACAAGACAATCTCTAAGATTCAGAAATTGCTTTTTCATTTGCAATCGATTACCATCTTGTGGCAATCGATTACCAGATGATCTCTAATAATCAAAATTGGCTCTGTCTTGTTTGCAATCGATTACAAGTCTACTGCAATCAATTACAATAGTTGACAGCAAGTGTAAATCATATTCTGATACACGAGATAATCGATTACACCTTTTTGCAATCGATTATATATGGTATAACGGTCATTTTTATAGATCTCCAAGACTCATTCTTTGTCTAACTAACTCCGAATCTTTTTGACTCATGCCATATATTTGAATCCATATCATTCTATGCAGAACAACCAACAGTCACAATATCTTTTCATTCCTTCAATTATCAAAATCCAAATCTTTGATTTGATTTTCAGATTTGATATTACTTTGAACATTCTCTTCTTTCTTCTACACATTCTCTAATCTCTTGAGTTTCAGAAAAACTCAATATTGCTTTTACTACTATACCCATTTGAGATTAAACCTTTGAGCCTATACAACTATATCCCTCTCTTGTTCTTTCATGAACTGAGGTGATTCAACATTAGTTCTTGACTGCTAAATTTGCTTATATTGGAGTTTCTTGAACTAATCTCATATCTGTTATATCAGCACATCAAGGTGTTTTCGTTCTTTAATCTTTTTCATTGATCTTGTTTAATTAGCATTGTAGGAATTTCTTTCCTAAATGTTGTGTTGAAATTAAATGGTATTTCTAATTTTATTTGTAATAGTGTTTAGAGATTGGATGGTGAATGGTGTTTTCACATTCAATCTTCTAGGTTCCTATTTCAGGTTGTGAAATCAGGATTTGCTGTGAATTGTGTGTGCATGGTGTATGTAATCAAATTCACAATGGAATCCCTTGGTGAAAGGAAAAACTAGATATAGATCGGTGGTTGATCGAACCAGTATAAATCAACAGGCTCTATCTCTCTATCCCTTGATCTATTTCAATTTAGCATTTGATCTTTATCAAGATAATTTGTTCTAAATCATTTATATCTTAAGCTGAGGTTACTTTTCTGGTTTATTCAATCAATATAACATTATCTAAAAACGCTTTTATTAAAACCTTAAGAGCGGTGGTGAAAAATCTTTTTAAGGAAAAGAATTTGTCACTTTACGTTAAATCAATTCACCACCATCCCCCCCCCCCCCTCTTGATTGATTACTCGGCTGATCCTAACACAATACACCTTCAAAACTGTATCAACTATTCAAAGTTGATTTTCAAACCAAAATGTGAGGAAATTATGAATATTGCAAAAATATATTTTTAATTTACACAATTGTTTTAATTTGTTTTGTTAATTAATTATTATTTTGAAGGTATGTAATCACTTTTTTTTTCATTATAAGGATGCTTGAAAATATGAAATCTCCTTCGCAAGGGTTAAGCCAACTTTCGGACAAAGTTAAAATCACAATGGAAAAGGACTTTCTTCTTGGGAATACTGAAACATTTCTTAATCTAATATTTATCATGCTCAACACTTGAATTAAAAACACATTCAAATTTAAATTTTGTTAATATTTGTAAACTTGCTTTCAAGAGCAACTACACATAGTCTGGTCCAAGACCTGAGACCTCACACAGTCAGGTCTGACACATTCGTATAGTCTAGTCTGAGACTTTTACATAGTCTATTCCAAGACTTTTGCATAATCTATTGATCATATTTCTTAAACTTTCATTTCGTTTCACAGCATCAATTCACCTTCAAAACTATATCAGCTGTTCGAAATTGATTTTCAAACCAAAATGTGAGGAAGCTATGAATATTGCAAAAATGTATTTTTAATTTACACAATTGTTTTAATTTGTTTTGTTAATTAATTATTATTTTGAAGGTATGTAATCACTTTTTTGTTTCATTATAAGGATGCTTAAAAATATGAATTATCCTTCACAAGGTTTAAGCCAACTTTCAAACAAAGTCAAAATCACAATGAAAAATGACTTTCTTGGAGATACTGAAACACTTATTAATCTAATATTTATCATGCGCAGCACTTTAATTTAAAACACATTCAACTTGCCGTATACACGTTTTTAAATGTTAAAATCTCTGTTTTGTTGTTTATTTTATATTTAACCAATACATTTATACAAGGTATAGATGGAAAAAAACACTTTGATTATATTCAAAATAAATAATTCACTATAAGAAAAAATGGTTTTAACGATCAATTAATCTATCTCTAATTTTTCCATATTGGTCTATTAAAGACTGATTTAGAAACTAATTTTATATGTAGCTAAAAGGTTGGTAGCTAATTTTTTAAACTAATTTAGATACTGTTTTAAAAACCAATTCAATAACCATTTTTGTAGAAACCATTTTAGTGACTAATTTAATGACATTAGAAACTAATTTAGAAACCAATTTTTTTAATCTCTAAAATGGTCTCCAAATTAGTTGTTGTTATAACTGAAAATTTTAGTTTTTAAATTAATCAATATTTAATGAAATTTTTGTAGTGATTATATTCCTTAAAGAATATTAAATTTACATTGTTAATTATTATATATTTTTCATTTTTGCATTAATTATTTTTTCTAAAATAAGATAAATTAATATAATTATTTATCATATATAAATAAAAATTACCATTAAAAAATATATAAAAAAAAAACCCTACATGACACGGGTCCAAATACTTAGTGCTAGAAAATACCAGGTTCAAATGAAATTTTGATCTCTCTGTTTTTTGAGAAACATCTAATTTTAGTCGTGACTTCACATCCAATTACTAACGTTAACGTTGACAGTTATTCCATGTGTATATTCACTATGACTTAGCCAAATTTTAATGACATGGGACAAGATTATTGTCTCATTTTTTTAATTATTTTAATTGATGAAAAATATATTTAAAAAAATTGCTTAAATAAATTTTGGATTCCTAAAAAATGTTCATTTTTTAGTTTGAGTCCTTGAAATCATTTTGCTTTATAATAGGTCCCTGACAAATTTTTATTTTTGTTTTGAGTCTCTATCGATGACGTAATATCATGTCAACCATTGAAATGATATCACGTCATCACTTAAATAACGATTGAGTAATGTCATGTTATCGGTAAGGATTCAAAACAAAAATAAAAATTTATCAGACTCTCATAACAATGCAACAAATTTCAAGGGACTCTCAAACTAAAAAAAAAAATGATATCTTTTAGGGAGAAAAAACTTATATTTAAGCCTTTAAAAAAGGTAAAAACACTTAGTTTAACAATTGAGTTAATTAGGGGAGGGACCGTCGTGAACCCTAATATGAAATATAGCAATCCTAACCCCTCACACCTTGTTATCTCATTTGTTGTACTTGCCTTCTTCCTATCTCCGTGGTCTTCTTTTATTTTCGTTTGTCAATATATGTGATTGACCTACACGTACGTACAAAACATTCAAAGTGTTGTTTGGTATAGCTATGAGTCACGATCCCGAAGAAGTTGCATTCTCTGAAATTTGGAAATTAAGTTTTCCTTGTGCAGGTTACAGGGAGAAAAGGTGCGAGATTTTCAAGTGGCATGATTCTGTGAGAAGAGAAGAGAATCATTATAGCCTTCTTGAGAACCAGCTAGCGTTTATACAAGTGCCAAGATTACATTCCGTTTTTCTCATAATTGTTTCCATTAGGAAGCATATACATGGCCTAGAATATTTGAAGCTTAATATCACTTTTCAAACTTCCATTTTTACAATAATTAATTTCTTCAATAAGCAAAAAAATATAAGGTTTATAGCTTCTTCTTTTTTTATCAGCAAAATGTTAGTTTTTGTTAGAAATGCTTGTGGAAGAGACTCAACCTCCTCCCTTCAGCTTCACTTTTCTTTTAACCACCCAATCACCTTATATCTCTCCTAGAATAAGGTCTATAGTATTCAACGTTGGTGTCAATTTTAAAAGTCACATTAAACATTACCTTCAAATATATGAAGAAAAGAATGACTGAACTTTGATTAAAAAATGGAAGTCAAGAGCGGTGGAAGAAGGAAGGATGACCCAGTTATCGCAAATGGAAGGACAGAAAAAGAAAATTCTAAGAGACATTGCAATTGATTAAAAAATAAACCAATAATCTTGTCCATGTCATTAAAATGTGGCCAAATCACAGAGTCAACGCATATGGACTAACACTCAACATTAGCAATTGGATTGTTTGGACCAAAATAATTGATTTGTCCAAAATAAAATGAAATAGTATTTTTTAATAAAAAATAAACGTTATAATATATTTTTCATCCTTTGGAAATATATGCTTTTTTGTCCATGCAAATTCTTAATATATTTTTTCGTTTTCATAAAATTGAAATGCGTCAAATTTTGGATCAAAGTTTGAATATATCCGAATTTATACATTATACTGTGACAATTTTTTTTTAATATGTGACTGTTGGATTATGGGATAAAAAACTGTTCATAATTGAAAAAAAAAATGTCACAAAAATTAAAGAAAATCATCATAAATTATAGAAAAATTGTCACAAATAGTGAAAAGTCACAAATTTTTTTTAAAATTTTTTTTCCTATAATTTGTGACAATTTTTGTGTAATTTGTTACAATATTTAACTTTCAAAAATTTTGGTGTAGATTTGGTTGTCCAAGCCAAAATTTGTAACATTTTAATTTTATAAGAACCCAAAACAAACTAAAAATTTTACGGACACCAAAAAACGTACATTTTCAATTTTACCAAAACCAAAAATAAAAAGAAAAAAAATAAGAGAACTAAAAGAAAATAAAAATATATTACAGGACCAAAATATTATTCAAATATTTTATAATTTAATAGAAATGTTTTTTTCTTATTTTAACGTGCATAAGCAACTATTTTCTTAAGAAATGCATAAGGAATGTTTTTTAAGACAGAGAAATTGCCACGCATGTCCCAAAAAAAAGTCCTCGCGAATTATGAGTTCACTAATTTTTTTCTTTAAGATAAAGGTATTGAACTAATGGATGATGGTCTAACAAAATTTTGTCTAACAATATAAAATTATGTTAAGTACATAATCCTTATTCTCTATTAATAAATAAACAATGTTATATACCACCCTTATATATCACCATGTACCATATATCCTTGAGCAATAGTAAAAATGTAATACTCATTTTTTTTATAGTATACTAATGACATGCCTTGAAGTTTTAAACGAATATATTTTATTTGAATATCATGATCCATTTTACACATAGGTTCACACATTAGTCATGGCTTTTTGTTTATCTAAAAGTACCCCTCCATTAATATCAAGTTGTGTGTTTTTTGTTTATTCTAAAAAAGAATATTAGGCCTATTTCAATCTCGTTAACCATTTTATATACATATCAAGTTCTAATTTAGAGAAATCCTTACAAACACTCGTTATAATAGAGATACATCAATCCAATTAAAAACATATCCAATTAAGTCTTTGTTCATGTATCAATACCGTCATTAAAACTTAGGCTGTTGACGTATTATTTTAGTACATAAGAATTTTTCAACGAGCTATATATTGAAATAAAAGAGTAGCCATTGTAAACCATTTGGACTAGCTAGGTTAGCTAGCTTGTAGTAAATGATTAAAATAATTGACCAGAGATCATTAACTTATGTATCTGTTACTTCATTATACAAAAAGAAATAAAAATGTTCATTTCACAATAGATTTTCACACCTCTCTTTATACATATGTTTCATGAGATAAAAAAGAAGAAGAGAATATAGCAATCCAAAAATGCTATTTTGCAGGTTCCTGTGTGTGCTCTGTGGTTATAACTTATAACAGATTTGATCCATACAATTCGGCTATGGCACATTGCTCTTTCATGTTTTTTTTTTCTTGGCTTGGAGTGTTTGGCACTTATTTTGCTTTATATATATATATATATATATATATATATTCTCTGGCTGTACAAAAGGTAAAGGTGGTGTAAAACATCCAAAGATATTAGCGCATGCTCTTTTAACGAAGGTAGGAGTGTAATTCTCGACCTGAAAATGGATTTGCAATTATCCCAAAATTGAAAGAATTAGTTAGTAAGATGCTAAATAAAAACTCCAAAAATCGACTAATTAGACGCATTTTACGAGAAAAAAATGTTAAGTTGACTATCTCAAATAAAATAAAATAAAATAATCGTAGTTGAGAAGAGAAGAAAACGCAGCAAAAGGGGTTATCCTGGACCCATTGAAGAAGCTGGATCAGTATTAAGTAAACGAAGTGATGAGTGATGAGGATCTTAAGTAAGACTCACTCATCATCTCATTCATCTGTTCGATCAACAACTTGATGCATGCATCATGCATGTTCTATTCAAGTGACCGACCCACCACGTGAGCCTTCGTGATCACATGATCACGTGGTGGTTTTCTATCTTTAATTTTGGGTGTTGGAAATTGAATTCTGCACACAAAACACGTGACTGAAATGAAACGAGTGGTTCATAGATGCTGCAAAGTTATTCAAGCCTACAAAGCAAGCAATTGTACTTGTTTTCCTTAATAGGACATGGCACAATCCCATGACTAGTCTCTCTTTGTCAGAATAAGATCAAGTTGGAAGCTAATTAAACTAAAGTTGAAGTTTGGTACACCACGAAAATGTTGTTGTTCTTACACATCACTCTGATATATATCATCATCATCACTGGCCTAACATGGTGCTCACAACATGACTATGTCGTCTTTCACTTAGAGACATTAAGTGGGTTGGGTGTCGGGGTGCGCATAAAAACGAGTTTGGGCATATGCCGTTAGAAATCGAACCAAAATCGAATTAATTTTCATTTGAATTGGTTCGAAAAATAAAACTCACAATAATTTTTTTGTTTTTTTTTTAAAATCGGTCTAATTAATTGAATTGATTTTCTAAAGTCGGTTGGCTTAACAAATTAATTTGGAACCAGTTAAAAATCAAGATTTTAAAAATTAGTTTAAGCTAATTTAAAATCGATTCTGGTTAAAAAATATTCAATTTCGAACCAATTTTTTAAAACCAGTTGGATTTGAACCGTTTCACAATATTTTTTTGAAAAACCAAACTGATTAACTATTTTGAAATTGATTTGGCTAGATTTTTTTATTGAACCAATTTTTGTATAGTCCTAATTGGATGAATAAAAAAAAATAAAGAGTAAAGGAAAAAAATAAGTTACAAGTTCGAATTCATTCCATGACATTTCTTAAAAAATTAACCAGCTAACATTTATAAAAAAAAAAAATGTCGTCTTTAGCTTACAATTATGCATTATCCCACTTCGATCGAATGAAATTGAATATTTATTAATCGAATGAAATTGAATATTTATTAATTAATTAGTTCCATATAATTAATAAAAAAAAAAAAAAAGGAAATGGCGATGGATTAGGTGAATTTACGAGGCACATGTGAAGACGTGACTGCATGACGATGATCCATTCATGCACAAGAGTTAGGTTCCCGTCGATCTTTAATTATTAATAGAGCAAATTTTAAGTATTTTTTTAAGTTTTATCAAATTATACATAATTTTTTTTCTTTTCATACACTAACGCTCAATTTAAATTTTGAAACATTACACTAATATTTATTCAAAATGTTATACTAACAGTCTCAAAATATTACAGAAATAATAATTTTAAAAATAGGAAGTAATCATGTAATTACATCAAACCAAATAAGGTTTGCTGTGATTTATTATTATAAATATTGTTATGCAACACAAGGAAAAGAGGAGGGTGCATAAATTGAATTGTTAACAAACATTACTAAAGTGGCTATTATGTGACCACTTGTCAGTTTCTTGTGGCTTTAGTTAGGTCATAATATACATGTAAATGCATGTTACGTCCATGACCATGCCACACATGCATGCTTGGCTGTCTTTCCGTTTATATGAAAGGTGAGTTTTTACATTGCTATCTGACTATATATCTATCTGTTAGTTCATTCTGGTGTTCAAAACACACGCAGCGGAATTTAGGATCTTTTTTCGGATTTAGAATAATATTATCGCAATATAAAATTACAGTAAACATGTACCTGTTACCGTCTCTGAGGTGCAAATATCCACACCGAGAGTTAATCTCTACTTCAAAACTCTTGAGTATGGAACTATATACTTTTACTAAAGAATTCTCTTCAGTAATCTGATGTTCAATAGACGTGGTGAGAGCTCCTATTTATAGGAATACTGATGCTATCCCATAGCCCAGCCCATGAATATATATTCAAATTAATTCAAATTGAAATAATATATTATCTTAGTAATATATTTTAAATTTGAATTTAATCTGTCAGTCTATCGACATATTCAAATTAATTCAAATTTATTAACAGAGATAATATATTATCTTAATAAGATATTTCAAATTTGAATTTAATCATCGATCTATCGACATATTCAAATTAATTCAAATTTATTAACAGAGATAATATATTATCTTAATAAGATATTTCAAATTTGAATTTAATCATCAACCTATTGACATATTCAAATTAATTCAAACTTATTAACAGAAATAATATATTCTCTTAATAAGATATTTTAAATTTGAATTTAATCATCAAACCTATTGACATATTCAAATTAATTCAAACTTATTAACAGAAATAATATATTCTCTTAATAAGATATTCTCTCATCATTTTTCTATTGCTCATTAAAATATTATTATGCATAAATGTCACAATAATAAAGAGATGTCTATCTTCAAGATACATATTAATTATATTCTTGGTGCTAGCAAAGAATATAATAATATTCCACATAGAGATTTTGTCAATTAAATTGATTATTCTCTAGTAAAGATTAACACACTCGTTTGTGTGTGACCCCGTAGGTTCAATACTAAGCTGGTAGTAAATTAATCAAATTAATTTTACTAATCAAGGTAGGCATCTAGCAACACTCCTTAACGTCCAGATAGCATGAAGTAATTTGTTGTTACTTTCAAGAACCACTAGAAGAGTAATATATAATATTTCCTTCCATCATTTCCAACTCTAGATTAACTTTAGAATATGGTATTACTGTCAAATTCAATCACGTTAATCAGTTAATGACTCTAAGAAACTCATTTCTTCATTCATTCAATTGCCCTGGCCAAGGTCTTGATTTATAGAGTTCAAACTCATTACCTAGAGTCAATGGATTCCTTCTTGAATAATCATTAATTCTACAAGTATTTAATTATATCCAATATCCATTCAACTAGTGCTCTAGAGCATTAGGTGTCCAGAATTAAAATATAACAAATGACTTGTTAATTACTATGATAATCTCAGGTCAAAGGAAATGTTATATTTCTTCTTGAGAGTTTTTCTATTGACAAATTAAGGTAATATTAACCATTAGAAAAATCTCAATATCGAGTCAGTTCAATGATCACATCCCTATGTGCATCATCTATATGTGTAATTTAATAAATGAGATCTATTAATATTCATCCAATGAATACTATTACACATATATTAATCTATCCGGATTATTAATATCCTATTCAAAATAATCCTATGATCAAGAACACTTTAGATTAAAATTTCAAGAGACTTGTTTCTCATTTATCATAATCTCTATTATGATAACAATCTTCAATTTTAACCAAGGACTTCATCAATTTATCAAACTAGTATAAAATGATAAAGAAATGAAATAATACTTTATTATTTGAAAATAGAAATTGATTACATGATAAATTGGAACTTGGGCATACAAAATTATTCCCAACACTATTTATCCCAACACGTTGTTACACAATTTACCGTGCCAAACTATTGATATTTTAAAGTTGAATGAAAAACAGAAGAAACTTTTTATCAACACGAGAAAGTCGTGCATCTGCAGCTGCATTATATATCATGCTTAACCATTCTGTGTCTAGGTGTTACAGATGTTGGGTTTATACGTAGAAGCACATCATTTTTCTTAAAAGAGAGATACATGATTCATGTATAAAATTTATACTGTCAATTAAGAACATTAAACTCTTTATATATATACAAAATAATACCCTTATATAACAAGTTAATTGCATTGAAGGCAGCAGAGGAAAGGAGAGTTGGTGGATTATATTTATTTGGTTAACAAAAATTAACAATTAATCGTTGATAAAAAAAATAAAATTAGGTTCAACTTGAGACATAGACAAAAATTACCAATTCTAGATACGTTAAAACAAAGCAAGGATCAGTTAAAAAAAAAAAAAAAGCAATGAGCCAATGATCACTGATAAAAAAAAAAAAAAAAGCAATTAATGATTGAAAAAATAGAATTACTAAAAAAAAATAGTCAGCAAGTCTCCCACTGGAATTAATATATTAAAGTTTCAAAGTTTGTGTGGTTCTCAACCATATCGTTTTATAGTCCACATATATATTTGATATAATTCTGTGCAGATATAGTTTAATTAAGAGCTAATAAGTTACAGAAAACATAACTTAGTTCTTAAATATATTGATGGTACGCCAAACACCCAAGTCCAAACATACCCAACTACCTTATATAAACAAACCTAATATATTTTAAGCCAGAGACTAGTACAGCTTTTTATATATGGAACTTAGACACTTAGGTTTATACATATTTTTGTTTATATATAGGTTTAATCCTCGTTTAGTAATTGGCTAATCTAATTGCATTGACCAGATATCCTCCATGCTCCAATAGTTGTTGTTGCTGTTGATGTTGTTGTTGTCATTGGTACAACAACTTGAATGATGATCAGGATTATTTGTGGCGAATTGATGAGTTGAGAATGGATTAATATGTAACATTCCTAGATCATAACTGGGTGGAGAATGAGAATAGGTTTCGATATTGGGGTGAGCCATGGTGGTAAAAACTTGGCTAGAACTGCAAGGTTGGTTGTGATGATGGTGATTATTGATCTGATCAGAATTATCATTACTCTGTTGTTGCTGTTGTTGGAAGTTCTCAGTTTGCTTGAGGTGTTTCTGGATCCTTGTCCTCCAATAGTTCTTGATCTCATTATCGGTTCTTCCGGGTAGATGCTTCGCAATTTTGGACCACCTAGGGGAAAATTTTGGGAATGAATTAATCAATGAATGAATAATTTGTATCAGACAAATACCTGAATAGTACTGTTGCTTTTTTGTTTTTGCAAATAAGAATAATCTACTGAAAAAATAAAATTTTACACATTGACTTGTCATAAAATGAAGATGAAGAGTTGTAATTGTTTTGACTTATCAGAAAACTTTGTCACAATGTCTTCCTTACCTTTATTTTCTTTATTTGACTAACAAATTTCGGAAGAGGAAAAGGATGATGAGTTATTTTATGCATGTGTGCAGTAAAGTAAGAGTAGTGATATATTTGTTTTTTTTTTTAAATAATAATAATATTTGATGTTATTTTTTTAAACACCTGATTAACATTTATTATTATTTTTTTATCATATGATAACAACTACATATCTATATTTTTATTTCTTTTTCTCTCTCACCATACGTCACATATATTTTATGTGTCCAAATATTATTTTCCTTTCAGATACTCCTACCAATGCACCTTCTAATACTCCTTTTGATAAACTTTTTTTTTTTTTATTATTAGTCAAAATTTCTAATAGATAAAAAAAATATTTAAAAACTTTAATATTTTGACTGAGATTCGTTAAATAATAAATAAACTTCACACAATTGTATAATTTTATAATAAATTTGAATCAATAATAAACAACACGATGCTAACATTTATTTAATTTGTCCTTTCACAAATATACTTAATTTGATAGTTTTTGTTATTCATATCTAAATTAAATTTAAAATGGGAAAAAATAACTTTATAAGCCAAGTACATGCTAGGATTTTATTAGTATATATCTTTTAATATTGATTTTTTCCTCGGGACCCGTTTTCTATAGCTTTTATTATAAAATAAAATATTTTCTTTAAAAAAATTACTTTAAAATGTTTTCTATGTTTTTGTTTTAGTTTCTCCGAATAATTAGAAGTTAGAAAAAAAATCTAAAATCTAAAATCTAATTAAAATGAAAACCTTTTTGGAATTACTTTTTTTTTTTTAAATAAAGACTAGCTGTTTTAAAATGATTTTTTTTATTTTTAATTTCAAACAAACCTAAATTAGCTTCGTGAGAGAGTGTACACGAGGGTGCGTGAGAAAAAGTAAGCTATTAAAATATTTGTGTAATTTCGTGATAAGCTATAAACTAATAATTAGTTGAAATATAATTAAAAGCTGCCTATTGTTGTTGACATATTTCATTTTGATTTTTATAAATTAAATAGATATTAAATAGGGTTGTGTGTCTGAAGGATTGGAGGCCATGTTCAATGGCTGAGAATCAATGTGACGTTATGTATGTTTGACTCACTTATAAAAAGACCATTGTTGATCGAGGTGTGGCACGAAGCTGAATTTGGTGTATGGAATTATTGACGCCTTTGCTTTGTAGCATGGGCTACAAGATCAGAAAAATCAGATTTCTCAATGCATGCATGCCTCGGGTAGAGTATGGTTCAAACATCTCATATATCTTCTGTTTTCTTTTTTTCTTTTTCTTTTTTTCCATTTACTCCTTTTTCATTTTTGTTATCTACGGTGTTTCATGTTTTTTAATATATATATATATATATATATATATATATATATATATATATATAAAAAAGTAAGTTACACATTATTTTAAAAGAATTTTATTTTTTAAGACAGGATAATATAAAGAAAAAAATAAAATTAATTTTTTTAAAAGATAAAATTATCTTATCTAAGAATTAATTTATAAAAGTCTTATATTTTTAGAAGAAGATATATCAGGAAATTTTTATTAATTAACTATCAATAATTTTAACTTTTAGAGATATTTATTTTATTTTTTTATTAATATTTTCGTGTTCTAAAGTGCTTCTAGATTATTGTGAGTAAACAGACATATAATATCATATCAACCCCACTTTTCATGTAATTTTAATTTGCCTCTTAAAATCTTGTTTGACTGTTCACCTTTATTTCTTTCATGAAAAGGCACGTGTGTCAAATGCGTGTCTGATTTTCCTTGTCCTAATTTGTTTTTTTAAGGCAAAAACGGGTATGTTATAATGTATATATAAAGTCGATTTACCAAAATTCGTACAAGATGTACAGTATATTCCTGTGTAAGATGTCCTAGTTATTAGTCATAAAAGCAAGTAGTGTTTTTTAAAATCAAGTAATGTTATATGTAACAAATGTAATATTAATTTGAGAAATTTGAATTTATGTTTAACTTTTTTCTTTGCTAGGGACTTAGGGTATGGCTTGGGCTGTTGGCTTTGACAGAAAAATTGGATAGTGAGAATGGTACTGAGGGTGGAGTTTTTTTTTATAAGGCAAATATTAGGTGATAAATTTTTTAAGTTTTGTCTATGGGAGTGTGTCAAACTCCCAATCTTTCCACTTCCTTCTCCGTTTAACATTAAACTAACTTTTATATACTTTTTTTATTTATAGAAATCGAACGTAATATAATAGGAATTTATCATACTCACCCACCTAATCAATTAAATTATATATATATATAAACAAATAAACGTATAGTATGAGATTACTTATTCTAAGAGTACTTATTGTATGTAAGTGATCCCATAGCATTAAATTTAATTTTCTCATAAGACAAGTCATATATATATATATACACGCCCTTATCCTCAAGGGTCCTCAAGCATGTGCCCTTGTCAAGAAGAGCAAAAGTGTATGCTTTGGGTCCAATTAAACTCTAACAGGAATTTCACTTTCATACGAACTAGAAAGATGTAAAGATGTGCTCACTTCCATGATCATCCTAATATGGAAGGTCCTCTTGTCTAACTTACTTTGGTTCTCATTCACAGGGTTCCTTATAGAGATAGCCAGTTGTAAAATAAATGCCTTTAATTAGGAGAATAAAACGACTTTATACTTTGCCTTCCAAAAACACACAAAAACAAAACGACTTTATACTAAATTTTGGTAAGCAACCTTCTTAATTGAATTTATTTCTTGCTTGTGAATTTATTTCCTATTTCTTTCGCACTAAATTTCTTACAACCTCTCTATATATACATCTTAATCTCTCTCTCTCTCTCTCTCTTTTTTTTTTATCATTTTTTCATATTCATATTATATATTAAAAAAAATAATAACATATTAACAATTAACATTGATAAAAAAAATATCATATATATATTGTATTTGTTTCTATCTTTTCTTCTTTTAAGTTTCTTCTCCTCCTCTACAACTCATTTTTCACAACTACCTTGTACACCTATCGTTTATTTTTCTGATATCATTTAATTCATATCCACACATCTATCACTTTTGTCCTTCTCTTATCTTTCTCTGCTTGTCTCCTTTACTACACTAGTTTTATATTCTTGATTTTTCTTTTCAATGTTATTTCTGTCTCACTTTATTTTTTCTAAGAGTACGTGGTCTCCCTAAAATTGTGTCTCACTATCACACTAGTCCTTAAAATTAAGAAAAACTCAAATAAGTTTCTATTTTTTTAAAAGTCATTTAAGTTCCTAAAAGTAACCGATATTTTTCTCATTTTGATACCTAGTTCAGAGACTTAAATAATAATAAATCATTCATTTCATCTATCACTTTATGTCTTTTTTTCTACCTCCTAAAACATATGTTTAGAAACCTAAGACTTAATAATAAATCACTCATTGCATCTATCAATTTATGTCCTTTTTTCTACCTCATAAAGCATATGTTTAATTAGAAACCTAATTGAAACCCTATTGTTCTTTATCTACCTCTTAAATTCTTATCATATCGCATATCACTCATTGCATCTATGACTTTTTCTCTTTTTCTTTTCTCTTCCTTTTCAAGCTGTATACATTTTCTATAGGCGTATTTCTTTGTTGTTTTCTTTTACATGTCCCATTTTTTACCATTAAAGAGGGTTGTAAGGGTGGTATGTAAGAAAATATAATACGATAATTTTGTTTTAAAAAAGAATAGATGCTGATTCAAATGTGAAAGGATAATTTTTAGGGAGATAACTATAATTTCTTCTTGTTTTTTTTTATTATTTTGGAAGAAGCAAAATGATTACTCAAAAAAAATGCTAGATCAAAGCACAAGCAATGCCAGCCCGGTCCATATGAATTACAAGCATAAAAATAACATAAACACAGCCAAACAAGCCTGGAATTTGACCCAAAAAAACTGAAAAACACAAAAAAAAAATAAAAATGTCCCTTACACTAAAAAATTGAGTTCTTCATAGATCTAAAATAAAAAACACCTCCTTTCCACTGCCCATATATATATATATAGGGAGTGACTGAACTGCGTTTTTATGTGAGAATGAGAACATACATTCTCATCCATTTGATTAAATTAGACTGTAAAGATTAACGCAATCTTTTAAAAATTAATATGTATCTACTTCATTTGATCACTCTACATCTAAAATTAAAAAAAAATTAAAAATTTGTATTCTTGCAGCCAAATGATTCTCGTTTGTGGATTGCAATGACTTAGTGTTATGAAATTGATGAACTTCGCATGTTTGATGAAGCAATAAAATGTTATAGAAGGGCAGCAAACTGTAATGACAGGGAAGCAATTGCTCTGCACAACCTGACAAAACTTCACTTGGAGCTAGGGCACCCTAAAGAGGCTGCGTTTTACTACAAAAAGGACTTAGAGAGGATGGAATTTGAAGAGATGGAAGGACCTAAAATGGTTGAGGTTTTACTCTATCTTGCAAAATATTACAGAGCACATAAAAAATTTGAAGAAGCTGAGGTTTATTGTATACGCCTTCTAGATTATACTGGCCCGGAAAGTCTAAATATTCAACTCGACTTTCAATTCTTAAGAGGTTAATTAATCTTGAGTCTAATCATTATTTAATGGTTTAAATCATTCTTCCAGGAGAGAGAAACAACAAAAGTATACTTAAAGAATGCGATTAACACAATCAAGTTTTCCTTCCATGGGTTTAGAGTGTAGGGTTTAGGATATAAGATTTATGAAACAGGTTTATGAGAGGGAGAGTGAAAAAGTATTTTTTTAAATTTAATTTTGGGTGTAGTAAAGAGGGGAAGGAGAATGTTTTTATTTTTATTTTTTAATTTTGAATGCAGAGTGATCAAATGAAATAGGTGGATGTTAATTTTTAAAAGATTGCGTTAATTTTTACTATCTAATTTAATTTAATGGATGAAATTCTCACATAAAAACGCAGTTCTTATACGAGTCACTCTTCCACACACACGCGTGGGAAGGTCCACGGAAAATTAATTCAATATATACCTATGTTTTTATATTTGTTATATCATAACTCTTGTGAGAGAGGGAAGGATTGAATGCAACATTAAACAACTAAGCATAGATGTACAACATGCACTCAAATTATACGTGGGTTGAAATAGGAAAAAAAATCATTTTCGGGGCTCTAAAGAAATTATATATAGATTTTGTACATGAAATAATATTAGTGTCCATGAGTTCCACAAACCCCCTATTATTTTGCAGTCTTTCAAGATTATACTCTTAGTTTATTAGGTTAGAAATGTTAATGGAAAGAATTCAAATTCGTAATCTATCCCTTTCTCCCTTTCAAGATTATATTAATGTGCTTTCTTAGTGAACACATGTTAAAAGAGAAGGTCGATGATTAAAAATATTTTTCCGGTAAGAATATCATCTATATAGATCTTAGTAGTGAACTCATGCACTTAATTATATGTATTTTTTTTTAACAAGTTTCTTCTTCTTCTTATATATATATATATATAACTGTTACAAATTCACCTGTTTCCCCACTTTGCATGAAGCTCCATGATCAAAAGCTGTTTCCCTCTTCTAACATCCGGACGGAGGTAGTTTAACCACTGGAGCCGGCAACTCTTTCCGGTACGTTTAAGACCTGTTAAAGCATGCATCGATCATATTAATTAATTGAAACAAAAATGAGAGAAAAAAAGAAGAAGAAAATAAATACTTGAAGAACGGAAGTTATGTTTACCAGCAGCTTTGGCCAAAAAGTTCCAAACACCTTCACCATGATTAGCAATATAATTGATCAAGATTAAGTCTTCTTCCATTGTCCATGGCCCCTTTCTCACTTCAGGATCATGAGACGTGACACATATTCTCTTGTCCATTATTTTGTGTGAGAGAAGTGAGAGAGAGAAAAAAAAAAAACTAAGAGAGAGATATTGAGATCTTAATAATGGGTTGGAAGGTTTAAATAGAGGCAAGTTTAAGTCATTTGATGATTGTAATGATTTTTTTAATTATTAGGGATAGCGAGAGATTTTTACGTACCTAACTATGTTTATCATGTTAACACATGCATGAATGACTGACTATGCATGATTTAGGTTTCGCGGCAAACTATAGTTTATGAGACGTATCTTTACGTACCCTCAAGTCACACGTATGCACTTTGAGTACTTGAACATCAGGTGTCTATGCTATGCATTTTCTTCGAAAGAAGAAAAGGGATAAGACATTTTATTAGAAATAGTCTTAAATATCAATTTAGTTTTTGTAAATTTAGTTTTTTTTAATTATTTTGATCATTATAGTTTTTTTTTATTATTTTTAATTCATGCAAATTTGTATTTTTTCAATTTAGTCTCTAAAATGTAAATTTATTATAAAGATTAAAATGCGAGAAAAAAATGATATTACACTGATTTATACAATAAGTTTTTTAACTTTTACAAATAAAATGAAAATGTAAATTTACACTATTAACATATTATCATTCAATTCTTAAAAATATTAAGCGAATAATATGAAGTTGCTTATACAACAAGCATAATTATTTATATAAAAATTAGTTTTAATAAATTTATAATATCATAAATAACATTATTTTAAATATGATAAATCTTGTAAAAGTAAGTTAAACATTTATTTTTACAACTTTATACTATTAAAGTGAATTTTTGTCTAAAATATTTAAATTTAAGTGAAATTATAAGACTCGAAAAATAAGATATTCATTATAAATGCTCTAATAACTAAATTTTATATTTAGTTAAGCTTTGAAATTTTTTTTTTGTCAGCAATATATATATATATATATATATATATATATATATATATGGAACAACATCAGAGGTGCCAAACAAGTTACAGTACAAGAAGTAAGTGTCATTTACCTTGCCATCCATGTACAGATTAATATCCCCCCAAGCATTTGCAATGAATCCCATTATGTACTCCAAAAGAAGAATATAAGACGATACACCAACCTAGCTAAAGGTATGATAGCTCTCCCAACCAAAAATTATGCAGCAACTACACCAATTCCTAAATAATAAATATAACCCCCCATAAACATTAGCCGCACAGATGCAAATATTAGTTATCCCCCAAGTTGTACAGAAGCATAATTGCTACCAGAAGATATGCATGCACCAGGATTTGCCAGCTATTGTGCAAAAGAGTACGTAAAGTCTTTAGAGAACCCATGCAGCCAAGACCATGACATATAGAGAATATTATGCATGAGTTTACAGTAGTTCCACCTGGCTTCCTTGAAAATACACTCATTGCGCAAGTTCCAGATACAGAAAGTAGCTGCACACCATATCACGCGCCATCTAACATTGAGAGTCGCATTCCAACCAAGAAGTTGATGCTGTTGAAAGTGAGACATCGGATTCTCTGGCAACACTCCAGGTGGTTCCCCCCAACTGTAGCATTTATCCCACACATCCCTAAGTTTAGAACACCCAAACAATGTGTGACCAGTAGACTCGTGTGACAGAGCAGAAAACGCATAGTAGATCCTGGCCTTCCCAAGTCACGTTTCTACGGCTCAGATTGTCCATCATTGACAGTCTTTCCAACAATAATCTCCAAATAAAGAACTTAACTTTTAATGGTACTCGGAGTTTCCAAACTTGAATTAGTTCCTCATTTTCCTGCATTCCGCATTCAGTTTCCGCAAGCAGGTTGTATGCTGATTTTATTGAGTACTGACCGCTCACATCTTTGTTCCACCTCCATGGGTGACTCATGAGGTCCACTCCTCCCACATCCCTCATAAAATTCTCAACCATACTTCTCTCTCTTCCAAACCACTCTCTTCGCCACCTCAAATCCCAAGTCCAAATGCTGTTCTCCCACCACCGCCCCATGTCCTAATCATACCATGTTGAAGGGTAGCATTAAAGAATAGTCTAGGGTATTTGACAACTAAGGACACACCATCACACCACCCGTCATGCTAGAACTTAACGCTATTCCCGTTCCCCACCCTCAAAGTCACAAAATTACGAAACCAATCCTCACTACCCACTGCCCCACAAGCTTTACACAAATCACGCCACCATATAGAAGCAGCATTATTATTACTACTTTGCCCCATACCTTTCCACCCACCATACTTTGACTCAATTATCCTAGCCCACATTCCCTCATTTTTATTACAAAGGTCTCACCTCCATTTACCTAACAACACACAATTAAACATCCTAATGTTCTTAATCCCAACTCCACCTAAGTTTTTCGGTTTACATAAAAAGTCCCAACTCACCCAACACATTTTTCTTCTCTCCTCTCCCCCTCCCCACAGGAAGTCTTGTTGAATCCTCACCAATTCTCTTACCATAGATTTAGGAATGACCATAAATGATAAGAAAAAGAGAGGTAAGGCTGAGAGGACAGAGTTTAGGAGACAGATTCTACCTCCAAACGACAGAAGTTTGTGTTTCCAGTTGGCCAACTTTTTGTTTAATTTTTCCACCACCGGTTGCCAAGTGGACGCCCTCCTAGGGTTGGCTCCAATTGGTAACCCAAGATACATGAATGGCACTCGCATTATCTTGCAGTTTAGGAGGTCAGCCCATCTTTCCACCTTGTCTTGCGCCATCCCAATTGCACCAAAGGAGCTTTTAGCGAAGTTCACTCTGAGGCCAGATACCAGTTCAAAACAGCGTAACATGCATTTGATAGCCACCACATTTTCCATCGTAGCCATGCCAAAGAAAAAGGTATTGATAAACTGCTAGTTTACTTATTTTATAAGTAAAATATGGGTCTGTTTTCTATCCTTTGGATTAAATAGAGAGTTGTTTACCTCATGATTGCTGTCATTTCATCAAATCTTCCTTTGATGGGCAGCTTGAATGAGCTTTTGGTTTTCTTTTACCCCTTTTCACCTCTTTTTGCAGGATAATGATGATAAAAGAGAGAGAATCGAGGAATCTGTGAGTGCATTGCCCTAGGAGTGAGCAAAGGGTCAACAACTGTTTAAAAGTCAAGTACGATTTTGGCTTGAAGCCAAAATTTGAACTACGAATTTGGCTCGAAGCCAAAATCGACTAACAATGGAACAGTGCCTTTTTCTGCTCTGAAAAGAAGTTTACTGTTGTAGATTATTTCTCTCTACTTTTTTAGGATGATGGGACAGAGCACTGTTGCATTGGGTTGAGTAGAAGCGTTTTCCTATGTAATTTTAGGATTAAAAAAGAAATCCCATTGTAATATTAAAAATCATCTACCATTGTACTCACTTCCCATTCTCTATTCTCAGAACCTAAGTTGTTGTTGTCCATGGAACAGAGCAGCTAAGCTCTTCATTGCTGTAAGGGGATGAATGTAACTACTGCTACACTCTATTTGTATCTTTGATATTTTTAATGCATGAATTCCACTTTCTATATTTTGGGTTAGCATCTTTTTCCTTGCTTAATGCTTGCTATAAACTGATCACTTATAGCATGATTTTAGGATAGTAACCTTGGTTGGAAAACGGGGATTATTTTCTTGAACTGAAAATAGATGTATAATAAATCGAGGGTGCGAGGAATCGAAACTTGGTTTATTGGTAATCACGTGAGAGAATAAACCAGGGGTGCAAGGGATCGAAACTTGGTTTGTTTGAATCACATAGCCACTGTTGTTACTACTGATTTCTTTGTTAAGAGGTGATAGCCTTAGGAAAGAAACTTAGTTTTTCTGAGTGTGAGGGATTGACATAGAGAATAGAGTAGTTGGTTGATTTTGACTAATAAATATAGAAGGAATTTATGCAGAACGTTCATGCCACAAGAGTGTTAGCTTTGGTGAAATTCAAACCCCCTTATAGCATCATTTTATAATCTGTTATAACTATTAATGCTGCTACTGCTGCTGCTTATTATTGATGCTGTTACTGGTTTAATTTTGCATTATAGATAGCATTTTTAATCCTGTTCTTGGCTAAGAACATCAGCCTCTATTACACACAACTGGTTCATGTTTTTATTGCTTTCTATTCCTTTAATTATAGTTTAAAATAGTAGAAATACTTGGTTATTTATGTTGCTCTAGTCCCTGTGGAAAACGATACTTGGACTTGTCCATTTTACTACTTGATATGACTTGGTGCACTTGCCAACAATTTCTATTTAAGCAGGTATCATCAACGTACTGCAGAAGGTTCACTGATACACTGTCTTTTCCCACCTTGAAGCTAGTAAATTTCCCACTGCTGACAGCTTGTCTCATTATTCTTGTGAGGCCTTCCGCCACGCAGTTAAATAGGAAAGGTGCCATGGGGTCGCCCTGCCTTAAACCTTTACTGACAGAGAACTCTGAGGTAGGGCTTCCATTGACAAGAACCGACACGGAGCTAGACTTTAGACATCCCTCCATCCACAATCTCCACTTGTCGCCAAAGCCCAGCCTATCCAGCATATACAAGAGGAAGCTCCAGGCCACAAAGTTGTAGGCCTTTTCGTAGTCTACCTTGAAAACTATGCAGCTCTTCTTTCTTCTACGTGCCTTGTCCACCACTTTGTTAGCTACCATAGCACTATGCATGAGAGATTTGCCACCCAAGATTGCACTCTGTCTTTGATCAATCACCTCATTCAGTACTTTTTTCATTCTATTTGTTAGGACCTTCGCCACTATCTTGTGCATGCATCCCACCAATGAGATAGGTCTAAAGTCGCAGAGGTCGAGAGGGTCCACTAATTTAGGGACAAGAGCAATAAAGGAGGTGTTGCTACCACTAAGGAAGGCCCTAGATGAGTGGAACTCCGTAAGAAATCTCAGCACATCACCCTTCAGAACATCCCAGAACGCTTTGATGAATTTGAAGTTGATCCCATTAGGGCTAGGGCTCTTGGCCTCACCGCATTCCCACACTGCATCTCTTATCTCCTCCACCCCAAATGGTGCTACCACGTTTAGCTGGTCCATGTTGGATATTTGAGGGAACATAATCCCATCCACGACTGGTCTCCATCGTATGCTTTATGAGAATCTACTCTTGGAGAATGTCTTAGCCTCTGCTTTAACTCTAATTGGATCATCCACCCATTCCCCATCAATAACTAATCCTTTGAGCGTGCTTTTCCATCTCTTCCATTTAACCGTGGTGTGAAAGAACTTAGAGTTCGTGTCCCCTTTTGTCAACCATTTGATTCTTGATTTCTGTTTGATAAAGGACTCATAACATTGGGATACATGCCAAAATTCCTCAATTAATCTGATTCTTTCGTTCATTTGAGAGGTAAACAACCCGGTTTCTTCCTTTACCTTATCGAGATCATTCAATTTTTTTGATACCTCTTTCGCTCTCTTTTCCAAACAACTGAATTTATTCAAGTTCCACCATTTTAACTTTGATTTGATGAGCTTCAATTTTTCTTTCAGGACGTAAGCCCCCATCCACGCACGTCCATCTGCCCCCACTCCAGTTTGACGAAAGAATGGAACTTAGGTTGGAACAACCATGCATCCAATACTTTAAATGGTTCGGGGCCCCAATCGATGATAGAGTTTTTTGCCACAATAGGGTAGTGATCTAACACATTCCTGTTAAGAATATACTGAGTATAGCCGAGCCACATCCTAAGCCAAGACTCAGACACTATCACCCGATCAATGCGGCTTCTAGCTATCCCATTTGGTCTAAACCAAGTGAACTTTCTTCTGGCCATTGGAATATCTTCCACTACTATTTCCTCAATGAACTGGTTAAATTCATCAGTGTCCGCAGACCCTATTATAGGGTGGTTGATGCCCACCCTTTCTGACTGCCTTCTAACACTATTGAAGTCACCAAGCAAACACCAGTGAACGCTGTTGTTGTTGTTTCTGATTATTTTCAGTTCCCCCACATTCTTCTTTTGCAGTCTTTGATACATGAAGCATAGATATTGACAATTATGACTGGAAAATTTTTCTCCCTATACGTACCTTCCAAGACAATGAATCCATCTCCGCAAATAGTATTGTGTACCTCCAACACCTCTTGATTCCATATGCATAATAGTCCTCCAAAAGCTCCAACCGATGGCGCACTGATAAATTGGAAACCAGAATCTCCCCACAATGCAGAATAGATAGATCTCGAAACACTACCCATTTTTGTTTCCTGGATACATAATAATTGAATGTCTTCCTAAAGAACGATGGATCGAATTATCCTCCATTTGACCCTCACCCCTAATCCCCTGGTGTTAAACGACATCAGATTCATATCAAGCGATTTAGTCTCCACCACGAGGCCCAACGTGTGCTGTAGCCTCTCCCCTCTTCTTTTCTCCTCCTTCCATCTCAACGATCCTTGTAATCATTTCTATATCACCTCCGTTGAACTTAAGTCCCCAGCCCTTTCCAATTTCCCAGATTCTCTTAGCTTCCGCCACCTCATCTTTGAGCCAAAAGATCTTGTTGCAGTTCTTGATATGGCTGTTTGGTATGATGTTGCTAAGGGCAAGGGCTGCCACTCTCTGCTCCCTCCTAACCTTCTTCATCTTCGATGTGCCACAGTGTGCCAAATCAGTCGATCTACCCAGGTTGCAGTCGCTAGGCACTGACGATGAGGTTGCACAAAGGGTTGCCGATGAGCTGTGATATCCTCTCAACAGTGGGTGAAGGTAGTTTCGACAACTCCACAGCGGTAGGGGAATTAGGTTCGTGCACTCGTGTTTTTGGTCTCTCCGGAGGGGCCAGAGGTTGATTTGCTTGGCCCAGCGAGTCATGTTCCTTTGCTATATTCACCACTTCTTTTAATCCACACCCCCAGATGTATTTCTAATTGGGCCATCGCAGTGGGCCCAATCTTTGCCTGGCTTGTTATTCTCGACAACATGAAATTCAAATAGCCTTCCACTTCCTTTTTGATTTTTTACTTCAAACCCAACTCTAACGTTACCCAACTCAATGTTACCCACCTTTTGCGCTAGAGAGAAGAGATCTTCACTAGTACGGTCATGATTTTGTTGGTCAGAGGTGTCCACGTCACGTGACCCCTTTTCCCTATTGTTGCAATTATTCTTTCCATAAACGATTTGCATTTCTCCTAACCCACTCCCCTTTGCTTGATTTACCTCGTCAACTTTACTTTCGCAGCTCAGCTTTGTGCTAACCTCATCCTTATCCTGGTTATTAACCAGCGAGTACTCTTCCTTGACGTCACCCGCGTTCCTACCATTCACGGTCATACTCTGGTCGTTTCTCGCCCCGATCTCTCCCTATTCATCCTTGTGGTGGAGATTTTTCGAGCATTTTGACTCCGAGGATGATAACACCCCCATGTTGACCATACTTCCTTCAAACGGCAGTTCATTGGCTGTTGAGTCATTCTCCCACAACCTGCAGCTACACTGATTATAAGCAGTAGTCGTCTCTTCCACCATACGAATTTTGTATAGGGTCCCGTTTATGCTAATGTCATTGCTACTTACAACTTGTCCAGGCATTGAGACCTTTACGAGTACTCAGGCAGTGTCGAGTTTCTCGAAATCCTCTGTCGCTTTATCCATCTTCATGAATGTTCCAAACCTTCCTACCATTTGTTCAAAGCATTCTTTACTCCAAAGGTTGAGTGGTAATCCAGAGCATTGTATCCATGTTAGTCTATTACTAGATAGGATGCTAGGGTTCCATTTTTTAAAAGAGTGGAACAGGGTCATCCACTCGTCGCACGTGTCGCCCTCTAAGATTTCCTTAGCATTGCACTCTGGTAATCTAAAGACCAAAACCATGTCATTCCCCAAGTACCTTAGCTTGATCTCTCCCATTGCCTCAATCGCATACACTTGATGTACTTGGTCAAAGCTAACAGGATCTTTTAATATGCCAACCCAACACTCGAGCCAGCTCCTATTCACCTCCTCGATTGTTATGCTCCACTCGCATCCATTCTTGTCGTCGTAGTTCTTATACGGGCCAGGTCTCCCACGCTTATGCACACTGATGCCCTTGGGATTATGGCGGACAACTTGTGCGTATGACCTCCTCGCTCTCACCCCCGCCTCCTTATAGGGTCTGCTACTTGTAGCCCACCTAGTACCCACCATCTTCCCTATCATTTCTTGTATGTCCGTTTGGCTTCTTCTCAAAGGACCCATTTTTATTGAACTTAGGGATGTTAACATACATTTTCACACCTTTGATGTATATGTCATCTAGCCATTTCTCCATTTGTGCCACATTATGAATGCTAGCATATCTCACAAAATCGTATTGTTCCCCCCTCTTGTTCCTCTTATTTGCCATAAAGACATCCTTCACATTACCAAAGTCTTTGAAAACTCTCCATAGGTCCAAGCACTGGAAATGTACTGGAAACCTAGTAAAAAAGAAGGTAGATAGTCCTCTTCGGCCAAAGTTAGGGTCTCTTTGTTTCTGATATGATACCACCGACCACCCCCCTCACCGCCTCTCCTGTTTGCTCTCATCCCACCTTTTTTTAGTTATAAGCTTTGAAAATATTACTAGTTTGATAGGTTATAATGAGTTTATGAAGTGTGAAAGATGAAATCAAGTGGCCAACAAATACAAATATCGTGTCTTATGGATCCTCTTTGGCCACTACAAGATTTTCTTTATGCCCCTGAAATCTGGGCCACATGTTATATATTTTATCATTACTTAATGCCACTTTTAGTCTAGTAAATTTTACTTTTTATTTATTTAATTTGGTACATAATGTTTTAAAAATTTCAATTTGATACTTTAACATATGTTTTAGGCATATTTTGGTACATTTCACCAAAAATGTTTGAAAGTTATCTTTAACACGACCATGGTAAATATCAACAAGACTGTGTTGATCCTGATTCTTTGTAACACGACTGTATTACTTTTTAACATTTCTACCATGTGTTCTTTTCCCTATTTGTTGCCACATGAAGCAGTAAATCTCTAGTCCTAGTGATTTGGTTGAAAACATTAGACAAATTCAATTTTCTTTTTTTGCATTCTTTCCTTAACACACCAACAAAGTTATCCACTTTTTCATTTTCAATAACAACTTTATACAACTCGAATATCAGAACAATTTTCTCCTCCAACTAGTTCCTTGTACTTGTTGGTTCGTCAAATTTTCTGTTGGTTTGACCATAATAATTAGTAGTGTGATAGTGATATATATCTTAGATATAGTTGATTGTTATGCCAAAAGAAGAGAAGAATATTTGGTGAAGAATGAACCCTAGCTAGACGGGGAGAGGAAAGATTCCAATTCTTTGAATTGAAAATTCGACGAACCAAGTACCGACTGGCTAGATGATGAAGAGGGAATCAAATATTCATGCACTTAATTAGTTTCATATTTGATAACCATCTTCTACATTTTAAGACGGAATAACCCAAAGAATACTAACTAAATTTATATTTATTTGATAATAAGATACATTTATTCTTTGAAAGTTCACCAAGGTCATGTTAAAAAGTAACATGCTCATGTTAAAGCTAACTCTATTAACTTTCAAATATTTTTAGCGAAATGTACAAAGATATGCCTAAGATATATGTTAAATACCAAATTGAAACTTTTAAAATATTATGTATTAGATATTTTGATTAACCAAATAAAATAACAAAATGAACAGAGAAGGTTACATTACGTTAGATTATTAGAAAAAGGGTTCTTAAGAATACCTGAATTTATAGAGCAGTCTTGATTGATACGTAGCGGAAACTTTCACTACAAGAAAAAGGCATATTTCCAACAGATATTTTTTCGATTGATATAAAATCTGTCGGTAATTTCAATGATAAATAATTATCGACAAATGCAAATTTGTCGATAATAAAATAATTTTGACAGAATTTTATGACAAATGTTTTTCTTTCGAAAATATTTAATTTATCGATGGAAAAAAATTCCGTAGATAATTTTGACAACCATTACCAACGTATTTTATTTGTCATTAAATTCTTGAGACAATAAATTTACCGACGAGTATATTCTGTCGGTAATAATATCCTAAAATGCATTTTAATTTGTTGATTAGTTGATGCTGCTCTCATTCACCAGAAAGACAAAATGAAAATAGACAAATTAAGAAATACGTGTTCAAATTAATACTATTTCTCATTTCCATATGTAGTACTAGTACACTTTCTATTATTATTTTATATAGTATACACAAATAATAATAATAATGCATCACCAAAAAATCAAGTGAAAGAAGTTAGAACACAAAAAAAAATGAAAAAACATTTATGAGAAAAACTTTTCCAATTTAAGTTTTCCCACATTAAAAAAAAATCATTTATGAGAGCTTCAAAACATGATATACTGGTACACAATATATTATTTAGGCAAGAAAAATAGCGTAACTAGGTAAAAACAAATGACCAACAAAAGTAAAAATAAATATACCTTAACAGAACCAATTGAAAATACACCTACAATTCATAATATCATCAATCAATATAAATGAAACTGAGTCACCATATAACATGGCCCAATGGTAATTATCATCAAGTGACAAAAAGGGAAAACAGGGCTACATTCACGCATTAATTTTACATAAAAACATGGATACACTAGGTTGCTATGTGTCACATTTGAAATCTATCTACAACAAAGCAGCCAAGCTTGGGTAGTCTGTAGTTTATACAAAACAATCGTTTGTAGTCACCTTAGGAAAAAAAGCAACACAAAATGGTCTCAAAAGATGAGCTTTGAAATTTATCAACCTTGCAACACATTTGCAGTCTCCCTAGATAGATCACTTGAAAATTCTTGATAAAAAAATGTACAGTTGAAGCAAGCCAATACCATGTATTTGCAGCTTAATGAATGTATACATGGAATCTTCTTGAGAAGCATCAAACCTGAAAAACAAATAATATATACAATCAATGATAGAAGTGGGGCATAAGGACACTAACACTAGTTGCAGCACATTTATTATGAACCAGAAAATTATCATGTTGGGCATTTATTTGGCAGAAGATATGCGCTACACAAATGAAATCCAACTACTTGAAGGGCCAATGTTATCGATCTTTAACCAACTTGGTCATCATTTTGGAAAGGAGTTGTTTAAATGGTTAACTGATGAACAGCTCAAATCAGCTCATGTTCATAGATTGATCAATTGAACAAAAGTTAAATCGTACCTTGAGTAAGTATTTGAAAATAATTGTTTTCATTATTATACACAACTTACATTAAACGGTCCTTTTAAATTCACCATTTGAGTGATATATTTGGACAATTCATTCATGCAAACCCAACAAAATGCTTTCGCTCATATACATGCAGATTTTCCTACATGGTTTAAGGAACAAGTATATATCTACCCGTATTTAATTTTTCATTATATACGCATTAAATAAAGTATAATTTTTCAAGATATCTTACATTCATAGGTTTACAACGAGCCTTTAAATGAGAAAAACTAGCACTTGGGGGATTTATCAAATGAGCCTTTTAAACTTGTTAAAGAATGCACACATACTTTGCCAATGGATACAAGTTTCAAACTCATGCATGGAGAGAGGGCAAAAAATCATAAACAGTGGAGTTTATGTAAAGGGCATCATAGAAGGAGGTGAAGATGATTTTTACGGGGTCATTCAACACATATACGAGCTTGAGTACAATATTTTAAGTTATCCCAAGAGAGTGGTGGTATTTTACTGTGATTGGTTTGATCCATCAAGAAAATGTACAAGAGTGGATCCAAAATACAATGTTGTGGATATTCGAATGGATGTAAGAAATCAACATTTTGATCCATTTATTATTGTGCACAATGTTAGACAAGTGTATTATGTCACATATCCAACAACACGAATGAATAAATGTGGTTGGTGTGTTGCAATCAAAACAAAGCCAAGAGGTCACATAGAATTTAATGATGTGGAAGATGATGTGCCTTACCAAATAGATGAAATGTCACATACTAAAGAAATCATTGAAGTTGAAGATATTTTTGGGTTACAAGATGTTGAAGGTGACCCTAAAGAAGTGGATGAGCTTGAAGAACCTCCACAACATGTTCAACTACAAGAAGAAGAGGAGGAAGAAGAAGAAGAAGTAAATGTAATGGAAAAATACAATGAAGTGTAGGAATTAGAAGATGACTTTGATGTCTCCATCTTTGAAGAGAATTAAGCAAATATGATAAATGATTTTGAAATTTTAATTTTTTTTTTTAAAGATATGTATTAGTTAATTGCCTTTTTGGCTCTTTATATTTCTTCGTTTGTCATTTTTTACAAATTTATTTATATTATATTAATGAACTTTCAACAGTAATCGTGTTTATAAGTTTTATTTGTGCCTTGAATATTATCTGTATTATATTAATGAATTTTTGCACTGTAATATTATCTGCATTGAAGGTCATGATTCGTCTCGACCACCATCTTCTTGTGGAAATAAGGATAAGGAGAAAACAAAGTCGAAGAAGTCAGGTTATGTAATTAAAGTATTTTCACAAAGAGGACCTTCATCATCTACTCAAGCCCTGCCTGTTGCACCAGCTCCATCATCATCCTCAGTTGTTGCACCCACACTAGCCTCAGTGCCTATAGTCAGACGAATCCCATCATCATCCTGAATTGTTGCACCTATACCAACTTTAGTGCCTACAGCCAGATGAATCCTATCATCATCATCGGTTGTTGCAGCGACACCATCCACATTCCAAGGTGCTACAACCACACCACGGTCACAAACTCGATCCCTAAGACACCCACCATCACAACAAGATTTTCCATCATCCTCTAGAGTTAATGTTGAGAACTTATCTGTCAATGAACATGATTTAAACATAGAAGAGGAAGAAATTTCACCCAATGATCACCCTTTAATTGTACCCATTGTAGGAGGGTAAGAATAAATTAGACTTCAAATAATTTTCAATATATATTAGCTCATTTATCCTCTATTTAATTTGGTGTGATCATTTTGTATTTAGGTTTGATCCATGCAGGGTTGCATCACAAGCTATCACAAAGACTATCATGCAACAATATCTTCATCCATGGCCTACATGAGGAGTGATGAAAGACCATGAAAAAGATGTTTTCTTTTAGCGTTTTAAGGTAAGTTAATGATTTATGTAAAATAAAGAGATAATTGAGTTGCAAACTGTGTGGAGTTCCAAATGTTGGATACTTGAGTTGTCAATATAAACTATTGCATGCATATGACTTTGACATAATGGCTATGGTATTTCAAGATTTAACTCTACTCTAAAGAATAACTATTTACACGTCAAATTTGCATTCTTTTCCTTTGGGTACCCTCTTGCATATTAGAGTTTGATATGCATTTAGCATAAATTATGTGGCCAAATTGTGATATGTCTATGCCATATGTTGTTTTGCTAGGTGTAACATTTTGTTTTAAGTTCTTTTAATTAATTAGTCCACTTTTTTATAATGCTTTATGGTTAAGTTTCTTTTCGTTGCTTTCCCTTTTTTCCTCTTAACATGGTTGGGGCCAAAACCATCCTAAATTGATCTTATAACCAAACTTTTATCTTTTCATGTATATAAAGGAAGGTGACATGGAAACCTGGGCATGAGAATTAGATTAGAAGAAATTTTCACTCCAAAGACTCTCATAGATTGTCTGATATGTTTAGTGATGCCCGAAAGATTGGTAAAAAACCAGAATGGCTTGGAGATATTGTGTGGAACCAATTGTTAGCACATTGGAATTCAGCCCCTTTTCGCTCAAAGTCTGCACAAGCCTCAAAAAATTGAGAGTTTGAAAAGGGTGGAACCCTTCATACAGGTGGCTCCATTAGCATGCACGATCATGCTATGCGTATGGTGTGTAAATTAAACTTCTTTGACATCTATTTAAAACTAAATAAGTTATTTATTTTTCACAATAATTTATTTTTATAGGCATCGGCATTTGGCCGTTCTGTACATATTGATGAGATCTTTCAACAAACTCATATTCGAAAGGATATAGATGAATTTGTTGATGAAAGATCTAGGAAAACACATGTGAGTTGAATGATTTTTTTTTTTCATTTTATTCATGTTAATGTTATTAATGAAATGACTCATTTGTTTGAATAAGAGGAGGATTTTCAAAGTAAATTTTCTCAAGTTAGATCTGATGTTGCATCATCTATTGGTGAATCAGAGATCAACCCTTTAGACCCTGCTTTGGAGGAGACTATTAGGTCTAAGTGTTGGGTTGAAGCTGTTGGTGGCAAGCACAAGGGACGACTCTATGGAGCTGGAGACCTTGCTCGTGATTATCAAGGTGGAGATAACAATCTCATGTTTAAAAGGAAAGCACCAAGTAGTGGTTCACATGATTCGGAAGAGATTGTTGAGCTAAGACAACAACTTTTAGAAACTCAAGAGGAGGTTCGTCGTACAAAGAAAGATAATGAGCGGTTGACATGTCAGTTTCAATCATTCTTTGGTACTTTCTTGCAATAGCTACCACCTGATGCCCGTGACATGTTTATACAAAATCAGCAAAATTATCATCAAGAGCAACAAAATAATCATCAAAAACAACAAAATAATCATCCAAAGCAAGAAAATGAGCAGCAAAATGATTACCAAGAGCAACAACCAAATTCTCCATATTATGATTAATTTGTCTTAAAGATTCACTTATTAATTGAAGTTTTAACTTTTTTTGTGTCATTTTAAACTATGGTATATTGCAATTAAATTATCTTTAAAACTAAGATATTATTTAGTTTTAACCTTCTTTTTAAGTGTTGTTTTAAACCATGATATATATTATACTAATTTTGAATGATTTGAATTGATAAATTTATATGTTGTTTTAAATTTATTATTTGCATCAAAAACACAAAATTAATTAGAAAATAATGTAAGAATTCTTATATAAGTTGATGAATTACCGACGGAATATCCATTAGAAAAAATAGTTAGTATTATTGACAAAAAAGCTGTTGAAAAAAATAGTGAATATTACCAATGGATAATTCGTTAAAATATATTTAAATTATGTTGATGGATTATCGACGGAATAACTGTCAGAAAATATAATGAGTGTTATTGACAAATAATTTTGTTGGTAATTAATTTAGGAGAAATCTGTCAATAACTTTTGTTTGGTCGTCGGTAATTATCGATAAAGGTTTATTGATGATTAATTTATCGATAATTACCGATAGTTAATCTGTTGGTAATTATAAGTAAGTCCGTCGGTAATTACCGATAGATATAAATTTTGTCACACAAATTTCTGATGCTCATATTATTGATAGATATTGGGCTGTTGAAAATCTGTCGGAAACACTCACTTACCGACGGTTTACGAAAATTACCAACGGATTTTGGTTGTCAATAATGAGAACATTTCTTGTAGTTTTTAATGATCAGGAACTATTGGTTTAACCTAATTGTTTTACTCCTGATGAGACCTTCGTTCTCTCTTTAGATGAGGAGAAGAGAAAAATGTTTGGTATGTTGGGATCATAACCTTGTTTTATGTTTTTAACTCATCAAAGTTTCTATTATGCCTTAATGGTTAAAACTGGTAATGTACTTATTAAGTCCATATTATTTTTTTTTGTTGGTAGCTTAGGGACTCTTTAAATTAGATTACTTAAATTGAGTCCCTCTAAATGTAAATAACTAATATAAATATTATAAATTAATTCTTAGTCCATATTAATTAATTAGAAATAAATAAAATTCCTAACATTATGTCCCAAAATAAAATAAAAAAAAGTGAAATTTAATGGATTAAAAATGACATTAAATCTTGTATCATCTTTAATTATGTTTATTCCACGTAATCATATTTTCAGGAATCTCAACATAAGAATGTTCATTCTAATTCTCATATTTGTTAGAAAGTTATTATAAAAAACATTGAGTATCTTTTATTTTCGAAATAACATTTTTACTATAATATTTCTTAGAAGGTAATTCCGGAAATACAAAATGATTTTGTCATAGTCAAACATAATGTCATTATAAAAATTATATCTTTATAAAAACAATGAGACATGACAACATAAATCTATTTTAGCTTGTCATAGTCAAACAATTTCGAAGTTAGAAATTGTTAAAATTTCTAAATTTAGTATATATTTTTTTTATTCATAGGAATCAAATATAATATCATATGAGGTTTATAATATTCACACACCCTACTCAACAAATAGAATTATCCCCTAATAAATCCAATATATTTGAGAGTTCATACTTAATTCTTATTTATTTATTTTCATCGCAAAAGAAATTATTTAACTTGGAATTTAAAAAGAACTTTATATAAGGAAACTTAATAATAACATTAGAATAAGCTTGGAGAGGGAGACGTGGGTTCAGTTTTTTCCACTAACGAAAATTTATAATTAATATTTGATGATAAAAAAAAAAAAAACAAATTGTTAGCATAGTCTATTTCATTAAAAAAATTAATATATTAACAACTAAAATTTGATGATAAAAAAACTAATTTTTATAATCTAAAAAATGCCATGGGGAAAATATATGAAAGAATAAGTTTTATTTAAAAAAGGATAATATTTATAAATAAATAAAAAGTACTCACCAATCACCAATTAAAATAAAATATAATTAGTATTTTTTATATTTATTACTTTCCTTTTAAAGAAATTTTAAAATTTTGTAATTGTTTTAATTCATTTGAAATTACAAAAATAACCTTAAATATTAGGAGGAATTTTTTTGGGGGGGAAATGTCCTCTACTAATAAAGGAATACACATCTTTATGAAATATTTAGTTAAAAATTTGTAATAATATCTATTAGATAATTTATATTTTATATTATTATAAAAGTTTGTCAATGGTAAGCAAGAAACACGACTTGTTCTATTTTTTTTATTGAAAAAATATTTTATTTTATAAAATACATAATTTCATGATAAAAATAAATAAAATTACATAAGTTTCAACAAAATATAATCAACAATGAACAAAATATTCTTTTAGAAAAATTTATCCAAATTGATTAAATATATGAAAACTAATCAACAAAATGTAAACGTTATAATATTGATTTGATGGTTAAAAGAGAGAATAAAAAGACTTAAAAGTGATTGGTTCAATTTTCTCCTACTAAAAAAACAAATATTATTAATAAACAAACAAACATAGTCACAATTTCATTATACTCCAAAAAAACTGAGGCCAAGATTGTTTATAGAGATAAACCAAAGGAAAAAGTATAACAAGATTATATGAGTAAACAACAAGTCAAGAAAAACAAGAACATGTAATGGGGATATTTCATTATTTTGCATCATTATCAGTTAAAGCGACCACTTCCTAACATCTTGAGTCTTCACAGTATTAGCCACTCATTATGTGATCAATTAATTATCAGTTCCTTAAAATTCCACACCCATAAGGCCACAACAACCATTTACATTTTTGACACCTCTCAGGAAAGTTTCATAAAAGCACTGCTACTTGAGGAAATTATGATCTGGATTTTTTATATCGAGTGTTGCGCGAAAATTTAACCAATTTGAAACCTTTATAATAATATTCTTAAGGTTTAGTTATGCTATGATACTAGTAAGATAATTTTCCATTTTGTGCATATTTAAAATATATTTATTTATAAAATCAAGCGTTTTTCTAAATAAACCCCGGGTAAAAATGAGATTATACAGTACTATCCTAAGTGACAACATTTGATTGGATGAGATGATTAATAGGTTGACTTTATTTATGATATTTTATTTTATAAATAAAATTTTAAATAATAATATATTCATTCAATTATTTTTTATTAAATTCAAATTTTATCAAATTCTTAGATTTGATATTTTCTTTCCTCCAATTGTATTTATCAACAAATTTTTTATATTACAATATTTATTTTTAAAAATTTAATATTTGTAATGATTAATTTATCATTTTACTATATATTACATTACTTTATTTTGATTTTGATTTCAAATGCTTTAAGATACTATATAAGAACATGTAATAACTGAAACCAAAAAGATAATAAAAATAATTTATCTATAAATAAAAAAATTACAAGAGTTTAAAATTAATTAAAAAACTAAAATTATAACAGATCAAAATATATTTTTATTCGTAGAATAAAATTAAATGTATATAAAAATATCATATAATAACATTTGTCAACTACTTCGACGTATAATTTAAAAATACTTATAATTTAACCAGCTAACTTAAAAGCTCCCAGCTACTAGTTCCAGCTTTCAGCTAGTTGTTCAATTAGTTTTTTCAAACATAACCTTAGATGATATAATTATTATATTTTTTTTTAATTAATTTAGTAGTATGATTGATGTACATGTGTGTGGATGTTTTAATTATAAATTATTTAGGTTGTATTTGACCAGCTTTTTTTATTCTTAAAAGTAGAGACTGGGTCAAACACTATCTATACCTAAGTAATTAAAAAACAAATAGCTTATTTGTGTGAAAAAATAATAAAACAAGAAATGTTTGGAAAAGTTGGCCGAAAGAACTTATGCATAACTTATTTTTAAAGCACCACACCAATTTGCATTCAATATATGAGTTTATTTAATTTATTTTTTTATTCCTCCATTGACTAAATACTCAATGTCACTATTTTTTTTACGTCTCCAAGATTTTTTTTTTTTGTTCTTTTGATTATTCTTCCACTTCTTTTAATTGTTGATAAAAGAAAATTGTACGTTTAAAAAAAAATTAAAACTAGTGAACATAATATTTGTCATATAAAAAATTCCAACTTTTTATAGTTACTCATCATTTATAGTTAAAAAATTTTACTTAAATTGATATTATATATTATTTACAAATTACCATTAAAATTAAAAATTATTAATTAACTTATTTTTTACATTTAAAAAATTAAAGGTTTTAAATATTTGTACTTCAATAAAATAATTTTATGTAAATTAATTTAATTTCACATAATATTTTTTAATTTATAAATATACTATTTGTTTTGATGAAAAAACTAAAATTGAAGATTTTATTTCTTAAGAAAATACAAAACAACTTTTAGCATAAAATGACTTTTTAAGTTTTAAAAAATAAAATCTAACAAAAAAATTATACTTTTTATTTAATTTCTTATTTTAACTTTAACTTAAAAGCTATTTTTAACTTTTTTAAGAAAAAAATGCGCCAAACATACCCTTAAAAGTACTTTTTTAAAAATGAGTTTATTTTGAATTAGAATTAAAAATGGAGTTAAAATAAATATAATTATTAAAATTTTAAACAAATAGTATGATTCATTTAAAAAACTATTTTCATAAAAATAATAGTAATTTGATCACTTTCAGTAATTTTTTTTTTAGAATAAAAAAATTAAAATAATAGATAGATAGATAGATAGATAGGGGGCGACGCATATAAGAAATGCAATTTTATATGAGAATGAGAATAGATGTTTTCATCTGTTAGATTAAATTAGACGGTTAAGATTTGAACAGTCATTTAAAAATTAACATATACCTATCTCATTTGATCTCTATCCGCTTCATTTCTTTAGTGCACCCAAAATTTTAAAAAACTATTTACCAAATATTCAAATGATTTATTTTATCATGTTCTAAAATATCAAAGACTTATCATCATCATCATCACCAAGACTTGCCCCCATCACCTTGACCACCAACATGGTTACCACTATCGTTTTTTCTGCCACCAGGGCCACTGTCGCTGCCACCATCATGGTCGTTGTTCCCGTTGTTGCCACTAGGGTCACCGTCACCATCACCACTAACTACATGGTTACCACCGTTGGCGGTGGTGGTGACGGTTGAAATACACAAGAACACACTAGAGAGGGGGGGGGGGGGGGGTTGAATAGTGGGTTAGAAAATTTTTTACAAAGAGTATTAGTTTGCAAGATGCCTTTAGACATATACGAAGGTTTAAACAATCAAATATATCTTTTCAAGGCAAAACTTTTAGAAACCTCTCGAAAGTGCACAACGTGTTAGATCAACAGATGTAAACACAAGTCAGCAAAAGCAGAATGCTTGTTTTATACTGGTTCACTCAAATTGAGCTATGTTCAGTTCTCCTTTAACAATTGTTAAAGAGTTCCACTATAATCAACTGATTACAAAAGTATTCTTCATTGCCATTCCTAGCTACAAGTATTCTCTATGCCACTACTGGCAACTAGTATTTTGAACCACTACTGGTTACAAGTATAAATCTCCCCCTGATATTATACTTCCCAAGTATTCTTTGATCACTAAGCCACTATTGGCTTTCTATTCAAATATGAATAAGATTCAAATAACTCTCAATGAGAGGATATGGATATGAGTAGAATCTCTAAGAGCTTTGTAGAAGACGAGGTTTCTCTTTTCTCTCAGCTTTTGTTTCTCACTTGATACAACTTTTTTCTCAAAATGCTTTTTTGCTTATGCTTTGATTGTTCAAATTAGATTGGCTTGGAATCGTTAGTCTTCTCGTTGCATGGAAACATCTTTATATAGTAGAGCTTCTAGGATTTGAGCGTTGGAGAAGAAAGGTTTCCATTGTCTCATAGTAGTGTGGCTGAAGTTGCTTTAGCTGAGCTTGATTTGATAGGAGTAGGTTCCTGTGTTGTCACAACTTGCTTTTAGCTTTAGGTGTACTTCTCAAAGCTAATAGGCCTTTCTAATGTACCTACAATACTTCACACATTTCGAGACATGCAAGCAGTCATACGAGGAATAGAAGTTATTTAGAGAGTATCTTCCTTTCTTTCTGTAACAAATAGTGCGTTCTTAAAGTCAATAGATGATCATTAAATGCATATTCCTTAGCATGTGAATTAGCACATGGTTTGGTCCATCACAAACATGGTTTGGCTTAACAGACATAGTCTGGTCTAGCATAGACATGGTCTGGCTTAGCACATACATGGCATGGCTTAGCATGGACATGGTCTAGCTTAGTAAACATAGTCTGGTCTAGCACAGACATGGTCTGGCTTAGCAGACATAGTCTGATCCAGCTATGCATGGTTTGGTCCAACTATCACATAATCTGGTCCTAATTCCATGCATGGTCTAGTCCAATACTTATGCATAGTCTGGTCCATGACTTTTATTGTCTAGTCTGAGACTTCACATAGTCTGTCTCGAGATTATTGCATGGTCTATTCCAAGACTCGTACCGTCTGTTCTAATGACCTTCACATGGTCTGTTTCGATATTTAACTTAGTTTGATTAAAAGCACTTTGGATGCTTGATATATAATTAAAGCGTTATCAAATAGTTAAAGTAATAGAGTGAGATGGAGAGATTATACCATTGTCTGTGATCATTTTGATTCCCTGAAATTACTCAATTTCAAATCATTAATTGATCAAATATTATCACATTTGTTATCATCAAAACTCATCAAAGGATTAAGGGCCAGACATCATCCAATGTCTTGGTTCTAATAGTTTCCGCCTTTTTGATGATGACAACACATGTTATAATTTTGATTAACAAACAATAAATCATAAATAATAATATATCAGAGTATATATCAGAGTACAGATTATTTCATGTCAATTATATATGTGCAGTTATAACCATGATGAACTCCCCTTGAGTCTATCATGCATATACAAATGATAGTTTAGAACATGAAATAATTAAAGCGGATAACATCAAACAATATAGTAAAGAAAATCAGTGAACCAATCACTATTTTTATTATTAAGCATTGTCTGGGTGAAAATTTTCTATGCATCTCTTTCTCCCCCTTTGTCATTAACAAAAAGAATGGAGAGAAGAGTAGAAAATGCCAACACAGTCAAGGTTGAGAGGATGGGGTTGACTGTTTAGAAGAGGATTCTCCAACTTTTGATGGAGCAGTGGATGCAAGAGGATCGTTTGTTGGCGATGGTAGTGGTGTTAGAGGTGCAGCAATTGGTGGAGCGAGAAGAGTAGCTAGTGATGCATTGAAGGCAATAGTCACTTCCTTGATAATGTTGGCTCGATGCTCTTCCAGCTTGGCATCAATCTGGGCAGTAATTCTGGATTCCAACTTGGCTTCCAGCTTAGCTTCCGATGCAGTTTCAAGAGCAACCAAGTCAGTTTGAGGTTCTGATTGAGTTGCAGCATTCAATGGTACAATTGCAATTGGGGTGCTTAACCGAGATTGTGTAGACACCAAGTCTGTACACTCTTGGGCTGGATGGGATTCTGCAGACTTTTCAGCCAAGTCTATAGCTTGCTCTGTGGCAAGTGCAGCAGCCTAAGTTGCCTTAGCCTCTTACTTCAGGGCTAACTCCCTGAGCCTATTCTCTTCATCTTCCTTAACCTTCTTTTCTTTGGCTAGAGCATTGAGTCTCCTCTCTTCTTCTTGAGCTGCTAACATAGCTTTGAGTTTGTTAGCTTCTTCTAATTGTCTTGCTTCTTTTGATGCTTCCCAAGCTATTGTTATCAATGCTTGAGCAGCCTTGTATTTAGCAAAGTAGTTAGTAAGCATCTGTTAAGCTTGAGCTTCATTTCTAGGTGTATGAGGAGTCAGTAGTGTGGGTATAGCCACAATGTTTGACACACGAATGAAGCTATTAGAAGAAGAGGTGCCTACACCAACAGTTTCAATTTACTCTTTTTCTTCATGAGAGAGATTGGATAAACCTGTGGTGTGGAGCATGCTACTCACTACATTCTACCAGTAGATGCCAGCATTAGACTTTGTATACTCTTCAGGAAATACACGCTCTGGCTGAGGAAGAGGCTCAATGTCAGGAATGTGCTGCGGAAGGTTGTCTGCTCGCCTGATCTACTTCCCCTTCAACTTGTTGGGGTTGACAGTTGGTAGTCTGGGTACTATATGGTTTGGAGCGACACATATATCAGTTGCTTCTCTGATGTGTAGACTTGGAGGATACAACTGTCTGGGTCGTGAACTCTGAAACTTCAACAAACATAAGGCTTTGTATTCAGCACAATTGGCCTTAAAGGTTGGTTGGCTTGGAGAAACTCCTTATGTAATCAGCTGATAGACAAAAACTACAAGTGTATGGTGTCGTCAAGTAATAAAAGTAATAAATCGTTCTCTCCTCAAGGACTGTGCGTTTGGCAAAGTAATTATTGCTAATTAAACATAATTAAAATGACAATAATCAAATTGAAAATATGAATTCAATTTAGGAAACCAAATATTTGAAATTTAAATTAATAAAGGAAAGTAATTAAAATAGAATAAAAATCAATTTATAATAATTTCCAGGATTGGGGTTCACTTTATGATGATGAACAAAAATAAATCAATTACCCAAGTGTTCTTGCAAGTTTCTATTGAAAGTGAATAAACCTAAGGTTCTCTTTGTTCCCTTTCGAGATACGAAGAGGTATCTAATTAAATTGACCCCTACTGTCATGGTGGTTATGTTCAATTAGATCCTCTTAAGGTTTAACCTACTCTCGTGGTTTTACACCTAAGTTGCTTCCTATGGTTTGGAAATTAAAGGTTCACCTCAGGTACATCCCAAAACTCCTATGAATACGTTAAAGCTGGCCAATTCATTTAACTCATGAAAAACAATAGGAAGAAATCAAAAGAGAACAAGAACAACACAAGGATTAAAGAAATAAATTCATTCAAAGTTCTTAGGGCTATGCCCAATCCTAGAAATAAAAGAGACTACTGGCAAGTAGTCATGAAATCCAAATTAGAAATTAAAGAAGAAGAAGATGACTAACCAAAAGAGAAGAAGATGATCAGAACTCTCACTCTCTTCGTATCCGTCAAATGTAAAAAATGCAAAACCCTATTCTAAAGTTTATAAGGGTATTTAAAGACAATGGGTTAAAAGGTTTAGGCCCAATTACAAATAAAAAGTCATAAAGAAACACTAAAAATTTAAATTTGTCGCGTGTCATGGCTATGATTCGTATCTCATGGCTATGACTCGTGCTGTCTCGCCCAAAATAAATCCTTTGACGTTACTCACAGTCGTGAGATATGGATCAAGACCATGATTGCTGCTGTCTTAAGCACATCACTTGGAATTTTTGTGCCACAGCATAGGCTTGAACTTTGCCTCACAGTTGTGATTCTCTAAAGGATAAATGCAAGTTCCAAAAGTGTAATTTAGGCAATGAAAAGTGTCCTTGGACTCTCAAATTCATACCTGAAACACAATAATATCCAAAGTGCAACCAAATCCAAAAAAATATAAAAAAGAAAGGAAAATTATCTTAAACTAAATCCTAAATGTGATAATGTATAAACAAAACTAAATGAAATGCAATGCAAATGTAGTATGAAATGCAACACATCATTAGCCGAGGAGGTTTGATAGAGACTCTTGGTCTTGAAATTCTTCGCAATGCATCACGATGCATGGTGCGGACTGTGGCAACCAACTTTTGCTTCTCTTCCATCGTCATGGGCTCAAGAATTGCTGGTTCCATTGAGAAGTAGTCTAGTCCCTCTCTCACACAATTGTACCAGTGTGCTATCTCATGTACCAATTGTCTCATGAGAGGGATGACAGAGGCATATTCTTCTTCTTGCAGTCTCCTTGCAAGGTTAGCATCATCTTCTACATCTTGTAGAAGTCTTGTGTTGTGGAGTGGCCTCTGAAAGGAAATGATCCCTTGGTCTATATATAGAGGAGGGAGCTTGACTAGCTATGCTACCCTTGTGTCCTCAGTTGTCTTGGGTTGCAAAGGGGATTTAGCCCTCTATGAAGATCTTCATTATGGCTGCAAAGAGGTTGCATGAAATTGATGGGGGAGAAAGGGAAAAGAGGAGAAGAGGAAAGAGAAGAGAAAAGAGAAGAGAGAGAAGAAAACAAAGGTGAGATTTTTATTCAATGTAGTAGTGTTGTGTAGTGTAATGTTGTCTTGCAAAGGGGGAAAAGCTAAAAACAAAAGGCCAAAACTGTGATCCCCCCTACAAGGTCTTAAACCCACTAAATAAAAGCTACCTTGACCAATTACAATTACCAAATGGTCCATAATTACAAACTAAAACTCGGAATTATTAAAAGTGTTGGACCGTAACATTGAATCCCAAATTTGACCACTTAAACATCCGAATTAGCCAATCCTTATGAGAAACGATATTGTAGATATCCTCCTTAGCTTTCAAAAAAGATAAGAATCATCAAAATCGAAGACCTGTGTCAAAAGTTATGGGCTGAACAAGGGACAATGTCAGAATCATAAATAAAACATAACAAATAACAATTTTAGACACTTGGGCCCAAAATGACCCAATCTCACAAAACTCAGCTAAAATAGTTAAAATGAGGTATAAAACATGTCTAGACTATGCTAAATGCAACTCTAGACTATGCTAAAATACACTTTATCAATGGGCATCAGACTGTGCAACTACTGTTTGGTTTACTATTGTCTGTGTAAGTGACATAGACGATAGAGGTTCAACAGACAGTGTGTTTGTTGTGGCTTTTGTTGGGGTTATGAAGGGGGTTGTTTGTAGAATATTCTTTCTAAGACGTTTGTGTATGGTAGAGTGAGGGTGAGTAGGAAGAGTGAGGGCTGGGTTACCTAGATTGGTGAAGGACGAATTGAAAGCCAATCCAGGCATATCATCTTCTAGCATGACCTTCCTCTTAACAGTCAGCTTCTTGGCTGTTGTGCTAGGTGGTCTGATCAGTTGAAGGTCTGGTGCAGTAGACGCTTCAGGTCTTGGTGGGATGGAGGGTCTCTTGAAGACCAGTCCATTAGACTCGTCCTCTTCTTCAGGCCTCAACAACTACCATGGTTGCCTTTCCTTTCTTCCTCAGCTCCATATCCTCATTTGACAACAATGAGTAATCAAATGATCTGGCAACACCTTTGCCTTTTTGTTGAGCCCTTCTCCTGGGTTTGCTGTGGGTGGTCTGGGAGGAGCTTGTTGAACAGTCTGCTTCTGTCTCTTGGCAATTGGCTCCTTAGTAGACTGTGTTGCAGCCTTGCGTGTTGTTTGGACACTCTGTAGGTCCGCAACAACAAGTCTTTTGATCCTATTAACCAGAGGCTGAATGGTAGCAGCTTCATCATAAATAATCACAACTTTTGCAACCTTCTTCTTTTTCGATTGCTTTGTTTGGCCTTCACTTTCTTCCTCTGAAGGTTGAGGGAACTGGGCAGGTGATTCCTTTGTAATGCCAAATCCAAGATTCAGCTTTAGAAGACTTGAAGAGGTCAGCATCCTCTAGTTAACGAATGGACCTTCTACAACAACATAGTCCAGTTCATCTGGTCTTCCTGATTGAAGATCTCTGTATAATTTGTTGTCACGTGAGAGTTCTAGAGAATCTTGTTGATCAGGGCAATGTAGTAGGTGGCCACAGAGGTTGATAGAAATTGAATGTGGCTGATCATGTTGTAGAAAAGGGTGTGAGGAAGGTTGAATGGAATCCCTCTGATGATGTGGTAGAGGATGAATTTATGGAGAGTAGAAACATGATCTCTTGACTCAATATTGTGCAAGATGGTCTTGTTGATGATGTTGAGCAGAAGTTTGGACAATGTAGGGAATGAGGCCGGATGAAGCTTCTTCTGGTTGTGAGCCACTTCATAGTTGGGTCCAAGAATGAACCTTTCTACAATTCCTGCAACCAAGTTGGAGTCCTATTGCTCTGTGAAGTAGTTGGAGTGCAACTCACACCTAATGGCTTGAGCAATGGTGGTGGGGGATATGGTAACATCACACCCATACACCTTGCTGACCATCTCATTCCCCTTCATAGTGACCTTCCTCCAAAATTCCTTAATCAAACTCGAAGCAATCTTCTGGCGGTCGTTGAAGTAGCCTCTATCTCGATGAACTCAAAATACTTCGAGATATGGAACCCTGTTCCTCAAGGTAAGGGACATCGACGTAGTATTCCACGTGGATATTTCCAGTGTAGGAACCCCGTGGCTTGATGAGAATAACCTCAAGGTCAATGTCAGTGGCAGAGTTATTCGTGTCCGTCGTTGATTCTAGTTGAGGCTCCTTGTAGTGCTCATCAGAAGCTTAAGAGGGAGATGGTGGTTGTTGAAAGGAAGAGCCCTTGGATGGTGTACCTTTGGCCATGGTGATGGGTAGTGTTTAGAGTTTGGGTTTCTTGAGAGTTTTTGGTTGCAAAGAAGGCAATGAGAGATGAGAGGTTTCGAAAGCTTAGAGAGAAAGTTTGAGAAACGGTAGGCTTACAAAGGCTATGAGTAGGCATTAAATATGATGGTACGGTTAAGAATGATTGAAATGACACATTAATGAAATATTGAATGTGCGTTTTGGGCTTTAAATGACTTAGAACCCAATAAATGCTTAAGTTACAAACACGTTTCAAATTCCACATGGTTTGCTCATATTTTGAGCGTGAACATGTGGCATGCACATGCCCCACTTAAATAATACACTAGACGATGTGTCCTTAAATTACTAGTGGACAACAAATAGTCATAAAACATTAAGTCACACAGACCATGCTAATCTTTTCTCTCAAAAAGACTAGTCTGTCTTCAGTAAGGGGATTTGTAAAAATATCAATAAGTTGATCGTTTGTCTTGACAAATTCCAAATTAATGGTCCCTTCTAAACATGGTCTCTTATGAAATGATGTTTTATTTCTATATGCTTGGCTCTAGAGTGCATGGTTGGATTTTTCAAAAGAGATATAGCAGCAGTATTATCATAGAAGATAGGAATGTTACTCTTAAATATGTTGTAGTCTTCAAGTTGATTATTGATCCACAAAATCTGAGAGCAACAACTTGTAGTTGAAATATATTCTACTTTTGCTTTTGATAGTGCTATTGTCCCTTGCTTCTTGCTAAGCCATGACACCATATTGCCTCCAATAAAGTGGCAACCTCCACTAGTGTTTTTTCTTTCAATTCGATCTCCAGCATAGTCAACATCACAATAGCCTATCAATTTATACTCTTTCTACCTTTTAAACCAAAGACCAAGATTAGGTGTTCTAAGCAAATATATGATAATTCTTTTAACAGCAGATAAATGTACCTCCCTTGGATCAAACTAAAATCTAGAGCAGAGACAAATGTTGAACATTATATCTGGTCTGGATGCAATCAAGTATAGTAGAGACCCAATCATTCCTTTGAATTGAGTGACATCTACCTTCTTTGATTCTTCATCAAGTCCAAGTGATGTGGTTGGATGCATTGGAGTTTTCATTTCTTTGGTATCATCCATCTTGAATTTCTTCAAGAGTTCTTTCACATTCTTGGTTTGATGTATGTAGATTCCTTTATTGGTTTGCTTGATCTGCAATCCTAAGAAGAATTTCAGTTCTCCCATCATGCTCATTTCAAACTCAGTCTGCATCAAAGTGGAGAACTCCTCACAGAGTTTTTCATTAGTAGCACCAAATATAATATCATCAACATAAATTTGGACTATAATGAAATCAGAGGAGTAGTTTTTGTAGAACAGTATAGTATCTATCTTTCCTCTTATAAAATTATGTTCAATAAAAAAACGAATTGAGTTTTTCATACCACACTCTTGGAGCTTGTTTAAGACCATACAAAGCTTTGTTTAATTTAAATACATGGTATGGAAAGATAGTACTCTCAAACCCAAGGGGTTGTTCTACATAAACTTCTTCTTTGATTATGTCATTGAGGAATGCACATTTGACATTCATTTGTTAAAGTCTCATATTTCTATGAGCAGCAAATGAAAGTAAAATCCTAATTGCCTCAAGTCTATCTGTAGGAGCGTATGTCTCCATATAATCAATACCTTCCTGTTATGAGTAACCTTTGGCCACTAATCTAGCCTTGTTCCTCACAACCTTACCATTCTCATCTAACTTGTTTTTGAAGACCCACTTAGCACCAACAGCTTCCTTGTTGTTTGGTAGCTTCACAAGTTTCCAGGCATCATTCTTTTGAAATTGGTCCAATTCTTCTTGCATTGCTTGGACCTAGCTTTCGTCTTCCATGGCATCGTCGATGTGCTTTAGTTCTATTTTAGACAATAGAGTTGTTTGTTGGAAGGATGATCTCATTTTTACGGGAGCCACTACTTATCCAATGATCTGGGAAGGAGGATGGTTCTTGATCATCATTCTATTGCTGCTTTGTGATTCTCTAACCTCTTCATCATCTTCATCTGAGATGATTTGGAGTGGAGCAGATGGTCTTGGAGCAGACGCAAACGATGGTCCTTCAGTCAATGGTCTGGCCTTTGTTACTGCTTCATCTAGTCTGATATCTGTACCCCTTATCTTCCCTTTATGATTCCCTCCGAAAGTGACTGTACCACCATACATTGGTGTCAAGCTTAGGAACATAAACCTTACGCCCGTCATGTGATGTGAGCAACCATTGTCCAGGTACCATGGCTGGTGTTTCTTTTCTACCATCAAGGACATCTACAACATAAATTATTTTGTTCTTAAGTACACAAACTCTTCTAGGTCCTTTTGTGTTAGTCTTAGAGGTAGATGATTTACCTCTTGTAGGAAATTTCTTGCTTTTTGGACTTCATATGTCCAATTCCATAATGAGATTTACTAGAAGAAGTTTTATCCTTAGATGCTTCTTTCTTGTATGAAATAATTTTCTTTAAATTTTCAGACCCACTAACAAATTTGCTTAGAGTGCTCTTGAGAGATGCAGCTTCTTTTCTCAATTGAGCAATTTCAGCTTCATCTTTACTCAAGGTTCTCACCTTGTTGAATTCATCAGTTTCCTTAATCAATTCATTCAATATGTTGTTCCTTTTCCACCTAGAGTTCATCTTTGCTTTTGATTAAGCATTGATGATCTATGGTTAGTTTTTGAAAATCCTCAGTTAGAGCATTACTAGTTGTGACTAATGTAGAACATTTACCAGATAGCTTAGTAAAAGAAGACTTAAGTTCTTCATGCTCTTTTGAAAGTTTTTTAAATTTCTTTTTCATAGATAGATAGGCTTTTGAAAGAATAGATGAGTTAGAAAGAAGTTCTTGATAAGCTTCTTGAAGAAAGAGAAGGTCATTTAGATCTACCTCATTTTCTTCTTCATCTGAAGCCTCAGACGCAAACGTTGAGGTGTTGTTGTTTGACATCAGACCTTGCTCATTGTCTAATGCATCTTCTTCACCAGATGCAGACGATGAACTAGTTGCGTCTGCCATCAGACAAAGGTTGGCTTCCTCATCTGATGCTTCTGACCCTTCCTCGTCTATCGAGTTTTCTAGATCTTCCCATGTGGACATTAAGCCTTTCTTTCTAGGGAATCTTTTCTTGACTCTTTCTTTTCCCTTGCTAAGCTTTGGACATTCAGATTTGAAATGTCCTGGCTTTTTGCATTCGTAGCAGACAACAGGATTCTTCTCTTTCTTCTCATGATTTGCTGGGAACTTTTTGTTGAAGTTCTTCCACCTTGAACCTCCTTTCTTCCTCCACATTTTGTGGATTCTTCTGGAGATGAATGAGAGCTCATCGTCTTCACCTAAGTCCTCTTCACTTAAGGATGTGGTCTCCTCTTCTGATTTTGTAGCTTTTAGGGCTTTAGAGGATCGTCCCTTGGATGGTCTAGACGTTTGGCTCTTGGATGAAGATGATTCCACTTATGTGGCCTGCTTGGGCTTTTGAGCCTTTAGAGCCAGAGACTTGCCATTTTTTTTGTTTGGCATCTCCTTGCAGCTCTTGCTCATGCAACGTTAGTATGCCCACGAGCTCTTCAAGAGGAAGAAAGTCTAGGTTCTTTGATGCCCTTATAGTTGTGACCTGAGGTCTCCATTGTTTGGGCAAACTACGCAAAATTTTGTCAGTATGCTCAAAGTTCTCAAAACTTTTACCAAGGTTTCGAAGCTCATTTAAAATAGTTTGAAATTTAGACATCATAGCACCAATGGTTTCATCTTCTTCCATAGTAAAGAGTTCGTATTCTCTGGTTAGAATACTTTATTTCTTTTTACCTGAGTGGACCCTTCATAAGTCATTATGAATGTGTCCCATATGTCTTTGGCATATTTAAACTAACTAATCTTTCTATGTTTAGTTTCTAAGATGCATGCATGAATGTCATTTCTTGCTCTGGAGTTAAGAACGAATCTTTGCTTCTGTTCTTTTGTCCAATGTTCTCTTGGGATCTCATTTTCTCCATCATCAACTAGAATGTAATTTCCATTTTCTACAACATCCAACATATCTATATGGCATGACTCAAAGAATGTTTCCATTCTTTGTCTCTAGTAAGCGAAGTTCTCTCCTTTGAAAATTGGAGGCTTGTGGATGGATTGACTTCCCTTCTCCATTCTTGTGTAGGATCTTTAACTCTGTATATGTGAAGATAGCTATTAGAGACTGGGCTCAAATACCAACTGAAATACATAAGAACACACTAGAAGGGGGGGTTGAATAGTGGGTTAGAAAACTTTTCGTAAAGAGTATTAGTTCGCGAGATGCCTTTAGAGATATACGAAGGTTTAAGCAAGCGAATATATCATTTCAAGGCAAAACTTTTAGAAACCTTTCGAAAGTGCACAACATGCTAGATGAATAGATGTAAACACAAGTCAGCAAAAGTAGAATGCTTGTTTTATACTAGTTCACTCAAACTAAGTTACATCCAGTTCTCCTTTAACAACTATTAAAGGGTTCCACTATAATCAACTGATTACAAAACAAGTATTCTTCACTGCCACTCCTAGCTACAAGTATTCTCTATGTCACTACTGGCAACTAGTACTGTGAACCACTACTGGTTACAAGTATAAATCTCCCTCTGATATTATACTTCCCAAGTATTCTTTGATCATTAAGCCACTCCTGGATTTCTATTCAAATATGAATAAGATTCAAATAACTCTCAACGAGAGGATATGGATATGAGTAGAATCTCTACGAGCTTTATAGAAGATGAGGTTTCTCTTCTCTCAGCTCTTGTTTCTCACTTAGTACAACTTTTTCTCAAAATGGTTTTCTACTTGTGCTTTGATTGCTTAGATTAGATTAGCTTGGAATCGTTAGTCTTCTCGTTGCATGAAAGCATCTTTATATAGTAGAGCTTCTAGGATTTGAACGTTGGAGAAGAAAGGTTTCCGTTGTCTCATAATAGTGTGTTGAAGTTGCTTTAGCTGAGCTTGATGTAATAGGAGCAGGTTCCTATCTTATCACAACTTGCTTTTAGCTTTAGGTGTGCTTCTTAAAGCTGATAGGCCTTTCCAATGTACCTACAATACTTCACACATTTCAAAACATGCAAGTAGTCATACGAGGAATAGAAGAAAGTTATTTAGAGAGTATCTGTTAGGATCAATCGGTCACATCAAGAGGGGGGGTGGGGTAAATTGATACAAAATAAATTTCAGAATCTTTTTCGCTTAAACTTTTCACCACCTCTCTTGAAGTTTTAACAAAATGTTTTCAGAGATATGATATTGAATGAATAAACCAGAACAACCTCAACTTATGACAAATTTTATTAGAACGAATAAACTTGATAAAGATAAAAAATTTGAATTGAAAGAGATGAAGGGATAGAGAGATTGAGCCTGTTGATTTTATACTAGTTCGATCAACCACCGATTTACATCTAGTTCTCCCTTTCACCAAGGGGTTCCACTATGAATTTGATTACATACACCATGTACACACAATTCACAACAAATCCTGATTTCACAACTGAAAACTGGAACCTAAAAATTGAATGTGAAAACACCATTCACCATCCAATTTTTAACCACTAGAACAACACAATTCTAGAAACAAAATTAGAAACACAATTCTAATTTCAACACAACATTTAGGAACGAATTTCCTACAATGCAAATCAAACAAGATCAATGAAAAGATTCAAGAACGAAAACACCTTTGTGTGTTGATTAATCTGATGTAAGGATCATTTGAAGAACTCCAATTTGAGTAAGTATAGCAATCAAGAACAAGCGTTGAATAACCTTAGTTCATAGATGAACAAGAGAGGAATATAGTTGTATGGGCTTAGAGGTTTAATCTCAAAAATTGTATAGCAATATGAGCAAGATGAGTTTGCTAAAACTCAAAAGAGATTAACTAGTATGCAGAAAAGAGAAAGAGAAAGCTTTTCAAATCAATATCAAATTTGAGAAACAAATCAAAGGATTTGGATTTTATCAAATGAAAGATAGAAAAGATATTGTGAAAATGATTGTCTCTCTGCACGAGATTCTATGGGTTCAAATATATAAGATGGGTTAAAAAGATTCGGAGTTTGTTAGACAAAGAATGAATCTTGGGAATCTTTCAAAATGATCGTTATACCAGATAATCGATTGCAATTAAGGTATAATCGATTATCTCGTGTATCAGAGGATGATTTAAACTTGTTGTCATCTATTATAATCGATTGCAGAAGACATGTAATTGATTGCAAATGAGACAGAGCCAATTCTAAGTTTTAGAGATTGACTTGTAATCGATTGCAGTTCGATGGTAATCGATTGCAATTGAAACAGGGGAAATTTCTAAAATTTGAAAACAACATTGTAATCGATTGCAATTGTTGGTAATCGATTAACCTGATACTAGAGATGGTTCAAAATAGATTTGGCCATCTGGTAATCGATTCCCAAGGAATGTAATCGATTGCAATTCTCAAAATAAGTTCCTAAGAAAGAAAATATCTAGTGATGCTAGAGATAAAAGAAAATAAAGCAGATCAAACATCTAGCATGTAAATTCTAGCTTAGTCTATAAGAAACAATACAATGCCATCATCCATACACGTTATGGCATAAAATAGAAAACACTAGACTAAGGTATGAAGATACCAAAAATCTAAATGAAGAGGCATCAATCTTCAGTATCTTCATTTCTTTCTGTAACATACAGTGCGTTCTTAAAGTGAATAGATGATCATTAAACGCATATTCAGCACGTGAATTAACACATGGTCTGGTCCATCATAGTCATGATCTAGCTTGATAGACATAGTCTGATCTAGCACAGATATGGTCTGGCTTAGCACGAACATGGTCTGATCCAACTATGCATGGTCTGGTCCAACTATTGCATAGTCTGGTCTTAGTTCCATGCATAGTCTAGTCTAGTACTTATGCATAGTATGGTCCATGACTTTTATCGTCTAGTCCGAGACTTCACATAGTTTGTCTCGAGATTATTGCATGATTTAGTCTGAGACTTTACATAGTTTGTTCCAAGACTACTACATGGTCTGTTCCACAACCTGTACCGTCTGTTCTAATGACCTTCACATGGTCTGTTTCAATATTTAACTTAGTTCGATTAAAAGCACTTTAGATGCTTGATATATAATTAAAGCGTTATCAAACAGTTAAAGTAATAGAGTGAGATGGAGAGATTATACTATTATCTGTGATCATTTTGATTCGCTGAAATTACTTAATTTCAAATCATTAGTTGATCAAATATTATCATATTTGTTATCATCAAAACTTATTAAAGGATTAAGGGTCAGATATCATCCAATGTCTTGGTTTTAACAGTGGCAACAACGAGGACAACGACCATGATGGTGGCGGTGACAGTGGCCCTAGCGACAGTAAGAACCATGGTGGTGGCGATGGTCATGGTAATGGGAGCAACTCTTGGTGACGGTGATGATAAGTTTTGGATATTTTAAGATGTGATAAAATAAATCTTTTGAATATTTGGTAAATATTTTTTTAAAATTTTGGGCGCACTAAAGAGGGGAAGCGGAGAGATTAAGTGAGATAGGTGTATGTTAATTTTTAAATGAGTGTTTTAATCTTAATCGTTTAATTTAATCTAACGAATGAGAATGTCTGTTCTCATTTTCACATAAAAATGCAGTTCTCATATAAGTTGTCCCTATATATATATATATAATCTATTTATTTTCTTTTATTCACCATTATTAAAAAAAATTAATATAAAAATGGACATAAGAAATGTTATTGCAAGAAAAAAAAAGTCAAATCTAAAAAGTGGACATAATTTAAATTTAATAAAAAATAATGAAATGAATATATCATTATTTAAAATTTTGTGTATACAACAAAATATCATAAATGAAGCCTACCTATAAATCAACCCATCAAATCAACGTCACATAGGATAGGGTTGTATAATTCTATTTTTACATGGGGTTATTTAGACAAACCCTAAAATTAAATATATTTTTTTAAAATAACATTATTAATTAATTAACTTCTCTAAAATGAAAGAAAGAGCGAGTAAAATTAATTAAGATGATAATATATATTTTGTTATAGTATCTCATATTTTTTATTTTATTAAAAAATTTATAAGTTTGTATGTGAAACTTATTATGGAAAACATTTAAGAGAATTTAACTTTTATTAATTCAAATGAATTTAAAATTTTAAAGTATGAAATGATAAAATATCCAATTATCTTAAAATTATATTTGTAAATAAAAAATAATTAATTTTATAATATTCTAGTTTATAAAAAATATTTTGAAAAATAAATTTAAAAGTTAATTAAATTAGATGCAACTATTGAAATCAATATATTATTTTAATGTCTAATAGACAATTTATATTTCATTAACACTCATATGATATGTTGTTATATATATCTTTGTTTCATGAGAACAAAATGTACCAATTTAAACTATTACGTTCTCTAATATAGATATTTTATTTATCTTAAATTAATACAATCATGCAGCATTAATTAATTTTAGCAAAGTATATTAGTTTTAACAAATATTTTTGTTCAACTATTTCGATCAAGTTTTCATTAAGTATTTATAATAATATTATATGTAATAAGTATATTAAAGATAATGATTTTTATAAGAATATTAAAAATAATGATATAAAATGAAGTTAATTTAAAAAAATAAATATATTAATTTACAGTAAAAATATATTTTAAAGAAAAATAATAATATAATATAAAATTATTTCAGTTCTAAATAGTTATATTTTAGATTTAACTCAAACATTGTATGATTATATATTTGATCAAATAAATTATAAACTATACGATACTCTTATTAATATTTTGCTTTGTAATATTTAGTTTTTAAATTAATTGAATATTGGTTATATAATTTACCGTAGTTAATTATGTAGCTTGTTTATTGTTATATCCGAAAAGTTACAACATTTATATTTATATGTTAAATAAAAAATTGTAACTAATTTATCATGATATTATTGAGTTATTAATTTAAAACTATTTTGTAATAAAAAATATTTAATAAATTAATTTTAATATATTTATTATATATTATAAAAAATGATATTTAACCTGATCATCTAAATATTAACAAACACAATTTTTTTTAGGAATAACCTTTAAACTCATTTCGAGTATAAATATTTCAACCACATGATATAAATACTGTTCAACAAAATAAGATTTAAACTAATTGAGTATAAAAATATATTTAATAAAATGATTTTAAACATTGAGTCAAAATGTCACTTTGTAACAAATGCATGTATTAACTAAAGCATGTTTTTTTTTTTTTCCATGTGCACGATTTAATTAACCTTTTTACACATGTACATTTTTTTTAAAATTTTTCCCAACTATCCAATTTTCTAACCCTAATTTCCCAATTTCCTAATTTAAATGTGAAATTGGAAATTAGAGTTAGGAAATTTGATAGTTGAAAAAAAAACAATTTTTTTTAAAGAAAATATACATGTGTCAACAGGTTAATTAAAATGTGCAAAAAAAAATAGGTACTTAACTAAGCTTTGACGGAAAGGATTAAAATCCATGACAGAATAAAATTCTGAGACTAAAATTAGTCTTCAAAAAGTTTAGGGATAAAAATAGAAAAGTTGGAAATAAAAAACATGCTTTATCCTTAAATTTAAATTACTTTACTATAAATGTTTTAACCTTGTAGTATATCAAAATATTTATTTATAAACTTATTTTAATTTTTATATGATTTCTTAGTAAAAATGATCTTATACGATTATAAATCAAAAATCAATATTTTTGAATCTTTGATATATAGTTGTATTAAATACCTGCAAAAGAGCTTTTCTCTGTAATGGTTCACCCATAATAATCTCGAGTTAGATTATTTCTCATGATATTTATGGTCTCTATCATAACAAAATTAAGACTAATATAATTTATGATATTATTCAATGAGTAATTTTAAAAAAATTTAACAAACTAATAAAAATATATTTAATAAATTAATTTCAATATATTTGTCTTATATTAATGTAAGAAAATAATTCTAAGTAAACATGATACTATAGGATTTTAAAGTAAAAATAAATATTATCAAGCAAGTTGCTTTAACTACTTTGAGAAAAAAATTGTGTTCTCTTTTAATTTATGAATTTTTTTATTTGTGAGAATTAGAGACAGTACTCGGGGATTGACAACGTTCACACACCCTACTCTTAACTAATTGAGTTAAACCTCTTGATATATTAGTCTATGTTACTGGTGAGAAATATTTGAAGAACTTTATCACACATAATAGTATCCAGTAAGATTGTCTCCCGTAAATAATGATATTATTAATAAAGTAGTTTAAATTATTTTTTTTATTAATAGTATATTTAATAAATAATTCAATTTAAGTTAAATTTAAATCTAAATTTAAATTAGATTTAAATTTAGTTTTTTTATACAAATTTATGATTTATAATATAAAGATTAATCAACAAAATATCTATTTATAACACAATTTAAAATTATTTTGATTTTTAAGTAAAACAATTTATAAGATTTAAAAGTAAGTGATTTTTATTTTCATTACTTTTTATATTATTTAGTAAGTAATTTATTTTTATTTAGTATTGACTATTGAGTAAGTAATTTAAAACAATTTTATAATAAAAATATATTCAATATCTTTATTATATGTTTATGTAACAAGAAGTTTTGTCGACATAGTGGTTTGTTTGTATTGATATTAAGCAGAGTTATCTACTCTGAATGATACTTGTGCTATCTATCATAAAAACAAAATTAAATTAAATTAATTTATGATATTATTAACTAATTTATATCTATTTTATCATTAAAATATATTTAATAACACATTATTTTATAATATCATTTCATAATAACAATGTAATGTAGTAATAATACAAAAACTATCAATAATATATATGATTTTATCATAATATAATAACCTATAAAGAAAAAACATAAAAAGGAAAAAAGGAAAAGATAAGACTTGAAAGGAAAAAAAATAACATATAAAAGAAAAAAACGTGATATAAAAAAGAAAAAAAATCTAAAAAAAAAAGAGAAGAGAAAAGATTGAGCAAGAATAATAAAAAAATAAGAATTAATAGAAAGACTAAAATATTATACCTTTGAACATGTGTCAGCAATTAAGAAATGTTAAAATTGTATTTTTCCTAGTCTAAAACAATTTTTATATAGATTATAAAAAGGTAGGAGGATAAAATAGAAAAGTTTATAATTATTTTTAATATAAATTTTATTTATTAAATTACAATTAGTTTGCATAAGTAATTATATAAATTTATCATTCATTTAATATAAATAATATATTTTTATGTAATAACAAACATATTTTTATATTAAATATTCTAATAAAATACATAAAAGATATAAAACAATAATATAATAAAATAAAAATAATATAAATACATAAAAAGTATAAAAACAAAAACATAAAAGAAAAATAGAAAAAGAAAAAATGAAGAAAACTTGAAAGGAAAGAAAAAAAAAATTAAAGAGAAAAAGGGTAATACACGAGTAGTGTAAAATAGTTTTATAGATTCAGTCAATCACAACTCTCAAATTATGGTAAGTGAATTGACTTTTTTTTTTTTTTTTTATAAAAACAACAGTTTAATACTCATGCACCATTAGTGTAAAATAATTTTACACCGTTGATCAATCATAACACACCGTTAATGACTTTTGAAATAATTTTATAAAAATCAATCAACTTACCATAAAGAGTTGTGATTGACTAACTGTGTAAAACTATTTACAGCGATGCGTACCATTAAACTTAAATTAAAAGGAGTAATGCTAAAAAGGAAGAAAGTGAAAGTTGAATGGGAAAGAGATGAACACCGGTCCAAATGAGATTAGTTTTATCATAAATAATACAAAAATGAATTAAAAAAAAAGTAATATAGCAAAAGGACTAAGTTGCCCTTACATTGGACATGTGTCAAAAAAGTAAGAAATGCTAGTTTTGTAATTTTCTTACACTATAGGAAAAACAACCTAGCAACTGATAAATTGGTGGCTAAGTTATCCAAATCAATCGTTGTAATAGCCATCGAAACTGTGACTAATTACATTCGGTTGCAAAACACCAAGTCGCTAAACCTCCAACATCTGAAATATATTTTAGTCGTTGTACAACAACTGAAACATTCAAGGGCTAATATTAATATTTTGGTTGTGATCAAATTGGTTACCTTTTATGTAAAATGACTAATTCAACAACTCTACATTTAGTCCCTAATTCGATCACTATGTTTTCCAAAAAAAGATCCCCAAAATAATGTGGGTCTCTGTCTTAGTAGCTGTATCGCGACTGTTTTATTTCAGTAACTATATTTTATTTAATATATATATATTTTTTACAAACCCTCTATTTCGATGGCTGCATTGAGATGGTATGTTTTAGTCACTATATATTATTTAATATATATATATATTGTTAGAACCAAGACATTTGATTATGTTTGAACCCTAATACCTTGATAAGTTTTGATGATAATAAATGTAATAATATTTGATCAACTGATGATTTCTGATTAAGTGATTTTAGGAAATCAAAGTAAGAACAGACAATGGTAAAATATCTCAAACTCAAACATACTCTCTAACTGTTTGATAACTCATAATGGTCAAATCTAGCACTAAAATTGCTTGTAAACAGACTAAAATAAGCTTTTAACGGATCATGCAAAATCTATAGACTAGACCATACAAACGATCTCAAAGAGACTATGTGAAGTCTTGGGACAGACAACACGAGTCTTGGACTAGACTATGCATACGCATTGGACTAAATCATGTATGGAACTCGTCAGACAATGCATAATTCGCAAGCCAGACAATGTCTGATGCTAAGACCAGACGATGTTTGAAGCTGAGCCAAACGATATATAAAGCTAGAACAGACCATGTTCTTCATTCCAGATCATAGTAAGTCAGACTAGACTAAGTCTGTTAAGCCAGACACTATTTGTGCAAGAACAGAATGAAGTCTGTCATATGTGCTGAGGAATACGTGCCTTATAATTAATTCTCTACACAAATAAATGCACTGCTGTAACAGAAAGAAAGGGAGATACTCTTTAATATTACTTTCTTCGATTCCTCGTATTGCTTATATGTCTCGAATTATGTGAAGTGTGTAGGTACAGCTAAAAGACAAATCAGCATTGAGATGCACGCCTTATGCTAAAAGCTAAGTGTGACAAAGACAAAAACTTGCTCATGTCACATCAAGCACGATCAAAGCTACTTCAACACTCTATTGTGAGACAACGGAAAGAAGTCTTCTCCAACGTTCAAATTCATGAAGCTCACTATATAAGGATGCTTCCATGCAACGAGAAGACTAATGAACTAGAACGGAATAATTCAAATCAATCTAGATAGCAAGCAAAAGAACTTTGAGAAAAAGCCTTGAACACAAGTTAAGAGAAAAAGAGAACACCATCTTCTAACAAGCTCATAAAGATTCAACATTTGTTTATATCCTCTCTTTGAGAGTTATTTGAATCTTATCCATAATTATATAGAAAGCCAGGAGTGGCTTAGTGATAAAAGAATACTTGAGAAGTATAATCTCAGGAAGAGATTCATACTTGTAACTAGAAGTGGTTTAGAATACTTGTAGCCAACAGTGGCATAAAGAATACTTGTAGCCAGAAGTGGCAGTGAAGAATACTTGTTTTGTAATCAGTTGATTATAGTGGAACCCTTTAACAACTGTTAAAGGAGAACTGGACGTAGTTCAGGTTGAGTGAACCAGTATAAAAACAAGTTTTCATTTGTTGTCTTGTGATTACTATATTCATCTTACCTATTGTGCTCTTTTGAAAAGATTTCTCACACTTTGCTTTATAAGAATATATTTGCTGGTTTGAACTTACATATATCTAAGAAAGTAATTTATGAACTAATAGTATTTACGAAAAAAAAATTCTAACACACTATTCAACCCTCTCTTCTAGTGTGTTCTTGTGTATTTCATATATATATATATATATATATATATATATATGTCCCTATCTTGGTGGATGAATTAAATAAATATTTGTAATTTATTTTTTTATGAATACAAATGTAGTCGCTAATTTGGTGACTATATTAAGACGTATAATTTTGGTGCTAATTACATTGCCATCCTTTATTTATAGGAACTGAGAAAATCATTGCTAAATAAAATTCAGTTTTCTGGATTTTGTTTTTGATTTAAATAGATTTTGAACCTACTTAATAATTATGAATCATAAATAAAAAAAAATGTAATCATATTTAGACTCATTCAAATTAGTATATCCATAAGCATAATATAATAATAAAGTGTAATTTCAATACTTATAAAAACACAATGTAAAAGGGCATAACCATAACCGAAAAGTTATCAAAACACAATGTATGATAAAAGTGCATAATCATAACCCAAAAATTTCCAAAACACAATGTATGATGAAAGTACAATTCAAAATGTAGAAAGGCTAAACTTACATCAAGGATGTTGCACTTGTCATTGACCCATTCTCCCATATTCAATTTCTTTGTTTTCTCCATCATCTCCCAAGCAATTGGTGCTTGACTATGTTCGTTTGACTATATTAATTTAGATAGAAGTTGAAATTGTAATATTTTTGTTTAAAAGGCTCAATAAATATTATTAAAGAGGCAGAGCATTAGAAGAATTGGAAGGTGTGACCACATCAAATCATAAAAAATATAAAAAATATTTTCAATAGTAAATAGCCATTAAGACCACATATATTCCAGCACACTTTATAACCAATTATCATATAATCCAGCATAAAACCAACTATCATGTAATTATCCTTTGAATTTAACCAAATTCAATCCCCTTATATCTAATCAATTATGATGAATTTAAACCAATTGGAATGAGTCATGAAGATAAAATATAATTATCAATTTCTCAAAGTGCTCTATGGTGGATATAGAGCCACCACAATATGTTGAGGCTCCTTTAACAATAGCCCAGTTTACCTTGGCAGTGGAGCTCTTGTTCTTGAAAGCCACAGAATCCCAATATTGATCTAAGGTTACTTGGATATTAATTGGAATTCATTTAACTTATTCTTGAGTATTCCTTATCTTATTTAATGATTTTTTCAAAACTTGTGAACCTCTTTTCTAAAAAAAACAAATCTAATAGCTCATTCTTGTTGTGGGCTTCACCTATACAATTTGTACATAAAAAAGATTACAAGAAATTAAATAATACATAAAACACATTTTAAATTTAACCACATTGTTAATTACTTTAAACTCTCCCAACCATCTATCCTGCAACTCAATTGATGCTTTCTTCCAACTTGGACACACTTTATCAAATTTTGCCTTTAAGATTTCTTAGATGTCATGACAAATCCCTAGGTTTGATGTAAATCTACATAAAAAGATGTTCAAATCATATTTAAACAATGGTGTATATAAAAAAGAGTAAATATTAAATTTTAATTTTACTTACTCTCCATTTGCCACTTGAAGCAAAGACCTCTAATCATCTGGTTGTCCAAACTCTGGACAAGGTGGGTACTCCGATGTAAGTGAATTTTCTGGTTTCGAAGGTGTGGCATCCCTAGGAGGGGGAACCAATTTCTCTACACTAGTGGGAACCGCTTCCTTTTAAACAGTAGGAAGTAGGGCTTCACCCTTTCCAACAACATTAATTGCTAACTTTGAGGATGAGATGTGAGTGGGAGAAGTGGGAGAGTTGGTGGTCCCTTGAGCTTTCCAACTAATACCATGACCTTTGCCACGATTAGGTGGTTTATGACCACCACCTCTACCCCTATCTGTCATTTGCATGTTTGACATTTTAGAACAAATAAAAACAAAGCAAAGTAGTAGATTTGTAGTCAACGAATAACTCAACTTGTCAATGGAAAATTAATCATATCATAAGTACTCAATTGTATTCCCTTAAATGTTCACCACAAGTAATTGTTACAAATATGAATGAGTCATGCAAATAATATATTATAATAACATAAGATATGATAGTCAATTTTAGTGTAGAAATTACCTAGGAGGAATTTGTATCATCAAAATCATTTTCTATCTCATCATCACTTGTTATGTACTCACCCTCTAATTCATGCAAGTCCGGTTGACCTAATAATTGTTCATCTCCTTCTTCTCCACCTCTTCAACATTAGCAAGAGAATCATTAATGACATCCGAGTCAAGTTGTAGTAAGACTCAGCCCCACAAGCTCATCATCTTGATATGGAGCCTCTTGCTCAATTTGACTTAATATATTATTAGTGCTTCTACTACGAGCTTTTGTCTTGATTACAGTTAGCCAACCTCGATGTCCCTCACGATATGTCGTGTAGTGAACTTGTTCAACTTGTAGTGATAATATGAATGAATCATATGATTTTTTATATCTCCGCGATTGCTTTACTTCAACAATCTCATACTTATTATCTACTCTTGTCCTTGTATTGGGACTATTATCAAACCAGTCACACTTGAAGAGAACTAACTTTAGTAATGGGAGACTAGTATACTCTAATTGAATAATATCAATCAACATTCCATAAAAGTTAGATTCTAATTCATCACTCATTCCTCATACAAAAACTCCAAAATTCGAGGAATTAATGCCTTCACTCCAACATATCGTATAGAATTTGCATCCATGTATAATGTAGATAGGCCATTATTTAACCTTTTTCTTAGTTCTCCATGCCAAATTTACCAATAATGGATCTTCAATATTATTTTGAGAATTTAGAACCTAAAAAAATTAATATGTAACGTCATACAACATATTATTATGGACCAAATAACATTTAAATAACTTATAAGGTGTTAACCTACATATTGTTTGAACCAATTAGGAAAGTTTGATGAAATGTCTTGGTTAATTTCATCATCTGAAGCAAAAAGGGTTGAGCTCTCTTAAAAACTTCTCATAAATACTGTAAATAAAAACAATTACTTAAACTACACGACAAAAGATTATTAACTTTATTAATTAGAGTTATATAAGTTTTGAACAACATCTTACATACTAAGTATAACTCACTCTTCACAATTTTGAAGAATGTACAAGTGAGCAATATCAAAGTCACATTGGTTCAAATAATATGTTATGGATTTGCCACTTGCTCTTCTTGAGTAATTGAAAATTGATATAGTGATGCATGCATGATGCAATTCCAAGCCACACAAGCTTGGTTTGGATCATCCGGAAGCAAATCAATGGAGCTCCATTGAAGCCAAATCAAGAGCTCAAACCAAAAAAGGGAAAAGCGGAAGGAAGAAGAAGAGGAATTAGAACGACGCCACGAACCGCACGGAACGATAAGCCGAGGAGAATTCGCCACAAGGAAAGCTTCCTTGATAAGAATCAATTTGGTTCACCCAAGAACCAAGAAGAGACTATGCTCTCAAACTAAGCCAAAGCTTTTCATTCACAAATGAGTTATGATATATTGATTACAAAATGAGGTTCTCCTCTACTATTTATAGAGACAAGCCTTATGCAACTAATCTCCACTTAAACACAACGTTTTAAAGCCTAATTACATAATTAAGAAACCCCTTACACAAGTAAACAAAGTTTTCAAAAATTCCCGCGCCAGACCTTCCGCTAAGCTCAACCTTGAGCTTAGCGCAAATTGCGCTGAGCTCAACGTTGAGCTGAGCGAGATGCTTGATCGAAGCAAATCTCCGCTAAGCTCAAACTTGCGCTGAGCGAGATGACTAATTGAGGCAAAACTTCGCTGAACCCAAGCTTGCGCTGAGCGAGCTATCAGCAAATTTCCAAGTGCTCCAATTTAGCTCCTTTGGGCTTCTTCCTTCTTGGCCTTTGATGAATAACATTTCCTTTAGTCTCTTGGTCATTTCTTCTTGGATAATCTTGGCCTTGGATCTTGTCATTGGTCCCTTTAATTCTTGAAGTGCCCCTAGGTCCTCATGTTCATTGACTAGCCCTCTATCATCCCCTCCTTCTTGAAAAGAATCCGACCTCGGATTTGCATCTAAGACACCTGCAGCACAAGAAGAAAGATCAGTGACATTGAAACTATAACTCACCCCATACTTACTTGGCAAGTCAATCTTGTAGGCATTGTCATTTATCCGCTCAAGGACCTTGAAAGGACCATCACCCCTAGGTTGAAGTTTAGATTTCCTTTGTGAGGGAAACCTATCCTTCCGTAGATGTACCCAAACCCAATCTCCGGGTTCGAATACCATGGGCTTTCTCCCCTTGTTGGCTTGTCTTGCATATTGCTCCATCTTGTGCTCAATTTGGTTTCTTACCTTCTCATGGAGATCCTTCACAAAAGTGGCTCTTGAAAGACCATCCTTACTCAAAATAGAAGAATCATTAGGTAATGGAATTAGATCAAGAGGAGATAAAGGATTAAAGCCATAAACAACCTCAAAAGGAGAAAAAGAAGTGGTAGAGTTAGTTACCCTATTATAGGTAAATTCAACATGAGGTAACCACTCTTCCCAAGTTTTCAAATTACCTTTTATGAAACACCTTAGGAGTTGTGAAAGTGTTCTATTCACCACCTCCGTTTGCCCATCGATTTGAGGATGACAAGTGGTGGAGAAAAGAAGCTTGGTTCCAAGTTTTCCCCACAATGTTTTCCAAAAGTGGCTTAAAAACTTGGAATCCCTATCCGACACAATGCTCCTAGGTAATCCATGAAGACGCACTATTTCTTTGAAGAAAAGATCCGTCACATGACAAGCATCGTCCACCTTGTGGCATGGAATGAAGTGTGCCATCTTGGAAAACCTATCAACAACCACAAAAATCGAATCCTTGCCTCTCTTGGACCGTGGAAGATCAAGTACAAAATCCATGGAAATTTCGGTCCAAGGAGAGGTAGGGATTGGCAATGGAGTATATAAACCATGATGCATGCTTTTAGACTTGGTCTTATGACACACAATGCAATTAGAACAAAATTTGATGACATCATGTTTCATTTTAGGCCAAAAGAAATGTTCATGCAAGATGTTCAAAGTCTTTTCAACTCCAAAATGTCCCATTAACCCCCCTTGATGAGCTTCACAAATCATGAGTTCACGCAAAGAACTTTGAGGCAAACATAATCTTTTATTTTTGAACAAGTACCCTTCATGCCTAAAGAAACCTTGGTGAGACCCTTTTTCACATAGCTCAAACAAGTTAGAGAAGTCATGGTCTTGAGGATACAAGTCCTTTATGTGTTCAAACCCAAACATTTTGGTTTCAAGCATGGAGATTAAAGCATATCTCCTAGAAAGGGCATCGGCCACTACATTAGCCTTGCCTTGTTTGTGTTTAATCACATAAGGAAATTGTTCCAAGAACTCTACCCATTTGGCATGCCTCTTATTAAGCTTGCCTTGGCTTTTCAAATGTTTGAGTGACTCATGGTCACTATGAATCACAAACTCCTTAGGAAGGAGATAGTGTTGCCAATTATGCAAGGCTCTAATAAGTGCATAGAGTTCCTTATCATAGGTGGAATAGTTCAAGATGGCACCCTTAAGTTTTTCACTAAAATAGGCAATTGGGTGACCCTCTTGTAACAATACCGCTCCTATGCCAACATTTGATGCATCACATTCTATTTCAAAAGATTTTAAAAAATTTGGTAAAGCAAGAATGGGTGCATTTGTCAACCTTTCCTTCAATTCATTGAAGGCTCTCTCTTGTTCACTCTCCCATTTAAATCCCACATTTTTCTTAACAATTTCATTCAATGGAGATGCTATTGTGCTAAATTCCTTGACAAATCTCCTATAAAAACTAGCCAACCCATGGAAACTCCTCACATCACTCACATTTCTGGGTGTGGGCCAATCTCTAATAGCTCTAATTTTCTCATCATCCACTTGGACTCCTTTAACACTCACAACAAATCCTAGAAACACTACTTGACTAGTGCAAAATGTGCATTTATCCTTATTAGCAAACAAGCTCTCATTTCTAAGCACTTCCAAGACACTTCTAACATGGAATAAGTGGTCATTTGTTGTTAAGCTATAAATCAAGATATCATCAAAGTAAACAGCCACAAATTTACCAATAAAAGGCCTCAAAACATGATTCATGAGTCGCATAAAAGTGCTTGGTGCATTGGTTAAGCCAAAAGGCATGACCAACCACTCATAAAGTCCAAACTTAGTTTTGAAAGCGGTTTTCCATTCATCACCTTCTCTCATTCTAATTTGATGGTAACCACTTTTCAAATCTATCTTGGAAAAAACACAAGAACCATGAAGTTCATCCAACATATCATCAAGTCTAGGGATAGGATGTCTATACCTCACGGTGATGTTGTTGATGGGTCTACAATCCATGCACATCCTCCAAGTGCCATCTTTCTTTGGGACTAGGATGACCGGCATTGCACATGGGCTCAAGCTTTCTTTCACCCACCCTTTTTGCATCAACCCTTCAACTTGCTTTTGTATTTCCTTTGTCTCTTCCGGATTACTCCTATAGGCAGCCCTATTAGGAAGTGAAGCTCCTGGAACAAGATCAATTTGATGTTCAATTCCTCTTAACGGAGGCAAGCCATGGGGAAGGTCTTGTGGAAAGACATCCTCAAACTCCTTCAAGAGTGTATCAAAACCTTGAGGCAATTCAAGAGCACTAGAAGACAAGCACATGTAATTTGGAATGAGCAAATACATTTGTTGCCTAGCAAGCATCACTCTTTTTACCTCTTTAGGTTTCAAGAACAAACTCTCTTTTATCACTATTTTTTTTTCACTCTCTTTTTCTCTTTTCTTTTGGTCTTTCTTTTCACTCTTTTTGCCATATTTTTCTTTTTGGCTTTTCTCTCTCAAAAGACTTTTTCCTTCTTTAATTTTCTTTTCTCTCTCTCTTTTCAATCTCATTTTTATTTGATCCTCACACACCTCGCTTGGAGACAAAGGTGAGAGAACTACCTTGTGACCTTTATGCAAGAAAGAAAATCTATTGGTGACCCCATTGTGGACAACATCTCTATCATATTGCCAAGGTCTACCAAGCAACACATGTCCGGCTTCCATAGGAACCATATCACAAAGCACTTCATCAACATAACTTCCAATGGAGAATGTAAGCAACACTTGCTTATTCACAACCAACTCACCACTATCACTCAACCATTGTAACTTATAAGACTTAGGGTGAGGGATGGTTTTGAGGCCTAATTTCTCCACTAATCTAGTGCTTGCAACATTGGTACAACTTCCACCATCAATGATTAGAGAACAAACCTTTCCATTCACCAAACATCTAGAATGAAAAATGTTTTCTCTTTGTGTATCATCTCTATCCTTGCACAAACTACCCATGAGTCTTCTAACCATCAAAAGATCTCCCTCCTCCGGTGGAAGAAAACTATCATCCTCACCTTCACTAGAGGAACTAAGAGAACTCTTAGATGACTCACTATCCACCTCTCCATTTTCCAACAAAATCATGTTTCTTTTGTTAGGACATTGGGATGCAATGTGACCCTTGCCCAAACACTTAAAACATTTAATAGAACTAGATTTATTGGAAGTAGGATGAGTATGAGAAGTAGATTTATGGGGGAGGGGTTTGAGGAGGAGAAGTAGGGTTACCTCTTGAAGACTTTCTTTCAAGATGTTGTGAAGAAGAACCCTCCTTCTTGGAAGTGTCCTTATCCCTCCAAGAGGAATAATTGTAGGAAGACTTCTTGTAGGAATGCTTCCTCCTCAATTGTTGCTCCACTTGCACGGCCCTATGTATAAGTTCATCCATGTTGTTGTAGCTTTGAAGCTCTACAACATCTTGAATGTCCCTATTCAAGCCATTCAAAAATCTAGCCATTGTAACTTCATTAGTTTCTTCAATGTTAGCTCTTATCAAAGTAATCTCCATCTCCTTGTAATAGTCATCAACACTTTTACTACCTTGATAGAGCCTTTGTAACTTGATATGCATGTCCTTAATATAATGAATGGGAACAAATCTCTCCCTCAAGACACTCTTCATTACCTCCCAAGTCTCCACTCTAGGTCTTCTTTGTCGTTCTCTATCCACTTGAACTTGTTGCCATCACACCAAGGCATATTTCTCAAATTCTAAGCTAGCCATCCTTATTTTCTTTTCTTCACTATAATTGTGACAACTGAAAATTTGGTCTACTTTCATCTCCCAATCAAGGTAACCCGCCGGGTCATAAGTACCTAAGAACTTGGGGATTTTGACCTTCACATCATCCAAACCATCTCTATTCCTCCTATTCCTATGCCTATGCCTTCTACCTTCATCATAACCATCATCACTCCCTTGAGGTGAATAAGGTGACCTATGATGCCTCCTTCTCTCAATGTCTCCCACTCTTCCACTCAACTCTTGAGTACTTCTTTGCACATCATCAAATCTCTCTCCCATCCTCCTCTCAAAGTTTCTATGCATCTTATCCATTTGCTTAGCCAATGAGACCATTAGCTTAGCGGATCTAGGTGAGGGTGAATCACTATCACTTCCGAAAACCATGGCTACAAGCAAAAGGTTAGTGAACAAAAATATTGAACCTTACCACTCACTAAGTGTTTGCACTCAATAACACTCGTGTTTCACTCTTATAAGACTTTTTCTATAAGGTTCACTCTTGTCTTTTTCCACTCTCTAACTCTTCTTTAGCCCTTGAGATCAACCAAAGATTTCAATTCAAGGAGTTTCCAAGTGAAAGATGAAACAAATCCAAGCTCAACTTAAGAGGTCAAGGAAAAGAAAACTCTAAGACAAAAACCATGAAAGTTTAGAAGACAAGCAATAAAAGCTCAAAAAGAAAGGACAACACAAAAAGGAATGCCAAAGAAAAGACAAATAGGAAGATATAAGAATGACAAGACGTGCGCTAAGCGAGCAAGGCGCACTAAGCGAAATCGTTGATCGAAGCAAACGTGCGCTAAGCGATAAAGGTGCGCTAAGCGAACACTTTGATCGAAGCAAACGTGCGCTAAGCGAAATATGTCACTAAGCGAGATTACTCAACAAGCTTTTCTAAAGATGGAACAAAAAGAAAATTTTGGACAAAGTAGCAACCACTGTAATTATGCAAAATAAATGTATTAGAAAGCAATAAGAAGCACACACTAAGGAGATAGGGCTGTAGAAAATTTTTGTAAATTTTTTTTTTCTTTATACTTGGGTCCTCATATTTTTTTTATATTTGCAATTTGACCCCAGTATTTTTTATTTTTACACTTTGGCCCCACATATTTTTCTATTTTTGGACCAGAAACTTTTTTAAAATTGCAAAAACGGCCCAACGTACTCCAAACTTCACTTTTTTGGATCAAACTCAAAACAAACTCAAAACTTCCTCAGCAAGCTATGGGTTTCATCAAGAACATGAAGAACACATGCAACAACCACTCTATGCTCAAATCAACACCAAATTCAACGAAACGAAAGGGGAAACGAAGGAAATTGCAAGATAAACTCAAATTCAAGCACAAAACACACAATTGAACACAAACAAACAAGAATCAAGAGGCTGAGAAAAATGAAAATTGGAGAAGAAGAAGAACACAAAACTCAAAAATGCAAATTTGGGGAAAACGAAAATTGCACCTAATTCTCTGTGAATTGCACTCCGGTTGAGGCTCTAGATACCACTTGATGTATGCATGATGCAGTTCCAAGCCACACAAGCTTGGTTTGGATCGTCCGGAAGCAAATCAATGGAGCTCCATTGAAGCCAAATCAAGAGCTCAAACCAAAAAAGGGAAAAGCGGAAGGAAGAAGAAGAGGAATTAGAACGACGCCACGAACCGCACGGAACGATAAGCCGAGGAGAATTCGCCACAAGGAAAGCTTCCTTGATAAGAATCAATTTGGTTCATCCAAGAACCAAGAAGAGACTATGCTCTCAAACTAAGCCAAAGCTTTTCATTCACAAATGAGTTATGATATATTGATTACAAAATGAGGTTCTCCTCTACTATTTATAGAGACAGGCCTTATGCAACTAATCTCCACTTAAACACAACGTTTTAAGGCCTAATTACACAATTAAGAAACCCCTTACACAAGTAAACAAAGTTTTCAAAAATTCCTACGCCAGACCTTTTGCTAAGCTCAACCTTGAGCTTAGCGCAAATTGCGTTGAGCTCAACGTTGAGCTGAGCGAGATGCTTGATCGAAGCAAATCTCCGCTAAGCTCAAACTTGCGCTGAGCGAGATGCTTGATCGAGGCAAATCTCTGCTAAGCTCTATCTTGCGCTGAGCGAGATGACTAATCGAGGCAAAACTTCACTGAGCCCAAGCTTGCGCTGAGCGAGCTATCAGCAAATTTTCAAGTGCTCCAATTTAGCTCCTTTGGGCTTCTTCCTTCTTGGCCTTTGATGAATAACCCTTCCTTTAGTCTCTTGGTCATTTCTTCTTGGAGAATCTTGGCCTTGGATCTTGTCATTGGTCCCTTTAATTCTTGAAGTGCCCCTAGGTCCTCATGTTCATTGACTAGCCCTCTATCATATAGGAGGAGTAGATGAATTACCTTCACCACATGAACATTATGAGGTATCATAGTCATTCTTGTTTGAATTATATTAGAATAATAAAATGAGACAAAGGTAGATGTCTCCTCCACTAAGTAAGCTTCACAAATCGAACCTTCTACTATAGCCTTATTTTTAACTATTTTTTTAAGGATTGTAAAAACCTAAAAAGGAATATAAGTGCACATGCAAATAAAATTGTGGAAACTAATAAAATGGTTTATAACTTGTCAAAAAAATGATTTACTAATCCTATACCTCTCAAAAGGATACATCCAATGATATTGGATTGGGCCACCAACTCTAGCCTCATAGGATAAATGAATTGGAAGATGATCCATTAAATCAAAGAAGCTTAGTGGGAATATTTGTTCTAACTTACACAACATGCATAGGTATATTATTTTCCATACCCCTAAGTTGTTGAGCATTTAGTATTGTTGAAGTTAGTTATCTAGAAAAGTGGTTAATTTCAATGAGTGACTTTCAAATATTTGTTGGTAATGAGTTGAATGTAATTGAAAGCAACCATTGCATGAAAACATGTGGTGGGCATATTCTACTACATTGAGTGTTTTGGTCGAACATGTGGTGGACATGGGTTTAATGTTGGAAATTTTATTTATTCCTAATTAATTAACATGGACTATGTATTAATATTATAACATTTATATTAGTTATTTATATTTAGAGGGGCTCTGTTTTAAGTGATCTAATTTAGAAAACTCCTAAATTGCCCACAAAAAAATAATATGGACTTAATGAGTGGATTACCAATTTTGTTCATTGAGGCATAATGAGAACTTTGATGGGGTTAAAAATGTAAAAGCATGGTTATGGTCCCAACACAATAAATCAAAAAACAATTTTCTCATCTTCCCATCTAAAAAGAGAACGAAGATTTCATAAGGAACAAGACAATTTGGTTGAGGAAGATCACTGAATCTAATAGTTCTTGATTATTACAGTTTTCACTGTATGTCAATCAGAATTGTTCTATGGATTCAAGTATTCCTAAGAACTCTTTTATTGTAATTTGCCGTAATGTGCTATTCTATGTATTTGATATTTTATCCAGTTTAATCAAAATATCCAACAAATAATATAAGAATCTTCATTACTAATAAATTATTGAGATTAAAGTATAAATTTTTTATTTATTTGAATCCCTTTTTTAATTTTATGGATCCTAACTTTTTTTTTAGGAGGAAATGATTACATATGTTTTTTTTTTTTTTTTTTATCAAGAATCGGTGTTCATTTTGTTTTTTTTTCTCAGATACTGTGTCACCATATGTGACTGTGAGTAGCGGTGCATAGTGATTTGAGCACTACGTATGTAGCGGTATCCGAAAGAAAGGAAAAAAAAATTGATTTTCGTAATCATTTTTTATTATTATTATTGTTTGTGTAATCATTACATTTCTTGTGTCAGTGCACATATATGCCTTTTACTGTGCTTTGGAAGTTGAAACTATGCTTTTTGTTTTTTGCAAATTGCACTTACGCATATTTACAATTGCAATTGTGGCATACGTTTTTCTTTGTGATTTGTTTTTCATGCACATGGCTTAAAATTGGTAATTTATTTACTGTTTATGGATTTATGGATTTGTGAGTATTGTTTTCTTATAATTGTTATTATTATTTTGGGTGTAAATTTAAGGACTTTTTCTATGTATTTATATATCTAGTAAATTTTAATTAAGTTGATTAAAACAATATAGTGTTAAAGTAATTTTTATTGTATAAATTGATTTGATTAAAATTACATAGATGTTTGTATGAGATTGTTTATGCGAATTGTACTCGATCAAAGAAAGACATAATTTGACCAAATAATAACATATTTGTGATTATAAATATGTGACAATCATAAAATAATTTTAATATGAATAATAATCGATCTAAATAAAAATTATTATTTGACAAAATTCATTATTAATGATTAATCATTATGTAGAGATTATCATTCACAAATTGATTTTTCTATCTAAAAATTAAAAATTAATATGGTACGGAATATCTTATTATAAGTCCATATATATTTATATATATTTATTTTATATATATATATATATATATGAACAATTTAGTGATTTGTAAATATGTTATAATTTTTTTTTAACATGTACGGACAAAAACCACGGTTTTTAGCGCCAGTTTTTTTAGCGTTAGTTTGAAAAGCTGCCATTAAGTACTTTGAAAAAAAAAAATTCCCGTCGACATCTCCCCGACAAGAATATTTCCACGAAAACGTTCTTTTCATTTCGCGCTCTCGCTCTTCGCTCTCTCACTTTCGCGGACACAGGCAGCAGCACAATAACTTCACACTTATGTCAATAACACTGCAATAGCAATAACAAGTGCTTTCGATAAACTAGTTTTAGAAAAATCGAAAGCACTCCAATAACAAGTAACAAAAAAAAACCCTAACCTAAGAAGGATTCCGAGAAGTAGAAGTTCCCAATTCTGGTTCCATTCTCCAAAGAGAGAGAATGAAGGTAAGAGCGAAGGTGAAACAAAACAAAACGGTGTCGTAGCGGATTTTCTTCTTCTTCTCTTTCACGACGAGTCATAAGTGAGTTGAGTTAAGTTCAGTAATACTAGTGCTTCTTACATTTCATTTTTCATTTTGATTTTGAGGTTCGGTTTCGATGAACTCATTTTATTTGAAATCCGCAGATTCCTCTCTTGAATTGGAGTTTCGCGGAAGCCCTAACCCCAAGTATTGAAATCTCATTCATGTATTCTCAACTCTAATTTCACGTATAAGTAAACTTCAGAGTAAGAATTTTTTTTTTGTTGTTGTTTATCTGTTTGGCTACCTTAGTTGTGTGGTCCTTTGAAAATTAATAATGGTTTTTGGAGAAATAAGTAGTTAAATTTTACTTTTTCTATGTGGTATTGGTTTAGAGGACTTGAAAAAATTTCAATTATTCCTTTGTGCAATGGATGGCGAGCACTCGGACTTGCATATTCCATAATGTGCCTTATCTGAATTGCAATTTGGTGACTCAGAAGACTGGACACATAGGTGCCCTGTCACATGCTATATTTTGGATTATTACTGATTTTTTGCTCTGTTTTTTTCTTCTTCTGTTTTGGTTGTTGTTGGGCCTGTTGAACTCAATTCAAGCTATTCTGGTTGGATTATTACTGTTCTGTTTTTGCTTTGATGGAGTATTACTTTATGTTGTAGATCAAAATTGAATTCAAGCTTAATTGCAATCTCTCTGTTCAACATTTCAACCCTGGAGAAACAATATTGGAATAACTTATTACTTTACTTTACTATTACTTGACCTATTTATTCCTTGCTCTGCCTTGTGCCCTGTGGCTATGATGATGGATATTCATGATTCATGCTTCCTCCTATATATCTTAAAAGTTGCTCAGAATCGTCATCAGTAAGCTAGCTTGAACTCTGAGAAAGAAAGCAGGAGAAGAACATGCATATAGAGAATGATAGTTAGCCACTGAGAATCTTTAGTGCATATCTTATGCTAAATTTTTTGCCAAGCACCTTCAGTAGAGGAGAATAACCACAAGAGCCATTCGAAAAAATTGATTAGGATATTATGCTGAATTTTTTTTCTCTATATTGATCCCAAAGTCAACTGAACTAGATTAAAGTATGATTAGTTGAGAAGCATGTCAAACCATAATAATAATTTCTACTAGCTACAAAAGTCACCAATAGTACCTAACCTATTGTAATCAAACCTGCATACTGATATATCTCGTATTCTCATTTACTACAATAATTTCCATGTATTAAGCAGTAACATTCGGAGCTTCCTTTTGGATCATATATAGAGGTGCATAAATGCTATAACAGTGTGGGTGGGGACAGGGTTTTTCTCAACCTGAACCTATCCTCCAAGAAAATATTAGATTTAGAACTCATCCTACTTGCCTACCCTGAACTTCAGAAAATTTTAAGTTATATTTATACAATTGTTGATTACAATATTAAAATTAATCTATTTATTATCTCATATAAACTAAAAGTTATTTCAAGGATAAATGTTGAACTAGTGAAGATAAATTAATATAATTGAATGCAATGGACCATATGCTATTGCTGCTTCTTCATGAATATAAACTGAATTTTTAGGCCATGCGCCAGCATGTGTTGGTTATCTAGAGCATCTTCTGACACTGTAAGATAGAAATTTGAATGAACCATGTCATGAATAATATTTTCACGTTGTAAATGCAAGAGCTTAAGTCTTAACCACCTTGATGGTCCTTTGCTTGATGAATTTGGGAATCTTACAAGCATTCAGATTCTATAAGTTTTAGACTTTTTGGGAATGATAAAATTCTATCTTTTTAAGTTTTCTTCTTTCATGATTTTGTTAACTCATAATGATTTATTCTGCCTCTAGTGATTTGTCAGTCAACAATCATTCTGGTAGCATTCCTCCAAAATTTGGACAGCTACAGAACCTTATGTCTTTGTATGTATAACTTAATATATTTTGTGCTTTAGATCTTCATGGGAGCTGGATATGCACAAAAATGGAGAAGAAATGGGAGAAAAGAGAAGAAAGAGAGAGGAGAGAGAAGAGAACACTTTGAATTCTAAAGCTGAAAATTTATAAAATGAAGTAGTGTATCTCCTTTTACAAAGGGAAAAAATTATATATGTGATGGACTAAAAACGTAAGCCTCCATAGGATAACTAAAACCCACTAAATAAAATCCTATCTTAACTAATTAAAATTATCAAAGGGTCCTTAATTACAAATTAAAATGCGGAATTATACAAATACAGGACTAGAACATTGAATCCCTAATTTGACCCCTAGACGTTCGAATTAGCCAATTCTTGTGAGACACGAAATTGTAACTCTCCTCCATAGCTTTCAAACAAGACAATAATCATTAAAATTGGAGACCTATGTCAAAAGGTATGGGCTGTACAAGGGAAAACGTCAAAAGAATCAATAAAACGTGACAAATAGCAATATTAGACACTTGGATCCAAAACGACTCAATCTCACAAAACTAAGCTAAAAGGCTCAAAATGATATATAAAAACATGTCTAGATATGTCAAATGCAACTCTAGACTATGCTAAAATACACTCTATCACTCCCCGTGAGTATGCTTGCAACAACTTTGATGCCTTTAGTAGTTCCTTGTTATATGAGATAGACCAAATTGTTAAAGGAATGTCTAAAAGTGAATAATGTACAGTTAGGCGCCTAAAAAACTTTGTGGTATAAATGTCTAAGGTTAATATGAAGTTTAAGTAGGAGATTTTTAAGAATTTTATTTATTCCTAATTAATTAATGTGGACTGAGTATTAATTTATAATATTTATATTAATTATTTACATTTAGAGGGACTCAATTTAAGTGATCTAATACTACTAACATAAAATAATATGAAATTAATGAGTGGATTACCAATTTTATCCATTGGGGCATAATGAGAACTCTAATGGGTTAAAAACGTAAAGTACAACTATGGTTTCCAATACACCAAATCAGAAACAGTTTTCTCTTCTTCTCATCTGAAGAGAAAACGAAATTAGGGCACTGTTCTTCTTCCATTTTCTCTGCTCCCTCCATTGTAACCCATTTTTGTTGCCTCTCATGTCCAGGAGAGGTTAGTTGCCTTTGTGTTGAGGGTTTGGGAACTAGGGTGCTAGCATGTAAAACTCTTTCTTTATATCTATTCAATGAAATATTTAGGTTAAGATCCATTTCTCTATTTTTATCTTCTATTATGTGATTTGGCTTATGTGATTTGGTTGGTTATATATGCATTTATGGGGTTTGACTTTCATAGACATATGCTTTCAAACTTGCAACTGAGTTTGGGATCTAATGGAGTGTATCACTCAACATAGGGTAGACTCCATTAGTTTTGTAAAATCTCTTTCTCCATTTTTATCATTTGCTATATTTGTTATATATGCATGTCACAAGGTTTGAATGACATAGACATATGCTTTTGAACCTAGAACTGAGAATGGGTTCTAATGGAGTGTATCGCTAGAAATAGGTTACACTCCATTAGCCTTGTAAAGACCTCCGGGCTTCACCAATCACTCAACTGAACTTACTAAGACATTAGAAGTGAGGTTGAGTGGTTTAGGCTTGATTTGATGAGACATCACGTTTCGAGCACTCCTAGGTCAATGATAATTTGAAATATTTATTTGAATGGAAAATATATTTATGTATTTACATGAAAAACATGCCTAGTTGAACCCAACCATCAACATATCCATCATCATTATTGTTCCACTTTCACACACCCCAACTGTTTGATATTTGGTATGAATCAAAATCTTGTTTTATTATTTACCATTACTTGTTATTTTTGTAGTGTTTAGCTTACTTTCCTTTTGTCATTTATGTTATGCACAACAAACCAACTTTTAAACCAAACTAGTGTTTAGGAATTGATAATTTTACTAGTAGCCAATACCAACAAATCCATGTGGATTCGATATCGGGACTTCCCTTTTATATTACTTGTGTGACAATTGGTATGCTTGTCGATTATTCAACAATTGACTTCGCCAAACCAGTGGTTGGTAGAGTGAGGCTCAAAGGGTTCTAATACAATGTAAAGTGTGAAGGACTGCATTGCATTTGATCTAGCGTGATTGCGCCAAGAAAAATATTGGTTGGCAATGAGGAACAACAGCTTTGTAGAGATACGGTACTGTTCATACACTATTCACAACACTTTGAAAAAAAAACATTGAAGAAAAAGATTGGTTGGCAATGGTGAACAGTAGCTTTGTAGAGGGGCAGTACTGTTCACGCAATATTCACAAATGCTTTGAAAAAAATTGAAGAAAAAGATTGCCTAAAAAAAATAACCTAAGGAGGAAGAGAGGATCGCCTATCATGTGAGGAAGTGAGGATCGCTAGGAAGCAAAGAGACAAAGAGAGGTTGTGGAAAAAAAAGATCCACCAGAGATGTCCACCAGGGACAAATTGTCCCCGGTGAAGCACAATTTCCTAATTCCCTCAACCAGGCTCTGATACCATATTAGAATTATGTATTTTACTAAATGTGTGTTGAATATGTGTGAGAGAAAGCCACACCTCTTCTCTATTTATATTGAGGAAACCCTCTTGATTACATCATATGAAGATAAAGATAAATAATAACTAACAAGATAATATAAAGATAATAACTACCAAGATAATATAAATATAATATATATTCTAACACTCCCCCTCAAGCTGAAGCATATATATCACATGAGTTAAGCTTGTTACAAATGTCATATGTGGTAGTGTGCACGCACTATTCGATATTTAGCTTCGGCACTTGATCTGGTGTGATTGCACCGGAAAAAAAAAGATTGGTCGGCAATGAAGAACAACAGCTTTGTAGAGATGCAGTACTGTTCAGCTTCGACACTTGATCTGGTGTGATTGTGCCGAGAAAAAGATTGGTTAACAATGATGAACAACAACTTTGTAGAGATGCGGTACTGTTCACACACTATTCACGACGCTTTGAAAAAAAATTGAAAAAAAAGATTGGTTGGCAGTGGTGAACAGTAGCTTTGCAAAGGTGCAGTACTATTCATGATGCTTTGGAAAAAAAAATTGAAGAAAAAAAATTTAACCTAGGAGGGTGGGAAGGTTCGTTGTCTTAGAAGGAAGTGAGGATCGTTAGGAAGCAAAAGAATATCTACTGGAGATGTCCACCGAGGACAAATTGTCCCCCGGTGAAGCACGATTTCCTTGATTCCCTCAACCTAGCACTGATACCATATTAGAATGATGTATTTTACTGAATGTGTGTTTTAGAAGACCACACCTCATCTCTATTTATATTGAGGAAACCCTTAGTAATTGATTACATCATATAAAGATAAAGATAAATAATAACTACCAAGATAATATAAAGATAATAACTACCTAAATAATATAAAGATAATATATATTCTAACACCCCCCCTCAAGCTGGAGCATATATGTCATATGAGTCAAGCTTGTTACAAATGTCATATGTGGTACTGTTCATGCACTAATCGATATTCAGCTTCGACACTTGATCTGGTGTGATCACGCCGGAAAAAAGATTGGTTGGCGGTGGTGAACAACAACTTCGCAGAGGTGCAGTACTGTTCAGCTTCGACACTTGATCTGGTGTGATTGCACAAGGAAAAAGATTGGTCAGCAATGGGGAATAGTAGCTTCACAAAGGTGTGGTAATGTTCACGCACTATTCACGACGCTTTGAAAAAAAAATTGAAGAAAAAGATTGGTCGACAATGGTGAACAACAGCTTTGCAAAGGTGCAGTATTGTTCACACACTATTTTTGACGCTTTGAAAAAAAAATATTTGAAGAAAAAGATTGGTCATAAATGGTGAATAGAAGCTTCGCAGAGGTGCGGTACTGTTCATGCACTATTCACAACGCTTTGAAAAAAAATTGAAGAAAAAAAATTAACCTAGGGAGGAAGAGAGGATCGTCTGTCATGAGAGGAAGTGAGGATTGCTGGGAAGCAAAGAGACAAAGAGAGGTCGTGGAAAGAAGATCCACCGAAGATGTCCACCGGGGACAAATTGCAAAGAAGATTAAGAAGGGAAGAATAATGTTAGTCAATCACAAGATTTTGCTCGAAAGAAAGAAAAGGCAGTAATGGGTCCCACTATTATACTTATTTAGCTCATAATAAAGATGGCCATGATATGGCTAATAAAGGAAATTTTCCATCAATTCCCCCTTAAAATAAGTGGTCTAAACAAACAACATTGAATTATGAACCCTAATTGGGAACCTGATCGAAAATGCACCGATTTCAAGACAAGGGAACCAACAACTATCAAAGGTAAGAGTGCACAACCTTCTAGTAAGGAAACTGCTACACATCACATGTATCATGCATTTGATGGTGACAAATCAACCATGCATTTAAACCCGTGTCCAATGTGTTATATGAGGTAGCAATTGATGCAATTGTGGAAGACTAGGGGCAAGACATGGAGATCATAAAATTGTCTATCCAAGGAGAGGAAAGGAACATGTTGCATGAGGGCATAGCCACAACTATGGCTATAGTAACATAGGGATTTGCATGCCCTATCTTAAACTTTGTTATATTTCATGAATATTGACATAGACTTTTCTGTAAAGGCATGGAATATAAGGGGTGCAATTGGCAGAGATACCAAGCGTAATATTCTTCTTAAGACTTACCATCCGTCTTTGATCTTGCTTTTTGAAACTCATTCTTAATTTTTTCAAGTAGTTAGTTTTTGGAAGTCGTTGGGGAGTACAAGGCTATCTTCATTCAAGAGGCATGGGGCCATTCATGAGGCATTTAGGTTCTGACTAATTGAGATGATTTTTTCTTTGAAATTGTGGATTCCTTTGCCCAAGCTATTAATTTTCAATTAAAAGGTTCAATGCAAAGTGGTTTTATTTGGCGATTTATGGTTCCCTTAACCCCATGATCTGCCTTGCACTATTGAAACACCTTGTGACAGCTAACAATTCAATTGATGGTCCTTGGCTACTTATGGGTGATTTTAATGAGATAGCTTATTCTAAAGAGGTTTTGTAGGTTCTTTCTATTTGCATGTTGCTTTTAATTTTAATCAAGCTATGACTAATTGTAACTTGTTGAAAATTGACAATGTTGGGGGGCTGTTCACGTGAAGAAAAAATATCAAGTATGGGAACATGTGAGAGAGAAACTAGACCATTCCCTTTCCAACTCTACCTGGAGGGTTCTCTTTCCGCATGCGCTAGTTGAAGTCTTACTTTCTTATAATTCTGACCACAACCCTTTGTTGATGCACTAATTTAAAGATCTCACTTCAACTTTGGCTCTATTACATTTCCAAGCTACATGGACAACCTATTTGGTCTATGAGAGGAAGTTGTTTCACGGACCTGGATTGATACTCAAGGAGATGTTACCAACAAGTTGAAAGGTATACATGAGAGCTTTATAAAATTTAACAAAAAATATTTTTGAAAATATTTTCAAGAGGAAACGTGAATCGGAGGTAAGAACAAAACGGGTGCACAAACAACTTGATGAGAAGATCACCTTAGACATTGTTCAATTTGAAAGAGACTTCAAAATCAATGCAATCATATTCTGTAGATAGAGAAAACCCGTTGGATCCAAAAGTCTAGAAAGAATTTGATAAAATTTGGAAATAAAAATTCCTTACTCAAACTATTATTAGAAGGAGGCAAAAGAAAGTTGTAGGGTTGTTTAATGATGGATTTTGGTGCATGCATAATGTGTTGCTTAAGAATAGTGCCAATAATTTCTTCAAACAACTGTTCCAAATTTCATATAAATGCTTTCCAACTAGTCTTGTAATTGAGAATATTCCAAAAATTAATGTGGCATGCTATGAGGCCCTTCTACAACCAATTTCCACCCAAGAGGTAAGGAATGTTATGTTTTTTATGAACCCTTACAAGGCTCCAATTCAAGATGACTTTCAACCAATCTTTTATTAGAAATATTGACATATTGTTAATTTGGATATCTGTAACCTTGTGACCAATGTGTTTTCTTTTGCAACTTTCCTTCCTAATCTTGCAAACACCATAACTATGCCTATTCCTAAGGCTGATAACCCAACATCTTTGAAGGATTTATGCCCTATAAGTATTTGCAATATGTTGTTTAAGGTTATCTCTAATGTGCTTGTTCATAGGATTTTCCCCCACTTAGATGCTATTATTGGCCTTCTCCAAAGTAGCTTCATCCCAAAGAGAGGCATCATTGACAACGGTCTTATAGTTCAAGAGGTTGTTCATCGTATGCATAAGAGGAGGGGTAAGAAAGGGTATCATCTATTTAAAATTGACTTTGAAAAAGCCTATGACAAGCTGGATTGGGATTTTTTAAGACTTACTCTTACTAAATTTGGATTCCCAAAGCACATTATTAATTTAAGGTTTAAATATGTTTTTAGTCCCTCAAATATGGGGTAAATATATTTTGTCCTCCAAATAAAAAGTTATTTTTTTTTAGTCCTACAAAATCAAATAATACATTTTTTTAGTCCTTCTATCTAGACGTTGTTAATAGAGTATGAGAAATCAAATGATGTTAGGATTTCTGGCGACTCAAAACCGCTATAATATGTAAAAATGACGTTGGCTAGGGTGTCCAAGTGAAACAACTTGGGCACAGTGACAAAGTTTATTTTAACCATCGGATATATTATTATTTTAATCAAAGGTCAATTTTATTTCATTTTTACATTTTTTCTTTATTTCATCAGTTTCCCACTTTGTCCCTAGATCTTCATCTCTCCTACCCACCGGCCACTAGCAACAAGCAAAGAGTTAGCGACATCGGAAACAGCAACGACGACAATGGCAACCACAACCGCAAAATCTCAGGAAATCCACCACCAACCAACAATGTGAACTCACACATAGTGCTAGGAAACCCACCACCGTAAGCCACCACTGCAAACTCGTTGTGAACCCAACGCAACAACTGTAGTAGCGATAGAAACAAAAACAACTCTCCCTCTCTCAGATTTGAACATCACAACCCAACCCCTTTCTCAAATTAAAAACAAAAAAAGAACAATCCATTGTTGTAGGCGGTAGCAGCGAAGGTGCCACCTTCGATGCAACTTTTATTTGTGGAGGTGGAATCCTTTGCTTTGTTTTGCCAGAATGATTCAACAATGACAACAGTGAAGAAGATGCACAAATCTAAACCCAGATGTAGATATGAAACTCATTTCCTACAAGGAACTCAAGGCCTTTAACTTCTACCAAAACTCACCCTTTATGCATTCTTCTTTGTTGAGAGTGAGAATCCGAACACGATCATGTCTTCAGGTACTACACAAGGAGCACGATTTGTGATGAAACATGCAATCTTCCACATTGGTGGGGTGTATTCATGGAGATGAAAGAAACACGAGGTCTTCCATGGTTGAGAGCAGCAGGGTGTCATTGTAGATGAAGGAGACACGATGGTAGGCGAGGACAGCGTTGATGGAGGAGATGGAGAGCTGAGGAGGTAGGAGGGAGACAGAGGAGGGGATTTGGGATTTTTTGGGGTGTGGGGCCATAATGGAGAGATAAGGGGTTGATGATAAATTTTTTAATAAAAATAATATTTTTATTTTTGGACATACTAGCAATTTTGTACTACCATAAATGATATTTAAAATTTAAATTATAATTAAAATTTTGATTGTGTTAACGGTGTTTGGACGGAAGGACTACAAATAGCATTTCTCATATACGAAGGATAAAAAAACCAACTTTTTACTTGAAGGACCAAAAAAGATATGCCCTATATCTAAAGGACTAAAAATATATTTAAGCCTTAATTTAATCATGAAGTGCACTTCTTCTACTAATTTGTCTCTCAAGTGGAATAGTGAAACTCTTAAGTTCTATTCTCCAATGAGGGCTCTACGCCAAGGGGATCTTGTGTCCTCTTATCTTTTCTATTTTGTATGGAAAAGTGATGCGTAAAATACGAACACTTAAGGGCAAGCGTACCCTACGCAACAGTAATAGTAGACCTAAGTTCAGATATCGTACCCTAGAAATTAAAAGTGGTTCCCAAATAATAAATTTATAAAGAACAAGTGATCGAAAGATTGGTTTGAGTTAAAATTTAATTGTAAAAAGAAATAAAACAAAAGGCACTTGAGAATAATGAAGGTTCTAATAGATTAAAAGACCTAGGATCATGAGTTCAGACCTATCTTTACATTCCCCCTATTTTCCTATTTCAATTAAACCCCAATTATTTGTTTAATTATCAATCATGCCTCTTAAAATAATACTCAAAGTTTGGTCATTGGGTGAAAATTCTCTTCTCCCTAATTTATTCACTTGGTGGTCATGAAGGAATAAATTAGAGAGAAGGTTTTAAGTTCAGAAAGGTTGATTAACCAATGTTAATTAGATTGGAAATTTAGTAGCTATTAGTTTGGTCATGCAAATCCCTAGAATTCAATATATGCGTAGATCTATCAATTAAAAGTGTTGATCATGACAATTAATCAATTTGGATTATGGGGTGATCAATCCCAAATAGTAGTAAGAACAACACAAAGATATAATTGAAAGACAATTGAGAAACTTTATTGAAAATAGAGAAATATGATTCACATGATAAGTCCTACATCACAATCCTAGATTATGAATTTAGCTAGTCATAGACATAGGGAAGCAAAAATCTACAAAAGAAAGCAATAGAGACATTACAGGAGAAGAACTTTACAAAAATTAATCCTCATGATGTTCCTTGCTCTTTAGTTCCCTCGGGAATCTCAATGCTCCAAAGAAATTATGTAAAAAGATAAAAAAATTCTTCCTAAAAAAGATGAAAATTAAGCTATTTATAAAAAATAAAATACATCTGTCTCGTTGAGGTATACATGGTCTCAAGCACGAGGCTGTGCATATTTTACGAAGCGGAGACTGTTATGTACGGCTTAGTGCTTGAGGTCGTGTATACTTTATGAAGACATTGTTGGTTATATAGGCCTAATGTTTGAAGCCATGCTTCATCAGCTTATGCATGACTTAGTGCTTGAGACCATGCATATTCAAAATAAGGCCAAATTTCGTTTTTTGAAGTTATTTTTTCCTTTTTCCAATGTCTCAACTATCCTGCAGCAACTCAACACACATTTGAATCAAATATATCATTATGATATGTAAAAATTAATAGAATGGTGTGAGAAATTCCTCAAGAACAAAGACTAAAAAGGGATTTATCAAAAAGCTTGCTTTGATGATCTAGGAGAGAGTAGCTAAAGGCGAGTGGCATCCAGTGAAAGTGTCTAGAAATTGACTTCAAATTTCGCACCTTTTCTTTGTTGATGATTGTATCCTTCTCACTAAAGCAAAGTGTGGTCAAGTGAAACTTGTGAATTGCATGATCAATTTTGTCTAGCCTCTAGTTTGAAAGTGAGGTCTTGGCATTAGTAGCTCTCGTAACACAAATGTGGCCCTCTTAATTAAGCAAGCATGTGTAGTCAATCTTCCATGCTCCACACAAACTTGGGGTGCAGATTTTGTCTGAAAATACTTGACATGAAATAACTTGTTGTGCGTTAAGGAGACAAAGACTTTTGAGTTCTTGAATTCGGAATTCATATATCGTGGAGGGAAATGTGACATCTCGTTTTTTATGCCCATTGGCTGGATTAAGGGAGACTTTACGCATAAGGAAGATACTATTAGATGGTTGTTGGAAATGGAACGACATTCACTCCATTATCCACCCCCATTATTAAACAACAAATGTATAACTTGATTCTTGATGTTGATATGGAGGATATGATAATTTGGGGACCTTCCCAATAGGAGACATACACTGCCAAATCTGCCTATGAGAGGTTAATCGATGAGTCTGTCATTACTCTTCCTTCATAGGGAGCTGGAGCTGAGTCTAGAAGCTAAACATACCAAAGCATATCAAGCACTTCACTTGGCTAATCCTTCAAACTAGCCTTCCTACTAACCTGTTGCGCTATTAGCGACACGTGTCTCTTGACTCTTTTTGTTGCATGTGTGGCTTGGAGAGGAGAACATTGTACATTTGTTGAGGGACTGTACTTGTGCGAAATAGATATGTGACTACCTGGGCATTGATACTGCATCAAATTTCTACTCGCTAGATGGTGACAATCGGGTGCTCTTTGCTTGCTCTTGCTAGTTCATTTGGAAGTGACGAAATGCCCATGTTTTAAAAGAAAAAATGTGGACATTGTGGTACATAACTAACCGGATTTAACTGACGTATAAGGTGCTTCTGGATTCTCAACGGAAGCAACAACAAAAACAACAAAAGTTGGTAGCTTGGATCCCTCTTGTAGGTAATGTTGTGAAGCTCAATGTGGACGACAATAATCTTGGCAATCCTGGCATTTGAGGATTTGGAGGGATTGTGCGTAATTCATGCGGGGAGTGGCTGTTGGTGTTTAACAACAATTATGGCTTCACTACCAATATGCATGTAGAGCTCTTAGCAATTTCTCAATGGTTTGCATATAGCTTGGGATGTTGATTTCAGAGAACTTATTTATGAAACACACTCTTTGATGACTCATGACTTACTCATCATAGGACATCCTTAATCACACCCTTATGCAACGATTCTAAAGATGGTTAAAGCTTTAGTTGCACGTCATTGACAAATTTCTATTAAGCACATAATGGTAATTAATAAAAAAAAAATGTACACATTTATGTTTCGAGATTTGCTTCTTGAATAAGGGTTCTTTTAAAAAATAATTATAAAAATGGAGGTGTATTAGTAAAATATGGGGTTTCAGTAATTTGAAATGAAAAGCCCATTTGAGAATTAGAAGGGGGTGTACAACTGGACGAAGACCCACTTTGTTTTTCCCGACGAGGTGATGTAACAAACAGCTTAAATTATGACGAAACGCAACTTAATAAAATACGCATTAAGTTATGGTAAATGCTACACGAAAAATTTATGGCAGGAAATTAAATTATATTTACCCATCCCATATTTTCTGCCAAACACGAACTGAAATTTTTTGTTATTTTTATCAAAAACAGTGACGTTATCCTTTTGTGCAATTCTATCAACATTACTAAATAGCAGTCCCCTGAAGTCATTTACTTTGTATTACAAAACTCTAAACTACTTACAGTAAACATTCGAAATTTCCACTTGGCATAACCGTTTTATAACAACACAGGCGTGAGATAGCTAGCTCTTCCTAAAATATTCTCCTTCTCACCCCTCTTTTGAAAAAATAAAAATAAACATAAATTATGTATATAGACACCTGATATGCCCTCGTGCATGTGCGTGCCTAAAGAGTACGTACGTAGTGACACTATTCTCTTAGCTTTAGTAGTTAAGTTTTGAGAAAGGAAACGAAAAACATAGTCATGCATGCATGTGTTTACATGATCATAAACACAGTTAGGTACGTAAAATGTTGTTATCCCTAATCATTAAAATTATTTTACGTTGCCTCTATTTAAACCCTCAAACTCCAACCCCCATTATTAAGATATCAGTATCTCTCTCTCTCTCTCTCCCCTCTTCCCCTACCCCCACCTTTCTTCTCTCTAACACACACAAAACCATGGATAAAAAACAGTGCAACACGTCTCAAGATCCTGAAGTGAGAAAAGGGCCTTGGACAATGGAAGAAGACTTGATCTTGATCAACTATATTGCGAATCATGGGGAAGGTGTTTGGAACTCTTTGGCCAAAGCTGCTGGTAAATATATATTTTTCCTTCTTCAACTTTTTCTTTTATTCTCTTCTTTTCTCTCTCTCTCTCTCTCTCTCTTTTTCTTCTTAAAACTTAAACCCTTGGGTGCTTGAGAATGATTCATCACCATGCATGCTTTAACAGGTCTCAAACGCACCGGAAAGAGTTGCCGGCTCCGGTGGCTAAACTACCTCCGTCCCGATGTTAGAAGAGGGAATATTACACCGGAGGAACAGCTTTTGATCATGGAGCTTCACGCAAAGTGGGGAAACAGGTAACTTTTTATTTTTATATATTTTTGTACATATATAAAATATGATGAAAATAGATAAGAAAAACAAAGATCTAATTATATTTCACATAAATAATGATATACTCTTACCCAGAAAATCAAATATACTTTTGTTCGTCAACCCTTCTTTAGTTTTGAACCATGAAATAATTAAGTTCTTTGCTCATCACTTTTTAAGTTGTAGTATTATTTTTTGGTTTTTTTGGGGGAATTTTGGAACTAATTAAAGGCGCATGAGTATAATATTCATGGATGACTATTTGAGGGGGATCGTGAGTGTGTAATCGAAGGAGAGAATTTTAGCAAAGAGAAAGGTTTCAAGTACACATGGTTTTTTTTTTTGTAGAACTTATGGCCACAAAAATATCTTGGACAAAATCTCTATATTTGAAATTTTAGAAGACTTTAAAACGATTGTGTCAGGATTTCATCCATATGGAGGAATTGGACTGCTTTCCTTTTAAGGGTACATATTATACATCTATCCTTACTGTTGCATTAATCCCCTCCCTCTCTCCCTCTCTCTCTCTCTTATGGCAGGCTAAAGAGAGGTCCTGGGCCTTTAGATCTAACAAGAACAACATTGACTTAATGAGCATCAATGTTCTTTCTTCTTTTTTTTCCTTTTGATTTTGAATTATTAGCTCCTTTCTAATGCTTTAGTAAATTTGATGTATGCGAGATTTTAACTTTTATTCAAACTGTACTATGTTTTTTTTACTTCTTAAGAACCTATTATTCATCTGAAAGTTGGAGGTTGGCTATATGGGAGATTCTTTGTAGCTTTTTATTGCAAAAGAAAAAAATAAATCATAAAAGTGGTTCTTTTATCATATATATGAAGTACAGCAGTAAGAAAATAAAGTATATTTTATATTAAAAATAAAACATAATTATATTAATAATTAACGCATTATTTATAGTTTATTAAATAATTAAAAATATTCAAGATTATTTCAAATAAAAAAATTCAAGATGATATTATATTTATTAATTCTTTTTTACCCTATATATGAGTTTGGTACATAAGATAGAAATTAAAAATGGCTCATAATAATAAAATATATAAAATTAAGAAAAGGAGTTAAATGGAATGACTGACCAAATGAAAATTAAGAAATGTGATTGTAAATAGTGAAAATAAAAAGATTATATACCTTAAACCAGAAATAGATGGTATTAGAAAGGTTGTTTCTCAATATATTTAATTACTAGCATATATAATTATAATTATAATTATTAGCTGTTTTATTTTCCTGAAGGGGCGTCTAGTTTACAATTGACTATTTCTATAAGGCTTGTGAAGGATGAAAAATAAGATGGACATGAGGACCTTCCACTTTAGGTTGAACTCATGGAAGTGGGCATATCTTTATAGCTTTCTAGATCGGAAGAAAGAGAGTTTGAGTGAAAAATAGAACCAAACCATACACTTTTGGCTCTTCATAACAAGGGAAGGTGTCCTTGTAAATTTTAGAGCCTCTCCTTTAATTGAAGATGAATTAAGATGAAGAAAAACTTACATAGTGAATATATAAACTCAATATACATATATAGATAAATAGATTTGCATGCATAGTGCATATATAAACTAGTTAATTAGCACCACCCTTATTACATGCCTCTCAGCCAAGAAAACAAACTAAATCATCCACTAGTAAAAAAAAAAAGAAAAAAATCATTTTAATTAATTTCTCAAATATTATTACATTTATTGTTTATAAAAAAAAATGACTAGCTTTTATGAGGCACGGATATATTGAAATGTGACTTTTCTTGAAATAAACAGCTAGAGATGGATTGTGACTCAATCAAGTTTATGAGGCAAGTAATTTTACAAGAAATGAAGGTGACGTGTTTAAAATTTGTATATATGCGTGTGTATGTATGTATATGAAGAACGGATATGGCATGGAAAAGAGAATAGGAGATGTTTTAATTGAAACATACTCTCTCTACCTGAGGCATGCTTTGATCAGAAATCTGATTTTTCTGGTCTTAAGAGGAGAGAAGAGAAGAGCCCCTGCTACAAAGCAAAGGCATTATCTTCTTCTTCATACACCAAAAGGAAAATTTAGCATCTTACGTACCTCAACACTAGTCATTTTATAAGTTGAGTCCAACATATATAACGTCACATTGATTCTCAGCCAAAGAACATGGCCTCCCTCATCACACACACAACACAACACCGTATTTAATATAGATGTTGCCACTTTTTAGTTAATCAATAAAAAAGCGTGCCAGTCATCATTTATAGGCAGTTTTTAATTTAAATTATTTCAACTTATGCAAGAAATTAAACAAATACTAATGCTTAAGCTTACTAACTACTATCACTCATGCAAACTCACTCGTGCACCTTTTTTTTCCACCACACGTGTAAGTATTACATACTTATCCACTTGTTTGATTTTTATATATTTTTTCATAAGTAAATAAATATTAAAAGTAATATGTAAATTCTGTTTTTTTTTTAAAATAAAATTTCTTATCCAATGATTTGATTTAATAACTAAAGTACAAAGCATTTTCTTTAATTTAGGTTCCAAAATTTCTTTACAGCATGAAAAAAAAAAAAAACAAAAAAAAAATAGTAGAGTATACTATTTAGGACATATAAGACACTCCCATTTGTAGTTGGAGAAAGGAAGGAAGAAGAGGTAGTTGGTTCGCCTTCGTCCACTAATTAATAAAAATTAATAAATTAATTATTAATATCATTTTGTAAAAAAAAAAAGTATTACTATTCAATTACATGACTCTATTTTTGTAATATCTATCTAATGCAGGTGGTCCAAAATTGCGAAGCATCTACCTGGAAGGACTGATAATGAAATAAAGAACTATTGGAGGACAAGGATCCAGAAGAACATGAAGCAAGCTGAGAACTTTCAACAACAACAACAGAGTAATAATAATTCTGATCAGATAAATTATGATCAACAAGCTAGCACTAGCCAAGTTTCCACAACCATGGCTGAGCCAATGGAGACATATTCACCACCTTGTTACCAAGGAATGTTAGAGCCATTTTCAACTCCTCAGTTCCCCACAAATCCTGACCAATCTAGTAGTTGCTGTACCAACAATAATGACAACAATAACAGCAACTATTGGACCATGGAGGATATCTGGTCAATGCAATTACTGCATGGGGATTAAATACACCAAATATATAGTATATTATTATTATTATTATTATAAGATAAAACCTGATCATGAGTTCTTAAGTTCCATAAAGCTGGAATGTCTCTGCTGGCTTAAAACATATAATTATTAGGGTTGTTTATATTATAAGTAGTTGGGATGTTTGGTTTTGCGTACCATTATATTCAAGAACTAAATTAGTTATGTGCTGTAATATATACGAGATCTTATATTAAACTATATCTGCATGTTTATATTTCAAATGATGAGATGCTGCTATGTGGATTGTAAAAGATATGGTTGAGAACCACTGAGATTCGAAATAATACATTTCCAGTGGCTGTGGCAGGCTTGTTTACTTATTATAGGAATGGTAAAATATAAAAAAAATGGTCCTGATACAAAAAAGGCCATTGGTGAAAATATCTTGAAAAAGATGAGTGTCATGACTAATAAAAAAAATCTAAACTTGGTGTAGTTTTCATTAAAAGAGAGGGAGTCGAATCTATTTACCATTAACCCAATCTTATATCTTTTCATTATTTTTGTCTCTAATCAATTAAAAAAAATTCAAATTGATGTTCCAAGATTGAAAAGAATCAAGGGAATATTTGTATATTATAACTTATAAGAATTCCTATTGTTATTTATTATCTCGATGATTGTTTGTTTAAACGTACGTGGGATATTAATTTTGTCCTTCTATCATGCTCAACCTTATTAGTCGAAATATAAAAAGGCACTCCGTGCAAAGCACGGGGTGCTGTTAGCTACCTAGTGATTATATATACACTGTGAACAAAGATTTGTGACCTGTAAAATCAGTACTTTTGATAATTATTAGATAAAGGGATTTCAGAGAATAAAAAATTACATGGTTATAGGTATATATAAACCAGACATTAGTGAAATAACAGGGTGATCATAAACATAAACATATTTGTATATAAATTGTTTTTCTTCTCTTTCTCATTTTACTTAAGAATGTGAACACAATGTTTAGCCTCGGTTGCATGTGTTGGAATAGTATATAGTTTCAAACCGATATATATCTTCATATAAACGGAAAGACAACCAGGCATGTATGGGCACGAACTTGCATTTACATTTGGGAAAAGAAAAAAAAAAAAAAAACCCATTCATACATACATACATACATATATATATATATATATACAGCGTGGTCACCAAACTAAAGCCACAAGAAATTGACGCGTGGTCACATAACAACAACCATATAGCTAAGTTTGTTAACAATTCAACTTCCTTTTCCTCATTACTCATTGTTGTGCATAGCCATGCAACATTTTAAAGACCGACGCAAACCTAACTCTTGTCCATGTTGCATTTGGGTGTTTTCACATGTGCCTCATAAATTCACTCATTCACTCACCCCCATCTATCTATATATGTGGCGTTGAAAAAACATGATGGATATTATATATTACTATAGTCTATAACTCATCATAGAGACAGTGAAAGTAATTTACATGCTTAATTAATTAATGGTTAAGCTATGTACGAGGTAATAGTAAGTTAAAGAGTGGTTTGTCTTGTTGTTTGACACCAACAAAACCAAGTTATTGGGTCAGTGATTGAGGTTAAGAGCATGCAGCATTTTCATTCACACAGCGTACCAAACTTGAACTTTAGTTTTATAGCTTCCAACACTTATTCGGACAAAGAGGGATGAGAGGGTGACTAAGAGACTAGTCCTGGGATTGTGCCATGTCCTATTCAGGAAACAAAGGACAAATTGCTTGTAGCTAGCTAGCTTTAACTTTGTGCCTACGCGATACGAAAAGCGACTTGCACCAACTACGAGCCACTCGTTTCTATTCAGACACATGTTTTATGTGCCACAATTCGGTTTTCAATTTTTCGAAAATTCGCATGCACGTGATGTGATAAGGAAGATTCACGTGGTGGGTCGGTCTCTTGAACAAAACGTGATTGAATTGAACTCAGGACCCAGTAGTAATTTTGAAAGCAACCATACATATATAAAAGCTGTATAAATAATTAAAGATACACACGCATATATGTTATATCAATTTGTTTAAAATTATAATAGGAATTTATAAAATAAATAATTATTAGATAAGTTTATAAGTAAATAGGAATTTATTTTTTTAAATAAATAAAAAATAACTTATTTTTAAGTAGAAATAATTTAGATAAACATACTAAAAATAAATAATTATTAATTTTGTTAAAATAAATAATTATTTTGTAAAAAATTTAAATAAATTGAGCCTATATATAATAATAGAGATAAAAAAGAAAAAATAAAAGATATTATAAATGATATAATTAATAAAAAAAATATAAAAAATATTGGTAGAGTGTATGAAAAATAGCATCATGATATTATTACCACTGACACTTATGTTGCTTCTCATTGTTTGCTTCCATCAATCTCTTTTTTATTATTATTTTTTTCTTACTTCTTTCTCTTTGTAGAAGTAGATTCCGATACCAAAACAAAAAGATGGATATTGATGTGTCTACAAAATATTATTCTTTACTTTATCATGATGCTCGTCACTTTGTTAGTTTTAACAATTACTCTTTCTTGCATCTTTTATATACTTTCTATTTTTTTATTTTTTTTATTAGATCACTCGTTAAGCATTTGTAATTTTTACTCCCTTTTTTTTTTATATTTTTCCTAATATCTCTTTTCCTTTCACCCCCTATGCATAAGGCTAAAACAAGTTACCCGCTACTACTACTTAATACTTCTAGCTACTTCGATGCAACCATCCTTCCTTTTCAGTTCTCTTTTTTAATTATGATGTTTTTCTTTTTCTAACTTCGCTATTTCAGGTCACTTCATTTATACCTCGCTTTAGGTACATTTGTTGAAAACAAAATATTTTTTTATTCTATATCAGTCGACATATTTTCACGAGGTGTGAAAAAAGAAAAACCAATGACATGAACGAACATGTTTTATTTCCTTTTATACAATGAAGAAATAGATGTTTAAAGAAAAAAACATTTTCAAATTTAGCCACTGATTAAATAAAAATATCTAAGATGAGAAGACAAAAGTAAGAGATGCCGTGAATGATATGATAGAAAAGGAGAGAAATTAAAAGAATAAAATATTGAAATTAGTTGAAAACACATTAAAAAATCTGTTGTATAGATTCTGAATGAAAAATTGTCATTCCATTTATTTAATTGTAATGTCCAGAATTTGACATGTCACTTGAGAGATGAGTAACATAAAATTCAAAATAATGGTTGTATTTGAATACTCGCCAATAAAAAGGAAATTGGTCTATAGTAGATTTAGTAACAAAAAAACATATGAACTTTTACATATAAGTTTCTAACTATACCTAACTTGTGAAAAAAATAAATCTTATTTAACTAGTTCATCTTTTTTAGCAAAGCTAAAATCATGTTCATGTAAGCAATATGTACAATTATGTCAGTAGATAAACTCAAATAAGTTTTAAATAATTTTTCAAACCTCATGTGTAGATTGGCTAGCAAATATCAAAGAATCCAGTTCAGTTGATTGAGTCGAGTACATGAGTGTTATAAATTTATAAATATATGATATCATGTTCAATTCATACAAATAAAAAAAAAAATAGCTAGCAAAGTTTGGGGCCTCAAACTCCACTGCTTTCAACCTCTGAGAATCCCACCCTTCTCAGGTTTTTCTTTTGCTTCTTGCCAATGTTTCTGGGTCTCTTTTGTTAGACCTTGGCCTCTCTTTAGCTTTTATGAATGATAAAAAAAAAATAACAATACAAAATTACTTATCAATATCAATAATGACAAATCAATTCACATGCAATTTTTTTAAAAATCATCACTAAAACATAGTAATACTATATTAGCGACAAAAATTGATATTAACCAAGAAATAATTGCCAATAATAATGCTTTAATTTCTTGTAGTTTCATTTTTCTAAATTACGGAAAGTTTGAAGAGTGAGTTATGTGTTTGACATGCAAACAACATCAACATCAACTGTTACTTCAACAATATTGCTAATTCGTTGGTTTCTCTTTGAATTTCTTCTCACCTAGCTTACAAAATGTTTAGTGCATTTGATAGAACTTTTAAGAGTATGCAAGTTTCAACAACGGTTACATTTCGATTAAACTATCTTAATTATTTAAAAATTAACGGAATAAAATAATATTTGATTATTAAACACTCTCTTTTTAAAATTTCGGGTAAATTTTTTTTAGTAACTATAATACTTAAAATACCAAACGTCCTAATAAAAAAAAAGAGTACAGTCCTGATAAAAAGAAAAATACCAAACGTAGATCATTTATTTTAGTTAGCACTCGTTTTAAAACATCCATGAATGAAATATCATGCATCATAAAATATGACTTGTTTATTTTTTTGACAAAAAAAGAAAGACTTGTTTATAAAACATCACATCCACGACAAACCATTAAAATATAGTGCAACAATTTATGTACATATACCCAATTCGTTAAGAAAGACTAATAAAACAAACCTAAATACATGTTTATACTCTTCAAAATGAACCATTTAAAATTCAGTTGAATAAAATAAATGCAACACAATATAGTAACCATTAGTTTATCCACTTTTCTTACAAGAAAAGACTAAGACTCAATCAAAAGGTATATACCCAAATGCCCAATTAAGCATATGAAGCATCTTCAAGGAAATCCTCCTCTTCTATGTTGCACATCCATTAAATCTGTGACACTGGTCATAGTTTTTCCTTCCATTCTTCATCCAAGTGAAGTCATTCATTGTCCTTTGACAATAATGGAATAATGGATAAAGTATGTTTTTCATATCTTAATTTTTTTAAGATTGATGATTTTAATCCTAATTTTTTTTTTATGATCCATCAATGTCTTTAATTTTTTTTTCGTCAAATATGTTTATTATGGACGTTAAGTGATGACATGAGATTGATCATATTATTATTATTATTTTAATTGGTTATGTTTTCTAGAAGGTAAAAACAGCAAAAAATAAAAATAAAAAAAATCCTTTTAGCTGTCACAAATTGTTTTATCTTAAGCAATTAAAGACCCCACAAATCAAACTGGATCAACCATTTCGTAAATCATAAAAAATAGATCACAGAATCAACACATTAAATTCATGAAGCTTCCATTGCCTAAAGTCCACGACCTTCAAGAAAACGCAAAGGCTACGACATTGTTCCATTCCTTAAAAAAGCATGCGATGCTCTCAAAGAACCCTTAAATTCCAATTGAATGTGTGAATTGTTTTTCCTATTCCGATTTGAAGACATCTACACTTTTGTCCCTCCGGCCATCTCTCATTTCAAATTCTCATTTGCACTCCAATGCCCGACACCACCACCAAACTCTATGTTGAACCGCTACCTGATCCTCCACGAATGGTGCAACACCATCAACGACTCTGCCACCATCAACACTTCCCCGATCTATTCAGCGCTGCCACCAAGCGATCGTCCCAACCACCGTGCTCTGCATGCATTTTGTCCCTACTTGATCTGCAATTGCGTTGTCCGTGCAACCCTTCTTAGCACCGTGTACCGCCACTACAAGCACCCCTTGAAGATTATAGAAGAATGCTCATAATAATTATAGCATCATAAAATAGTGTTCGTAACACTTGCAACAGAATAATAAGATCTATTTTCATTAAAAATATACTACGAAAATAATAAATAGATGAATATTAGAGTTGTATATTAGATGTGTGTTCTTGAAATGTCAAATTCTTCTTCAATTGTGTGAAGACTTTACTCGTATCCATATCAAGATCAATCTCTACCATTAACCTCATTGACGAGTGAAACAAATAAAATAGCAACTGTTGAGAAGAATGAAACATTTTTTTTTGAATGACCTAAGGTTCCTCTAAATAAGAACCATTGAGCCATCTTTTTAAGAAACTGATTTGATTATATCTTTATTTGTTTTCATCTTCCACTTTATCTTATTTTTTAAAAATATTTGAAAATAATATATTTATCTAGTATCTACCAGATTCTAATTACTTTGCTTTACTTATATTTTTAGTGCTAAAAAAATATAATAATATTCCACTCAATATTTATTTGATCAAATTCTCTAATTTAATTATCAAATAAAATATTTTTCTTTTGTAAAGATTGGAACACTTGTTAGTGTGTGACCTCGTAGGTTCAATACTAATCTAGTAGTAAATTATGAAATACACAAGAACATACAAGAAGGGGGTTGAATAGTGGGCTATATTAAAGTATAAAACTTTTCGCAACAGATATAAATTCTAAGGTTGCCTTTATAGATATGTGAAGGTTTTAAAATAAATTAATATATCTTTTCAAGACAATGCTTTTAAAACCTTTTCAAGATGCACAAAGTGCAAGATGAATAAATGTAAGCACAAGAAAACAAAGATAAAATGCTTGTTTTTATACTGGTTCACTCAACTTAAACTACGTCCAATTCTTCTTTAACAATTGTTAAAGGGTTCCACTATAATCAACTGATTACAAACAAGTATTCTACACTACCACTTCTGACTACAAGTATTATCTATGTCATTACTGGCTACAAGTATTCTAAACCACTACTGGTTATAAGTAAAAATCTCCCTCTGAGATTATACTTCCCAAGTATTGTTTGATCATTAAGCCACTCTTGGCTTTCTATTCAAATATGAATAAGATTCAAATAACTCTCAAAGAAAGGATATGAATAAGTGTATGAATCTTTGTGAGCTTTGTAGAAGATGGAGTTTCTTTTCTCTTGGTTTCTCACTAGGGTTTCAAGCTTTCTTAAAGTGTGCTTTTTGCTCTTTGCTTTCTTACCTTTTGACTTGCTCGTTTTTCCTCAGATATTTCGTTGTTCATCATTCTCCTTCTATTTGCATGGAAGCATCTATTTATAGTAGAGATTCATGGATTTGAACATTGGAGAAGATTTGATCCATTGTCTCATAGTTGAGTGTTGAAGTTGCTTTAGCTTGAGTTTGATAAGAGAGGAGCAGATTCCTGTCTTGTCACAACTCTGTTTTAGTTGTAGGTGTACTTCTTGAATTTGATTAGCCTTTTTAGTTGTACCTACTAGATGATGTGTTGCATTTCATACTACATTTGCATTGCATTTCATTTAGTTTTGTTTATATATTTTCACATTTAGGATTTAATTTAAGATAATTTTCCTTTCTTTTTTGTATTTTTTGGATTTGGTTGCACTTTAAGTGTTATTGTGTTTCAAGTACAAACTTGAGAGTCCAAGGGCACTTTTCACTACCTAAATTACACTTTTGGGACTTGCATTTATCCTTTAGAGAATCACAATCGTGAGGAAAAGTTCAAGCCTATGCTATGGCGCAAAAATTCCAAGTGATGTATTCAAGACAGCAGCAATCACAATCGCAATCCATATCTCATGACTGTGACTGGCGTTGGAGGATTTATTTTAGACGAGACAGCACGAGTCACGGCCGTGAGATATGAATCACGGCTGTGACGCGCAATAGATTTAAATTTTTAATGTTTCTTTATGATTTTTTATTTGTAATTGGTCCTGAACTTTTTAGCCCATTATCTTTAAATACCCTTCTTAAAAGAGGGTTCCGCATTTTTTATGTTTGACAACTACGAAGAGAGCTAGATTTCTGATCATCTTCTTCTCTTTTGGTTGGTCATCTTCTTTAATTTCTAATTTAGATTTCATAGCTACCTACCAGTAGTCTCTTTTATTTTTGGGATTGGGCATAGCCCTATGAAATTTGAATGAATTTATTTTTATAATCCTTGTGTTGTTCTTGTTCTCTTTTGATTTCTTCCTATTGCCTTTTATGAGTTAAATGAATTGGCCAATGTTTAACGTATTCATAGGGGTTTTGGGATGTACTGAGAGGTGAACCTATAATTTCTGAACCATAGGAAGGAACTTAGGTGTATAACCACGAGAGTAGGTTGAACCTTAAGAGGATCAAACATATTAACATAAAACATAATGGGTCTAATTGAACATAGCCACCATGACAGTAGGGGTCAATTTGATTAGATACCTCTTCGTGTCTTGAAAGGGAACGAAGAGCACCTTAGGTTTATTCACCTTCAATAGAAACTTACAAGAACACATGGGTAATTGATTTATTTCTGTTCGTCATCATAGAGTGAACCCCAATCCTGAAAATTATTATAAATTGATTTTTATCCTATTTTAATTACTTTTCTTTATTAATTTAAATTTAAAAAATATTGAGTTTCCTAAAATTGAATTCATATTTCAATTCTGATTCTTGTCGTTTTAATTCTATTTAATTAGCAATGATTACTCTACCAAACGCATGGTCCTTGAGGAGAGAACGATTTATTACTTTTATTACTTGACGACACCGTACACTTGTGGTTTTTGTCTATTACTAGACTTCACATTTCATAAGACACACAAACAGACATACGAGGTATATTTCAAAAGTGTTTAGTAAGGATCTACCTCTTTTTCTGTTTTTAGACACAATGTTCATAAAGTCAAGTTATAATAATTAAACATTGTCTATAGAGCATTGAACTACTCATGGTCTGATCAGAAATACTTTCATAGTCTGGTCTGACTGTGCATGGTATGGTCCAACTATAGCATAGTCTGGTCTAAGACTTTTGCATGGTCTGGTCCGGCACTATTGCATGGTCTGGTCCAAGATTTGTACAGTCTGGTTCGAGACTTTGCATAGTTTGTTCCAAGATTGCTGCATGGTTTGGTCCAAGACTTGTATAGTCTGGTCCGAGACTTTACATAGTATGTTCCAAGACTATTACATGGTCTAGTTTGAGACTTCACTTAGTCTTTCCTAAGACCATTTCATGGTCTGTTCCATCATAACGTTGTCTAATTAAAATCACTTCGGATGCTTGATTTACTATATATGAAAATGTATTCAGATAGTCAATATTAAGAGTGAGATAGAAGAGATTATACCATTGTCTGTGATGAGTTTTGATTCCTTGAAATTACTCAATTTCAAACCATTAGTTGATCAAATACTATCACATTTGTTATCATCAAAATCAATCAAAAGATTAAGGACCAAACATCACACAATGTATTGGTTCTAACAAATTAATCATAATTAATTTACTAATCAAGTTAGGCGTCTAGCAACACTTCTTAACATCCAAATAGTACGAAGTAACATCTTTTGCATTCAAGAACCAATACAAAAATAATATAATGTTTCCTTTCATCATTTATTGTTCTTATGTTAACTCTAGAGTATGATATTAGCATCAAACTCTAATAAGGTAACACATTATATATATAATCAATAATCAATGAATAACTTAAAAAACTTATTTCTTTATTCATTCGATTGTCTTGACCAAGGTCTTGATTATATCAAAGAGCTCAAACTCATTACCAAGAGTTTGATGAATTCCTTCCTGGGTAATCATTAATTATACAAGTATTTAATCATATTTAATATTCATTCAACTGGTGCCCTAAGGCATTAGGTGTTTAAAATTAAGATATAATAAATAACTTGTTAATTACGATGATAATATCAAGTCAAAAGAAACTATTATATTTTTCTTTGAGAACTTTCTATCAATAATTTAAGGTAATCTTAACCATTAGAAATTCTCAATTGTGAGTCAGTTCAATAATCACATCCACATGTGCATTATCTATATATGTAAAATAAAAGATACATATTAATCTTTATCCAATAAAGACCATTACATATATATTGATCTATCCGGATTATTGATATTATGTTCACAATAATCCTATAACCAAGAACAAGATTAAAATTAGGCTTAATGTCACTTTTAGTCCATTAAGTTTCACATTTTTTGCATTTTGCTATATAATGTTTTAAAAGTTTCATTTTGGTACTTTAAACTATGTTTTAGTCATATTTTGGTACATTATGTTTTAAAAGTTTTATTTTGGTACTTTAAACTATCTTTTAATCATATTTTGGTACATTTAAAAATTTCCATTAAAAAAATTAACACTGTTAAAGCTTAAAATTTGAAAATAATTAATTTAAATTAGTGATTGTTAAAAACTGTCACTATCTTTATTTTATTTTAAAAAATAAAAATCATCATCTTCATATCTATTGTTGGAGGAGAGGAGGTTGAAGATGATGATTTTTATTTTTTAAAATAAAACAAAGATAGTGACAATTTTTAGCAATCACTAATTTAAATTAATTATTTTCAAATTTTAAGCTTTAACAGTGTTAATTTTTTTAAGGGAAATTTTTAAAACATAATGTACCAAAATATGATTAAAACATAGTTTAAAGTAACAAAATGAAAAATTTAAAACATAATGTACCAAAATATGAATAAAACATAATTTAAAGTACCAAAATGAAAATTTTAAAACATTATGTACCAAAATACAAAAAATGTGAAATTTAATGGACTAAAGTGACATTAAGCCTTAAAATTATAAAATGCTTGTTTCCCATTATCATAATCTCTATCATGAAAACAAGCCTTTAATTTTAATCAAGGACTTGTCAAATTAACAATTTAATAAAACAAAATATGATAATAAATTAAAGAACAATTCTTTACCAAAATTGATTATATGATGGATTGGATCTCGGGCATATACATTTATCCCAATACCCCCATGTGACGTCCTTCATTGCGCACTCGACACTGCATGATAGGAACCACGTTTGCGTTGCTACACCACCAACACCACGTGTAGTGTTGCAAGCCTGCACCACTACCAACTCCCTTTCACCTGATATAGTCCTCGTGCCACCACCTTGCAACCACCAACCACCCCTTCACCATAACCGCTCGCCAATGCCACTACCAAACTCCCCTTCACCATAACTCACCTATGTCCACATTGACCTTTGAGCTAGCTATCACGAAGTTGAAGAACCACACGCATGTGGTTTGCTACGACCACGACGTACGCAATCGCCTCTCCTTCATTTTCTTTTAAAGGACATTATTGACAATTTTAATTAAGAGAGAGAATTTGATTTAAATTGTTCATGCAAAATACAGAGGTCGAGATGGATCACCAACCTCTTTTACCCACCCTAAAATCCTTGCACAAATAAGTTTATATTCAAAACACAACTTCTTAACGATTCTCATCAATAACATGCCATGTAGCCTCTTTATCACCATGTATAACAGCAGGGCAGCACTCAACAATTAACATATAATAAATTTCTTTAATAAAACATGTTTAAATGACCAATTTAAGCTTCCTAATGATCACAAATTAAATATTTAAATAGAGGAAATAAAACCGCCTAATTTTCCCATAGTTTAAAGAAAAATGCTATTAGTTACAAATTCATAAATGTATGAAGACCTTATAACACAACAACCAATTCATTCATTTCAGTCAAAAACTTAACTTTCTATTTTTAATATAGAAGTTAGCCAATAACATTTATCCACATGTATTCTTACAACCTTTGCGCTTATGGTATTCGTATCATATTAGGGGTGTTCACAGGTACGGATAATCCACGAACTCAACCCAATCCAACTTGACCCAACCCGATTTGAGCGAGTTGATAGAATGTTTGGATCAGACCCAACCTAACCCAATCTTAACCCGATGACTTACGGGTTGGATAACAAGTTTTATTCTATGAACCTGTTACCAACTTAACCCAACCCGAACTACATATAATAATAATAATAACAAAACAAAAAACCTACTCTCATCTTTTGTACTTTCACTCACTCAACACTTCAACCTCACTCACTTAACCTACCTCTCTCCCTTTGCTATTTGTTTTCAGTTTATTTTGTATCAATGCTATTTGAACTTTCTTAACTATATTAACTTAAGTGAATTTTGTTATTTGGGTTGATAACAATTTTATTTTGAATTTTTGGATTAAGTGAACTAAGGAGAATTTTGATTCATAGAGAATTCTTCAACAATTAAATTTGAAAGTGTTATTATATCTAGCTTATTCAAGGAGAAGTCTCTAGAGAAAAGACTATTTACGAGCTTTGGGCAAAACTTAAAAGTCAGTACATGACAAAGTCTCACCATAATCGTCTCTGTCTAAAGAAACAATTATATACCATGCAAATGCATGAAAGGTGAGTCCATTCATAAACATATTGACAATTTCAACCAAATTGTTCTTAGTTTGAAAAATATTGATGTTGCGGTGGATGAGGAGGACCAGGTTCTTCTTCTTCTTCTTCTTAGTTCTTTGCCGAGAGCTTATGAAAAAATTGTAGACACAATAATTTTTGTTGAAAATCAAAATTAATATTCTAATTCTATTCATAATTGTAGTTTATATGAACATAACCTCTAATTTAGAGAAAACAAAATATCCTCTATTTTTCTACCATTAATGTAATTAACCTATATAAAAACATGCACCCGTTTACTCCGACACACGGTTTACACTCAATGATCCTTATTTCTCTTATTTTAATCATTTTCAATATAAATTCATTATCAATGGAGGAAGTGGGAACAGTCTTATAGTCTTGAGAATTAAAAAGAAGAATTATCGATTTGTATAGTGATACTAGCTTGGGTGAAGGTTTAATGGTAGGAGGAAGGACGAAAGAAAGGAAAAATAGTTTTCAAAGAAGGTGACCCAAGTCACACAAGTAGAGCAGGCGAGAAAAACATAAGGACTCAAATCCTTTAGAGAATATACTTTTATTCTTTTCTTCTTAATAATGGATTCATAGAGAATTCTTCTTTGTACCTTTATAACAATTTTATTTCTCAACAATTAAGTTTGAAAATGTTATTATATTTAGCTTATCTTGTGCATTAATATATGATTATGTTCATTTGTAATTGAAAATTATTTTGTTCTAAGAAAATGAGTAAAATTTGAAAATCTATTATGATTTTTTGACAATTATAATTTAAAAAAAAAAATTACTGACCTGATGAACTCAACCTAACCCAACCCGTTCATGATTGGGTTGGATTTGAAAATAAAATCACGCAAACCCAACCCAACCTAACCCATTAAAAATTGATTGGATTGTGTCAAGAATTTATGCAAATCTAGTTCAATTCAACCTACGAACACCTCTATATCATATAACCCCTCTCTAGTTTAAACATCATTTTAACCCAATGAAAATCCCAAAAGCTGGGCCAAAATGGCTCAAACACAACACTTGAATGGAGAATTTAGCTATCTAAACATCATAGAATTAAGTCCTAGGTAGGGGTAACTGGGTAAGTATACTCCATTCTTCTTCCCACACACTTAAACATAAATTTAGCCACTTTAAAGCAATGTTTTTTTTTATAAGCATAAACAAACTTGCAGCTGGACATAAATGCCACAAAAAGTAACCAAAAACTAAATTAATTTTTTAGTCAAAACATCAAGAAAATAGTAACGGATATAAGGTAGCTCAGTTGGTGAAGGGATAATGAAAAGAGGGAGAGGTTAGGAGTTTGACTCCTCCGCTATAATAGATTTTTAGTTGATAAATAAAAAATCATTTCAAAGTATTTTGAATCATTAAAACTACTAGTTGTTCTTCAAGTTTGAAATAAAACTAAATAGCACAAAGATAGTATTTTTCAAGTTCCAAATGAAGTCGAAATAGTTTTAGAAGTCTAAACAATTGGAGGGTAATCTCCCAACCACATACAAAGACAAAAAAAAAACCTCATTACCTTTGTAAAATGTGACACGAACCCAATTTTCACTTTATGGAAATTTATATTTGATGTATTTAAAGAGATTTAAATATTTCTTAAAACTAATTTGTTTGGTGTGAAAGAATTACAAATGGAAGTTGCGATTAATTCCTAGAACCTTTATTTCATTAGATTTATTTATGTTATATAACTTAGGTTTAATTAGTAATTGAATTTATCTTTATGCTTAAATAAATCGTATGATTTATTTATTTATTTATATTATGATGTTTATTTTATTTTTTTTCTATAATAATTTGACACGTTCAAAATTATTAAATAGGAAAATAAGAATTTAATTAATTGTTATGTTGTGTGTTTTGATGGGCCAACGGAAGGTTAGTGAATTTGGGCTTAGAATATAGAAAACAAAAATCTATTAAGGGCTTTGTTCGGCAGAATTCGAGGTGCAGCTAGAAAATTGGGCCTAACACTAAAGGTGGTTCAGTTAGAAAAATTAGAGATGTCAAAAGCAAGAGTTTGTGCTGTTACTTATATTTGGCCCATGTAGCTTTAAAACAGATTATTAATCATCAAAAAGGCCCTGCACCTAAACTAGACAACTTTTGACCTAAAATATAATAAGACGAAGGGCTTAAATAAGTTTTAAATTCTTATAAAATACTTATTTTTTACTTAGATCCCTATAATTTTTTTACTATGTTTTGGGTCCTTATAATATATATATATATATATATATATATATTTTTATTTTTTTTTTGGGTTCCTATCGATGATGTGATATCATCTCAACCGTTAATATATGTTGAGATGATATTACATCATCACTTAACTAACGGTTGAAATGATACCACATCATAAGTTGAGATCCAAAACTAAGAAAAAAAATATTATAAGGATAAAAAACACAGCAAAAATTTGATAGGTACCAAAATAATTTTTTTTTTATAAAAATTCAAAATTTATTTAAGCCTAAAACAAAATATGAAACACAGAGAAATAGAGAAACAGTGCGTTCAAATTTTTACATGGTTGCATGCAAACCTATTCTTTTCACTCCCTAACACTCAACGTAGCCCCACCTAGCCCTTAACCTAATAAAAAATGAAAATGTTTCTTAGAACAAAGCAACCAAAGCCATTAGTCTCTCTTGCCACCCCTCACATGCTTTTATATCTCGATTAAATGTCACTTTTGGTACTTTCTGTTTTAGTTTTTATTTAGTTTGATGCTTTATGTTTTAAAAGTGTTAATTTGATCCTTTATGTTTTAAAAATGAGTCAAAATGGTTCTTATGAAAACAAAGATGATTTTCATTTTGTGACACATTTTTGAATAGTTTTTTGACAAATTCAAGTATAAAAATTATTTTATTAGATTCATTTGCATGAAAACAATGGAACCCAAATAATGTTTGAATAAAAAAAAAGTGATAAACATAATGAAAATTGTATGAAAAGTAGATCAAATGAACAATCGAATTACTGAAAAATCTTATATTAATTTTTTTTTCAATTGATTATGAAACTTATTTTTTCACACGATTTTCATTATGTTTGCCCCCCTTATGATTCAAACATAAGTTGGATTCTATAGTTTTTATGGAAGTGAATCTAATTAAATAATTTTCACATCTTAAATTCATCAAAAAATGATTCAAAATTGTGTCAAAAAATAGAAAATAACCTCTATGTGAGAATAACCATTTAAACTTATTTTAAAAATACAAATGACCAACTTGTTGAGATTTCTAAAACATAAATGACCAAATTGAACAAAAATTAAAACATAAAGGATCAAATATCACATTTAGCTTTATAAATTCAGCCCACATCATTTAGAGCCTTCCATACTCCACTATAAATAAAGCTACATGCAAGATCATTTCACACAACAACACAAAGCCTCACTTGTGGAGAGTTTGAGAGTTTCTTTGAGGCCTAGCTAGACAGGTGTTGGCAATTGGAGATCTTCCCACGTGAGGGAGGGGAAAAAAGAAGAGATCAACCACCTTGTTCCCTTGTGCTTCAAGTTAGGTAACAGGGGAGGGACTTTATTCTTTAAATTTCTATGTTGGGGGCCAAGGTCCTCTCACTCCATATTTGTGTTGTTTGATTTGATTCATGAATTGATCATATTATGTCAATTGTTACTGTTATAAATTTTATAAATTATCGTCATATTGGTGTCATTCATATTGAGTGAATACACATGTTTGATGGTATGGTGTTGCTGGAAAAAATTATAACATGAAACTAGTGATGAGTTGATGTTGTGGCGAGATCAATTGGCTTTATTTAGTATAATCCCGTATTCATTTTTTATTTTGATAATATATCAAGTTAATTTAGTAGCAAATTCGATACTCTTATATAATTATAAATAATTAAAGTTTTTTTTTTATTAGAATTGAATATCAATAAAAAGTTGATCAAATGATTAATACTTTATTACATTTTAGAAAATATATATTACTAATTTTGATCTATATGAATATGACATATGGAATCATATGTGATTGATATAAAAGAAATCTAAATTATACAATCATAAATTTTAGTAACAAGATAAGGAATAAAAATAGAAGATAACCAAAAAGTTTTTCCCCATAAGTACAACGATTTTTGGTCAATATCCTAACTCGTTTTTGCTTCAATGATTTTTTTTTTCTCCACGTCTTTGCAAAATTGATTGCTAAGTTAAATAACTTCGTTTTATAAACGATTGCATATTCAAATAATCTGACAAGCTAATTCAAATCGTGCTGTTCTGATAACAATTATAAATATCATTCTAACAGATAATTGTAATTAGAAAGTCTTCATATTCCTCCAACTACAAAAATTAATCCTAAGTTGAATTTGTAATTGTATAAAATTAGAGCACTGTGGTGTGAAAACGATATGCTTTTGAATTTGTCAGGTTAAAACTACATATTTGTTTCCTTGGTAATCTTCGAGTGACCTTTCTTGCATGGAATTTTTTAAAGATTTTTTTTCTAAAATTTCAAAATTTGTAATTACTAATATTATTCTTATTTTTACTGATATTATTTAGATAATAATAATAATATGAAACTTTTGTGTTTGGTTCAATTATATTTAACACTCCATTCTTCTTAAAAGAAACAACACCACAACATAAATTTGGAGAAAAACTCTGAAATAATTAAGAAATTTATTTTACAATAAATAAAACATGGAAAATTTAGTTTTTTTTTTTATAAATTGGCTAGCTAAAGTAGCTATTGAAAAAAGTGGACACTATAGTCTCCATATCTCTCACCTTGAACTAATTTATGACCATATGGAAATATTGTTTTTAGTTTTAAAAGAAAATTTAAGCTAACACGATCAAAAATCATAATTTCATTTTTATTTATTTATTTATTTGTCTTTCAATTTAAAGTAGTTTTTAAGCTATATAAAAGTTGTGCACAATGTCACTGGAAAATTAAAAAAATAGACAAATGTCTCTTAAATTTGATAATCCAAGAAATTGATTTTTTTTTCTAGGATTGAATTAAGGAATAGTAATTATTAATTTATAAACTTTGTAAAATCATTACATTGAGTAGTTATAGAATACGAAATAAATAGATAATTCTTGTGACTTTCTATAATATTGTTAAAAAAATAATTTATAAAATAAAATTGTGAAGAAAAATACCAAAAAAAGCAAGACTTCTTAGTGTAATTAAATTTTTTATTAAAACTTTTTTTTTATAAATTAATAGTAATATTGTTTTACATTAAAAAGAATATTAACACTAATGACATTCAAAATAACACAAAATATGATTTTTTTTTTATATTATTGGTTGCATTGCTAGATATATACATTAATAGTTGTATATTGTTAACATATTGATGATTGTGTTAGATCATATATAATATACCAAATCACACGTCCACACCAAACAATACAACCAAAATAACATATAGTCATATCACAAACAATGGATTGAAACTAAAACAATATCAATACGCACAATCAATGACATTTTGACATGTCCCAAAGCACGAGATCCAAACAAGAAATACATAAATGTTTTGGAGTTATCCTTGTACGATTGGAAGTCTCTTGAACATGCTATCCAATTAGCTAGTTTTCTTTCTTATAGCTTGTTTAATTTTATATTACAATCTTTTGATTACATGCTCATCAGGGAACTTTACACCAAACAATATAATGGTAAGAGGAATTACAACATTAATCTTTTCAAGAATTAGTTTACCCATAAGCTAAATAAGCTATTAATTCGGGAAAGATAAATGAATAATTCACATTAATTCTTTAAATCTTTGTTTGACAGTTGTTCTTTTAAGTGAATATAAAAGTATCCTATAACTCCAGTATGGAACTTATTTTCGTATCTGGATTCCAAAGTTAGAATTTTGTCATCTTTAATCTCGACAGAGCCTAGTTTGGGATAACAACCTGACATTCCAACTAGGTAACCTTTTTTATTTCCCGTTTCCTTTCCCATTCCATATTTTGGTTTTGAAGTACATAAAACCCTTCCATTCTAAGTTCCATTCTAAGATAAAGAAAGACATAAAATTTGGAGAATAAGCATTACAATAGTGAACATCTATCAAAGATATAGAATTAGTCAACAAGTTTTATTACTTAAGAATATATGAAGCACATAAAGTTTAATAAAACATGATCTACATCAAATCATAAAGATTATATAGCTAGGAATGACGAAAAATATCAAATATTACCTGTCCATATAGAATTGCATTGACAACACCAACATGCATATGCGCGGTGCCATATATAAGATAACCACCTTTTTTCATTGGGATGTTTGCTTTCTGAACATGAGGGGAGTCATTATCACCAATTCTTGGAATGACATATTCTGCCTTTAAGATATTAAGAAATAGAAGTTACCCACTTCTTCACAACAAAGTAATAGGCTACAATTATGATTTGTAATTTATTTGAGATTTAAAAGTCTACTTATCTTCTAAAAAATATTGTATCTTGAAAAAGTTATGTACCTAACAATCATGAAATGTTCTAGAGCCATTTGATCTCATACGATCAGTTGAATCAAGTATATAAAACTTAAGAGGCACTTGGTGTTCATCCCAATCAACCCACCTTATTTTGTATCTTAGTGAAAGCTTCCTCGTTGGGCCATGAAAACCATCTTTTAATTTGCATTGAAAGTTATCTTGACAACAAAAAATCCCTTCTTTATAATTTGGGGACAATGGTTGGTCATGAATGTCCCTTGTGGCATTGTAAAAGTCCTTTGGGAGATTAAGAAGCTTGCATCTACATTCTGTGCAACCTTTTCTATCATACGCACCACGTGTATCAATAGCCACGATGTTGAACAACCATTTTTCTTTAAAACCATGTGGAATTACTGCAAGGTTACCTAATTCTACCGCAAAAGGATCTGGAAGATTGGAGGATGTTCCTCGTGATTCTACGCCTAGTTCCCAATAATGTGGAAGCAAAAAATCTCGGCACACACCATCATTTCTTGTGTAAATGACACTGATGCTATAGTTTGCGCAATGTAGCTTGACATGGTAATATTTTCAATGTATTTTATAACAAAATAATGATGAAGGTAAGTTTCATACAAAGGCACAGAATTCCCATCTTCATCAACTAGTTCAGCATCAAAACTCTTGACCCCGATATGACCTTTAGGAAACTCAATATCGTAAAATGATTTTGATGCAATTTTTCTCGATCCCACTTCAAAACTTTCAGACACAAAAGTAGCTAACTTGACATGATTTTCAAGCTCTAGGAAAATTGAGTATGTTGTGCTAGAGAGAAACACTATCATTGATAATGAAAGTATCATTACTCTAGAGGTAATCCTCATATTAACCTGTACACAAACCATTGTGTATATAATAAGTGATTAGCTAAGAAAAAATGTTTGCAAAGTCATTCTTTTTGGTAACCTTATAGATAATTCAAACAAATACTTAAAAATAGGAAAACAAAAGTACGATTGAAATAAAAGGCAAAGTATCATATCATCGACGATAAAAAACTATTGCGTACCATAAACGATAAACATGAAGGGATGACCATGGCGAAGATTGGGTTTTCGGTGAAAGTGTACAATTGTTGAAATTCTATAGGGGTAAATTTATGTGTATACGAAGTTGCTACTTTTATATATAGTAGAGGGATTGATAACGGTATACCTGGCATAACTAAATGCCAAATGATTGCCTCTCTTTGTTGGAATATAAGGTATATTTGAATTTACAGAATAATTGTTGAAGACAAATTTGGTAAGAATTTACCTAGCTGTATAACTGTGCAAACTATTAGATAGCTCTTATAGCTATTTATAGGTGTAAAAACAACTTGATATAGCAGTTTATTTGAGACAACTACCCTCCAAGAAAATTTCTTTATATGGTCTAAATTTTTAGTTCCTTTGTGTGTGTAATCCTTCTTCAATGCTTCTCATCTACTTTCAGCTATGACATACTTGTCTTTTATTTTGGAAAACCCTTTATAAAAAATCTCAACTCTAATACTTTATCTAAAAGTTTATACAAAACATTTTTTTAAGTTCAGTAGCAACATCTACACTACATTAGAAAAATGAATAATGAGAATATGTTAAAAAACAAAACTTGTGATTTTCGAGATATTTTCTGAAGGTTATACATTAGGTTAATATTTTACTCAAGTACTTAAGAAGGAAAAACTTTGCTCCTAAAAAACCTTCTAATTTATAGGCAAGAAGCTTGCGAAGAAAAATAGAAAACAAGTGTTTTTTGTGCAGGAAAAAAAGCCAAGTCAGTTCGCGTGTCACTATTCAATCCCCCTTTTAGTGACCAATTGATTTACTTGAAACTTTATTATTGTTAGAACCAAAAAAAAAAAAAAAAGGCCACAAAATTGGCGAATGCTGCTTGAAAAATGAGTCCATGAGCAATTGTAAAATGGAAAATTCCAATATCATATTATTTGGGGGATGCTCATGAGACTTACTTATCACACGAATTTCACAATATTTTTGACCCACATTAATTTGAACATTCTTTAGCTCCAAAAGTTTCATGTAGGTGAATCTAATGGAACAGACTCCACATCTTGAATGAGTAGAAAATGTGTTCAAATTCATAAGCCAAAATTGAAAACGATCACTTTGGTGAGTGCAACATTGAGTTATATCTGAAAGATACCAAAACACCAAAATGAATCTTTTAATGGATAAAGGACAATCATAAATTTTAGTAACAAGATAAGGAACAAAAATGGATGCTAGCCAATTTTTTTTCCATAAGTACAATGGTTTTTTTGTCAATATCCTAACTTGTTTATGCTTCAATGATTTTTTTTTTCCAATTCTTTGCAAAATTGATTGCTAAGTTAAATAAATTGGTTTTATAAACGATTGCATATTCAAATAACCTGACAAGCTAATTCAAATCATGTTGTTCTGATAACAATTATAAATATCATTCTAAGAGATAAGTGTAATTAGAGTCTTCATATTCCTCCAACTAAAAAAATTAATCATAAGTTGAATTTGTAATTGTATAAAATTAGAGCACTGTGGTGTGAAAACAATATGCTTTTGAATTTGTTAGGGTAAAACTACATATTTGTTTCCTTGATAATCTTCAAGTGACCTTTTATGCATGGATTTTTTTAAAGATTTTTTCTAAAATTTCAAAATTTGTAATTACTAATATTATTCTTATTCTTATTGATATTATTTATATAATATTAATAATAATAATAATTGTTATTACTACTATTAATAAGAATCGGTGTTGTATTTTCATTTCCAACATCGGTTTTCTTTAGAACTAATGTTAAATTTGCATGTTTTTCTAATTTGTTTTTCCTGTTTGCAATTAGCTCAATCAGTAATTCTAAACCAAACCCATAACCTGTATTACTAGTAAATTATAAACTGTAAAATAATGATGCAACAACAATATCAAAATTATAAACAAAAAAATTAGGTAATTAATACAAATTAAACTATTCTAAACATCCTTCATGCTATAGCAACTTGAATATGATTTGTATCTACTATAACATTATGGCAAACCTACAAGGTTTTAGGATCACAGGGTCTTTGAAAATAATATGTATCTACTATAACTCAAGGTCTTAAATCCCTTAGTGACTTAAGCACTTCAGAAAAGGTGCTTTACAACTGAGTTAAAACAGGTTATAACTTGTAACCATTTTGATGAAACGCAACTAGCTTAATTACCTTTTCTTTTAGTTCCTCAATTTATTCCTTGAAAACTTGGACTCAAAGAAATGAATGTTGAGACTCAAATATATATTCATTAACTTCAAATTTTAAAAAGTAAAATGATACATGCTTGTTAATGTCAATCTTCTTCACCATGTTGCAACTTCTTGCTTCAAATGCTGTAACACAAGAAGCAATTTATTCAAACTTCATGAGTCTAAGTTGACAAGTGTTGCAAATACAATAAGCAAGCAAGTAGAAATTACAGGAACTCCAATTAACCAATTCCCTCCCACATTAATTTTAAAACATATACTGGTAGATGAAGATGAAATTTTTAATAGCCTATGTTTGTAAGTTTATTGTATTTGTGTAGTATATCGTTTTGGCATTTATATTGTACAATGTTTTAGTATCACAGGGTTTGAAAATGTTGGTGAACTTAAACTTAAGCTCATGTGCCCCAACCTCAAGTGAACTTAAACTTCATAATTTTTCATTAAAATCCGAAATGACTTGATTCCAAGTTGTCTTAGATGAAATTTATAGGCACTTGATGATCCTAGCTTTTCAAAGGCAATTTGGGTATTTATGGAATAAACTACCCAAGTCATTAAAACCTCCTAAAACCAAGTTGAAATTATGCTTTACTTAGTAATCAACTACAATTCCAAAAAGAAGGAAAGTACCTTTCTATAACATTTTGAACAGTCTGGCCTTGATCTCTTTATTCCACACTATGTACTTGTACAAGGGGTGTTGTTAGGATCAGTCGGGTGACAATCAAGAGGGGGGGGGGGAGAATTGATTCAACGTAAAATGACAGATTCTTTTTTCAAATAAAAGCTTTTCACCATCGCTCTTGAGGTTTTGATAAAAATGTTTCAGAGAATGTGATATTGCTTGAATAAATCATTGAATGACTTGTAGAAGCATCAAGGTTATCTCTTCCAGTTGTGAACTTTGCCAAAGTTTTTAAAATATATTGATTTTTCAGTTTTAAATCATTGCAAAGCTCACATGGAATTGAATGACTTGTAGAAGTAATATTGGCTTTGCAAAAGGATGTTCAAAATCAAGTTTTTCCTTTTCAAATTTAACTTCTGAAAGGTCCTTTTCCATTTGAGCCATTTTGTCTATATGTCATTTAATTTTTCCTTTGAAAAGACTATTAGCTTTAGCTAGGCATTTGGACTCTTCAACTAATTCATTCAAAGCATTATGCAGTTCAGAGTTATCTTCAATATCGAAATCAGTCAGTTTCCCAATCTGAAGAAGATTCATGATTTGAAATACTTACATTGCTTTCTTTTGTTTGATTCTTCATTTGCCATCAAGCATATGTTAGCTTCTTCACTTTTAGAACTATCGGATGTAGTGGACGCATTATCTTCCCAAGCTATGTAAGCTCCCTTTTTCTTTGAGCTTCCTTTGAATTTCTTTCTATCTCCACTATGCTTCTTTTTGATGTCTAGATAGTAAGCTTTAATGTGTCTTGGTTTACCACATTCGAAGCATATGTAATTGTTTAAGGATATTTTGCCTTTCTTCACAAGCTTCTTGGGTGGGTATCCTTTGCTTTTATTGGTTCTAAAATCCTTCTTCTTCAAATTTTTTTAAAATTTCCTTACAATGAGAGTTAAGTTTTCTGAATTTGAATTGCTTTCTTCATCATTATCATTGCTTTGGTCTAACTGATGTTTTTCGGCTTTTAGGGCTATCCCTTTCGACTTCTTTTCTTTGTGCTCTTCTTCGTTCATCCGGGTCATATCCATTTTGTGTTCTCTCAGCTTTTCGAACAACTCAGCACTCATCATGGTGCCCATGTCTCGCATTTCTAAAATTGTTGTGACCTTTGGCTGCCATGTTCTGTTCATGTTCATTAGGATTTTGACATTTATCTCCTCATCTTTGAATGTTTTTCTGAGGCCTTTGAGATGGTTTACTATGTGAGTAAATCTCATTTGAAAGCTGGATATGGATTCACCAGGCAGCATCCGAAATGTCTCATATTCTTGTATGAGTGTGTTCTTCCTTGATCCTTTGACTTTCGGAGTGCCTTCATGGGTTACTTCTATCGTATCCCAGATTTCCTTAGCAGTAGAGCAAGTTGAAATCTTGAAAAACTCATCAGAATTCAAAGCTGATTGTAATATGTTCATGGCTCTAGGATCATAGTTAGTTTTCTTGTTTCTAATTTAGTCCATTCATCAGTTGATTTTGTAATGGTTTTTCCATCAATAACAATGGTTGGAAGCGTAAGTCTATTGATTATCGCCTGCCAGACGCCTCGATCAATCGACTCCATGAAAATTTTCATACGGACTTTCCAAAATGGATAGTTATCTCCACAGAAGAGAGGAGGTCGATTGATTGAGTCGCCCTCAACAAATGTAATTGGTTTCTGGCCATATTATGAATCCTTGATTAAAAAACAAGAACCAGGTCTTGATACCAATTGTTTGGATCAACCGGGTGACAATCAAGAGGGGGGGGGGGGGGGCAAATTGATTCAACGTAAAATGACACATTCTTTTTCCAAATAAAAGCTTTTCACCACCGCTCTTGAGGTTTTGATAAAAACATTTTCAGAGAATGTGGTATTGATTGAATAAATCAAAAAAACAATCTCAGCTTATGATAGAATTGATTAGAACAAATAAATTTGATAAAGATCAATATCTAAATTGAAATAGATGTAAGGGATAGAGAGATTGAGCCTGTTGATTTATACTAGTTCGATCAACCACCGATCTACATCCATTTCTCCCTTTCACCAAGGGGTTCCACTATGAATTTGATTACATACACCATGCACACACAATTCACAGCAAATCCTAATTTCATAACCTGAAATAGGAACCTAGAAAGATGAATGTGAAAACACCATTCACCATCCAAAATTTCTAAACACTAGAACAACACAATTCTATAAAAAAAATTAGAAACACCATCTAATTTCAACGTAACATTTAAGAACGAAAATCCTACAATGCTAATCAAACAAGATCAATGAAAAAGATTCAAGAATGAAAACACCTTGATGTGTTGATATAGCTGATGTAAGATCAGTTTGAGAAACTTCAATGTGAGTAAATTTAGCAGTCAAAAACAATCGTTTGAATCACCTTAGTTCATGAAAGAACAAAAGAAGAGGAATATAACTGTATAGGCTTAGAGGTTTAATCTCAAAAAGATTTAGCAATATAAACAAGAATGGGTTTTTATGAAACTCAAGAGATTATGTGTTGTGCAGAAAAGCAAAGAACAAATTTCAGAGTAATATCTAATATGAAAATCAAATCAAAGATTTGGATTTTGACAATTGAAAGGATGAAAAGATATTGTAAAAGTTGGTTTCTCTGCACAGAATGCTATGGATTCAAATATATAGGATGGGTCAAAAAGATTCGGAGTTAGTTAGACAAAGAATGAATCTTAGAGATCTTTCAAAATGATCATTATACCAAATATAATCGATTGCAAAAAGACAGGGCTAATTCTGAGTTTCAAGGATCATCTGGTAATCGATTGCCACTCAATGGTAATCTATTGCAAATGAAATAGGGCAATTTCTGAACTTTAGAGATTGTCTTGTAATTGATTGCAGCTCAATGGTAATCGATTGCAATTGAAACAGGACAATTTATGAAATCTAAAAACAGCATTGTAATCGATTGCAATAGTTGGTAATCGATTAAGTCAATACCAAAGATGGTTCAAAAACTGATTTGGCCATCTGTTAATTGATTCCCACAATGTGTAATCGATTGCAATTTCTCAAAATTAGTTCCTAAGAAAGAAAATCATCTAATGATGCTAGAGATAATAGAAAACAGGGCAAATCAAGAATTAAGTAAGAACAATATAGCTTAGTTTATAACAAACAATGCAATGCCATCATCCATACATGTTATGGCATGAAAATAGAAAACTCCGGACTAAGAGAACGGAGAAGACTTAGGTATGAAGATACCAAAAATCTAAAAAGAAGAAGCGTCAATCTTCAGGTGTAACCCCTTCCTCGACAACTTGGACAAGGTAGCTCTTTGATATACTGTCCATTTGGATATAGAAGCACCAAGATACATGGAGAGAAATGGTACCTTAAGAAAAGCACAAACAATGTGTTTGGCTCAAGCTGCAAACATGGAAAAGTATGAATGTCAACATTACTAGAAAATCGTGATTTAACGACCAAAATTAGTGATCGAAAATAATGAGTGGTTGATGCGACAGAAATTAGCAACCAAATACAATAAATGTTATATAGCAACCGAATTAGTCATCGAAAACTGAAATGTAAAATTCAACCATCGAATTTTTCAGTCGCTGTACAGTGACTCAATTATTTTCGGTCGCTAACTATTAGCGACTTGGGTTTTTGTGATGGATTTTTTTTGTCGCTATCTTTAATAGCAACAGATATGCTTAATTTTCAGTTGCTAAATCGTGATTTTCTTGTAGTGCAATATTTGACTAATAATTAATGCAACCAATTCAAAATTATGTAAAGAACAATACCTTTTCAGCCTTGTTAATGTATTCTTGAGCATAATCCAGCTTCATGAGACCAAGGTAGCAAAGACACAAAACTCTAAAGCCCTTGGCTCGAAGTATTTTGTTCTCTATATCATATGTAATATATAGCATATTGATTTTTCAAAGAGCTCCACATTGGTCTCATATTCTTTTGATTGTAAATTATCGGCAGCATTGAATCATAATAAAATATTGATGATATTAGTAAATTCATTTGGAGAGAAAACTTCCTATATATTGCAAAATGTTATGGAATTGGAATTGAAATATGAAACTAATTCGATAGTTAATTTAATTGCAAGAACTATCCCACATAGTGAAATTTGACCACCACCATTATTTTATAGCAATTCAATCCCAAAACATTTATTTTCTTATGAAAACATTTAAGATGACAAAACATAAAGTAAATGATAGTCTAAGATCAATGATACCACTCTTGACAAAACAAAAATTATAAGAAAATACTAACAATAGTACTTAGGTATATGCCACAGTCACCTACCATTAATATTTTGGAGGACATGCTTTTGCAAGACTAAATATGAAGGGATACAAAGTATCATCTGAATATTTAGAATAGTTTCAAAGAAACTTTCGAACTAACAACAAAAAATGACTGGGTTGTATCATACAAAGATAACTATAATTATATTATATTAGTCAATGCAATTAATTACTACTTTCAACCAGGTGCAACAACATCAGCTCTAGGATTTGTATCCAGTACTTGATGCAACTTTGCACCATAATTTGGTTTGTTCTCACAAAAATCATTCTCATTCTCTACACTTCTATCATTAGAATTGGAATTGTTAACTCATGATAACAAGTATTTTGTACTTACAGGTGTAGCCCTTTTGTTGTTAATGCTAGTAAAAATCCTTTTAACACCAATACTTAAATGGTTTCATTTGTTAACGTTGATTAATCATCGTGCACTACTCTTACTCATGAAATACAAATCTAAAATTGAAATAAGGAATTCCCAAAAATTCAGCTAGTGTTTAAAAAGAATATAACAAGCTTTACTACAAAAACAATCCAACAAATTTGGAAATTAAGCTTTTATACCTTCACAACATCATCAACTGCCTTGCAAACCATAATTGTTGCTTCAATGTCACCTGTATGCCTCAACCATATCACCATTTGGTAGGTTGACAGGTACTTGTTAGGATCAGCCAGTTACATCAGGGGGGGGGGATGAATTGATACAGCGTAAAATGATAGATTCTTTTTCCCAATAAAAGCTTTTCACCACCACTCTTGAGGTTTTAATAAAAACGTTTTTAGAGATATGATATTGAGTGAATAAATTAGAAAAACAATCTCAGCTTATGACAGATTTCATTAGAACACATAAGTTTGATAAAGATAAAAAACTGAATTGAAAGAGATTAAGGGATAGAGAGATTAAGCTTGTTGATTTTATACTAGTTCGATAAACCACCGATTTACATCTAGTTCTCCCTTTCACCAAAGGGTTCCACTATGAATTTGATTACATACACCATGCGCACACAATTCACAGCAAATCTTGATTTCACAACCGGAAATAGGAACCTAAAAACTGAATGTGAAAACACCATTCACCATCCAATTTATAAACACTAGAACAAAACAATTCTAATTTCAACACAACATCTAGGAACGAATTTCCTACAATGCAAATCAAACAAGATTATTAAAAAGATTCAAGAACGAATACACCTTCATGTGCTAATTAATCTTGATGTAAGGATCAATTGAAGAACTCCAATTTTAGTATGTTTAGTAGTCAAGAACAAGTGTTGAATAACCTCAGTTCATAGATGAACAAGAGAGTAAAAAAAAAGTCAAATTACACATGATTCCCAAAATGAGAGAGTGAACAAGTTGTTGTGTGTTTCTGCTTCAAAACGAAAAACTCAAATTGTGAGTAGAACAGCTTGTGAAAAGTGAAAATAAGTCCAAGTTTCTTCCAATGAATATTTTAACTATTAAATGCATATTTAGAAGTCACATAATTTCTATCATTTAGGTATTGACATGAAAAAATTATCTTTTAGAGTAATAATTTAACTATTTACTATGTTTAATTAATATATATATATATATATATATATATATATATATATATATCATTCTTTAAAAGTATAAGAAACCATATGCTAAGAAGTCTATGATTTGGACTGTGTTTAGTGACGAGGGAGGAAATAAGATTTTCCTATATGAATACATGAAGAGGGAGTAGGTACATGTGATAACTAACCATTTGATATTTTGATTCTAATTTTGAAGGGGTCGTTATTATCCATTATAATCTCAAATGTTTCTGGTTTGCTAGTAAATCTCAAACTGCCACAACTTTGTTTCCACCCCACAGATTTCTTGTTGAATACTAGGAAGTTGAAGGATGAGTCACTAACCATCCACAATTATATATTATGAACAAATAATTAGGCCAAGTGAATTTGATTCCTAATACAGTTTAGCACCAACGTGAGCTTAGGATCACATATGCTTTCCCATTTATAGTGATCGTTTCAATACCAAAAGACTATAAAGTAGACAAGTAAAAAATAAATATACAAACATCTCAATTGTAAATTATATTAAGCACATTTTTAAAAGCATAAACTCATTGGAAACATTTACTATATGGATACAAAGCCACACAAGATTTTTATAAAAAATAGAGCCAAAGACTTGTAAATAAGTAGGCAACTAGCTTATCAAAATTAGAGACTTGTTCTATTTACTTATATAAAAATAAATTAACAAGAGAAGAAAATGAAAGGGAAAAAGAATATAGTGAAGGAGTTATAATAACACAATAATTGTAAAAGATCATCCAATAACAAGAGAAGAAAGGGAAAAGAAGGATATGCACAATAAAACTGTAACAGAAACATCAAATCAACCAACTTGATTTTTCTACAATAGGAAATATCAATCTACATTGCAAACTTTAGAGAACAAAACTTATCACACTAAGCAATTCCTTTGCTCCACAATACGCCAATTTTTCAACTTCTGGTTGAGTAACTGAACCTGATATAATGAATAGTGAGTCATGGTTAAAAAAGTTACATTTCAAGTCATAAATTAACAAAGATGTGTGAATACATATGCACCAAACATATTCAAACTGATTTCAGAAGAGGAAACATACCTCTGCAATGGAGGTGCCAAGCGTAGCAGAGCAATGTGTAGAAGTGGCATTATGACGGAGGTGGTATTGTGATGGAGCACTGTGCGAGAGAATATTAAACCCTATTAGAAGCTAGAGAAAGATGATGGGGATCCAAAGATGAAAAGTGAAAGAGAGAGTACCTTTTATGATGAGGGCATCATGGAGACAGAGTGCGAGAAACTAAAAGTAGCAAAGGAATGGAAAGTGAAATACACAAAAACACACTAGAAGGGGGGTGGGGGGTGAATAGTGAGTTCTAAAATTTTTTCGCAATTGAGTATAATTTCGCAAATTACCTTTAGACACATACGTAGGTTTAAACAAGAAAATATATTATTTCAAGGCAAAGTTTTAGAAATCTTTTTGAAAGTGCACAACATGCAAGATGAACAAATGTAAACACAAGATAGCAAAAGTAGAATGCTTGTTTTGTACTAGTTCACTCAATCTAAGCTATGTCCCGTTCTCCCTTAACATTTGTTAAAGGGTTCCACTATAATCAACTAATTACAAAACAAGTATTCTTCACTGCCACTTCTGACTACAAGTATTCTCTATGCCACTACTAGCAACTAGTATTCTAAACCATTACTGGTTACAAGTATAACTCTCCCCTTGAAATTATACTTGAAGATTGATGCCTCGCCTCTTCATTTAGATTTTTGGTATCTTCATACCTTAAGTCTTCTCTGTTCTCTTAGTCTAGTATTTTCCTTTTATGCCATAACATGTATGGATGATGACATTGTATTGTGTGTTATAGACTAAGCCTTATCTTTCTTGCTTGATGTTTTGATTTCCCCTGTTTTCTATTATCTCTAGCATCACTAGATGATTTACTTCTTAGGAACTAATTCTGAGTGATTGCAATCGATTACAAGTTGTAGGAATCGATTACCAGATGACCTAATCAGTTTTGAAACCATCTCTGGTATCGAGTTAATCAATTACCAACCATTGCAATCGATTACAATGTTAATTTCAGAGTTTAGATATTGCCCTGTATCTATTGCAATCAATTACCATCGAGCTGCAATCGATTACAAGACAATCTCTGAGATTCAGAAATTGCTCTGTTTCATTTGCAATCGATTACCATCTTGTGGCAATCGATTACCGGATGATCTCTAATATTCAGAATTGGCTCTGTCTTGTTTGCAATCGATTACAACTCTACTGCAATCGATTACAACAACTGACAGCAAGTGTAAATCATATTCTGATACACGGGATAATCGATGACACCTTGTTGCAATCAATTATATCTGGTATAACGGCCATTTTTAAAGATCTCCAAGACTCATTCTTTGTCTAACTAACTCTGAATCTTTGTGACCCATGCAGAACAACCAAAAACAAACAGTCACAATATCTTTTCATTCCTTCAATTGTCAAAATCCAAATCTTTGATTTGATTTTCAGATTTGATATTGCTTTGAACATTCTCTTTTTTCTTTTGCACATTCTCTAATCTCTTGAGTTTTAGAAAGCTCAATATTTCTTTTACTGCTATACCCATTTGGATTCATTTGTCAGTCTTCTCGTTACATGGAAGCATCTATTTATAGTAGAGCTTCATGGATTTAAACGTTGGAGAAGAAAGGTTCTGTTGTCTCATAATTGAGTGTTGAAGTTGCTTTAGCTTGAGCTTGATTGGATAGGAGCATGTTCTGTCTTGTCACAACTTTGCTTTAGCTGTAGGTGTGCTTCTCAAAGTTGATTAGCCTTTTTGCCATACCTACTAGCAAGTCTTCTCATCTTGCTGGCTAGTGGTCTAACAACAGCTTCTTCATAAAAAATCACTAAGGATTTTGGAGCTTTCTTTTTCCTTGGCTGTTGAGTTTGCTCCTCATGATTAGACTTAGGTGGTGGTTGTGGGATCTTGGCAGATTGCCCCTTCTTAATGGTAAACCCCAAGTTGAGCTTTAGCAAGCTTGCAGAGGTCAGCTACCTCTAGTAGACGAAGGGACCTTCTTCATTCACATAGTCCAGTTTGTTTAGAGCTCCTTATTGGATGTCATGGAACAATCTACTATAGCATTTGAAGTTCCAAAGAATCTTGTTGATCAGGGTCATATAGTAAGTCGCCATAGACGTTGATAGTGACTGAATATGGCTCACCATATCGTAGAAAAGTGTGTGAGGGAGGTTGAATGGGATGCCCTTGAGGATGAACCGGTGGAGGGTAGAAACGTGATCCCGAGACCCTATCTTGTGCAAGATGGTCTTGTTTAGGATATGCAGCAGCAGCTTGGCCAAAGGAGTGAACTTGGCCAGATAAAGTTTCTTCTTATTGCACTCCATAGTGTAGTTGGGCCCTAGGATGACCCTTTCTACTGTCCTTGCTGACAGATCGAAGTCCCATTACTTTGTGAAGTAGTTGTGGTGTAGCTCACACCCTATAGCTTAAGCTATTGTTGTTGCAAACACAATAACTGAAATAATATTACAAGTTCATTAATTTAACATGACACCTGTTAAACAACCTCAGTAGATCTCTCAAATGTATAACAACTTATGCTTATAAGTTATAACATTAAATACAAACCATAAAATTAGATACCCATGTATCACTTAGAACACAAGATGACCGTTCGTGTAGTTCATAGGCAAAGTATGGTGAAGCAAAAAAAAAAGAAAAGAAATTGTGGTGAAAGAAATGAATTTTACCGAGATATCCAAGTGGGTATCCTAATTCTCATATTTTGTTAAGCGATAGAGGTGGATCAAGCTCTTGCATAACACAAAAATCTTATTGTTCCATGAAGGTTGAAAAAATTTGCTACATCTCAAAAGTCTCCATTGCATGACTTAGTTACAGTCCGGTGTTAAGTATAAAAAAACCGAATAGTGAAATCTTCAAATTACTTGCCATAATAAATACCATTATGTCATCTTGCCACTTTGGTTATGAACATGCAAATTATCAATTACTACACCTAAACACGTTCAAAGGATATGTATATTCCAATATTTTTAACATATTGCCAATTGGAATGGCTAATTGGCTATGTCCAATATGCAGTGAGATAGGACAACCTTGCCTCATTGTTATTTTTTTTTGTTGTTGATAATTATTATTTTGTTTTTTCTACTTTAACTTTGGAAGATAGCCTATCTTAGTTGAATTTTCTTCACCTCTTTCCAATAAAACATTATTTCTCAATCCAAAAAAAATATAGTAAAGACCTAATAGTTAGAAATGGATTTTAATAACAGCATCAAAACAATATTTTAACAACTTACCCCAAGCCCAAAAGTTGACGTATTACATCATCCAGAGCACTGGCCTCAAACTATCATACTTTCCAGCTGGAGAATTATGATAATAACGAGTTGGATTCCGGGAAGAGGAATTCAGGTTTCGTCGAGGACTTGTGTTGTTTACGAACATTATTGACAACAGTATTGTCATGTGGCCTCATACACTCTCTCAAAGAATGGTTGTAAGAACCACAATTGAAACACCGAGTAGTAACATCAATAATCTCCAGACCATTATAATATTTAAAAAAATAAGAAACAAAGGCACATCAGTGGCAGAAACAAGTAGTATATTTTATTTTGAAATAAATAAATAGCACCTACAATAATGAACAACACACTCAAATGACTAATTAAAATGACTTAAAAAAATTACTAATTAAAATTAAACATTTCATCGAGAATTAACACTACAAGAAAATTGCGATTTAGTGATCGAAATTATTGGTGGCTAATAGCGATCGAAAATAATGGGTGACTGATAGCGATAGAAATTAGCGATTGAATACAATAAATGTTATATAGCGATCGAATTAGTCACTGAAAACCGACATGTAAAATTCAGCCATCAAATTTTTTGGTCGCTAACTATTAGCAAGTTGGGGTTTTGTGATAGATTTTTTCTGTCGCTATCTTTAATAGCAACAGATATGCTTAATTTTTTGCTGCTAAATTGTGATTTTCTTGTAGTGTAATAACATTCCACCAGAACACAATATGCATGTAAAACAAATATTACCTCAAGGTGATGAAAAAAATAAATGCAAAACAAAAAAAAAATCAAAAGTGGAAGTAATGTAAAAAGTTCTATGAAATTCAATGCCAACATAACAAATCCAAAGAAGTTCTTATAATCCCAATATTAGACTGATAAAAAAAAATAATCCCAAGATTAAAACTTTTTGTACTACTGTGAAAGTGAATTTGTAATTTTTTATTTGTAAATTTGTAATTATCATACAAACAATAGAAACAACCTTCCTCCTAGCAAGATTAGCCATGCCATACCACCTCACATTCAAGAAAATTTATGACATATTAATAATTGCTAATGAAAGTGGTATTCATTTTTTTGGCCATTTGTTGTGCCTTTGTTACCACATGTTATAGTTTGTTTTACTATAACTTGTGTTTTATTTGCAACAGAGCAACATGCTTCTTATAGGGTTGGATCATGTTTTGTTTCTCCAAACTATCATGTATTTTGCGTACTTCTGGTATCTTATTTGCATGTTATATATACATATAGATTGTGTTTTGCCGACCAAAAAAATAAAAAATAAAAAGCCATAGGAGATTCAATAAACATATTAACAAACAACAAGCCAATTGTTATTCATAAAGCATGTGCAAATAAAAATCCCAATGCTAAAATGGTCCTAACATTTAACTTGATATTCCTTTCTCAAAATTAATTTTATAATACTATCGTTGCACAATTATTACTGTCAAGTGCTATCACCCACTAAATATATAGAACTTCTACCATATCTCAATCTTTCAATGCAAGATAATAAGAATACAGTTCCCATCAAGAAAACTTAAGCAAACTCCTCAACATCACACCACGGAAAGTGGAGAACAATAAGAAGGCAGAAGAGGTACTAATTTTATCAACTGTTTGTAGAAACAAAACCTTAAATTTTGCAAAAACAAAATGGTATTTTTAGTACAAAAAGTTAAAATAATCTTTCTTTCTGAAATTCTCCCAAACATTTGAATCACAAGAGAGCTTATGTAAAGCTTGCCAAAGAGGGAAACAAACTAAAACTTCTTTCAAAGCTAAAAACATTATTTCAACTGTTAAACCTTTTGAGCTTTTACATTTAGATCTCTTTGGTCCTTCTAGGACAATGAGTATTGGAGGAAACCTCTATGCTTTGGTTATAGTTGATGATTTCTCTAGATTTACTTGGACCTACTTTCTAAAGCATAAAAATGATGCTGTAAAGTTAAATCTTTCAATTATTTCATTAAGAAGTGACCATGGGGGAGAGTTTCAAAATGAAATATTTTTTGAATATTGTGAAAATCATGGTATTAAGAACAAATTTTCTGCTCCAAGAACACCACAACAAAATGGTGTTGTTGAACGGAAAAATCGGTCTTTAGAAGAATTGGCTAGAACTATTTTAAACGAAGCCGGTCTTCCAAAATACTTTTGGGCTGATGCCGTGTCAACTGCTTGCTATATTTTGAATCATGTTTTAATAAGACCTATCTTGAAAAAGACCCCTTATGAACTTTTCAATGAAAGAAAACCTAATATTAGTCACTTGCAAGTTTTTGGCTGTAAGTGTTTTGTTTTAAACAATGGAAAAGAATCACTTGGCAAGTTTGATCGAAAGGTTGATGAGGCTATATTCTTAGGATATTCTCTGTCTAGTAAAGCCTATCGTGTTTATAATAAAAGAACTTTAGTTGTTGAAGGATCTGTACACATTGCATTTGATGAGTTTGACTCCAAGTTGGAGGAAGATGTGTCTTTTGATGATTATGCTGGACCCATTTACAATGACTTGACTGAGCCTCAAGCACAAGGGCCATCTCCATCTACCTCCACTGAAGATTCAAGTGTACCAACTACCTTTCCAACCATTCATGGTCTACCAAAAGAGTGGAAGCAGCCAAAAGATCTCTCTATTGACAATATTCTAGGAGACATTCAAAAGGGAGTCACAACCAGATCCTCTATGAACCAAATTTGCAATGCAACAGCCTTCGTTTCACAAATAGAGCCCAAGACCATTGAGGAAGCCATCCTTGATGAATTCTGGATGATGGCAATGCACGAAGAGCTGAATCAATTCAAATGAAATCAAGTTTGGGAGTTTGTACCTCATTCTTCAAAGATGAATATAATAGGTACAAAGTGGTTGTTCCGCAACAAAAGTGACGCTTCAGGAATCATTACTCAGAACAAAGCCAGACTTGTAGCAAAGGCTACAATCAGCAAGAGGGAATTGACTTTGACGAGACATACGCTCCAGTTGCAAGATTAGAAGTTGTCCATCTCCTTCTCGCCTTTGCATGCCATAAGGAATTCAAACTATTTCAAATGGATGTGAAGAGCGCTTTTCTGAATGAATATATTGAAGAAGAGGTGTATGTGTCACAACCTCCTGGCTTTATTGATCCCACTTATCCAAATAATGTCTACTGTCTCAAGAAAGCACTCTATGGCCTCAAACAAGCATCAGGGCAATGGTATGAAAGGCTAAGTAATTTCCTAATTGAAGATGATTTTGTAAGAGGTCAAGTAGATAAAACTCTTTTTATAAAGCATACTAAATCTGATATTCTCTTAGTACAAATTTATGTTGATGACATTATATTTGGATCCACTAATGAGATGCTTTGCAAGAAATTTGTAGAAGGTATGTAGGGAGAATTTGAAATATCAATGATGGGTGAACTGAAATACTTTCTTGGACTTGAAGTCAAAGATATGACTCAAGGGATCTTTCTCCACCAAAGCAACTACTGCAAAGATCTACTCAAGAAGTTTAGGATGGACAACTGCAAGGTAGCATCAACTCCAATGGCAACCACTACTATTTGGATGTTGATGAGAGAGGTAAAAGTGTTGACCAAACACTCTATCGTGGTATGATAGGGTCTCTTCTTTATCTTATGTGTAGTTGCCCTGACATTATGTTTAGTGTTTGCATGTGTGCTAGGTACCAATCTAACCCTAAGGAATCCCATCTCACAGCCATAAAATGTATCCTTAAGTACCTTAGAGGAACCATAGATGTAGGTTTGTGGTATCCCAAGGGTGTCCAACCAACACTCATAGGTTATTTTGATTCAGACTTTGCTGGCTGTAAAATGGATAGAAAAAGCACAAGTGGTACTTGTCATCTCTTTAGGAATAGTCTTGTGTCTTGGCATAGCAAGAAGCAAGCTTGTGTAGCCTTATCTACAGCTGAGGCTAAGTACATAGTTGCTGGGAGCTGTTGTGCTCAATCTCTTTGGCTCAAATAACAACTCTTAGATTTTGGGCTGAAGCTAGAAGCCATCCCTTTAATGTGTGACAATACCAGCGCCATTAACCTTACCAAAAATCCTGTCATGCATTCCTGGACCAAACACATCAAGATTAGGCACCACTTTATTAGAGACCATATACAACGGGGTGATTGCACTATAGAATTTGTAGAAACCAACCTCCAACTGGCCGACATCTTCACCAAACCTCTGCCTAGGGAGAGGATGTATTTTCTTAGGAATGAGCTTGGCATCATAAGTGAGTCTTCACTCACTTAGCCATAGGAAATACATCATTTAGCCTAGCCTTGTGTGAATGTGAAATATTCCCTGTGTAACTGTTGAGTGTCTGTGCAAAAATCTTTTAAAACTTATAACTTTTTTTTCTGGATAATTTTGATCTATCATAACTATCAATCGATTACCATTTGCATAAATCGATTATATTCTATTCTGCATTCAAAATCTTTTGCATAAAAACATGGGTTAATCGATTGCAAGGTAAGTTGATGTGTCATTATTTTCTCCTATTTCTTACCCCTTTCTGTCATCATTTTAATTACTGATTAGCCTTAATTGTCAAATTAATTATGCAGTTTTATCATTTGGGCCTTTTTGACTAATTCTGTATTTTAATTTGATTTCAGGAGAATTATAAGCAATTGGGCTTGGATCTGGAATTGGGCTGAACCAGCTTGGGCTTGAAGAGAGGAGACTATTTTAGTTTTATTTGTCGTCCAGTTTTATTTTATTTCATTTTATTACTGTATTTTGTAATTGGGCCGCATCAGATTTTTATGGGCCCAAATCAGATTAGTAGCCTAGGGTTTTGTGTAAGTGACTTATAGTGAGACAAAATTGAAGGCCCAGCCGTCATGGAGAGCTGGCTGCTAGGTTAGTTTCATTTTGGCTGTGGAGAAAAGGGTTTTCACGTCCCCAGCATGCTACTGTTCATTTAGAGCAGTGTTTTTGTTCATTCTCTGCTTATGTTTCCATTTTCGTTCTTCATTGTTGGTTCGTTTTTAGTTTCCATTTCCAGTTTCATTTTTGTCTTCTATTCTTGTTTTCGTTTCTGTTTTGCATTTTGCTATTTACGTTTCCAGTTGCTGTTTAATTTGAATGGAAGGTTAAATTTCAAGTGTTGTTTTCTCTTGAGGACTAAGCACTAGCTCTCTTTGAGGTTTTGTTATTAATGTTAATTTCTGATCAGTTTTTCCCCTTCACCAATTATTCTGTAATGGACCTGTGAGAGGAGTTAATTGGTGTATGTGTTGCTTAATCACATAATGAAAACCTTGTATTAATTTTCGCTTAGTAAATTAATTCCGGTTGGATTAAGTGGCTGAACTGATTAGGGATAGATTCTCGTAACCTAGGATAAGAGGCTTGCTTTTGAATCAAGGGGAAACAACACGTTTTAGTTCTGTTATTTTTAATTCAAGTTGCTTGCTTTTTTAAATTATTAAAGCAAAGAAACCCCCCATTTGCTCTTGTTTTATTGTTGTTAAGTGTTATGAACGTTTGTTTGATCACTACTCACTGGGAGACGACCTAGGATCACTTCCTAGTACTGCATTTAATTGTTTTTATTTGGTTTGGGTACAGCCTCGACCAAATTTGGCGCCGTTGCCAGGGAGCAGTGGTTCCAATCAAAGGTTCATAATTGTGTTTGTGTTTTGTGTTTGTGTTTTGTGTGTTTCCCTGTAGCAAGTTCAGCAAATGAAACTTCAACCCAATGGAACAGTAACTATGCATTGTATTGCTCTGTTTCTGTTCTGTGTTCGAACTTCAATTTGCTGTTGTTGTGAGGATTTATTTCCACTAGTCCTCTGTTTTTGCTGTGAATAGTATCGGACTTTTCTAATTAATTGTCGATTTTTGTTTTGGTAGCTAGAGTTATCCTTTTTGGCTGATTTTTTTTGTGGTAGTTTCTTTTGATCCATATTTTGTGTGAAAAATACCAGAAGTACTTGGTGTGGCTGAATTTGAGAGATACAAAAATTTTGGGAATTTGTGTTAAGCAAAACTCAAAACGGTCATAACTTTTGCTCCGGGTATCAGAATGAGTATTATTATATATGAATTTGGGGTAGAATTGAATTTCCCATGCAGCCCAATTGATAAAGCTGTTGCAGGTTCTCAGAATTCCAAAAAGAGGCTGTTTACTAAGTTTTTTTTTTTTTTTATTTTTTAAGTATTATTGCCTATTTTTTCAAACTTTAAATTTTTAGTTTATATAGTTAGACTTTGAATTTTTGTCTGATATTTTTTGTGCTATCTTTTTTATGATTTTAGGGAGTTTCTCACAAAATTTCAGCTCATTTGGATATTGTTTGAGTACAGTTCCAGTTTTAACCCTACTTGTGCTTGTCTGGAAAATACATGATTTGCTGCATATAGTGTATGACTAGGGGAAATCCGGATAATCTACTACCTTTTGATCCTGAAATAGATAGGACCTTTCATAGATTAGTTAGGCATAGTGAGCATATAGATAGTCTTAGTTTTGATAGTCTTAGTGTAAACAACTCTGAACATTCTGTTGCAAATTCTGAGCATTCTGATTCTGAGCATTCTGCTGCTGATATTCATACTGAGAGCATGGCTCAACCTCCACCTCGTGAGAGGACACTTAGGGAGATGGCTGCACCTGATTTCACTTATGAAAGCTTGTGCATTCAATACCCTGATGAGGATGTCCCATATGTTCTCAAGACTAGACTGATACATTTGCTTCCTAAGTTTCATGGCCATGCGGTGAGGATCCGCATAAACATCCGAAGGAATTTCACATAGTATGTTCAACCATGAAGCCTCTTGATGTCCAAGAAGATCATATCTTTTCGAAGGCTTTTCCTCATTCTCTGGGAGGGAGTGGCAAAGGATTGGTCTGTACTACCTTGCTCCCGTGTCTATCACTTGGTTGGAATGACCTCAAGAGGATGTTCTTGGAGAAATTCTTTCCTGCGTCCAGAACCACTGCAATCAAAAAAGACATTTCAGGCATCAGGCAACTTAGTGGAGAGAGCTTGTATGAGTACTGGGAGAGGTTTAAGAAATTGTGTGCAAGTTGCCCTCACCACTAGATTTCTGAGCAACTGTTGCTCCAGTATTTTTATGAAGGTCTAAATAGCATTGAAAGGAGCATGATTGATGCTACTAGTGGTGGAGCTCTTGGTGATATGACCCCTGCTGAGGCTAGAAGCCTGATTGAGAAGATGGCCTCCAACTCCCAACAATTCAGTGTAAGAAATGATGCTATTGTCATTAGGGGAGTCCATGATGTGGCCACGGATTCATCTCCATCTGCTGAAAATAGGAAGCTTGAGGGAAAACTTGATGCCTTGGTCAACCTAGTAACTCAGCTTGCCATAAATCAGAAATCTGCATCTGCATCTACACCTGTTACTGTTGCAAGAGTCTGTGGCCTATGCTCTTCTGCTGATCACCATACAGATCTCTGTCCTTCTCTGCAGCAATCTAGAGTCAATGAGCAACCTGAAGCCTATGCTGCAAACATTTATAATAGACCACCTTAGCAGCAAAACCAGCAACAGCAGAATAATTATGATCTTTCAAGCAACAGATACAATCCGGGTTGGAGGAATCATCCAAATCGAGATGGACAAATCCTCCACAATACCAAAGCAACAACAACCTGCCCCTCCTCCATTCCCGAAATCTGCTTGGTCCAAGCAAGTCATATGTTCCTCCTCCAATGCAACAAAGAAGAACAAAGACAACAAAGCATCCGAGGCTCCTTCTCAACCCTCCTTAGAGGAGCTAGTGGCAAATGACTCTTCAAAATATGCAGTTCCAGCAAGAGACCAGAGCCTCCATTCAGAGTCTGACAAATCAGATGGGGCAAATGGCTACTCAGTTGAACCAGGCACGATCCCAAAATTCTGATAAATTACCCTCTCAGACTGTCCAGAATCCGAAAAATGTGAGTGCCATCACTTTGAGGTCAGGCAAGAAAATTGATGCACCTGCACCTGCACCTGACCAAGAGGAGGAGCAGCCACTTGGTAGCAGAAAATTCCATGCAGGTGGATCTTCTTCCAGCAGCACTGATTTGCAATAGCCTATCCCCCTTCCATTCCCACCTAGAGCAATTCCAAACAAAAAGATGGAAGAAGTGGATAGGGAGATCCTGGACACCTTCAGGAAAGTGGAGGTAAACATACCTCTGCTTGATGCCATCAAACAAATTCCCAGATATGCAAAATTCCTGAAGGAGCTGTGCACCCACAAGAGGAAGATGAAGGGTAATGAGAGAATCAGCATGGGTAGAAACGTGTCTGCACTCATAGGTAAATCTGTCCCTCACATTCCTGAGAAATGTAAGGACCCAGGTACTTTCTATATACCTTGCATTATTGGGAACAGCAAATTTGAAAATGCCATGCTAGATTTAGGAGCATCAATTAATGTTATGCCTCTGTCCATTTTCAAATCTTTATCTCTTGGACCTTTGCAACCTACGGGTGTGGTGATTCAATTGGCAAATAGAAGTGTTGCTCACCCTACAGGTTTCATAGAGGATGTGTTGGTTCGAGTTGGCGAAATTATTTTTCCTGCTGATTTTTATGTTCTTGATATGGAAGAGGGATTCTCCCATGGATCTGTCCCAATTATTTTAGGCAGGCCATTTTTGAAAACAGCCCGAACCAAGATAGATGTTTATGCTTTGGCACATTGTCTATGGAATTTGGTGATATTGTTGTCCATTTTAACATTCTTGATGCCATGAAACATCCATCTGAGGATCATTCTGTCTTTCGTGCTGAGATACTTGATCATATTGTTGATAACTATATGTTTGATTCTGATTCTCTTCATGTTAGGAAGCACCCATTTTCATCTGATATGCATACTTGTCATTCCTCATGCATTGAATCTGAATCTGAATCTGAGTTTGAATTTGATCCTGTATCTGATTTTTGTGCTGAGAGTAAATTTGAATTCCAGTCTGGTACTTTGGGGGTGTTACCTCTTAATTTGGATTTTATAGAGTCAAAATGCACTAACCATGTTGCAGGAAGTACATATACATTTGACTTACAGGTTGAGGTACAGGCTGTGGAACCCATTCTTTCCCCTTCTCTGGTTCCTTCTGTGTCCTTGCTCAGAGGATTGACAAACTTCCTAGGGTGATTTACTATGCTTCGAGGACTTTAGATGCTGCCCAAGCAAACTACACCACCATAGAGAAAGAGCTTCTGGCTATTGTTTTTGCTCTTGATAAATTTAGATCATATTTGCTTGGCACTCGTGTTATTGTCTATACTGACCATGCAGCTCTAAAGTATCTGTTAGAGAAGGCTGAGTCAAAGCCTAGATTGATCAGGTGGATGCTCTGGCTCCAAGAGTTTGATTTGGACATCCGTGACAGGAGTGGAGCTCAGAATTTGGTGGCAGACCATCTCGGCGGGATTGAGAGAGCCGAGGAAGCGGATACTTTGCCTATCCGAGATTGTTTTCTCGATGAAAATTTGTTGATTGTTTCTATTTCTTCCCCCACCCCTTGGTTTGCAAACATTGTTAACTATTTAGTTGCTTCTGTTTTTCCTCCCTTAGCATCTAGAGCTCAGATTGATAAAATTAAGAGTGATGCTAAGCATTATATTTGGGATGACCCCTATTTGTGGAAGTTGTGCAGTGACTAGGTTATCAGGAGATGTATTCCCGACCATGAGATTGACTCGGTCCTGCAGTTCTGTCATTCTTCCGCACTTGGTGGCCATCTTGGTATTCAGAGGACAGCTCGCAAGGTGCTTGATTGTGGATTTTACTAGCCCACCATCTTTAAGGATGCGTGGAGGATTTGTAGCACTTGTGAGCCTTGTCAGAGAGCAGGAGGATCCCTTTCTTGGAGACAGCAGATGCCTTAGCAGCCCATGCTGTTCTGTGAGGTGTTTGATGTCTGGGGTATTGATTTTATGGGTCCCTTTCCTGTTTCTTTTAATTTTTCCTATATTCTCCTTGCTGTTGATTATGTTTCAAAGTGGGTGGAAGCTAAAGCCACCAGAACTAATGATGCTAGGGTCGTTGTGGATTTTGTTAGGTCTAATTTGTTTTGCAGGTTTGGAGTACCTAGAGCCATTGTTAGTGATCAAGGCACCCATTTTTGTAACAGATCCATGCAGGCTTTGCTCAAGAAATATGGGGTTGTTCATAGGGTTTCTACACCCTACCACCCCCAAACTAATGGGCAGGCTGAAATTTCAAACAGGGAGATCAAGAGGATCTTGGAGAAGATTGTGCAGCCGAACAGAAAAGATTGGAGCAACAGGCTGGATGATGCTCTTTGGGCACATAGGACTGCTTACAAAGCACCCATAGGGATGTCTCCTTATCGGGTTGTCTTTGGCAAGGCATGTCATCTTCCTGTGGAGATAGAGCACCGTGCCTATTGGGCTGTGAAGACCTGCAACTTCTCTATTGATCAGGCTGGAGAGGAAAGAAAGTTGCAACTGAATGAACTTGATGAGATCCGTCTTGAGGCCTATGAGAACTCAAAGTTCTACAAGGAGAAAACCAAGAAGTTCCATGATAGCTTGATAGCTAGGAAGGACTTCGTGGTTGGGCAAAAGGTGTTGTTGTATAACTCTAGACTCGGTCTCATGGGTGGTAAGCTTAGGTCTAAGTGGATTGGTCCTTTTGTTGTGACTAATGTTTTTCCTTATGGTGCAGTTGAGATCAAAAGTGAATCCACAGATAAGACTTTCAAAGTTAATGGCCACCGGCTGAAGCCATTCCTCACAAATCCTTCTTTGGTGGATGTAGTGGTGGAGGAGGCTTCCTTGCTTGACCCTGCTTCTCTCCCATCATGACTTAGGGAGTTTTCTTTTTCTCCTTCCTTCTCTACTTTTGTTTCACGTGTCCAATTCCATTGGTTGCTTTGTTTTCTTGATCTTATGATTGCGCTACATTGAGGACAATGTGTGATTTAAGTGTGGGGGGGGAGACTGTTCTTTGTTTAGGATTTTTAGGTTTGTCTATTTTACGTTTTGTGTACAACATTGCATGTTTTTCTTTGATTTCTAGGTTTTGTATAGGTTATGGGCACATTCTTCACATTTTATGGATTGAAATCTTTGTTTTTCTGTAGATGTCAAGTTAGTTTTGAAGTTGATCCTTTTTTTTTGTGCATGTCAAGCTAGTTCTGAAGTTTGAGAGGTTGAATTGAGTGATAGATTTACCCTTGGTGAGATTTTGAGCCATTAGCATCTATTTTATTCTGTGTGTTTTGCTCCATTGACTGCTTGCACAGTGGCCTTGGCTTGGCTCTTTTTGGTACTTCTTGCACATGCATGTTTGGAGATGATTTAGGCATTCTTGTTCTTATAAGCCTCTAGCCAAATAAGCCTACCTTGAATTAATTCCTTTGATAGCCCCTTTGAGCCTATGTTCCCCTTTCTTTGTTTTGAAGCTCAGTACAAGCCTTAAGTGAAAAACCATGATCACCCTACCCTTAAGGAATTTTGGAGCTTTGGAATTGTTTTGGGAATAAGTGTGGGGGGGGTATGTTTCATTGGATGATGTATTTTTGGCCATGCTTAATGTTTGATGATGTCTGTTTCCAAAAAAAAAAAAAAAAAAAAAAGAGGAAAGAAAAAGAAAAAGAAAAGAAAAGGAAAAGATTGAAGTTGAATAATAGTGGACTTGTTTGAGGATTTGGTTGATATTGTTGATATTAAAGGTTTTGAGTTTGCTTTTTATGCTTAATTTTGACTTATTCCCCATTGTTCCTCTATTCCTTTGGGTTTTAGTCACTTATCCCATATATTTTTCCCCCCTTGTCCTTGGCCCCATTACAACCTTAAAAGACCTTTTGATCTTTTTGTGCATGTGTATTGATTGTTAATTCTAGAGGCTTGCCAAGTCTATGTGGTGTTTGTTTTTCATGGGTGCTCTGAGAGTAAACAGTAGCCTAGACACTTGAGAGATTGAGTGCATATATCTTGTGAGGCTTTATCACTTTTGATTTACCTCTTGGGCGGATTAACTTGCTTGCCATGTTTGAAATGTTTGGATAACTTTCTTGACTGTCTTGACTCTTTAACTCTTGTTGTGTTGGATGTTGCCTATTCCTTTCATTCCTTTGGATTCATTGAAAAGTATGTAAATGTTTTTGTGTTTCTCTCTCTTTGATGTCTCTGGATTTGTTCCTTGCTCTATTTCATGATTTTGCCCAGGAGTGCAAAAGGCTAAGTGTGGGGGAATTTGATGTGTCATTATTTTCTCTTATTTCTTACCCCTTTCTGTCATCATTTTAATTACTGATTAGCCTTAATTGTCAAATTAATTATGCAGTTTTATCATTTGGGCCTTTTTGACTAATTCTGTATTTTAATTTGATTTCAGGAGAATTATAAGCAATTGGGCTTGGATCTGGAATTGGGCTGAACCAGCTTGGGCTTGAAGAGAGGAGACTGTTTTAGTTTTATTTGTCGTCTAGTTTTATTTTATTTCATTTTATTACTGTATTTTGTAATTGGGCCGCATCAGATTTTTATGGGCCCAAATCAGATTAGTAGCCTAGGGTTTTGTGTAAGTGACTTTTAGTGAGACAAAATTGAAGGCCCAGCTGTCATGGAGAGCTGGCTGCTAGGTTAGTTTCATTTTGGCTGTGGAGAAAAGGGTTTTCACGTCCCCAGCATGCTACTATTCATGTAGAGCAGCGTTTTTGTTCATTCTCTACTTCTGTTTCCATTTTCGTTCTTCATTGTTGGGTACATTCAATCCCATGTCTGTGGCAAGGATATTCAGATGAATCAGGAGCTATGGTTCTCCATTGCGGGCATTGAAAGAGTGAATGATGAAATAGAACCTACATTAAGGTCTATAAAGGATATTGAAGGTATAGAATACAGCAAAATAGAAGTCTCTAGGGACATGGTTTGTGATCCTAATAATCCCATTCGTAACAAATTTCCTGTTGGACGAATGAAGATAGAGGACCGAATGCTAGCCTATATCCTCTCATGGATTATCCTACCACGGGGGAGTAATCACGAAGCCCTCTCAGAAGATGATCTGCTACTGCTGTTTCTAATGAAGAACAACTACCAGGTGGATTGGATTTTCGCTATCACTGACCATATGTAGAAAATCAGCAAGCCAAATGACATCAAAATTGCTTATCCTGTTCTAGTATTGCGTATTCTTGACCATTTTGGTGTGAAGACTGATGATGTGGTCACTGATTTTGCATGACCTAAAGGTGAACTCTCATCCAAGCATCTGAAGCAAATGGGCTTAGTTGAAACTGATGATGGTTGGGAACACAAAGAAGGTCATGTAGTAGTTGAAGAAGATGATCAACATGTCGCACCACTAGAAGCACAAGCTGAGCAACATCCTCAAGCATCTACATTCGAGGTATCGGTGGCTGGACAAGCTAAATTAGATAATGAAGACATAGCAAGAGCTCACCAGACAACATGAAGAACTCTTCGAACAAGAAAACGAGCATTACCTGGAGCTTCACTACAATCTCAACGAGATTTCTGCTAAATTGGAAGCAATGCATCCTAGTGACTTTAATGGCGATGAGGATTGACACTGAAGATGCCTCATTGATCATTTAGCATTTCATTTCAGATTTTCTTTACGCATTTCTGAACATTTCATATTTTGTTTATGTTTTATATTTTATTATTAATCTAAACAATGCTTATATTTGACATATATAACTCGTTTATTTTTTCTAGATTTATATTTGTTTCAATTCTTAACCTTTTGGTGATTTGAAAACCAAAAAGGGGGAGAAAGTTTATCAATCTCTGTTGTCTTGTTTTATGCTAACCAAAGTTTTATATCTAGCAAACCTTTTAGACAGGAACACTTCAAAGACTTAAGCACATTTTTTTTTGGGTATTCAAAACCAAAAAGGGGGAGACTGAAGATTGACGCTCCGCCTCTTCATTAGGATTTTTGGTATCTTCATACCTTAAGTCTTCTCCGTTCTCTTAGTCTAGTATTTTCCTTTTATGCCATAACATGTATGGATGATGACATTGTATTGTTTGTTATAAACTAAGCCATATCATTCTTGCTTGATGTTTTGCTTTGCCCTGTTTTCTATTATCTCTAGCATCACTAGATGATTTACTTCTTAGGAACTAATTTTGAGTGATTGCAATTGATTACAAGATGTAGGAATCGATTACTAGATGGCCTAATCAGTTTTGAAACCATCTCTGGCATCAGGTTAATCAATTACCAGCCATTGCAATCGATTACAATGTTAATTTTAGAATTCAGACATTGCCCTGTATCCATTGCAATTGATTACCATCGAGCTGCAATCGATTACAAGACAATCTCTGAGATTCAGAAATTACTTTGTTTCATTGGCAATCAATTACCATCTTGTGGCAATCGATTACCGAATGATCTCTAATATTCAGAATTGGCCCTGTCTTGTTTGCAATCGATTACAATAGCTGACAGCAAGTGTAAATCATATTATGATACACGGGATAATCAATTACACCTTTTTGCAATCGATTATATCAGGTATAACGGTCCTTTTTAAAGATCTCCAAGACTCATTCTTTGTGTAACTAACTCTGAATCTTTTTGACCCATGCCATATATTTGAATCCATATCATTCTGTGCAGAACAACCAACAATCACAATATCTTTTCATTCCTTCAATTGTCAAAATCCAAATCTTTAATTTGATTTTCAGATTTGATATTGCTTTGAACATTCTCTTCTTTCTTCTGCACATTCTCTAATCTCTTAAGTTTCAGAAAAACTCAATATTTCTTTTACTTTGCTATACCCATTTGAGATTAAACCTCTGAGCCTATACAACTATATCCCTCTCTTGTTCTTTCATGAAATGAGGTGATTCAACATTAGTTCTTGACTGCTAAATTTGTTCATATTAGAGTTTCTTGAATTGATCTCATATCTGCTATATCAGCACATCAAGGTGTTTTCGTTCTTTAATCTTTTTCATTAATCTTGTTTGATTAGCATTGTGGGAATTTCGTTCCTAAATGTTGTGTTGAAATTAGATAGTATTTCTAATTTTGTTTGTAGTATTGTGTTTAGAAATTGGATGGTGAATGGTGTTTTCACATTCAATCTTCTATGTTCCTATTTTAGGTTGTGAAATTAGGATTTGTTGTGAATTGTGTGTGCATGGTGTATGTAATCAAATTCATAATGGAACCCCTTAGGGAAAGGGAGAACTGGATGTAGATCAGTGGTTGATTGAACCAGTATAAATCAACAGGCTCTATCTCTCTATCCCTTGATCTATTTCAATTTAGCATTTTATCTTTATCAAGATAATTTGTTCTAAATCATTTCTATCTTAAGCTGAGGTTCTTTTTCTAGTTTATTCAATCAACATAACATTCTCTGAAAACACTTTTACTAAAACCTCAAGAGCGGTGGTGAAAAATCTTTTTAAGGAAAAGAATCTGTCACTTTACATTAAATCAATTCACACCCCCTCCCCCCTCCCCCTCTTGATTGATTACCCGGCTAATCCTAACACATAGCCTAAAGGTGTACATAAAGTTGTCAATGTCTTCTCCAAAACTTAAAAAAAAAACACTTCTCTTCTTTCTTTTCTTCTCTTGGTTGAAATGTGACGGCGGTGAAAGAACTCTAGCAAGAACGGTTGTTGCGTTGTGAGGTTTGAAAGAGGATCATCACGTCATCTCCTTCCCTTGTTGCATTTTCTACTTTTGAGGTAAGGGGGAGTGGGTCTATTCTTATTGATTGGAATGGCATTGGCCATGGGTAAAAGGGTTATCTAAAACCTCAAAGTTGTTAGATTTGTATGTTTCCTCTATTTTGGGGAACTACGAAGGTCCTGGAATGCTTAGGTTCTACCATTGAGTGACTACAGTGTTATAGTGAGTTATTCCTTTCTTGTGTTCTTGGTGATTTGGGAATGTTTGAGAGTTTCCTTGATGAAGTTGTATGAATTTGTGACTATAATGAATTATTTTTACCATATGAGAGCCTTATAAGTGTTAGATAATATTCTTGATCCTTTTTGGAGATTGATTATAGTGTGAGAAATCCGTTAGGAGGCTTTAGATTCTACAGAAAAGTCATTTTCGGCATTCTGCAGAATATTAGCCTCGGGATAGACAGTGTCTACTCAGGACAGGCAGTGTCTGGCCTACATCGTCTAGCCTGGTGTTAACCATTGATCGTATAGTCTAGCGTTGACCGTTGACCATCTGGTCCAACATTGACCATCTGTTGACTTTGGTCAACTCTGGTCAACTTTGACATTTTCCTACAAAGTGTTTATAACTTATATTTTGACGTGCAAATGTTTAATAGTCATTTCTTATGCGAATGCTTACTTCAAATGCATGATTTACGTTGTGTGGGGTGTTGTATATGAATACTAAGATGTGAATATGTAGCGTTTGAGTATGTGATGTGAGGTGTCGTTGAATGTTACCAAGATAGGTGACCTAGCCTATGAGTTAGCGAGGATGGGCCTAGGTGGTATTCTAACTATGAGTGACCTAGCCTGCGAGAGGCGAGGATGGGCTCACGAATGCGTGATATTAGGTTCATTGGAATCATTGTTTGTTTGAATATTTTGAACAAGCATCATAACATTTGAGAGTTGTTGAATAGCCGTGAACCAAGAAGATGGGGGTCATGATAGGTTTAGCCTGGACCTTGGGGTACTTGGTGTGGAAACTCTGTGAGCTCATGTTGATCCCATGAGTTGGAGTGTACTTGCAAAGCTGGATAGCCCTGACAACCACATGCAAATCATTTTAGGTGTTGTAGTCTATGCCGAAGGCACTAACGTCGGTGACGCTTCTGGATAGACTGCACTCCTAGACTATTCTCCCGAGCTAGATATGGTACCACATGGCATATGAGGTAGAGTCTAAGAGGCATTGCATTACCTGTACATTGTGATACTATGAAGAATTGTATTATTGTTATGTGATCTACATGGGTGTACGTATCCTGAAAATAAGCAATTCTTATTTTTTTATGCAAGAATGATTCTCACTCCCTTTCTTTGTGTGATTCTTGTTGTGTGTGTTTGGGCTGATTGCCATTTGTAGGTGAGGATCGTCCAGGCATCGAATAGGATGTTGGAGGAGAGGCTTAGCCTATTTAGCTTAGCTTATATCTTTTTTTGGGACTTGTGCTCTAATAGCTGTGACATCAGGGCAAGGTTACTTGTTTACATCTAGTTCTTCTTGTTAGATGTCGTACTCTTGTGTGGCCATTTGGATGTCAAATGTTTTAAATTTACATTATGTACTTATAAGCGTGGATTATTTTGAGGATTTGAGAATGTGAACCTTTTACTCATGAAAATTTCATGGAAAGTCTATATTCCCTCATATAATGTTTCATTATTTTCACACTTTATTTTAAGACCTAACTTTTGGGGTAAAGTGTGTCACATAGTTCTCCTTTAACATTGTTAAAGGGTTCCACTATAATCAACTGACTACAAAACAAGTATTCTTCATTGCCACTCTTGGATACAAGTATTCTCTATGCCACTATTGGCTACAAGTATTCCAAACCACTTATGGTTAGAAGTATGAATCTCCCTCTGAGATTATATTTCCTAAGTATTCTTTTATCACTAAGCCACTCCTGGATTTCTATACAAATATGTATAAGATTCAGATAACTCTCAAAAAGAGGATATAAACAAATGTTGAATCTATGTGAGCTTGTAAAGGATGGATATTCTCTTTTTCTCTCAGCTCGTGTTCAAGACCTTTTCTCATAATGCTTTTTCTTGCTATCTAGATTGATTTGAGTTATTCTGTTCTAGTTCATTAGTCTTCTCGTTGCATGGAGGCATCCTTATATAGTGAGCTTCATGAATTTGAACGTTGGAGAAGACTTCTTTCCATTGTCTCACACAGTAGAGTGTTAAAGTAGCTTTGACTGTGCTTGATGTGATAGGAGCAGGTTTCTGTCTCTGTCATACTTAGCTTTTAACATAAGGCATGCATGTCGATGCTGATTTTTCCTTTAGTTGTACCTACACACTTCACATAATTCGAGACATACAAGCAATTCGAGGAATCAAAGAAAGTAATGTCGAAGAGAGTCTTCCTTTCTTTCTATTATAGCAGTGCCTTTATTTGAGTAAAGAATTAATTATAAAGCACATATTCCTCACCACATATGATAGACAGTTAAGGCAAAAGTGAGAGTTAGAGTGATTATACCATTGTCTGGTCTTGATTAAGTATGGTCTGTTCGTGCACAGACAACATCTGGCTTAACAGACACATTCTAAAATGAAGGACATGGTCTGGTCTAGCTTCAGACATCGTCTGACTTAGCATCAAACATCATCTGGCTTAGCATCAGGCATCATCTGGCTTAGCATCACGTTGTATGACCATGTTCCATACATGGTCTGGTCCAGTACATATGCATAGTCTAGTCTTAGACTTCACATAGTATGTCCGGGACTGTTGTAGGTCTGGTCTTAGACTTGCATAAGTCCTTTCAAGATATTCATGGTCTTTTTGAGAACTTTATTTTAGTCTGATTTCAAGCATTTATAGTGCGTGACTTAATCATCATCAATTATCAGACAGTTAAGACGAAAGTGAGAGTTAAAGTGATTATACCATTGTGTGTTCTTACTTTATTTCCTTAAATCACTTAATCTGAAATCATTAGTTGATCAAATATTATCACATTTGTTATCATCAAAACCTATCAAGTTATTAGGGGTTAGACATCATCAAATGTCTTGGTTCTAACATCTAGAGCCAAGCATATAGAGATAAAACATCATTTCATAAGAGACATTGTTCAAAAGGGAAACATTACTTTGGAGTATGTTAAAACAATTGATCAACTTGCTAATATTTTTACAAAACCCCTTACTGAAGAAAGACTGATATTTTTTAGAGAAAAGATTGGGATGGTCTGTATGGAATAGTGTTATATGATTGTTTGCTATCCATAAGTAAACTAAGGACCTATCGTCTGGTGTTTGCATAAGTGGGGCATGTGCATGACACATGGTTCGCGCTCAAAATATGAGCAGACCACGTGTGTTTTTGAAAAGCTTTTGTAACTTATGCATTTATTGGGTTCTAAGTCATAAAAGCCTAAAACACACATTTATTATTCTTTAATGCATCGTTTCAACCATTCCCAAACTGTACAAATTCTATTTAAAGCCCACTCATTACCTTTGAATGCCTACAGTTACTAAAACTTCATCTACAAGTTTTTGCTCCCAAAACCTTTCCTCTCTCTCTCTCTCTCTTTGCCTTCTCTGAACCTTAAACCCTCTCAGAAACCCTAACCCTAAACACTCACCAAGCACCATGGCCAAAGGTAACCCTTCCAAAGGCTCCTCCTCTTATTAACTACCCTCTTCCTCTCAAGCTTTTGAGGAGCATTTCGAGGAGCCGCAACCAGCCTCATCAATGGACACCAGCAATTTTGCCACTAGGGATATGGACCTAAAATCAAGAAGGAGAAGAATCTTGATTCCATTGAGTGCATCATCATCAAGCCACGAGGATCCAATTTCTGGGAACATCCATGTGGAGTACTACATTGACGTCAACTACCTTGAGGAGTGAGGCCTCAACATCTCCTAGCATAAATGCTCCTATTCCAGAAAGTCCTAATGAAAGATTGTGGGGCATTGGTGCCAGATCCTCAAGTTCAGATATTTGAAGAAACTTGTCATTGCCACAGCAGGTCGAGTTATAGTAGTGATTATGGTAGCCGACGATATCATCACAAACATAGATTAGGTGGTCTTAGGGATGATGGTTTGCCAAGGGACCCGGGACATAGTTCATCTAAGTTCAGTTTTCATCCTAGGTTTGGTGGCCATGATTCTGCACTAAGAAGTGCTTCATTGGCAAGGTCTCAATCTGATAGGAGGAGGAGAAGTCCTTTACATGATGAAGAAGAATCTACAAAGCCTTTTTCTTTCCATTCTCTTCATTATTCATCTTCTTTAGATAGGCATTTTTCATCCTTGGACCGACATTCTAGTAGACTAGGTAATTGGACCTCCAAAAGTATGTATGATAGAGACCGCGATCTTTCATCTTGATTTAAGGATAGGCCAGACAATCGTTACCACCGCAGTTAGAGGTGAGGATGGCATCAATAGGATCAATCATATTGGTAGGTTCTATAGATACATTTTTGTCATTCATATACATTGAAATTGTTTACCCTCAATCACCCTATTAGGGACTGGAGTTATGCAAAGTTGACAGATTTAACCAATTTTTTGGTATAGCTTTATTTGCACTCCTTTATTGGCTGTAAGGGTTGATAGCCTACTCCTAACTCTGACTTGCTTGTAGAATGAATTTTTAGCCCATGTTTAAATCTTTGCAATAAGAAAGTGTTGCTTTTTTCTTTATATTAGTACATGGAGTCCTATTCTCTTTGGCATAAAAAAGGGTCTTTGGAAAATGCAATTTCAATTAAATGAAGATTATTGAGTGTGAATTTTCATTAAATAGGATGAAAATAGTTATAATTTATTTATATTTTAAACTAAAAATAATATTTGAGATCAGATGGAGTATACACAAAATGAAAATGCCTGGTGTCATAAACCCCAAAATTATAAAAGAAACAATGGTAGTTGATGTTTGGGATCATGTGATTCTACAATTTGTGAGTTAGGGTCTATTTTGAAGCAAAACCTCCCCCAATTTTTAAATCAGGGAATATTGCTTCAATTTTTAAATCGAGAATCTCCCTTTAGCCCCCCATTATAGTAGAGAATTACAAACTAACATTTTCCACGTTCTATATTATTAAAGAGTGGTGTTATTTTGTACAATGTGAAATGTCCGAAATCATTGGTTCCAATGATAAAAAACAACATTTCTATTATTAAAGCAATGGTTATTTGTTATTTTATTCAATTTTTATTTTTAACTTATTATTATTATTTAATTTATTAATCAAAAAATAAAAAATGTCCGTAATTCATACTAAAATTTTGTTATACTCAATAGCACTGTAAAATCAGTCCTTGCGTAATATAAAAAATCGATTTAACCAAATTAAATCAAAATTTATTTTCTAAATTTAATTTAAAATAATGTGAACAAGACATACTTTCTGATAAATAGACCAATCAACTGGTTCTAAAATTAATTTTAGTTAAAAACTTATTTATAATAACTAGTGTAAAGACTTTCTACATATTTTAATTTTAACTAAAAATAAATCTATAACAATAAATAAAGGCGATACCACTTTTGGTAATCGTTTTTTTGTCTCCACTTTTAGGAGACGATTTTTCCCTTAGTGAATTAAAAAAGTTATATAATTTTTTATACTAATATTATCCTTTTAACTGAAAAATAAAATTCTGAATAAAAAATTATAAATTAAAAAAAACGTACAAAATGTAACTACCATTGGACTAGTTTGTTTAAATTTATTTGGGAAAATAATCACTTACTTTAATAAAAGAAGCCATTATTTTTGTTTTTAATACGTTTGTCTGAACAACTTTTATTTAAAATAAGCTATTTTTTGCTTATTTAAATACACAAATCCTATTTGCTTATGAAATAATCACTTATTTGATAATAATTTATTTTATAAACACTTATTATAATTTTAAACAAATTGACCTATTATCTTAGGAAGTACATACAGATAATTCAACCACTAACAATTCCTTTATGTGAAACTTTTTTCCCAGCATGTTAAGTTGCAATAGTTATAATTGAAAATATATTATAATATATTATATATTAAAAATATATAAGTATATTTTTATATATTATATTCTAATACAATTATAATATACTATAATATGTTATGTATTATAATATATTTTGTTATAATATATTATAATACAAATAACATAATTTAATATGTTATAATATATTATAAAATAACTTATAATATATTAAAATATATTATAATAACTATAAAAATATATAATACAGTTATTTATTATTATTATTATTATTTTCATGCCTCTTTATCTTGTCTTATTTCTTTGTTTAGTCTATTTTCTTTTAAGCCAAAACATGAGTAGATGTTGGCTTTGTATTCCTTGTTTTAGACTAGGTCTATATGTGCTTTACTCATTTTTTTTTTGCTTGCAATCAATGATAAACTCTTATCTCTACATCTCAAGTTGATTTTGTGATGAATTTAAATTTCTGAGTATTGCAATTGATTACAAGATCATGTAGTTGATTACAATTGAGCGCATCTATATCAGATTGCTCATTGTCATCGGGACAATCGATTACAATAGAGTATATTTGTAGCAATTACTCAAAATCATCGAGTTAATCGATTACCCACTTTGGCAATCGATTATCAGCACTTTGGTTTTACTCAAAATTGGCTCTGTCTTGAAAACAATCAATTACCAGCTTTGTGCAATCGATTACATTTGAAATACACAAGGACACACTAGAAGGGGGGGAGTTGAATAGTGGGTTTAAACCTTTTCGCAAATACTTTGCGTAATTGAGCAATTTCAGCTTCATCTTTGCTCAAGGCTCTTACCTTGTTTAATTCATCAGTTTCCTTAATCAATTCATTCAATTGCCTTCTATGTCGTTCCTTTTCTATGCAGAGTTCACTTTTACTCTTAATTAGGCATTGGTGATCAATGGTTGGTTTTTGAAAATCATATGTTAGAGCATTACTGGTTATGACTAATGTAGAACATTTATCAGATAGCTCAGTGAAAGAAGACCCAAGTTCTTCATGCTCTTTTGAAAGTTTTCTTAATTTCTTTTTCATAGATAAATAGGCTTTTAAAAGAATAGATGAATTAGAGACAAGTTCTTGATAAGCTTCTTGAAGAGAAATAAGATCATTAAGATCTACCTCTTATTCTTCATCATCTGAAGCTTAAGACGCAGACGCAAAGTAGGTGTTGTCTGGTGTGTTCTCATCATCAGACGCAGACGATGTGGAGGTTGCGTCTACCATCAGACAGAAATTGGCTTCTTCATCTGATGCTTCAAAATTTTTTTCATCTGTTGAGTCATCTAGATCTTCCCATGTGGACATTAGTCCTTTCTTTTTCTTGGGAAATCTTCTGTTGACCTTTTCTTTTCCCTTGCTGAGCTTAGGACATCCTGACTTGAAGTGTCCAGGCTTCTTACACTCATAGCAGACGATGGGACTTTTCTCTTTCTTCTCATGGTTTGCTGAGTATTTCTTATTGTAGTTTTTTCATCTCGATCCACCTTTCTTTTTCCACATCTTGTGGATTTTTCTTGAGATGAAGGATAGCTCATCATCTTTTGATTCTTCTTCACTTGAGGAAGTGGACTTTACTTCTGACTCTTCTGCCTTTAAAGCCTTGGTGGTGTGTCTTTTGGATGGTTTGGAGGACTGACTTTTTGATGAAGATGACTCCTTGGGTGTTGTCTGATTTGGCTTGTGAGCTTTCAAAGCCAGAGACTTGCCCTTTTTTAGTTTGGCATCTCCTTGCAGTTCTTGCTCATGCAGCATTAAAATTCCCACTAGCTCTTTGAGAGGCATATAATCTAGATCTTTGGAAGCTCTAATGGCTGTGACCTGAGGTCTCCATTGTCTGGGCAAGCTGCAAAGAATTTTGTCAACATGCTTGAAATTTTTGAAACTTTTACCAAGGTTTTGAAGCTCATTTAAAATAGTTTGGAATCTATACAACATATTGACTATGGTTTCATCTTCTTCCATAGCAAAGAGTTCATATTCTCTAGCAAGAACACTTACCTTGTTTCTTTTTACCTATGAGGACCCTTCATAGGTTATTATGAATGTGTCCCATATGTCTTTGGCAGATTTGAACTGGCTTATCTTCTTGTGCTCAATTTCTGAGATGCATGCATGTATTGCATTTCTTACTCTGGAGTTGAGGACGAATCTGTTCTTTTGTGCCTCAGTCCATTGTTCTTTTGGGATCTCAACTTCATTATCATCAATTGGAATGTAATCTCCATTTTCTACGACATCCAACATATCTATATAACATGATTCAAAGTATGTCTCCATTCTTTGTCTCCAATATGTGAAGTTTTCACCCTTGAAGATTGGAGGTTTGTGTAAACCCTTCTCCATCCTTGTGTAGGATCTTTAGCTCTGTATCTGTGAAGATAGTTATTAGAGACTGAGCTCTTGATACCAATTGAAATACACAAGAACACACTAGAAGGGGGGGGGGGTTGAATAGTGTGTTTAAAACTTTTCGCAAAGCTTGTTAGTTAACAAATTGCCCTCTTGGATATATGTTAGTTTAAAACAACAAATATATCCTTGCAAGGCAAAGCTTAGAAAATCTTTTCAAAAGAGCACAGGGAGCAAGATAGATATTTGTAAACACAAGACGATAAGATCTTGTTTTTATACTAGTTCACTCAATTTGAGCTACATCTAGTTCTCCTTTAACAACTGTTAAAGGGTTCCACTATAATCAACTGATTACAAAACAAGTATTCTTCACTACCACTTCTGGCTACAAGTATTCTCTATGCCACTACTGGCTACAAGTATTCTAAACCACTTTTGGTTACAAGTATGAATCTCCCCCTGAGATTATACTTCCCAAGTATTCTTTTATCACTAAGCCACTCCTGGATTTCTATACAAAAATGTATAAGATTCAAGTAACTCTCAAGGACAGGATATAATCAAATGTTGAATTTGCGTGAGCTTGTTGAGGATGGGTGTTCTGTTTCTCTTAGCTCGCGTTTAAGACTTGCTCTTTGAATGCTTTCTCTTGTTGTTTAGATTTATTTCATTATTTAGTTCACGTTCCATCATTCATCTCTTTCTAGCTCATTGGTTTTTCTCATTTCATAGAGGCTTCCTTATAAAGTGGGCTTCATGAATTTGAACGTTGAAGAAGACTTCTTTCCGTTGTCTCACACAGTAGAGTGTTGAAGTAGCTTTGACTGTGCTTTATCTGACGAGAGCAGGTTTTTGTCTTTGTTACAGTTTGTCTTTTAGCTAAAAGTGTGCATCCCAATGCTGATTGGTTCTTTTGGCTGTACCTACACACTTTACATAGTACGAGACATGCAAGTAATATGAGAAAGTAATGTCAAAGAGTATCTCCCTTTGTTTCAGTTGCAGCAGTGCCTTTATTTGAGTAAAAAATTAATTATAAAGCACGTATTCTTCAGTACTTATGACAGTTTACGTTCTACTCCTGCATAGATAAAGTCTAGCTTAACAAACATAATCTGGTCTTGATTAACTATGGTCTGTTCGTGCACAGACAGCGTCTAGCTTTAACAAACACATTCTTATTGAAAAGACATGGTTTGTTCTAGCCTTAAACATCATTTGGCTTAACAAACACAGTCTTAATTAAAAGACATGGTCTGTTCTAGCCTTAGACATCGTCTGGCAACATTGTTTGGCATTAGGCATTAGACATCGTCTAGCCAATTAAGAACTTATTTAAATTTAACCATTATAAGTTTTCAAACAGTTAGAGCGTATGATTTGAGTTGAGAGATTATACCATTGTTTGTTCTTACTTTGATTTCTTGAAATCACTTAGTCTCAAATTATTAATTGATCAAATATTATTATATTTGTTATCATCAAAACCTATCAAGGTGTTAGGGGTTAGACATCATCAAATGTCTTGGTTCTAACAAGGAAAGGATGAGGGTGGCTCAGAGTAGACAGAAAAGTTATCATGATAAGAGGAGGAAGGACCTTAAGTTTCAAGTAGGAGATCATGTGTTCTTGAAAGTCACCCCATGGACTGGGGTGGGCTGTGCTTTAAAGTCTTGCAAACTTACCCCTCGTTTCATTAGACCCTTCCAAGTTTTGGAGGAAATTGGTCAAGTTGCTTATCGTATTGCCTTACCCCCATATCTTTCAAACCTCCATAATGTCTTTCATGTGTCTCAGCTCAGGAAGTATGTTCATGATCCTTCACATGTGGTTGAGTTGGACAATGTACAAGTAAGGGATAACCTAACTTATGAGGTATTACCGTTATGAGTTGAAGACCGTAGGGTGAAACAACTAAGAGGAAAGGAAATTCCTTTGGTCAAGGTCGTTTGGGGAGGAGCTTCTATGGAGAGTGCAACTAGGGAGTTAGAGAGTCAAATGAGAAACTCATACCTTGAGTTGTTTGCTTCAGGTAAATTTCGAGGACGAAATTTCTTTGAGGGGAGAGTTGTAACACTTCACCATTTATTTTATTCTATTTTTATTTAATTTTTCTATATGTCATTATAAATAATTATTGTGAACATGTTTGTAACCAAATAGATAAATGGTAATTTGGGAATATGGTTATAGTTACTAAAAAGTTGGTTTTCCAATTTTAATGATAAAAGAAGACTAGCATATTATTATAGTCAAGTAATGGGCTGAGGTGGGTAGTGTAAAACCCATTTTTCTTTAAAATACACTTTTATTGGGCCTTATGCTCATAGCCCAAAGGTGTAGATAAAGCTCATAGCTTGGACCTTGGGGGTTACCTGGTGTGGAAACTTTGTGAGCTCATGTTGATCCCATGAGTTGGAGTGTACTTGCAAAGCTAGATAGCCCTGACAGCCACATGTGGATCATTTTAGGTGTTGTAGTCTATGCCGAAGGCACTGATGTCGGTGACGCTTCTGGGGTAGACTGCACTCCTAGACTATTCTCCCGAGCTAGATATGGTACCACCTGGCATATGAGATAGAGTCTAAGAGGCATTGCATTTCATATACATTATGATACTATGAAGAATTGTATTATTGTTATGTGATCTACATGGGTGTATGTATCCTGAAAATAAGCAATTCTTGTTTCCCATTTATATTGTATCTTATTTTTATGCAAGAATGATTCTCATTCCCTTTCTTTGTGCGATTCTTGTTGTGTGTGTTTGGGCTAATTGCCATTTGCAAGTGAGGATTGTCCAGGAATCGAATAGGATGTTGGAGGAGAAGCTTAGCCTATCTAGCTTAGTTTATATTTTTTTTGGGACTTGTGCTCTTATAGCTGTGACATCGGGGCAAGGTTACTTGTTCACATCTACTTCTTCTTGTTAGATGTCGTACTCTTGTGTGGCCATTTGGATGTCAAATGTTTTGAATTTACATTATGTACTTATAAGCGTGGATTATTTTGAGGATTTGAGAATGTGAACCTTTTGCTCATGAAAATTTCATGGAAAGTTTATATTCCCTCGTATAATGTTTCATTATTTTCACACTTTATTTTAAGACCTAACTTTTGGGGCAAAGGGTGTCACAATGTCTGATGCTAAACCAGACGATGTCTAAGGCTAGAACAGAGCATGTTCTTCATTCCAAATCATAGTAAGTCAGACCAGACTATGTCTGTTAAGCCAAACGTTGTCTGTGCAGGAACAAAATGAAGTCTTTCATATGTGTTGAGGAATATGTGCTTTATAATTAATTCCTTACACAAATAAAGACACTGCTGTAACAGAAAGAAAGAGAGATACTCTTTGACATTACTTTCTTCGATTCCTCATATTGCTTGTGTCTTGAATTATGTGAAGTGTGTAGGTACAACTAAAGGACAAATCAACATCAAGATGAATGCCTTATGCTAAAAGCTAAGTGTGACAGAGACAAAAACTTACCCTTGTCACATCAAGCACAATTAAAGCTACTTCAACACTCTACTGTGAGACAACAGAAAGAAGTTTTCTCCAATGTTGAAATTCATGAAGCTCACTATATAAGGATGCTTCCATGCAACGAGAAGACTAATGAACAAGAACAAAATAATTCAAATCAATCTAGACAGCAGCAAAAGCACTTTGAGAAAAAGCCTTGAACACGATTTAGAGTTCATTCAAAACTTCGTATATAGAGTTCTAGATATCTATTTGAGCTGTTCTTTTTGTCTATGAAAAGATTGGAAACTTATCTTCATATTTCATGAACAAGTCGTGATCTTATACGATTTAGATCATGGACAAATTTGAGTCTAAATATGTAGACACTGATCTGTCACAATAGCTTAACATGTGTTTAGTAATTTGAAGACTGTTTTATCAATGATTTGAAGATTTCTTATGCTATAGTGATCCAAATGACATGAAACTAGTTCCTAAATTTCAAGGATAGAATTATACACAACTATCATGAAGACATCAAAAGTCATTTTGGCCATCTAAAGGGTCAAATAAATTAAATACAACAGTAGAGATGATTTGCTACATTTAGCTCACACTTCAACTACAACAAACAACAACATGTACAATATATGTTGAAGTTTGTTACTTTAGAATAATCCTTATTGTATTAAAGTGTTAAGCATGATGAAGTGAAGCTACCTACAAAGCAATATCATGAGAACTTCATCACAATGAACCTACATCAAAACAAGTCTCTCCTCAACACATCAGAATGCAAAATGCAATTCTAATGAACCTTTAGAAGACTGATCAGAAGCAAGTCAGATCTGTTAAGTCTAGTACAACTGGCATATTTCATATTCTTTAGCAAGTTGTTATAGAGCTTAGGACCCCACTTCCAATGGCTATTTTCTTAGAGGCATTTCAAACTTTGAAGGAAGCTTGGAGAAGGAGGTAACAAAAGTTGTCACATGACAGCTAGCTTTTCAAAAGCTTGGAGAAAGGGAAAAAATAGCCCAGTTGTCTTGCCTTGCTAGGTCTATAAAATAATAGAAGGCAACAACAGAAAATGAGAGAGAGGGAAGGTAGCAAAGATTGCATGTGCAAAAACAAGATTCACATCCTCTCCCCAGTCCAATGTCATTCAAAATGAAAAAGGCAGAAAATGGAGTGTAGTGCAACAATGAGCAACAATGGAGATTCACCATATGAGTGTTGTAAAAGCTATAGAATCTACCCATACACTTATTCCTTACTTGTAATATGTTTTATTCCAAATTAATCATGTGGATTAAGTTTGGTTGTGAGAAAAGTGAAAGGGAGAAACCATTGAAGATGCATAACTTAGAGAGAGTCTCTAAAGTCTAGGTGTTGTGGTTGAGATGGATTATCTCCAAACCAACACCAAGTATGGTGCTATGGTGAAGGAGATGGGGAAACCAGTAGGTGGCTAGTCTAGCAATTAACTAGTTGTTGAAACCTAGCAGGTGGCTGGTCTAGCAATTGTCTAGTTGCTAAAACCTAGTAGGTGGCTGGTCTAACAGGTTGCTAGTGTTTGTAATTCGAAATCCAACAAGTGACTGGTTCATGTGCTTGATTTTCAGCAAGTTGTTGAATGTGATTAGTGGAAATCTCACCAAAAGGGTGAGGACTGGATGTAGCCTTTTGTTTGGGGTGTACCAGTATAAAATATGTGTCAAATATCCTCTTCCCTTCCTTTTACATTTTTCTATTTTACTGTCATATATATTGCATCAATATCAGATGCTTCTGATTGCTTCTAAGCATCAAAAGCAAATACATAAGAATGCTCTTTCCTTCTAAGCATCAAAAGCTTATACTTTAGAATGCTTTTTCCTTCTAAGTATAGCATTTTGAACTCTATCTTTCTGAACATGTATAACGTCATTATATTAACCTTCTGAGTGTTGATTCATCATTATATAAACTAATAACTATATTATGATAAATACATTTAAATTATGTAATGAACATAAGCATATGTATATTGACATTGGGTTCTTATAATCACATCAAAACATTGGATAACAAATCTAATAACTAATCACTTAGAAATCCTAGCTCTTTAAGTGCTTGAACCTTTGTGTCAAAACTTTATGAACACCAAGGTAATCTTGAGAAAAAGTTCAAAAAGGTTAAATTTTTAGGAAAAGTTGGCATGCTCACAATTCAACCCCCCCTTCTTGTGGCGTTCTATTTACTTCAATTGGTATTAGAGCCCAGCCTCTTAGGTTAAACACACTTAACAGTGTGAGAGGAGAAGATCTTGAACGAAGTGGTGGCCAAATCTGAAACTGACAAAGATAGAAGACAAAATGCTTGCAACTGCAAAAACGTCTTCAAAAATTTAGATTGAAAAAGGAAGCTATATCAAGCAACATGAGAAGACTTGGGAGATTCGTCCTCAAAGGAGAAAGGATATAGATCGTAACAACTCAAAGATAAAAGGTACACTTTTTGAACTATGTGTTGCAACATTTTGAGATTAATCTATTGTTTTCAACCATTGGTTTTAAAGAATAATTATTTTGAAAGAACTTCATTTGAATATCTTTGAGAAATTATGTATAAAAAGTATTTTTACCTTCATGAATCTCTGCTTGAGATTATTAAACTTTTAAGATCAAAAGTTTCAATAAGCCAACTCATTTATACTTATGAGATAAAAAGGAGAATGTCTTTGTTTAAATCAAAACGCAATTGAATGAGTTGTGTGTTGATTAAGGTTGTTTATAACACCAACATTTTAGAAATAATGCATGAAAATTAAAATGGTATTTATGTCAAAGGATTAGGCTTTGTAGCCTTAAAAATAAAATAATAGAAAATTTATAAGGGCTTTTCTATGTGTGTTCAAAAGGCCTAGGAAAATGTTCATGATATAACAATTGGATTTTGAAATCTCATAATGTTATTATAGAAACATTTATCCTAAGAAAAAGGTGTACTAACCCTCAAGGACCCAATAAGATTTGGGTACCAAAATCATTGTTATCTTATGATGCAAGGTTCAAGTAAAGAATGATGCTAGATATAATTTTGATGAGATGTTAGAAAAGAATGTTTATGTTAAGAAACTTTTTGACATGAAAGAATAGATAATAAAAAACTAATCAGAAGCTAGCAGAAGTGTAACTTAGAAGCTATTAGAAGCTAATCAGAAGCTATCAAAAGCATAACTTAGAAGCATGTTCATAGTAGATGTTCAGAAGAAAGTTCAGAGCAGATGTTCAAAAGCAAGTCCAAAATAGATGTTCAAAAGCAAGTTCAGAATAGATGTTCAAAAGCAATGCTCAGAATAAAGAATCCATAAGTGAAGTTCAGAAGCAATCTTTAAAAGCAATCATCAAAAGCTAAGTTCAGAAATGTTGCTCAGAAGCAAAAGTTCAGAAGCAATCTTCAGAAGCGAAGTTCAAAACCAATGCTTAGAAGGGAAGTTCAAAAGCTATGAACGATGCTTAGAAAAGAAGTTCAGAAACTATGCTCAAAAGAGAACTTTAAAAGCTAATGTTTATGAAAGCAAATTAGAATAACATGATGAATAAGGTCATTGCATGAGAGGGGAAGTTTGATTTCATGGGTCTAAAACAAAGTAAATTCAACATCCTTTACTTCGTTAAGAAACAAGGATGAGGAGATCTCTTTTGCATTCAAGAACCAATTTATCCAAGATTGGTCAAGGTTCTAAAGCTCATTTAAAATAGTTTGAAATCTAAACATTATATTGGCTATAGTTTCATTTTCTTCCATAGCAAAGAGTTCATATTCTCTGGTGAGAACACTTACCTTGTTCCTTTTTACCTGTGAGGACCCTTCATAAGTTATTATGAATGTGTCCCATATGTCCTTGGCAGATTTGAACTAGCTTATCTTTATGTGCTCAGTTTCTGAGATGCATGCGTGTATTGCATTTCTTGCTCTGCAGTTGAGGACGAATTTATTCTTTTGTGCCTCAGCCCATTGTTCTTTTGGAATTTCACATCCATTCTCATCAACTGGAATATAATCTCCATTTTCTACGACTTCCAGCATGTCTATGTGACATGATTCAAAATATGTCTCCATTCTTTGTCTCCAATGAAGTTTTCTCCCTTGAAGATTGGAGGTCTGTGCAGACCCTTCTCCATCCTTGTGTAGGATCTTTAGATCTGTATTTGTGAAGATAGTTATTAGAGACCAAGCTCTGATACCAACTGAAATACACATGACCACACTAGAAGGGGGGGGGTTGAATAGTGGGTTAGAATTTTTTTTTGCAAATACTATTAATTTACAAGTTGCCTTCTTAGATATATGTATGTTAAAACCAGCAAATATATCCTTGTAAGGCAAAGCTTTGATAACCTTTTCAAAAGAGCACAGTATGCAAGATGAATAGATGTAATCATAAGACAGCAAATAGAAGCTTGTTTTATACTGGTTCACTCAACCTGTCTAGTTCTCCTTTAACAACTGTTAAAGGGTTCCACTATAATCAACTGATTACAAAACAAGTATTCTTCACTGCCACTTCTGGCTACAAGTATTCTCTATGCCACTATTGACCACTAGTATTTTAAACCACTACTGGTTACAAGTATGAATCTCCCCTTAAGATTATACTTCCCAAGTATTCTTTTATCACTAAGCCACTCTTGGATTTCTATACAAGTATGTATAAGATTCAGATAATTCTCAAAGAGAGGATATGAACAAGTGTTCAATTTGTATCAACTTGTAGAAGATTCTCTTTTCTCTCAGCTCGTGTTTCACACTAGGCTTTAGCTTTTTTTTAATGTGCTTTGCTTGCTTTTCAGATTGTTCTTGATGGCTTCATTTCAGTTCACTAGTCTTCTCATTGCATGGAAACATCTTTATATAGTGAGCTTCATGGATTTGAACATTGGAGAAGATAGGTTTTTGTTGTCTCATAAAAGAGTGTTAAAGTTGTTTTGACTGTGCTTGATGTGACTGGAGCAGGTTTTTGTCTCTGTCAAAGTTAGATTTTAGCTTAAGGTGTGCATCCCAATGCCGATTGGTCTTTTGGCTATACCTGCACACTTCACACAAATCAAGACATGCAAGCAATACGAGGAATAGAAGAAGGTAAGTTCAAAGAGTATCTCCTTTCTTTATGTAACTAACAGTGCCTCTTTTAGTAAAAAGAATTAATTATAAAAAACATATTCCTTAGCACGTATAACATATCATGTTCTGTTCCAGCATAGACAACATCGACTTAACACGCGACGCAGTCTGGGTCTGACTAAGCATGGTCGGGAATAACAGACATGATCTGGCCTAGCTTCAGATATCATTTGGTTTGATTCCTCATGGTCTGTCTTGACTATGCATTGTCTAACTGTGTTCCATACATGATCTGGTCCAGTGCTTATGCATAGTTTGGTCCTAGACTTATATTATATTGTCTGTCCCAAGACTTCACATAGTCTGTTCCAAGACTGTTGTATGGTCTAGTCGTAGACTTTGCATGAGTTTTTCCAAGACTTTAGCATGGTCTGTTCTAAGACTGTACCGTCTGTCCTCATAAACTTTGCATGATCTATTCTAGAGCTTATTTTAGTCTGATTAAAAGCATTTAGGTGCTTGATAAATTATAACATGCTATCACACAATTAAGATAGAGAGTGAGATGGAAAGATTATACCAATTGTTTATTCTCACTTTGATTTCCTGAAATCACTTGGTCTCAAATCATTAGTTGATTAAATATTATCACATTTGTTATCATCAAAACTCATCAATGAATTAGGGGTCAGACATCATCAAATGTCTTGGTTCTAACAAAAGAATCATGACAACTAACAAAATTAAATTCCCAAGTTTAAGCAAAAACAATTTTCATTTGAACATTTCTATATGTGAAAATTCCAAAATTATATATAAGAAAGTTTCATTCATCCAATCGTACAAGTCACTCACAGTGTTGAAGAAAAAGGTTCCGATAAAGAGGAAATCAAATTGTAAAACTCCCTCACCTTTGAATAACAAGAGAGAACCTGCAATGTGGAACAAAAAGTGTAGAGTTCAAATCAGGGAAACAAGCAAAAGAAATTAAGAGCTCTATAATTAAGAGAAAACAAATTTAAAAAATTCAAGATGACGTCACATATGAACTCATTTCTATGCTAATACTAGAAAGTTGAGAGATATCAGGGCACTAGCTGAGAGATATGATCATGCAACTATAGTGATTCTGCTCATTTTCATGCTATCAAAATAAATGGTTCCTATACCGGCAAACCTGATTCTACTTTGAACAAAACAAGTTTAAAACAACTCAATGATCCCTACATCCTTGGAGAACACAAAATATCAATCACATGTTAAACACTAAGGATAAATCTGTGTCATATTAACATCAATACAAAGAAAACAGAACCAATAAATACAAACCAACAACTAAATATGAAATATCTATTTATCTCAAGATGCCAAAAAATCAAGTTGAATGAGTTTAAAACAAACCTAATAAGCAAGAGTGTGCTTGTTACTAATTCCTTTAGCGTTCAACTCTTGCATGATGAAGAAGATGCACTCCTCTATTTGATCTCGAAATGGATCCAGAGCATACTCAACATAACAAATAAGTACATCGTGGGCATTGAAAAATATCATAGCCTTTTATATATAGAGAGAGAGAAATATCACAAAGTATAATATAATATTCACACACATAAAAAGTATAATATAACAAAAATATTGAGAGAATATAGGAACATAATGAATAGACATCAAATACTAATTAATACTAATTAAAAACAGAGTTATATGGTCATGATTGAAGGTTTCATTACAAAAAGATAGAGGATTCCAAACGAAAACCTTAGGTAATTGCCATAGACAAACCCGAAGATGAAGGTCTTCTACGAATCACTTGATGCAATAACCCTATGTTGAAGATTCTTAGATGAATCGTGATATGGAGAGGAATGAACGAATTTTGACCAAGAAGATGCGGTGAATGAAATTTGAAATGCGTAGGGTTTCAATTCGGAATCTCTTCACTCATCACAACAACACTTCGAAATTGTAGGGCATCAATAAGTAGTGTTTTCACGAAGGTTGAGGAGCAGTGTGTCTGTGTGTGAGATTGGAAGCTGAGAGAAGAAGTGCATAGAGAGAAATGAGTGCAGAGAAGAATTCTCAATAATCACGATTTCCACGGGGAGAAATTGTGCGTCTACCTCATTTTGAAATTTATAAATTTACTAATTTATCAATTAATATTAATGCATTTAAAAGTAAAAAAGAATGCAACAAACAATTATATATGATTTTAGTACAAAAATAATAGAATCAATGGTTAAATTCGTAACTCATTGAGAGAAATAAATTCAAAATTTAAAAACTATCGTTAATTTTAAATATAATTATGAAAATAAAGTTTGGGTATCTCATCGGAGAAATAAATTCAAATTTTAAAAATTCTTGACATGGGTCATTGTTAATTAGTTATATACTGCCTCAAAAGATAATTAAATCGTAAAAAAATAATAAAAAAAAGATAAACATGTAACAACTAAAAAAGATAAAATTAAATCTCTTATCTTATTATTATTATTATTATTATTATTTAAAATTTTATTTTATATTAAATTAATTATGTTACTGATGTTATAAATTAAAGTAGAGATCATGTTTACAAATTATCGTCATAATTTTATAATATACTAAAACATTTAATAGTTCTCATTTTTATAAATATTATTAGTTTTAGTATATAAATAATCATATTATATTTTTAAATAAAATATAATTAAACAAGAACAAAAATATTAAAATTATTACTTATGAAATATTTTAGCTTTTTAATTACAACAATTTTAAATATATTTTATATATTTTTTTAATTTAAATATATTTTAGTTAAAGACCAAACAAAATAATCTCTAATTATATTTTAATTAGAGTTTAATTATTTGGTGTCTAAAATGAGTTAATAGTGACCAGAAATCTTGGTCTCTATATACAATTGCAATTGGTCAACAATAATTTCAATAGAATTAGATACTACAAAATCAGTATCTAAAATAAGTCTGTAAAATAGGGACATTAGAAACCAAATATTTAGTCTCTAATATGTGAGACCAAATAACTAGTCTTTAAATTGACTAAAATATTGGTCTCTAATTAAATATATTTTTTTTACAATATAGACGAATTTAGAGACTAGCAATTTTTAGTTTTCAAAATAATATCTAAATTAGTCAATATAATGACTAATATTTTTGGTCTCTAAATCAGTTGATATAAAGTGATTTTCTTGTAGTGTATCCCCTCAAGAATCCTTTCTTCCCACATTCTAGCACTCACCATATGACCATAGATATGCAATCGAAGTAGTTTCGGGATTGATACCCCAAAAGGGACTCTGACCAGTACTCGCATGTGCGATACCACCTCCAACGATTTTGACTCTTCATCCATCAACATGAAGTTTCCAAAGGTTGCCACCATCTTTGAGAAGCAACTCTTATTCCACCATTTTAGTGGTACACTGTATATAAGGACCCACACCAATCTACAGCCCCAATTAACTGTTGGATCCCAGGGCTCTATTGATTCAAACATTCTTTCCAGCCACTCCTCCCTTTCCAATATGTCATGAAGGTTATCTTCCTCCTCACCTGAGTACTAGGTTGTCACCCAAATATCTTACCTTTAGTGTAGTATACCTTTCCGACATAAAAAAAATGCTTCCTTAATGTCCATGAACTTAGCTTGGGTCACACACTCTTCCCACCATACACTTACTTAGTTTTTGTATGTTTGTCTCTTCACATTTGAAGTCTATACCCCTCCAAGCTCGAGATTCTACATCTAATGTGCTATGTCTCCTTCACCACACAACGTTCTCCGTCTTCTTAGCACCTAGCGCTTGTGCGAACAATACCCCCAATCTTGTTTCTTGCACTTTCACTCCCTTCCTGGCCATCCCTTCTTCTATTACTCCTTGCTATCTCACACTCCCTATCACACCATACTAGTGATTTCTCATTTTTGTCTCTTTCCTCGTGTACCTTGGGATGTCAACGTGAAGCTTTTGTCTCCCAATGATGATCTTATCCAGTGCACATGCCATTCTCTCCATGTTCTCCATCCCTTGGAATTTACAAAACCGTATCTCATTCTGCTTCTAGTTCTATTCCTAGCAATGAAAAGGTCCCTAACCATCCCCCATCTACGAAATACCTTCCATATGTGTTCCTCCTTGTAATCCTCCAGTACATTTGAGAAAAAGAACGAGGTAAGATCCCCTCCTAGTGTTTCGCTCCTCTCACCAGTGTGTTTCCTTGCACCCCTCACCCTACCCTCTCTCTCTACACTCTCTCCTTTGCTAATTTAATAAGAGCAACCTTAAGTATTTAACTGAGGGGGAAAATTGTTGAATACCCTTATTGAATATTATCAAAAGAAAACATAATTAATTAAGAGAGTGCACCCTTACTTTTTCACAAACACTATTAGTTCACAGGTTGCCTTCTTAGATGTATGTATTTTTAAACAAGCAAATATATCTTTGCAAGGCAAAGCTTTAGAAACCTTTTAAAAGAGCACAGTATGCAAGATGAATAAATGTAATCACAAGGCAGCAAGTTGAGGCTTGTTTTTATACTTGTTCACTCTAACTGAGCTATGTCTAGTTCTCCTTTAACAACTGTTAAAGGGTTCCACTATAATCAACTGATTACAAAATAAATATTCTTCATTGCCACTTTTGGCTACAAGTATTCTCTATGCCACTATTGACAACTAGTATTCTAAACCGCTACTCATTACAAGTATAAATCTCCCCCTGAGATTATACTTCCAAAGTATTCTTTGATCACTAAGCCATTCCTAACTTTCTATTCAAATATGAATAAGATTCAAATAACTCTTAGAGAGAGGATATGAATATGTATCAAATCTTTATGCGCTTGTAGAAGACTAGGATGCTCTTTTCTCTCAGCTCGTGTTTCTCACTCGGTACTAGCTTTTTCTCAAGGTGCTTTTGCTTGCCTTTTCGGATTAGCTTTGAATCTTTTTGTTCCAGTTCATTCGTTTGTCTTCCCGTTGCATGGAAGCATCTTTATATAGCAAAGCATCATGGATTTGAACGTTGGAGAAGAGAGGTTTCTATTGTCTTACAGACGAGTGTTGAAGTTGCTTTAGCTGAGCTTGATTTGATAGGAGCAGGTTCTTGTCTTGTCATAACTTGCTTTTAGCTTTAGGTGTGCTTCTCAGAGCTAATTAGCCTTTTTTTTGTACCTACAAACATCACACATTTCGAGACATGCAAGAAATATGATGAATAGTAGAAAGTAAGTTCAGAGAGTATCTCCCTTTCTTTCTATAACAAACAGTGCCCTTTTAAAGTAAAGAGTTGTTTATTAAGCACATATTCCTTAGCACATGTAACAAGTCATGTTCTGTTCCAACACAGACATCGTCTGGCTTGACAGACACTATCTGGCCTTACTTAGACATCGCCTTGATAGACACAGCTTGGCCTTGCTCAAACATCATCTAGATTGACTATGCGTGGTTGTCCTGATAGACATGATTTGGCCTTGCTTTAGACATCATCTGGCTTAGCTCAATCATGGTCTGTCTTGACTACGCATTATTTGGCCATGTTCCATACATGGTCTGGTCCATTACTTATGCATAGTCTGGTCCTAGAATTGTATTGTTTGGTCCACGACTTCCCATAGTTTGTCCCAAGACTATTGTATGGTCTAGTCCAAGACTTTGCATAAGCCATTCCAAGACTTTTCATCGGTATGTTCCAAGACCTGTATCGTCGTCCTTATGAACTTCTCATGGTCTGTTTTGAAGCTTTTCTTAATCTGATTAAAAGCATTTTAGGCGCTTGATAATTTATTAAGTGTTATCAGACAATTAAGATAGAGGAGTGAGATGGAGAGATTATACCATTGTCTGTGATCATTTTGATTTCCTGAAATTACTTAATTTCAAATCATTAGTTGATCAAATATTATCACATTTGTTATCATCAAAACCCATCAAAGGATTAGGGGTCAAACATCATCCAATGTCTTGATTCTAACAATCTCCCCCTTTTTGATGGCGACAACACATGTTATAATTTTGATTAACAAATAATAATATATTAGAGTGTAGATTATTTCATGTCAATTAATTATGTGCAGTTATAAACATGATGAACTCCCCCTGAGTCTATCATGCATATGCATATGATAATTCAAAGCATGAAATAACTTAAAGTGGATAACAATAGACAATATATGAATTCGAAGAAAATTAGTAAACCAATCACTATTTTATTAAAAACATAAGCATTGTCTAGGACAAAATTTTCTAGACATCTCAATTCTCCCCCTTTGTCATGAACTAAAAGGTACCTATTACCCTTATCTTATCAAGGTATTCTATTATAACTTGAGCATTAATGGGGAAACTGGGTACATTCAATCCCACGTCCGCGACAAGGATATTTAGATGAACTAAGAGCTTTGGTTCTCCATTGCGGGTATTCAAAGGGTAGCTAATGAGATTGAACCAACATTGAGGTCTATAAAGGAACTTGAAGATATAGAGTATAGAGAGACAGCAGTCTACAAGGATATGATTCATGATCCTGACAATCCCATTTGCAACAAGTTTCCCGTTGGGAGAATGAAGATTGAGGATCGCATGCTTGCGTATATTCTCTCTTGGATTATCCTACCACGGGGGAGTAATGACGAAGCACTCTCCAAAGATGATCTTTTGCTGATGTTCCTTATGAAGAACAACTACCAACTAGATTTTCACTATCACTGGCCATATGCAAAAAATCAACAAGCCAAATGACATCAAGATCACATATCCGGTTCTAGTATCGCAGATTCTTGACCACTTTGGCGTTAAGACTGATGATGTGGTCACTGATTTTGCATGACTTGAAGGTGAACTCTCAACCAAGCATCTGAAGCAAATGGGTCTTGTTGAAACTAATGACGGTTGGGAACACAAGGAAGGTCACGTAGCAGCTGAAGATGATGATCATGTCGCACTGCCAGAAGCACAAGCTGAGCAATCTCCTCAAGCATCTACATTCGAGGTCTCAGTGTTGGACAAGCTAAATCAAATTATGCAAACTCCGCAAGAACTTGCCAGATAATAGGAAGAGCTTTCAAGGAATGAAAACGAGCACTACTTAGAATTTCGATACAATCTCAATGAGATTTCAGCTCGTCTAGAAGCTTTGCATCTTGAAGAATCTAATGGCGGTGAAGATTGATGTTAAAGATGTCTCATCATTTTGTTTTTAGCATCTCATATATTTTGCTGCATTTCTGAACATTTTATGTTTGTTTATGTTTAATGTTTCTATCTTATCTGAACATTGTACTAAGTTTGTTCTTATATAACTTGCTTGTTTTCTCCTAGTTCATATCTGTGTTTTATGCTTAACCTTTTGGTGATTTGAAAACCAAAAAGGGGGAGAAAGTATTGAGATAGTATTGATCTTGGTATCTGTTCTGTTTCAAGCTAACAATTTTTTATATCTAGCAATTGTTTTAGACAGGTACACTTCAAAGACTTAAGAGCAATTTATTTTTGGGTATTCAAAACCAATAATGGGGAGACTGAAGATTGACACCTCTCCATCTAGATTTTTGGTATCTTCATACCTTAAGTCTTTTTCATTTTTCTTAGTCTAGTTTTCTTTTTTTGTTTAAGCCATAACATGTATGGATGATGGCTTTGTATTGATTGTTTTTAGACTAAGTTAGAACTTTCTTGCTAGGGTGTTTGCATTTGCTTTGTTTTCTTCTATCTCTAGCATCACAAGATGATTTGCTTTCTGATCCGCTGTCGCGCACGGATCAAAACGAGTGATTTTGAAAATATAGTTACGGTAACGACAACTCGAGTATCGTTCTCAAGGATTCTTGTATTATTATTAATCAATGCAGTAACGATTAATGGGGGGTTTCGATTACGATTTCAAGAAAAAGGGATTAAAATAAATTGTGATTATCGAATAAGCTAAAGTGAATCAACCTACTGTATCGACTTCCGACTTATCATTGATCCCTATAAATTCCAATTCCCTAAACGGGTCTGATCCTATTCGACTATAATAACCACTGACAAACGCAATAGAAATTATACGGCGTATGTTCTTGAATTCCGGATTAAGCAAACGGATTAAAAACTATTGCGAATTAAGCAAACGCAATTTGATCAAACGCGATAATGCAAAAGCTACGTTAACGCGAAATTGATTCAAGATCAAATAACCAATCGAATTTAAGAATTATATCCTATAACAACAATCAAATTAAGCAAATAATTGAGATTATTGGAATAAATCAAAGGAAACAAATTGATATGGAATTTAGAAAAGAACCTCAAAGTGGAATCCGATTACAGTAGATCGATTCTTCGGAAATTAGTTCTCCATTACGATTGTTCAAAACTTTCAAAATAATTTCGTGAACAGTGAATGAGTGAACAGCAGCCGGCCCTAGAGTTTTAACAGAGTAAGGGTTTCATTAACAATCCGAATCGGGTCGGAAAATACAAACCAAGCCCATAAAATTGACCCAAAACAAATTATTTCCTAAGGTCTGCAACTTCAACGAATTATTCAAGCCTTCTAAAATCCAAATCAGCTTCTGAATCCAACATGAAAGTTGTAGCTCTTTCTCTTAGCTTTCCAACGAATATTAGAATGCCTCAATCCAATTCCTGTAGCTCCAGTTATGAATTTTCCATTGAAAGCTGCTAATGCTGAAAATAAAATACTAAAATTAAATAAAGCTAGAAACAAACTTAAATATGAAAACACACTAAAATGGTGAAACTAATGAAATAAACTAAGGAAATGCCTAAGAATAACAGTAGAAGAATGTGCATGAAGATGCACTGATCACTTTCTTAGGAACCTATTATGAGAATTGCAATCGATTACACACATTGAGAATCAATTACTAGATGGCCCAAACCTCTTTTGAACCATCTCTTGTATTGGGTTAATCGATTACCACATGTAGCAATCGATTACAATATTGTTCTTAGTTTTCAAAATTGGCTCTGTCTCAATTGCAATTGATTACCATCGAGCTACAATCGATTACAATCCAATCTCTGAAACTCAAAATTGGCTCTGTCTCAAATGTAATCGATTACCATCGAGTTGCAATCAACTACAAATCATTTTCTAAAACTCATAATTGGCTCTGTCTCAATTACAATTGATTACCATCAAGCTACAATCGATTACAATCCAATCTCTAAATCTCAGAATCTGCTCTGTCTCAATTGCAATCGATTACCTTGCTTCTGCAATCGATTACAATAGATGACAGTAAGTTTAAAATCATCTTTTGATACACGGGATAATCGATTACACCTTAATGCAATCGATTATATCTGGTATAACAGTCATTTTCAAAGATTTCCAAGATTCATTCTTTATCTAACCAACTCCAAATCTTTCTGACCCAGCCTATATATTGAACCCATAACATTTCATGTAAAGAGACTTGAATACATAATATCTTTTCTATCTTTCTTTTACTTGCAAAAATCCAAATCTTTTGATTTGTTTATCAAATTTGATATTTCCCAAACAACTCTCTTTGTTTCTGTACTTGGGCTAAACACTTTAAATATCCTTATATCTCATCTTGCTCATACTGCTATACCCATTTTGAGATAATAACCTCTAAGCCCATACAACTATTTCTCTCTCTTGTTCTTCCATGGACTGAGATTATTCATAATTTTGATCTTGCCTGCTATACTTACTCACATTGGAGTTCTTCAAATGATCTTTGCATAAGATTTATCAACACGTTAAGGTGGTTTTGTTCTTGTATCTTTTTCTATTGATCTTGATTGATTTGCATTGTAGGAAGGGTGTTCCTAAATGCTGTGTTGAATTAGGAAAGGTTTTCCTAATCTTGTTTCTAGAATTGTGTTGTTCTAGTTGTTAGAAATTGGATGTTGATGGTGTTTTCACATTCAGTTTTTAGGTTCTTGTTTCAGGTTGTGAAATCAAGATTTGCTGTGAAATGTGTGTGCATAGTGTTTGTAACAATTTCATAGTGGAATCCCTTGATGAAAAGGGAGAACTGGATGTAGATCGGTGGTTGATCAAACCAATGAAAAATCAACAAGCTCTATTTCTCTATTCCTTATCTCTTTTATTCATATTTGTTTTTAAATCATTAGCTTAATTGTTCTAATAAAATTTGTCATAAGTTGAGTTTGTATTGCTTATTCATTTAATAACATAATTCTGAAAAAGTTTTGTTAAAACTTTAAGAGAGGTCGTGAAAAGCTTTTATTGGTGAAAAAGAAACTAAAATTTTATATCAATCAATTCACCCTCCCCCCCTCTTGATGTGAACGATTGATCCTAACATTTTCCTCTTCTTGAGCTGCAAGCATAGCTCTCAGTCTGGCAGCTTCTTCTAATAATCTTACTTCTTCAGCTGCTTCAGCTTTGGCTTTAGCTGTTGCCTTAGCTACTTTTATGGTTGCAACTATCAATGCTTGAGCAACCTTGTACTCAACGTAGTTCTCAGCAAGCATCCGTTTAACTTGAGCTTCATCTCCAAGGGTGTGAGGGGTCAGTGGTGTGGGAACAGCCACAATGTCTGACACATGAATGAAACTTTTGGAGGAAGTGGTGCCTTCACCAACAATGTCAATCTTTTGCTTTTCTTCATCAGAGAGATTGGACAACCCTATGGTGTGGAGCATGCTACTCATCACATTCTGCCAGTAGATGCCAGCATCTGATGTAGTGTTCTCTTTAGGCAGTAGACGCTTTGGTTGAGGCAGAGGCTCAATGTCAAGAATGTGCTGTGGAAGATTGTCTGCTTTCACAATCTTCTTCCCCTTTAACTTGTTGGGGTTCACAGTTGGTAGCCTTGGTACTATACGGTCTGGAGCAACGTGTATATTAGTCTCTTCACTGATGTGTAGGCTTGGAGGATACAATTGTCTGGGGACTGTGCCTTGAAACTTCAGTAGACACAAGGCCCTATAGTCTGCATAATTGGCCTTGAAGGAAGGATGGCTGGGAGCTACTCCTCATGTAATCAACCGAGGAGGTTGAATAGAGACCCTTGGTCCTGAGAGGTGACTTGCCCTTTTTTAATTGAGCGTCTCCTTGTAGCTCTTGCTCATGCAGCATTAAGATGCCTACAAGCTCTTTAAGAGGTAGATAATCTAAGTCCTTGGAAGCTCTAATGGCTGTGACCTGAGGTCTCCATTGTCTAGGCAAGCTACAAAGGATTTTGTCAACATGCTCGAAATTTTTGAAACTTTTACCAAGGTTTTGAAGCTCATTTAAAATAGTATGAAATCTAGACATCATACTTAGTGACGGATGCACATTGTAACCAATGTGGGCAATTGCACCCCCTAGATTTAAAAAAACTAATTTCAAATATATTAAAATTTACAATTTGCACCCCCTCAATTTATATGTTGCACCTCATGGCAAACTAGTTTAGCGGTCAAGAGTGTACTTGCACCCCTCAACTTTTAAAATTCACTAATAAAAAAAAAAGGTTTAAATAGGTTTTTTGTCCTTAAAAAATACTCATTTTTTTAGTTTGAGTCATTGGAATTTTTTTTACGTTATTATGGGTCCCTAAAAAAATTTTAATTTTGCTTTGAGTCTCTACCGATGACACGTGACATCATCTCAACCGTTAGTTAAGTAATGACATAACATCATCTCAACATAAATCAACAATTGAGATGATGTCACGTCATCGGTAGGGATCTAAAGCAAAATTAAATTTTTTTAGGGACCCATAACATAGCAAAACAAATTCAAGGACTCAAACTAAAAAATAGCATTTTTTAGGAACTGATTTGGTGGTGAATATGTTTGAAATACTTGTTTTGGATGAAAAATGGTCATTTTGGTATATGGGGCTGAAACTATGTCTTCAATTTTCAAAAAATTTTGTGCTTGGTTATAAGGTTGAGAGACCATCTGGATGCTATGGTAAAAATTTTAAAATTTTTGGAGTTAAGGAACTATTTTTAAAAAGGCAAATCTTTGATTTAGAAAATAGTTGAGTTTGTGGCTGTTTTGTCCTTGGATATTATTTAGAGACACTTTTGAAGAAATCTAGAAACACCATGTGGTTTCATAAATCATTGGCAATGTCCATGATTTTATTTGGGATTTTATAAAGCCTCTAGGTATTTTTCCAAGATATAATTAGTAAAACTGAGTTTAGTCACTCAGTAAGGTTTTTGAATGATTAAAATTATATTTTGTGCATGTTAAATTCTGATAAATTTAAAATAGGTACTATTTGTGATTTATGGTATGTGATATTTTTATCTGAATTTTCTTGAAGGTTTTGCATAATTATAAATGGTTATTTTGTTCGAATCATGTTGCTGAGTGTTAAGGACTATTTAATTCAAAAAAGAGCCTTATGAATGTTTTAAAATTCTGAGAAATATATATGTGTTAACTGAGACCTATGAGAATCTCCCTGTGAAAGGATTTGTAGAAAAGACTATTTTTACTTAGGTAAATAAATAGCAAACTATGGATTCTTGAGTTGGTCCAGAAACACTTTTTAAATAAAATAAAATATTTATATTTATAATTTTCAACTGAAAAATTTATGGGGTCAAAATAAGAGTAATGAATGGGGAGTATCTGTACCAAGTTTCATGATATTATGAGTTCTATAAGTATGCCAAATAATTCTTGTACTAGTATTTTCAGGTTGAATCACTTGATAAATATGACAAGAATTGTTGGAAATGCAAGTATGAGTGGATGTTCTACCTTAAAAGAAGAATATCTCTAATTAGAGCATCCACAATGGGTTGCTTGTCAAGCACTAGTGTGAGGGAAGCATGATGCTTGCCAAGCACATGCCTTTGTGGGATAATAAATATTTGTTGCTTGTAAAGCAATGTTGCTTAGTCAAGAAACATTGCTTCCCTTTTTTTTATGAGCAATTTTTTAAAATTTATTTTGTAAATTTATTAGAAGCAATTTTTAAAAATTTGCACCATTGGCGAGATTTAAGGGTTAGTGGTGCTTGAGTTGGTTAGAGTAAAAATGAATGATGTGTACATGTGGCTTCCACAGGAAGCAACAAAAACTTGTTGCACCTTTGTGGATGCTCTTATTGTGTATTGTGTGATGTTGATATGTGATTAAATATTCCTTGTGAATCATGCATTTTTATAACTAGCATCTGAGACCTGGGGAGTGTGAACCTTGGGCACCAACTGCTGGGGTTGGTTGTATTTGTGTGATTGGTTGATTGGATTTTGTGATTGATTGTTTGTTTTGGGGAAGCAAGGATGGTGAGTCCTTGTGGAGAGCAAATGGACTCCGATGGAGTGCATTTATGAGATTAAGACGTAGTCTTAATTAATAAATGAGTTCACTAAGAAATTAATGAATAAATTAATACTAAGAGTGAGAATTTAATAATAAATTGATGTAATGAGATATAAGTAAATAAATCATTGGACTTAGACTTAAAAGTAGGAACCTTGCAATGAATTGGAGTAGTATATTTAATTGAAGCATAATACTTGAGTGTATGTGAGAATTACATAAGACTTAATAAAACTTGATGGGATGGGGTCATGAACAAGCATCGCACGCATTACTTTGTTTGGTGTGTTTAGTGAGATGCGAAAGGAAAGGATTTCCTTCGACGTTGGTATATGTGAAACTGACGTGTTTGGACATGATTACGATGTTGATGGCACATTTTACAAGAAAGGTATTCTTGGTGAGAGTTGGTTAGAGGAACCAACTGGAATGAGATGTACATTAATATTTCCAACTACGTGTGTGGTGATGAGCGAGGCGACAACAGCTACTCACTTAGTGTAGTGAGGTAGACATGTTGGTGCTATGGATGAGAAGTTCACGAGGCACTTGGTGGACCATCGTTCGGTTTTTGCAGCAATGGAAAGCGCACAACCCATTGGAAACGTAATCCTTGCTGAGGGAAACGTTGTTGAGGAATCGATCCTCAGAGTGTGGATGACCAATAAGTAGTATTTGAGAAATGGTCGCAAGCATGGTGTACTAGGGGGTATGGCGCTAGGTTGTGGCTTTGGGTCACATAACCAGCTCAACAATCTCAACTAAGCGCGATGCATTTTCAATTGGTGAGAGCCCTGTCAACCAATGACAAGAGGGGTGTACTCCCAGCAGTCATCCACCTAAAGTGTAAGACCAATGTGTTTGTGGAGTTCTAGTGGTAGTAGGCTCGAGTTTTGAAAAGTTGTACAAGTGTAGAAACGCACAGGTTTTCAATGAGATCGTGAGTGTGCCACTGCGGTGTGGATGTTGTTTGTGTCTATGGCCAGAAGGCCGTTTGATTGTTGGTTTTTGGGAGGAGTGGAAAACTCACTCCATACACTTGTTGCATGTAATCGACTAAGATGGAATGGCTACTATCAACATTGATGGAGACAAATGTTACATGTAATCGACTAAGATGGAATGGAATGGCTACGACCAACATTGATGATGTGGAAAGACTTGTTCAGGAATAGAAGGCCTTCGAGGTTACTTTTCAAGTTCTTAGTGAGGGTTGGGAGTTAATTTCTTTTAATTACTACCTTGGGTCTTAGTATGGTTCTTGTGTAATAAATGGTAGAGTAGATCTTAATTTTATGGTCCTTATGTTGTTGTATGCGACTCAGATGACTATGTCTCTTTTCCAAAGATGTAAAGGTGTAATCATGTTTCTTTTTATGAAATTGTTTAAGGCAAGATTTTGGCATTATTTCATGTTTATTGGTGTTTTAGTATCATTTGGAATCAAGCATTTTATAAAAAGTAAGAGGTTTTTGTAAATGATATTTGTTAATGAATGCTTATTTTTACGAGAATGATAGGTGTATTGAAAATGAGTTTCGTTGAAATTCTTGTAATAATTTCAAGGCAAGAGAAAAAAAAAATACATTCTATATCTTGATAATGCGTTAATGGATCAAGTTTTTAATTAAATCCATATTTTTTAAGAATAAAATACAAAGTTTAGGAATATATAATTTTAGGGTGTTACATAGTCTGGTCCAAGACTTTGCGTAAGTCATTCCAAGACTTCACATTGGTTTGTTCCAAGACCTGTAGCGTCTGTCCTCATGAACTTCTCATGGTCTGTTCTAAAGCCTTTCTTAGTCTAATTAAAAGCATTTTGGGTGCTTGATAATTTATTAAGTGTTATCAAATAGTTAAGATCAGAGACGGATGCACGGGGGCCAAGCAGGGGCTTGAGCCCCCCGCCCCCCCTCCTTTTGCAAGCCATGTAGTATATTATTATTATTAATATATATATATATATATATATATAATATTATATTATATTATATTATATAATTATATTAATATTAATTTAATTATAAGATATATACTTGAAAAATATATAATTGTAAATTTTAATTTTTTATCGATCTAGTGAGAGATTGATAAATTGATAAAGGAGAATAATATAATTTTTAAAATTTTAAAATGATATTGTTATCTTTTAAAATATTATATATATTTTTTTCAAATTTAATTATAAGATATATATTTAAAAAATATATAAATGTAAATTGTGATTCTTTACCGATATAGTAGAGATTGATAGATTGATAAAGGAGAATAATATATTTTTTAAAATTTTAAAACAATTTTATTATCTTTTAAAATATTATATATATTATCATCTTACTTTCCAATTGCTACCGCTATTGCTTTCTCAATTTCTTCACACTAACAATGTTTGACGTCGTTAACTGTGTCAATTGTGCAATTTGTTCAGGTAAGTTATAAAGTTTAAAACTTTGTTTTTTATTTTTAGATTTTATACTATACGTCTATACTTGTCAATTATTTTTTCATTCTTCTTTGTTTTAAGTGTTTTTTTTTTGTCATTTATTGTAGAAAATATTATGAGAAAATCTACTATTCGTGATTATTTTAAGAGACAAGCTAATGAAGTTGAAGCTCCTCAATCTCACACTACTGAACAACAATTCAAAACTCCTAGGATTGAAGAAGTTGATGTCTCTTTAGTAGAGAAAGATCCTGGCAAACGTTGCTTTATTTGACAATATCATGATGATGAACGTGACAAGATTCGTAGAGCTTACATAAAAGTGGGACCATATCAGCCTACAAATATAAAGTTTCCAACTTCTACATTTGGAAATCTTTGTCAACACTTTCAACCTTCTTGGTTTAAAAAGTTTCTGAGTTGGTTAGAATATTCACCTGAGAAGGATGCTGCATTTTGTTTACCTTGCTACTTATTCAATAATAATCATGGTAATTGAAATGATGGAAGACATGCTTTTGCTGAAGTGGGATTTAGAAATTGGAAAAAAGTCAATGATGGAAAAAATTGTGCATTTTTATGTCATGAAGGAGTTGGCCCCAATTCATTGCATAAAAGATGTCTGAAATTTTGTGATGATTTAATTGATCAATCTCAACATATTGAGAAAATATTTGATAGACAAAGTGCTGAAATCATTGCCAACAATCGCTTGCAGCTAAAGACTTCAATTGATGCAATAAGATGGTTCACATTTCAAGCATGTGCTTTTAGAGGTAATGATGAAAGTATTAACTCGTTAAATAGAGGAAATTTTATTGAGTTAGTAAAACTTTTGTCTTCTTATAGCAATAATGTTTCTAATGTTGTCCTTGAAAATGCTCCTAAAAATGCTTAATATATCTCACCCAATGTTCAGAAAGAAATATTGTATATTTTTGCTAGAAGGGTGCGTGCTGCAATACGTGAAGAAATTGGTGATTCTAAATTTTGTCTTATTATTGATGAAGTACAAGATGAATAAAAAAGAGAACAAATGGCTATAGTTTTGAGATTTGTTGATAGACAGGGGTATGTTCAAGAGAGATTTTTTATCTCATTCATGTTGCTGACACATTTTCTTTAACTTTAAAGAAAGAAATTTCAAGTGTTCTTTCTCGTCATTGTCTTGATATTCAAAATCTTCGTGGTCAAGGGTATGATGGAACTAGCAACATGCGTGGTGAATGGAATGGGTTACAAGCTTTGTTTTTGAAAGATTGTCATTATGCATATTATATCCATTGTCTTGCTCATCGATTACAACTTGCTCTAGTTGCGGCTGCTAGAGAAGTTAGTCACGTTCATCAATTTTTTTCAAATTTAACATTGATTGTGAATGTTGTGACTGCTTCTCCTAAGAGACATGACCAATTACAAGCTACTCAAGTGTCAATCATTACAAATTTGATTGCTAGTGATGATATTGAAACGGGCAGTGGATTAAATCAAATAGGCACCATACAAAGAGCTGCAGATACTCGATGGGGATCTCACTTAAATTCAGTTCAAAGCCTATTACGTATTTTGTATGCTACTTGTGAAGTTATTCAAAAGGCTACAAAAGAAGGTAATTATTCTTTTCGAGACGATGCTAATAGTGCTTATGATATTCTCACATCTTTTGAGTTTATTTTTCTGTTGCATCTTATGAGAGATATCTTATGAATTACCCATGAGCTTTGCAATGCTTTACAATGTAAGAATCAAGATATATTGAATGCCATGTCTTTGGTCTCCACTACTAAATGTTTGATTCAAAGGATGAGGAATCAGGTTGGGAAAGTTTTTTCAAGGAAGTCATATTATTTTGTGAGAAGCATGAGATTAATGTTCCTAATATGACTACCTTGTATGTTCCTAGAAGAGGACGAGCTCGCAAAAATATTGATCAAATTACTGTTGAGCATTATTATCGTATTAATTTGTTCATTGCTACACTTGATACTTAGTTACAAGAGATTAATAGTAGATTTAGTGATAATATGGTGGAATTGATTATGTTGAGCTCAGCTTTAGATCCAAAAGATCATTACAAATCACTCAATGTGGAGAAAATTTGTGAATTGGCAATAAAGTTTTATCCTAGTGATTTCACTGACCAAGAGAAGTTGCATCTTAAAGTACAAGCTCAACATTACGAACTTGATGTTCCTTTTCATTCTGAATTGAGAAATTTATCAACAATTTCTGAGTTATGTCAAGGATTGGTGAAAACAAAAAAGCACTTGACTTATTTTTTGATTAATCGTCTAATTCGTTTGGTATTGACTCTTCCTATTTCAACTGCCACAACTGAAAAATCATTTTTAGCTATGAAAATTGTCAAAAATAGGCTCAGAAATAAGATAGAAGATGAATTCTTAGCTAATTGTTTGATTATACATTGAAAGAAGGATTGTTGAAAAATTTGATACAGATTCTATTATTGATGAATTCTATGATATGAAGGAGCGACGTACATAACTTAAATAAAATATACGATACAATTAAATGTTAGTCTATTATAATTTTTTTAAAGATTATTTTATTTTATTTTATTATGAAAAAAATGCTAGCCCCCCCTTACCTGAGTTCTGGATCCGTCCTTGGTTAAGATAGAGGAGTGAGATGGAGAGACTATATCATTGTCTGTGATATTTTAATTTCTTGAAATTATTCAATTTCAAATCATTAGTTAATCAAATATTATCACATTTGTTATCATTAAAACCCATCAAAGGATTAGGGGCCAGAATCATTCAATGTCTTGGTTCTAACATTTTCCATGTGAGTAATATACAAAGAGTCCTCTATTCTTGACATTGATGTAAAGATTTGAGCCTAATGTGGTCACTGAGAGCCCAATAATCTCTGCCTTTGCCGTATGACCCGGTCCTAGACTGAAGAAAACTTCTACTTCAGGCTGAGAAGTTCCAATGTTTCCATAACTAATCACCAATATTTTGTTATTAGCTACCAAGTATATTTGCAATTGCATCACAAAATTGTTACCACAAACAAAAACCTTCCCCACAAGTGCAGAAAACAAGACAAGTTCTCAACTTCCCAATAGAATGATAAATGTGAATTAAAACCAACCAACAAAACTAACCTTGCCATGACCTCCATGAAGTGGGGCAGAAGCAAGGTTGCATTTGTAGTCTAAATGCATGGTCCATGCAATGGAACCGTTGCTTTCAAATGCAAAAAAGTTGTTATGAGAACAAACATAGATCCTTCCATCATCTCCAAGAAGAGGTTTTGAAAGCAATTCATATGCAGAGACAACGGAACAATAAGCAACCGATACGTAATTGTTTTGGTTTCCAGTTTTATTAGGAAAATTTTATCCCTCAAAACTTTGTTTATATTTAAATTTTATTGTTTTAAATTTAGTCCTTCAACTGAAAAAAAAAAAAAAAAACTGCACAAGACCACCAAAATAACGGCATTCAGATATATATTTTCTAACTTCTTTTATCTTTTTAATTTATAATATATTAGAAATATTAAACAAATATGTTATAATAAATTTTAAAATATATTATATTATAATACTAAACAAATAATATAATATATTTATAATATATTAAAAAAATCATATAATATAATATATTATAAGATAACTATATTAAAATATAATATACTATAATACAGTTATTATAATATATTTTAATATATTATAAGTTATTTTATAATATATAATTGAATAGATTTATTATAATATATTTAATAATATAGGCTAAAATATGTTTTTAGTCCCTATAAGTATGGTAATGTATGTTTTTAGTCCTTGTAAAATTTTGTCTTTTTTTATCTTATAAGTGTGAAATATGTTAGTTTTTGGCTCGGAGTTAGGTTTAATGTGTTTGATGCATTTTTCTTTCAGTACATTCCATTTTATTTTTTGCACTCTCACTTTGCTTATTCCCACTCCCACTTTGCTTTTTACACCTCCACATTTTAATTTTAATTTTTAATTTTTGTTTTTGTTTAAATAAGTTTTAAGTCATTATAAAATACCTTTTTTTTACTTTGTGTCCCTATAAAATTTTTAATATGTTTTGGTCCAAATAATATATATTTTTTTGTTTTGAGTCCCTACCAATGACATGATATCATCTCAATTGTTCATATATGTTGAGATGGTATCATATCATTACTTAACTAACAATTGAAATGATGTCACGTCATTAGTAAGAATCCAAAACCAAGATAAAAAATTATAGGAACCCAAAACATAACAAAAATTTTAAAGGGACCCAAAGTAAAAAAGATGTATTTTATAGGGATCCAAAACTCTTTACTTTATTATTTGGGACTATAACAATTTCTTTTCGCCAAAATTGAATAAACTAATATATATTATCAAGATTGTTAAATTTATTTATATATCGTTTATATCCTAGTCTATTCAATTTTGGCATAAAGAAATTGCTATAGCCCCAAATAATAAAGTAAGGAGCACTAAAACTAGTAAAAAAATTATGGCTTAAATAAGTTTTGGGTTCTTATAAAATACTCTTTTTTACTTTGAGTCCCTATAAAAATTTTGTTATGTTTTGGGTTCCTATAATTTTTTATTTGGTTTTGGATCCCTACCGATAACGTGACATCATTTCAATTGTTAGTTAAGTAATTATGTGACACAATCTCAACATATATAAACGATTGAGATGATATATGTTGTTGATAGTGACTCAAAACAAAAAAAATATATTATAAGGACCCAAAACATATTAAAAATTTTATAAGGATCCAAAGTAAAAAAAAAAAGGTATTTTATAGGGACCCAAAATTTATTTAAGCCAAAAATAAAAATTAAAAATTTGGAGGTGCAAAAATTAAAAATGTGGAGGTGAAAAAGTAAAGTGGGAGTGCAAAAAATAAAATGAGAGGTACTAAAAGAAAAATATATCAAACACACAAGTTGAAATAGTCAAACCTGTTTTTTCGAGTCAAAAATCAACATATTTCAAATTTATAGGGATGAAAATGAGACTAAAAATTTTGCAAAGACTAAAAATATACATCATCATATTTATAGAGATTAAAAACATATTTTAGCCAATAATATATTATAAAATAACCGAATACAGTTATAATATATTAAAATAATTGAATACGGTTATGTTAATAATATATAATATATACTGTATTATATATTTTAAATAATATATTATTTTATAATATAATAAAATAACTGTATTATAATATATTTTATATATTATAATGTATTATACATTATAATTTTTTATATTATATAACTAAGTACAGTTATTTTAATATTATATAATATATTAAAATAACTGTATTATATATTTTATAGTTATTATAATATATTTTAAGTTATTTTATAATATATTATAACATATTAAATTATATTATTTGTTTAATATAATAATAGGAGGAGAAGGAGGAAAATTAGTTGTACTTATTGAAAAAACGTTTTGGCTGGGGGTTATTTTTGTTCCTTATCTAGTTACTAAAATGTATGAATATTCTTTATCTATAAAAGATTCATTTTAGTGTTTTTGTATTTTTTAAATTTAACTCAATGTTGCTATCTGGAAAAAGTGATTATTTTCAATTTTAACTTATGAATGTGAACATATTTTCTATTATTGTAAAATACGAAATAGATTTCATTAAATTTACCTATATAAAAATTATGAAGTTAAATATGTTCAAATCAACGTGGATTTAAAAATATTATCAAATTTGTGTAAAAAGTAAGTCTAACGAAGAACTAGAAAATAATATGATATTTGAATTTTCCATCTGCATGGAAATATCATAACCCATTGCGCCATCATCACCTTCCACATCAGCACCACTATTATTCACTATCACAAACACATATCCTCTGCCATTGTTATTGTTGCCTCCAGCATGTTGCATCTCACCATCCTCCTCGAAACTGAAACCACCCTTGGAGCTATCCTACCAAACTTGATAGGGGCAACCCGAATTGCCACTACTCTCGCCTCCCTTGAGGGTCATGTTGCTCATGGAATTCTTCAGCAGCAGCAGCTCCACCTTTTTTTCGGCCGCCTCTTCTTCCGTGGTGACTTGCTTTATGTAGCTCTTGAGAAGTGTGGGATAGCCCTTCGAGTTCTGGCGCTGGTTCCTCAACTGCTTCGTGTTCTGGTGATGCTTTGTCGTGTTCCAATGGTTCTTGATTGTGTTTTCAGTCCTCCCAAGCATTCTCATTGCGATCTCCGGCCATTTGTTCCCAACCTCTTTGTGAGCTTCAATCAAAATTTTGTCCTCCTCTTCGTTCCATGACTCCTTCTGCATTCATTTGTATAAAACATTAGAGTTATCTCTCTACTATCTACTATCAGAAAAAAAAAACATCACAAATAATTGGATGGTTGAAGAGAGAATGAGAGGAAGTAGTTGTGAATTCAACTCTCTCATTAAAAGCCATTAATACGTTAATAATTAATATTTACCTCTAAAAAATAAAACCAACACCCATTTCCACCATTTGTATATGTTTGATTTAAAGTTAAAGTTATTGTCCATGATATAATATAAATTCAATCATTAAAAGAAAAATGAAAATAAAGGAAAATTATGGGTCTTGATAAAAATATTTTTGTCTCAAATATATTTTTCTAAATGTACTTTCATTATATTTTTTTAATTTTTAAATTAAAATAATATTTTGATAATGAAAAAAATATATCTACTCTAGAGTTGTTTAAATGTATTTTCGATTTAAACGCTTTCATTCTAAAAAAGTACTGGCACATGACCCTAAATGCTCATATATTTGGGAGAATTAGTCATAAAAGAAAGACAATGTAGATAAAAAAAAAATGTTATCTATACAAACATCTGTCAAAGAAAAATTAGTTACAAATTTTCTAATTGAAATGAAATTGATAATTTCATTTATGAATAATTTAATATAAAAGCTTTTTAATTTAATTGAAAAAATCGTCATAAAATTGTGAAATTAATTCTCGACACATGGAGAGATGAGTAAAATCCTCTAGAGTAACTTTAGCTACTTAACAATTACCACTAATCCCAGAATTCATCACAACTTGGAAGAATTTAATTTTCAGTTCAAAACAAAACAAACAAATAAACAAAAAATCATTAAACAATTTATACAGTGTGTAAAAATAATCAAACAGGCAGGATATATGAAATTACAAAAGATCGATGATGTCATTTCTTGTGCGTAAGAGAAAGAGAAAGAAAAAGTGAAAAGGATTAGAAGAGGAAGTAAGCCTACCCTAATGTTAGGACGGAGATGGTTGTGCCATCGCTCCCTGCACTGTTTCCCAACCCTTCCTCTCAGCACCTTTGCGATGTGAGACCATTTTTTCAGCTCGAAGCGCCTAACCAATTGGACGAGGATCCTATAAAAAAAACCACATTCATGATCAAATTAAGAGAAAAAAACAAATCAAGAGAGAGTGGGGCAAAAAGGTAAAACTGATCATGGTAACAGAGTGGGGCCCACCTGCTGAGGTAGTGCAATTGCATTTGCACTTGCACTTGCATGCCCTGCACCAGAGAGAATGGGAGTTTTCTGGGAAAAGTCCCAAATGGTACTGTTGGGCTGGCCATGCATGGGTTCATCAAGGGTGGTGTTGTTTGCTGCATAAGGCATGATGGGGTTGTAGTAGTTGTTGTTGTTGGTGGCAAAGCTTCCTCTCAGGGACTCATTGGGGTATGTGATCATGGGTTTGTAGGAAGATGATGAATCACCTGAAGAAGGGGACAAAGAGAACAATGGGGTGAGGGTGGAGGAGGGACTAGAACCCTGATGAGTGAAAAAATTAGCTGCAGATGGGTGGTGGTGGTGGTTGTGGCTATCAGCATGGTTAAAGGTTGACTCATTACCAATCAGAGGATAGTTCTCATGATGAAAATGGTTGTTGAAATTATTTTGTTGGTACATGTATAAGTTGGTGGTGTTGTTGTTCTCTTGTGACATGGTGGGATCTTAGGGGAAAATCCCTACAGGAGGGAGGGAGGGAGAGAGAGAGACTTTTTGTTTGTGTATGAGAAATTTGGTCTCAACTATGAATGTGTGTGAAGGTAAATGGGTGGGATCATGGGTTCTTATTGAGTCTATTACTTGGGATTTTGGAGAAATAAAAATAAATCAAATATGAACAAGGAAGATTCAAGCGACACGGAGGTCCGATGTGATAATAGCATCCAATGGCTCAAATTGATTGTAGATGTGACTATTCATTTTCTATTGTGGAGTATCCTCGAGAAGATTGTGTTTTATGTATTATTTTATTATTTATGTTCGTTTCTTGTAACATTAATAAACAAGAAAAGTAAAATGAAATGATGAGTTTGTTACAAAGTTTTGTAGTTTTAGGAAAAATATTTATAGACGCTAAAATGAACATATGATTGTCGGATCGGATTTATGGTTTTATTCAATTTTGTTTTTTTCAATTTTTTTATATATTATTATTTTATTTCTAGGATGGGTGAATGATAGAGTCGAAAGAACATCTCTTCATACTTGCATTTCCAACAATTCATATCATATTCATTAAGTAATTCAAGTGGAAAATATTAGTACAAGAATTATTTGGCATACTTACAGAACTCATAATATCATGAAATTTGGTACAGATACTCTCCATCATCCTTATTTCGACTCATAAATTTTTCAGTTGAAAATTATAAGTATAAATATTTTATTTAATTTAAAAAGTGTTTTTGGGCCAACTCAAGAATCCATGGTTTGTTATTTATTTACCTAAATAAACATAGTCCTTTTTATAAATCCTTTCACATGGAGATTATCATCGGTCTCATTTAACACATATTTCTCAAAATTTTAAAACATTCATAAGGCTCATTTTTGAATTGAAATAGTCCTTAACATTCAACAACATGATTCAGAAAAAATAACCATTTATAATTATGAAAAAATTCCATAAAGTCCAGAGAAAAATATCACATACCATAAGACACAAATAGTACCTATTGTAAATTTATCAGAATTTAACATGCATAAAATATAATGTTAATCGTTCAAAAACCCTACTGAAGTGACTAAACTCAGTTTTACTAATTAATTCTTGGAAAAATACCTAGAGACTTTCTAAAATTCCAAATAAAATCATGGACGTTGCCAATGATTTATGGAACAACATGGTGTTACCAGATTTCTTCAAAAGTGCTTATAAATAATTTCATAAGATGAAATAGCCCCAAACTCAACTATTTTTGAAAATTGAAAACACCATTTCAGCCCCATATACCGAAATAACCATTTCTCATCCAAAACAAGTATTTCAAGGCATATTCACTACCAAATCAGTTCAATAAGCTCAAGGAAACAGTAAAAATAAAAAAGAAAGCATGGTTTAAAGTTAGAATGAAATAACTACTCCATACCTTAATTTCTAAAGTCTCAAATGCACAAAAATGGAGCTTAGATTGAAGCTTGTGTTCTCCTCTACCATATACTAGAATTTAAACGGTGGATTTGAGTTAATGAACTCAGAAAATTAGAGAGAAGGCAGATGGAGCTTAGATGAAGCTTGTGTTCTCTCTCATACTATATACTAGCCAAAATCCAAAATACATATAAATACATTAGTAAACTATCACCAACACTTATTTATTCATTCTAAAGACTTCAAATTAAATTTAATTTCTCTTGTAATTTAATTAAATCGGTTTATAACCCAATTACTAAAAACACGGTGTTACACTTATCCAAAGTACAGATTAGTTAAAAGACAGCTTGAAAGAAAGGATGTTGAAGAACCTCTACTGCTATTGGTTTCTTGTAGGGATCCCATGAACAAAGTGACTACAAAAATATAATTCAAACAAAAATAATGAACACATATAGGACTAAACTATTAAGTAATAAAAGTAAAACTACTTACAGTAACAAGGATGATTGCATCATCGCTTCTGAATGGGATTAGTGTAGAGAGATGTACACTAGCAAGTTATAGAATTTAAATAAAAGGAAACATTTAAGAGAAGATAGTACCCATCTTAATCTTAATATACATAATAACCATAGACAACAATGCAAGGGGGGCTAGAAAGACTAAATATAAGACTCTGAAATTATCAAACACACAAGTTTAAACAAATAAAATAGCACATTTTAAATTGCTTCACATGTCACACTTTGCATAATAATTAGTGGTTAGCTCCCCCAAAGTAGATCATAGAAAAGAACACCCAAATTAAGAACAACTAACCTATGGAAACTGATAACTGATATCCCTAGCAAGTTTGAGTCCATCTACCCAAGATTCAGTGGTTGGACTACCTATCACACTACATATTTTGTAGATCTCATCTGCCTCACTGCATGTATAGCCATTTCTAGCCCAATCACTTAACAGGATAGTGTAGATCTTGATACCACTTCTATGGAACTATAGATAAGCTAATGAAAATTTGCAACAAAATAATTTGCAAAATAGTATTCAATCAAACTGAAGATTTTGTAGATCCCATATGCTTCACTGCATGTACAACCATTTCTAGCCCAATCACTTAACAAGAAACTGTAGACCAGGTTGCAACTTATATGGAACAATAGATAAACTAATGACAATTTGCAAAATAGTATTCAATCATATGTATGGAATGTTAGCATAATTTTACTCTCATGTGTAATTTCTTAAGATTCATAGAAATTTCACCATAGGATCTTGGATATTATTATTTCTCACTTCAATCATACTTTGTTAATTCTTTAAGAGAGTCCATAAGACTTACCCAAATCTATAATGTATGCAGAAATATCTACAAGAGTTTCTCCCTTCTTTGACTTCCTTTACTTGATCTCTTTGATGATATAGAAATCTCTTTGATCACTTTTTGGCTTTTCCTTAGTTCTCCACAGTTTCCTTATGTGAGAGACTTTTCAAAAGTTTAGAAAAAGTTTAGAAAAGGTGCAAAGGAAGTGTTTGAAGAAGAGAGGGAAGTCTTCCTTTTATATTGTTGAGACAACAATAACTTCCATAACTTCTCCAACTTCTCCAACTTCCATAACTACCTTAACTTCTTTCATTTTTATTTAATGCCAAAAATAACCCTTAATGAAGTGAGAAGAGAGGGATTTATTTTAATAACTTAAAAATAATTCCCAATGACTTTAACATAATTTCAAGTTTAACAACCATCACATTAGACTTCTTTTCATTAAAGTCATTCCATAATTACATGAGCGAGTATTAGATTAAATAATCTAACATTCTCTCACTTGGCTCATGTGATGACTTGAAGATTCAACATTGGACTGTAAGTGCGTACCATACGTTGAAATCATAAGACACCATCTTTATTTGAATTAGAATAATTGAATCATGGCGGTTGCAAGTTATTCAAACAACTTGGTTCCTTCCATGTATCACAAATCATCCAATTCAACTCAACTTTAATTTATACTGTAATATGTGTCTTTAATATCCTTTCTAAGAAACATTTTGTCATCTCAGTAAAACAATAATATATACCATATAATGTGAATGACATAACAAATAGAAATACAACTGTAATTGAATCCACAAGTGTCATACAATACGAGCATTACATTGTTACAAAGACTTGTCCATAATACCCATCCTTTCAACATGGCCAATGAATGTCTTGGGTGGTAATCATTTAGTTAACGGATCCTCTATCATTAAGCTTGTACCAATATGCTCAATTGACACTCTATGTTTCTATACTTCTTCATTCTTTGAGAAGAAGACAATTACAAAGTTATCATAATGAATCCTTAGTAGTTTGGTTATGTTGTCAGTAATACCAAACCCTGAAGTAAAGTTCCGCAACCATAATGCGTGTATCCCCTATGCATAGGGAATAGGCTCTATTTCCTTCCATTCCAAAATCATTTGAGACATTGCATTAGACTAAAGTTGTCCCCTTTCTAAATTGGAACAATCCTTGCAGAGCACTTTTCTATTCTGAATCTCTTTAATACTTTATTGATATATCCTTCCTGAGACAATCCCAACAATCCTTGTGATCTATCACAAAATATTTATATTCCTATCACATAGGATGCCTCACCTATATCTTTCATTTCAAAGTTATTAGAGATATACTTCTTTACATCATGTAACATAACAACATCATTAACACTAAGCAAAATGTCATCAACATACAAGACTAAAATTACAAATTTGCTCCCACTGACCATCATGTAGATACACCGATCAACAATGTTCTCTACAAAACCATACAACATTATCGTATCATTTAATTTAAGATACCATTGTCTAGAAGCCTATTTTAATCCAAATATTGACTTCTTTAATTTACACACTAGATATTCATTTTTTTTTTTGTAGAAACAAACCCTTTAGGTTGGTCCATATAATCTTCTTCCTCTAAGTCACCAATCAAAAAGGCAGTCTTTACATCCATTTGGTGAACCTCTAAATCATAATGAGCCACCAAAGCCAACACAATCCTTAAAAAGTCCTTCTTAGAAACTGGACAAAAGGTCTCTTTTTAGTCAATGCCATCTTTTTGTGTGAAAGCTTTGGCAACAAGTCTAGCTTTGTACCTTTCGATGTTCCCCTTTAAGTCATGTTTGGTCTTAAAGACCCATTTACAACCTTTAGGAAACTCAACTAGATCCCAAACCTATTGTCATCCATTGATTTCAACTCTTCTTTCATCGCATTGAGCCACTTTTCAGAATTGTCACTTTCCATGGCTTGTCTTAAAAAGACTAGATCTTTATCAATGCTCAAGTCACATTCATGTTCAAGTGAATACAAAATATAGTCGTTTCAAATAGTTGGTCTACGTTGCCTTTCAAACCTTCTTGGTGCTATCTTGTGCGACCCTTCTATCACTTGTTCATTTGTAACTTGGACATTATCTGCTAGTTCATCATCCTATGGGTTTTGAATATTAACATGTTGTCTCTAGGTGTTGTTTGATTGTAATAAAACCAGAGGAACAACATATTGATGAGGGACTTTGGGTGAAGAAGATTCACCATAAGTCTCTACAATATCCACCTTTCTTGATTTCTCACTCCCACTGAATTGATCATTTTCAATGAACCTAGCATTACTAAACTCAATTATTCTTGTACTATGGTTAGGACAATAGAATCTATAACCTTTGGACTTTTCAGGATACCCAATGAAGAAACCACTAATGGTTCTTGCATCAAGTTTCTTTTCATGTGAATTATACACTTTTACTTCTGCCGGAAAACCCCAAACATGGAGATGCCTCAAACTAGGTTTCCTTCTTGTCCACAGTTCATAAGGTGTCTTAGGAACTGCCTTACTAGGAACCCTATTAAGCATATATAAAGCAATCTTTAATGCATGTATCCATAAAGATAAAGGTACAATACTATTATTCAAAATGAAGAATCTTAATTTTCCTTTCCAATTGATTTTCTACTTTTGATTTACATACCTTGAATATATCAAACAATTCGCTTTTATGATTAATTAAATACACATAGCAATATTTAGAAGAATCATCAATAAAAGTAATGAAGTATCTCTTACCACCATGTGTCAACACATCATTACTATCACATACATCACTATGAATCAATTCAAGCATGTTAGTATCTCTTTCAATACATTTATTAAAAGGCTTCTGAGGTTGCTTTGATTGAATACATGTTTCACACTTTTGTTTTAAATCAATAGCTGCTTTAGGAATAAGATTCAAAGATATCATCCTTTTTATATAATTCAAATTCACATGTCCAAGCCTAGTATGCCACATATCACAACATTCAATACTTGCAACAAAAGAAGAAGCACTAGATATTTTATTAGCAGAGAAAGGCATAACATTTAACTTAAAAAGGCCATCACAAATGTAGCCTTTACCAATGAAAACACCATGCTTAGTGATAACAACTCTATTGAACTCAAAAACAACCTTGTACCCTTGTTGAACTAACAAGGAGGTACTTCTTAAATTTTTCCTAATATTAGAAACATGATAGACTCCAAATAAAACCAGAAAATTTCTTGAAGATAGCTTTAACTTCACTTGACCTACTCCTAGAACTTGTGCCATACTCCCATTCCCCATACTCACAGTACGTGTGCTTGACTCCTGATATAAAGAAAATAATTTTTTATTAGCACACACATGAACATTAGCCCCGAAGTCTATATACCATTCATTTGAGTTAAAAACACAATTTAACTTAGGGCTAATATCATGGTACTTGTCAGATGGGGAATTAGAGGCAGCACCAACGACATTAGCCTCAGGTTTAGGGGTAGCAATGGTTGGCAACAGCATTGAAAATAGTTCTTGGCCACATGATTGGCTTGCCCACAAACAAAGCAGAAAAACTCATTCCCTTGATTTTTATCCTTAGGCTTATTGTTGTTACTAATAACATTGTTCTTGTTTTTAGAAAACATAGGTTTTTTCCCAAACTTATTTTTGTTAGACCCATGTTTTTTAAAAGACTTTAAGAAAGGCTTATTAGAGTTAGGCTTATTAGAACTCTCAACAAAATAAGCCCTGGATAGAGATTCGGATTTTTGCCCATAATTTTGAGAGAAGCGATGTTTATCTTCAATGCGAAGACAAATAAGCAAATCATCAAAGGTGAAACCTTCATGTTTGTGTTTCAAACTACGGGCAAAATCAGACCATGATGGAGGCAATTTCGAAATCATGAAAGCTACAAGCATGATGTTAGGCAAAACAATACCTTTCAATTTCATGTCATAAACCATATTTTCAAAATCATGGATCTGATCTGGAATAGGTTTTTCATCAACCATTTGAAATTCAATCATTTTTTCACAAGAGTATCGACTTAAACCTTTTTCAACAGAGCCATATTTTAATTCAAGTGCTTCCCATAACTCAATGACAATTTTAGTATGGTAGAAGATCTTATAAATGTTATCAGATAAAGCAATTAAAATGCATCTATGACATAAAATATCCTTATCAGAAACATCTTGCTTGGAAGTTTTGGTACCATCCTTCTCAAAAGGTAAAGCACCATCAATTTGAGCAATGACCATAGAAGAAGAAGAGGTTTTAATATTTTATTTGGAAACTATAGAGAATAAATCCAATTCAGTAAGCCAGAATTTCATTTTTTGTTGCCAACAAAAAAAGTTCTCACCTGTAAATTTTTTAGGCTTACTTGAAAGGAACTTAATCATATCCAAAGCAGACATCTTGAAAAACACATTACTATGAAAACAAAAACTAGTGACTTGTAGAAATAAAAGAAGAATATTTTTTTCTCTATAAGATTGTTGGAAATATAGCAATGAGAAAGACACTAGATAGGGGAAAATCAAGGAACACGGTAACAAACCAATGTTAGATTATGTGATTGAACAACATTAAATAATAAAAGAATGTTTTATTAAAACATTCAACAAGCATAAAGAGTAAATAAATATAGAGGAAAGTTTTAAGAGTAGCTTGGGTTGAAGCACGCTAGGCACTATCCTTAGAGAGAAAATGCCCCCATTGCAATGGAGGATTTGTATTTTCTGCGTTCCTCTCCCAAGATATGACAACCCGTTGGACCCATCAAATGCAGCGATAGGATCCTCGAACCTTCTGAACAACAATGCTTTTTCTCTTGTTTACAAAATATAATAATAGTTTACAACAATTGCTCTTTTTTCCGTGTCCCATTTCCCATGCTAAGAAGAAGTATATATAGGCAAAAGTATATAGCCATTAAGAAAATAACTTCTTAAAATAGTCGTTAAGAAAATAACTTCTCCAACTACCCGTTAAGGAAATAATTTCCTTAAAAATTTTAAATTACAAAATAAAATAATATATATATTAACACAGTAATGAGCATAGTTAAAAGTAGAAAGAAAGAGATGTGACACACGCACCCACCACTGCTTCGAGCGTAATCAAGTGAGTTTTTATTTATAACTTTACCCAATCCATCCTCATTGTTAGGCTCAAGCTCAACAAATAAAAAAGGTAGTTGCTTGGCACTATTTATGTTGCAATTGTTATAGGAAAACCACTCTCTATAGTCACATATAGTTTGAGTAGATTGACTGAAATATTGTCTCTAATCAAAGCCATAAGACTAATAAGGGGAAGAGAGAAGGATAGATAAATAATGGGCAAATTGCTTAGCTTAGGGAACCTTGTGGTGTGTCATGAGGGAACAACTTGTATGGAACCTTATTTGTTAAGGTTTAGTCCTTTGTTTTCTGAGCTTACTAACTATGTTAGAACTAAGGACATTTGATGATGTCTAACCCCTAATACTTTGATAAGTTTTGATGATAACAAATGTAATAATATTTGATCAACTAATGATTTAAGACTAAGTGATTTCAGGGAATCAAAGTAAGAACAAACAATGGTAAAATCACTCAAACTCTATCTTACGCTTTAACCGTGTCTGATAACTCGTAATGGTTAAATCAAGCACTAAAATTGCTTCTAATTAGACTGAAAATAAGCTCTGAAAGGACCATGCATGGTTCATAAGCTCAAAAGGTATTTTTCTGGACAAACTATGTGAAGTCTTGGGACAGACAACACGAGTCTTGGACCAAACTATGTATATGCACTGGACCAGACCATGTATGGAACTCGTCAGACAATGTCTGATGCTAAGCCAGACGATGTCTAAGGCTAGGACAGACATGTTCTTCATTTAGATCTTAGTTAGTCAGACTAGACTATGTCTGTTAAGCCAGATGTTGTCTGTGCACGAACAGACAATAGTAAGTTAGACTAGACTATGTCCGTTAACACAGACGTTACTGTGTAGGAACAGAATGAAGTTTGTCATATGTGTTGAGGAATACGTGCTTTATAATTATTCTTTACATAAATAAAGACACTGTTGTAACAAAAAGCAAGGTAGATACTTTTTGATATTACCTTCTTCTATTCCTCGTATTTCTTGCATGTGTCGAATTATGAAAAGTGTGTAGGTATGGCTAAAAGACAAATCAACATTGAGATGCACGCCTTATGACAGAGACAGGAAACCTGCTCTTGTCACATCAAGCACAATCAAAGCCACTTCAACACTCTACTATGAGACAACGGAAAGAAGTCTCCTTCAACGTTCAAATTCATGAAGCTCACTATATATGGATGCTTCCATGCAACAAGAAAAAAAAGAATATACAACAAAACTATTTCAAATAAAAAACAACAAGCAAAAGCACTCTAAATAAAAGCCTTGAACACGAACTAAGAGAAAAAGAGAATATCCACCTTCTACAAGCTCATAAAGATTCAACACTTGTTCATATCCTCTCTTGAGAGTTATCTAAATATCTTATACATAATTGTATAGAAAGCCAAGAGTGGCTTAGTGATAAAAGAATACTTGGGAAGTATAATCTCAAGGGGAGATTCATACTTGTAACTAGAAGTGGTTTAGAATACTTGTAGCTAGCAGTGGCATAGAGAATACTTGTAGCCAGAAGTGGCAGTGAAGAATACTTTTTTTGTAATCAGTTGATTATAGTGAAACCCTTTAACAGTTGTTAAAGGAGAACTAGACGTAGTTCAGGTTGAGTGAACCAGTATAAAAACAAGCTCTCATTTGCTGTCTTGTGATTACTATATTCATCTTACCTGCTATGCTCTTTTGAAAAGGTTTCTCAAACATATATCCAAGAAAACAATTTGTGAAATAATAGTGTTTAAAATAATGTTTTCTAACCCACTATTCAACCCCCCCCCCCCCCCCCCCCCCTTCTAATGTGTGCTTGTGTATTTCAAACTACATTGTTCATGTGGCTATTGATGTTAAGGTTAGCATGTTCAGTAAAATTAATGTTAAGAGAAGGAAGGGGAGTATACAAAGATTAACCAAAAAGAAGTGCATTGACCTTACTTTTAACCTGTAGTTGAGATTATCATAGCCTCTCATCTCAATCAAATGCAAGAGGAAACATAAAACAACTCACTTAGAGTGTGTCTGATTTCTATTTTAATAAACTATTTTATTCTTAAAAAAATACATTAACAACTGCATTTTTATTTTTGCCATGAAAAACAGAGCAATATTGTTATCCTAGCAAATAACATTCAATTACAATCTATGATAGTTAGAAGAATGACTTTTATTTGACATTTGCCAATATTTCTTCTCCTGCTCTAAACCAACAACAAATCTCAATTTCCTACATGCTACAAATATTCTATGTAATCACTTCAAGTTTTATTCTTCTCTCATATCTATAGTTCACTAGTTCTAGAACAATTACTATTCTTAATTTAGAGTGTTTTACTCTTATTCACTTAGGACCAAGCATTATATCAATCACTTTCATTTATTTCCAGTTCACTGAAAAGTTCTTTCTTACATAGCTCCTGTGTTAGTATTTAATTGGTTTCTATTTACTCTCAGTTACTTTTCCTTACTAGTGTCGTAACATATTAACTTTTAATAGGTATTCAATTACTCCTAAACGAGAGTAGGGAAAATAACAATTTCTTATTCTAAAATAACAATTTAAAACAAAACCAAGGGACTAAAATACAACTAAGATACTTCACTGAACACTTTGGTGGAAAATTACTAATTTTAGTGACCCGAGGTCTCCATTGTTTGGGCAAGCTATGAAGAATTTTGTCAACATGCTCAAAATTTTCGAAACTTTTACCAAGGTTTCGAAGCTCATTCAAAATAGTTTGGAATTTAGACAACATATTAGCTATGGTTTCATCTTCTTCCATAGCAAAGAGTTCATATTCTTTGGTAAGAACGCTTACATTGTTCCTTTTTACCTGTGAGGACCCTTCATAGGTTATTATGAATGTGTCCCATATGTCTTTGACAGATTTGAACTATGCCTCAGTCCATTGTTCTTTTGGAATCTCAACTTTATTATCATCAATTGGAATATAATCTCCATTTTCTACAACATCTAGCATGTCTATATGACATGATTCAAAGTATGTCTCCATTCTTTGTCTCCAATATGTGAAGTTTTTACCCTTGAAGATTAGAGGTTTGTGTAGACCCTTCTCCATCCTTGTGTAGGATATTTAGCTCTGTATTTGTGAAGATAGTTATCAGAGACCAAGCTTTGATACCAACTAAAATACACAAGAACACACAAGAAGGGGGGGGGAGGGTCGAATAGTGGGTTTAAAACTTTTTCTTAAATACTATTAGTTCACAAGTTGCCTTCTTGGATATATGTTAGTTTAAATAAGCAAATATATCCTTGCAAGACAAAGCTTAGAAAGTCTTTCCAAAAGAGCACAGTAAGCAAGATAAATATATGTAATCACAAGACAGTAGATGAGAGCTTGTTTTTATAGTGGTTCACTCAACTTGAGCTACGTCCAGTTCTCCTTTAACAACTATTAAAGGGTGTTAAAGGATTCCACTATAATCAACTGATTATAAAACAAGTATTCTTCATTGCTAGTTCTGGCTACAAGTATTCTCTATGCCACTACTAGCTACAAGTATTCTAAACCACTTCTAGTTGCAAGTATGAATCTCCCCCTGAGATTATACTTCCTAGGTATTCTTTTATCACTAATCCACTCCTGGCTTTCTATACAAATATGTATAAGATTCAGATAACTCTCAAAGAGAGGATATAAACAAATATTGAATCTATGTGAACTTGTAGAGGATAGATATTCTATTTTCTCTCAGCTTGTGTTCAAGACCTTTTCTCAGAGTGCTTTCTCTTGTTGTCTAAATTGATTTGAGTTATTCTGTTCTAGTTCATTAGTCTTCTCGTTGCATGGAGGCATCCTTATAAAGTGAGCTTCATGAATTTGAACGTTGGAGAAGACTTCTTTTCGTTGTCTCACATAGTAGACTGTTGAAGTAGCTTTGACTGTGCTTGATGTGATAGGAGTTGGTTTCTGTCTCTGTTACAGTTGTCTTTTAGCTAAAAGTGTGCATCCCAATGCTGATTGGTTCTTTTGGCTGTACCTACACATTTCACATAATACAAGACATACAAGTAATACGAGGAATTAAATAAAGTAACGTCAAAGAGAGTGTCCCTTTCTTTCTGTTGTAGCAGTGCTTTTATTTGAGTATAGAATTAATTATATAACACATATTCCTCAACATATATGACAGATGTTTTGTTCCTACACAGACAAAGTTTGGCTTAACAGACATAGTCTGGTCTTGATGAAGTATGGTCTATTCGTGCACAAGACAGCCTCTACCAAACACATTCTGAATTAAAAGACATGGTCTGTTCGTGCACAGATAGCGTCTGGCTTAACAAACACATTCTGAATCCAAAGACATGGTATGTTCGTGCACAAACAGCGTCTAGCTTAACAAACACATTCTGAATTAAAAGACATGGTCTGTTCTAGCCTTAGGCATCGTCTGGCTCAGCTTTAGACATCGTCTGGCTTAACAAACACACTCTTAATTAAAAGACATGGTTTGTTCTAGCCTTAAACATCATCTGGCTTAGCTTCAAACATCGTCTGACTTGGCATCAGACATCGTCTGGCCTTGCATCAGACATCTTTTGGCCTCAGACATCATCTGGTGTCTGGCGTAGCCTTAGACATCATCTAGCCTTGCATCAGACAGTTAAGATGAAAGTAAGAGTTAGAGTGATTATACCATTGTCTATTCTTACTTTATTTCCTGAAATCACTTAATCTGAAATCATTAGTTGATCAAATATTATCACATTTGTTATCATCAAAACCTATCAAGGTATTAGGGGTTAGACATCATCAAATGTCTTGGTTCTAACATGAGGCAGAGCATAAACACAAGAAAGGTTTGAATGTGTCTCTGAACAAAATAAGATGGTCCTGATGATGCCCTAAGCTTTCAATAATTTTAATTTGTTAAGTAATATTTTTTAATTCTTATCTTTTACTATTTGCATACACCTTTTTACTTCTTTTTTTTGGTTTTAATATTTATTTCTATTGTGCACTCTTTAACTATGCACCTCTTCTTTTCCTAGCTATCTTTAAGGGGTAAAAATTACCTATGGATTTATGGATTTATCCGTAGGTGAAAGTCTAGTGATATTTTACCTACACCCACATATGTAAGTATAGGCTTTTTTGTTTTACCTATGGTCAATTTTATTTGTAGGAATATTACAAAAGTTTTACATATACCAAATATTAGTAGGTAAATGGTCTTTTTGATTTTTACCTACACTAAATTTTGTCTGTAGGTAGAAGTGTGCGTAGGTAGAATACATTTGTTTTGTACTCATAATTTTCCATTTCTTATCCTCTAGGGTACATCCTTTTTTTTTTCACTAAGATTAAGTCCTTAACCCATCAAACTATTTCTCCTATCATCATGTGCTAGAGTCTATACTTCTACAAATTTGTTCACCCTTTGCCTTCTGAAAACCAATCTTTTCATACCAATAATAAATTATTCAACCCATATAAATTGCAATATTTTGATTGTTAAAGTTGTAGATCCATAACATGAAATAGGGACTACAAAAACAAGCATTCAACAATATCAAGATATAGAAAAGAGAAGATATAGAAATAAGCTTCATGTCCCAACTATGCTCACATAAACAAGACTAAAGTAGTCACTACTAGAAAAAAAGGCATTTAACATCGGTTATTTAAGGCTTTTAATGTTGGTTTCACACCGATGTTCTTGCGAGCGATGTTGAAAGTTCATTACTCTCAACATCAGTTTTTGAACGAATGTCAAAAATTACATTTGACATCGGTTTTCCTTTAGAACTGATGTTGAATGTTAATACACAACGTCTGTTTTAAGTACATCCGGTGTTGTTATTCGATAGTCTACATCAGTTTTGTGTACAACTGATGTTGTTTTTACACATTCTACAGTGTGTTTTTGAGGAACCGATATTGTTTTTACACATACTGTTGTGCATTTTTTTTTCTATATTGCAATAAGCTCAACCTATAATTTGATACCATCCTAAAAAAATTAATGATACATTTATATTCAATTATTATTAGTAAATTACTAATAAATTAGTTCAATTATTATTATTAAATTACAAATAAATTAGAAAAACGTAAACTAATGATGCCCAACAATTATCTAAGTTGAATTGAGCAACACTGATCCTCTCCTTACATAAAACATTGTAGCAAATTTTCAATTTTAATTAGAGAATGATGGATAACTTGATTACTTGAATCAAACTTAATTTCAACACACGAGGTAGAAATATAAAGACACCAACTTTCCCACATTTTCAAAGCATCCAAACATGAAGTAGCTTCAATATAATGCATCCCACAAAGTGTATAGTGGTGGATTTTACAAAAGACACCAAATTGAAAACCCCTTGTAGTTAAACTAGTGTATTGATGTGTAAAATACGGATGCTTAAGGGCAAGCATTCCCTACGCAGCAGTAATAGTGGACCTAAGTGATATCGTACCCTAGAGATTGGAAGTGGTTCCCAAGTAATAAATTTACAAAGGACAAGTGATCAAAAGATTGGTTTGAGTTGCAATTTAAATGTAAAAAGAAATAAAGCAAAAAGCACTTGAGAATAATGAAGGTTCTAACAAATTAAAAGACATAGGGTCGTGAGTTCAGACATATTTTTACATTCCCCTTATTTTACTATTTCAATTAAACCCCAATTATCTATTCAATTACCAATCATGCCTCTTAAAATAATACTCAAAGTTTGGTCATTCATTGAAAATCCTTTTCTCCCTAATTTATTCCCTTGTTGGTCATGAAGGATTAAATTGGAGAGAAGGTTTTAACTATAGATAGGCTGATCAACCATTAATCCCTTACATGAAATGACCTAAGTCCATTAACTCCACTATCAATCCCTTGAAAGTGTAACCAAGATACTTGCATTAGGAATAAGAGTTTTAGGTTTTAAATTTGGTGTATATTGTGAATAGTATATACCAATGTATACTATTTTTCCTCCAATCATATAGTGACACGTGGTCTACTTTTCCATGTCACACCTTTAATATTAATTTTTTTCTTTTTGCTATTAAAGTCTGGGGACCTTTCTGTAATTTTTTTAATTTTATATTTTGAAAAGGACAATTTAATCCTACTTGTTTTTTATATATATATATATATTTTTATCAAAAGACCCTTTATTCCTTGCCATTCCTAATTCTAAACCTTAATTTTCATCCCTATTCTCAATTCTTGCTTTATGTCTAGAGCCAGCAATTTGGCCCTTGGCTCGCGAGCCGGCTATATCTAGCCCTCCCTTCAAACCCCATTCTTTCTAGCTAACATAGAGAGGGCCTAAAAATTACCCCAACTTTTTTAATCCTAAACAGTTGGGCTAGGGCTAGGGCCAGGGCCATGGGGGTTAACCCCTCTATTTCTCCTTGATGCAAGACACATGCATAGGGGTAGTTGCGTGTACTCTTTTTTTTTTTTACAATGAGCATATGGGGGTTTTGAAAAATGATATTTTTATTTTTTCTAAAATTGTGTTCTATATAAATATGCATAACTATTGTCTATTTTTTTTTTTGTGAACAAGAATTGTTGTTTGTTATTCTCATATAAAAATGAGGGGAGCTAAGGACACAGAGCAAGAATTGATATTAGGGATGAAAATTAAGGTTTAGAATTAGGAACCATTGAGATTAAAGGATTATTGAAAAAAATAAAAATAAAAATAAAAAATTTTAAAAAACCAATAGGATTAAATTGTCTTTTTAAAGATATAAAATAAAAAAAAATAAAAAATTTGTAGAAAGGTCCATAGACTTTAATAGCAAAAAGAAGAAAATTAATATTGAATGTGTGACATGGCAATGTAGACCACAAGTTACTGTATGATTGGAGAAAAAATAGTATACATCGGTGTATACTATTCACAATATACACCAAAGTTAAAACTAGAGTTTTAATAATGCCCAATCTTTTTTACCCTATCCCTAGGCATAAAAATTATTGGGTGATCCCTACAGTTCGCAATTCAAAAGAATTTACCAATTACAATTGAAATTATAGCACCATTCAATTGGGTGATCAAGTAAAAACAAGCATTAAAACAAGAAGGGAATCAATAACAATATCTAATTGAATAGTAAGAAAGGTAATTACATGGAAATAGGTTCAATTACATTAAACCTCAACGAAGGATGAAATTAGCTAATCATAGCCATGGGGGAAGAAGCTTTGGATGAAGCGACAATAGAGGAGTTCCCAAATATGAGTCGTCACGCAATGCCTTTGAGCTCTCTATATTTTTCCCTCTCTTACGTCTCTAACTGCCCTTTTTAAAAAAAAAAGATAAACTTATTTAAGCTATGGGCTAACAACAATTCAAGTCCAATACAAAAGATAATTAATAAATAAAATCAGAAAGGTCTTCTCGCAAGTTTATTTGCACAGTTGTGCGTAATGGATGCACAATTGTGCAATCTCACACAATCACCACTCAACAAGTCAGTGACTTCACACAACTGTGCGAGATGGATGCATACCTGTGAAATTACTTGGAAAGCATAAAATTTGTCCTTGGTGCATCCAATCATCCTTAATATCTATATTGCTTCATTCGAGCTTCAACAAAATTCCTAAAACCATGAACAAAAACTCTAAATCAAGTGTAAAATAGTAAAATTGGAAAACTCTAACAACCTAAGCTTTTAATTAAAAACATAACTAAATAGAGCACAAACAAGGTTCAAAAGCATAAGAAGTACCACATGATTGTCCCTAAATAACTACAAGATGTAGGGAAATATAATAATTATCACAAATTCAACAAGAAACTAGTTTTCAGTCCATTAAAACCTCTAAAATCGATCAAAATAAGTCCTACATAAAACTTACATTCATTTTATAAAAAAAATATCAAATTTAGAAAAACCATGGCAGACTTTTCTTTCCAGGGCTTTAGACATTTTCGTGAAGAGGAGAGGGAGGGTAGTAATGGTTAGTAGTAGGGATGTGTGTTTAGCAAAGGCTAGGGTTTAGGTTAAGGGAGAAGGTTGAGCTTTTTGGGTATGGTGATTGGCGAGGTAGGAGGATGCATGGTGCAATGCTCATTGGATTTGGTGAGTGGAGGTCTCGGTGATGAGGATGCGAAGTTGGACGGTGTGGCACAATGTGGCTGGAGGGTTGACGGTGCTGACGTTTGCCAGATCTAGTCTCGCATGGGGCTGCATGCAGAGAGTTATAGCGTGGGCTTGATTGTTGAGGGGAGAAAAAGAGTTGTGTTGTTTGTGGAAGGACCGTGTAGTATGCGGTGGTGGCTTGACGGCGTGTAGTTCTGGGCAATGCATGATGGTTGTGATGGTCATTGTGGTGACTCAATGCCGCACAATGATCATGGGTGAAAGAGGTGGCATTGTGGTGGTGCTCTTGTGTTTGGCTAAGGAGCTTATGGTGTTTATGAGGAGAAAAAAATGGAGAAGATAGATGTGACGACTGAGCAATGAGAGTTTGTAAGAGAATTAGGGTTGGGCTTTGTATGAGATTGCATAGTGTGCAAAATTTTTGTTGGAATTGCTAAGTTTTGGAATTTCAAGTTAGAGAGCATGCACATGGGTTCAATGGGAGTGCACAGCTATGCATCAATTTAAGTGACATTGGTAATTTGTGAATTCCAAATCAGAGACCATGCACAAGTGTGCACTAGGGATGCACAACTATGCAAAAAATTAATTGGAATTGTGAATTTTGGAATTTCAAGTCAGAGAATGTGCACAGGTGTGTAGTCCAGATGCACAATTGTGCAAATGTTTTTTTATTTTGGCTTATCATGCATCTTCACTCTTTGCATAGAAATTTGAAACATCATAAAAAAAAACGTAAAGTAATAAAAAAGAGGAAAGAAGGAGAAAAATAAATTTGAAATGGGTTGCCTCTCAATAAGCGCTTCTCTAATGTCATTAGCTTGACGAGCAAATGATGTTAAGGATCACTGTGGTGAGGCGTTCAATTAAAATTTCACCCCCTATGTAGTTTTTGACTTTGAGAAGTAGGATCTTTCACCACTACAACTCCATATGGTTGAACCTTTTTTATTGTGAAGAGTCCATTTCTCGCTTTAGAATTTTCCTGTCATCCCAAGCTTTGGCCTTTTGCTTGTAAATTTTTTAGGATTTGTAAGCATTAAGCCTCATCTCCTCCAACTTGTGCAGTTGCTATTTTCGCTTGTCTAAAGATGAAGAAGGGTAAAAATTTAAAAACCAAAATGCCCAATGCGCTTTGGGTTCCATCTCCACCAATAAATGACAAGCTTTTCCATATACCATCTGATAAGGGGAGAGTCTGATTGAGGTCTTGAAAGTTGTTTTGTAGGCCCACAATGCATCATCTAATTTGGTAGACCAATCCTTCCTAGAGGAGGCCACTGTTTTCTCCAGAATCCTCTTGATCTCGCAGTTAGAGACTTTTGCTTCACCATTTGTTTGTGGATGGTATGGGGATGCCACCTTATGCTTCACATTATAGTGCTCAAGCATTTTTTTGTAGTTGAGAATTCGTAAAGTGACTACCTCCGTCCCTTATTAGCACTCGTGGCACTCCAAACCTCAAGAAGATGTTCTTTCATTGATCTTGTTTAATTAGTATTGTGGGAATTTCGTTCCTAAATGCTGTGTTGAAATTGGATGGTGGATGGTGTTTTCACATTCAATTTTCTAGGTTCCTGTTTCAAGTTGTGAAATTAGGATTTGTTGTGAATTGTGTGTGCATGGTGTATGTAATCAAATTCATAGTGGAATCCCTTGGTGAAAGGGAGAACTAGATGTAGATCAGTGGTTGATCGAACCAGTATAAATCAATAGGCTCAATCTCTCTATCCCTTGATCTATTTCAATTTAGTTTTTTGATCTTTATCAAGATTATTTGTTCTAAATCATTTCTATCATAAGATGAGGTTGTTCTTCTGGTTTATTCAATCAATATAACATTCTCTGAAAAACGCTTTTATTAAAATATCGAGAGCGGTGGTGAAAAACCTTTTTGAAGAAAAATAATCTGTCATTTTACGTTGAATCAATTCACCCCCCCGCTCTTGATTGATTACCCGACTGATCCTAACACACTCTCTCATTTAAATCCCACATTTTTCTCAACAATTTCATTCAATGGAGATGCTATTGTGCTAAATTCCTTGACAAATCTCCTATAGAAACTAGCCAGCCCATGGAAACTCCTCACATCACTCACATTTTTAGGTGTGGGCCAATCTCTAATAGCTCTAATTTTCTCATCATCCACTTGGATTCCTTTAGCACTAACAACAAATCCTAGAAACACTACTTGATTAGTGAAAAATGTGCATTTATCCTTATTAGCAAATAAGTTTTCATGTCTAAGCACTTCCAAGACACTCTTAACATGGTATAAGTGGTCATTTGTTGTTAAGCTATAAATCAAAGTATCATCGAAGTAAAAAACCACAAATTTACCAATAAAGTGCCTCAAAACATGGTTCATGAGACGCATGAAAGTGCTTGGTGCATTGGTTAAGCCAAAAGGCATGACCAATCACTCATAAAGTCCAAACTTAGTTTTGAAAGCGGTTTTCCATTTATCCTCTTCTCTCGTTCTAATTTGATGGTAACCACTTTTCAAATCTATTTTGGAGAAAACACAAGAACCATAAAGTTCATCCAACATATCATCAAGTCTAGGGATAGGATGTCTATACCTCAAGGTGATGTTGTTGATGGGTCTACAATCCATGCACATCCTCAACGTGCCATCTTTCTTGGGGACTAGGATGACTGACATTGCACATGGGCTCAAGCTTTCTTTCACCCATCCTTTTTGCATCAACCCTTCAACTTGCTTTTGCATCTTCTTTGTCTCTTCTGGATTACTCCTATAGGCAGCCCTATTAGGAAGTGAAGCTCCTGAAACAAGATCAATTTGATGCTCAATTCCTCTTAAAGGAGGCAAGCCATGGGGAAGGTCTTGTGGAAAGACATCCTCAAACTCCTTTAAGAGTGTATCAAAACCTTGAGGCAACTCAAGGGCACTAGAAGACAAACACATGTAATTTGGAATGAGTAAATACATTTGTTGTCTAGCTAGCATCATATTTTTAACCTCCTTAGGTTTGATGAACAAACTCTCTTTTATCACTAGATTTTTTCACTCTTTTCTTTTGATCTTTCTTTTCACTCTTTTTGCCTTTGTTTTCTTTTTGGCTTTTCTCTCTCAAAGCACTTTTTCCCTCTTCGATTTTCTTTTCTTTTTCTCTTTATAATCTCATTTTTATTTGATCCTCACACACCTCACTTGGACACAAAGGTGAGAGAACTACCTTTTTACCTTTATGCAAGAAAGAAAATCAATTGGTGACCCCATTGTGGACAACATCTCTATCATATTGCCAAGGTTTACCAAACAACACATGTCCGGCTTCCATGGGAACTATATCACATAGCACTTCATCAACATACTTTTCAATGGAGAATGTAAGCAACACTTGCTTATTCACAACCAACTCACCACTATCACTCAACCATTGCAACTTATAAGGCTTAGGGTGAGGGACGGTTTTTAGACCAAGCTTCTCCACTAATCTAGTGCTTGCATCATTGGTACAACTTCCTTCATCAATGATTAGAGAACAAAATTTTCCATTCACCATACATCTAGAATGAAAAATGTTTTCTCTTTGTGTATCATCTCTATCCTTGCACAAGCTTCCCATGAGTCTTCTAACCATCAAACGATCTCCCTCTTCCGGTGGAAGAAAACTATCATCCTCACCTTCACTAGAGGAACTATGAGAACTCTTAGATGACTCACTATCCACCTCTCCATTCTCCAACATAATCATGTTACTTTTGTTAGGACATTGGGATGCAATGTGACCCTTTCCCAAACATTTAAAACATTTAATAAAACTACATTTATTGGAAGTGGGTTGAGTACGAGAAGTAGATTTATTAGGAGGGGTTTTAGGAGAAGTAGGATTACCTCTTGAAGACTTTCTTTCAAGATGTTGTGAAGAAGAACCCTCCTTCTTGGAAGTGTCTTTATCCCTCCAAGATGAATAATTGTAGGAAGACTTCTTGTAGGAATGCTTCCTCTTCAATTGTTGCTCCATTTTCACAGCCCTATGTATAAGTACATCCATGTTGTTGTAGCTTTGAAGTTCTACAACATCTTGAATGTCCCTATTCAAACCATTCAAAAATCTAGCCATTGTAGCTTCATTAGTTTCTTCAATGTTTGCTCTTATCAAAGTAATCTCCATTTCCTTGTAATAATCATCAACACTTTTACTACCTTGATAGAGCCTTTGTAACTTGATATGCATGTCCCTAGTATAATGATGGGGGACAAATCTCTCCCTCAAGACACTCTTCATTAATTCCCAAGTGTCCACTCTAAGTATTCTCAATCTTTCTCTATCCACTTGAAGTTATTGATTATATGGTCGACAGCTGCATGGATTTGGCTTCTAATTTGGAGGAACTAGTTGAGTTTGTTGATTTTGATTGTGGTTGTAATGATGTGTTTGTTTGTGCCATTTGCGCATAGATCAGAGTTGTTATTACTGCGAGTGCAGACTCAGTGGTGGATGATGATGTTGTTATTCCAGATGTCGTGCCAACTGATATCATGGTAGTTGCAAGCAAGCCTCCCTTGCCCTCCATTGTTCAACCACCAGCATTGGAGCTAAATCCCTTGCCAGATCATCTGAAGTATACCTATTTAGAGGTAGATGCCCAACTCCTTGTGATCATTTTGATCACTCTTCAGCTTGAGCAAGAGGAGAAGTTGATGATAGTCTTGAGAGATCATACAAAAGCCATTGGGTGGACACTAGACGACCTCCCTAGGATTAATCCAGCCATTTGCATGCATAGAATTTTATTAGAGGAAGAGTTCAAACTACTGAGGCAACCACAAAAACGTCTCAATCCCACCATCCAGGATGTGGTGAAGAAGGAGTTCAAGAAGTTGCTAGTAGTAGGGATCAATTATCCCATCTTAGATGGCAAGTGGGTCAGTCCTATTCAAGTGGTCCCTAAGAAGTCTAGCATTACTGTTGTGAGGAACTAGGACAATGAGTTGGTTTTGACTAGAGTGTAGAACAGCTGGAGAGTATGCATAGACAATAGGAGACTCAACCTGGCCACTTGCAAAGACCATTATCCACTTCCATTCATCAACCAGGTCTTGGAGAGACTAGTAGGGAAGACCCATTATTGCTTCCTAGATTGCTTTTCGAGCTACGAGCAGATTCATACATTACACCAGAGGACCAACACAAGACCACATTCACCTATTCATTTGGCACTGATGCCCACACTAGGATGCCATTCAGCCTATGCAATGCCCTGGGCACCTTTTAGAGGTGCATGGTGAGAATTTTTTCTAATTTACTTGAGAGTTGCATGGAGGTGTTTATGGATGATTTTATTGTTTATGGTTCTTCATTTGATGCATGCTTAGAGAGCCTGATTAGAGTTTTGAACAGGTTCCTTGAGACTAACCTTCTACTGAATTTTGAAAAATGTCATTTTATGGTATCTAAGGGGATAGTCTTGGGTCACCTAGTGTCTAACAAGGGTCTTGAGGTCGATAAGGCCAAGATAGATGTCATTTCTTCTCTCCCTTACCCTATATCGGTGCGAGAAGTTCATTTTTTTTCTTGGACATGCAAGTTTCTATAGGAAGTTTATCTAGGACTTTAGCAAAGTTGCCTTGCCCTTGTTCAACTTGCTTTAGAAGGATGTGGAGTTTCTCTTTGACTAGTCGTGTTAAGATGCTTTCCTGAATCTGAAGAAGAAGCTTACCACAACTCCCATCATCCAACCACCTGATTGGGACCTTCCATTTGAGCTTATGTGTGATGCCTCCAATTTTGCACTTGGGACGGTCTTAGCTCAATAAGTGGGCAAACTTTCACATGTCGTAGCCTATGCCTCTCACACCTTGGATGTCGCAAAAGTTAATTATACCACCGCAAAGAAGGAGCTTCTAGATGTGGTATTTGCACTAAACAAGTTTCATTCATACCTGTTGGGCTCCAAGGTCACTATCTTCTCTGACCATGCGGCTCTGAGATACCCATTAAAGAAGCCTGATGCCAAGCCTAGATTGATTAGTTGGATGCTTCTTCTTCAGGAGTTTGACATAGAGATCAGAGACAAGAGTGGTGCAAAAAACTTGGTGTCTGATCATCTAAGCAGGATTGAGAGAGACCCTGGGCCACTTCCTATCAGGGATGATTTCCTTGATGAGCACCTAATGGCAGTGGAGACACATGGATCTCCACCATGGTTTGCTGATATTATGAATTACTTGGTTTTTGGTGTTTTACCCCCACATGCATCTCAGAATTAGATTGTTAGGTTAAAGAGTGATGTCCAGTATTATGTGTGGGATGATCCTTATCTATGGAGATTTGGTAGTGATCAGGTGATTCGCAGATGCATACCAGATTAGGACATCTAGTTAGTCCTATATTTTTGTCATGCCTCCCTTGTGGGAGGATACTATGGATCACAACGGACCATAAGGAAGGTGTTGAACTCTACGGTTCTACTGGCCCACCATTTTCAAAGATGCTTGGGAGGCCACCTCGACTTGTGAGTAGTGTTAGAGAGCAGGAGTAGCCATCACCTGTAAGCATGAGATGCCTCAGCAACCCATCCTCTTCTGTGAGGTTTTTGATGTTTGGGGTATTGATTTTATGGGACCTTTTCCTCCTTCTTTTGGTTATTCTTATATCTTGCTTACTATGGACTATGTCTCCAAATGGGTGGAGGCTAAGGCCACTAAGACTAATGACCCTCGAGTTGTTGTAGATTTTGTCAGGTCTAACATCTTTTGCAAGTTTGGTGTGCCTAAAGCCATCATTAGTGACCAGGGAACCCACTTTTGCAATAAGACCATGGTGGCTTTGCTTCATAAGTATGGGGTTGTGCATAGAGTTGCCACAGCTTATCATCCAAAACTAATAGGCAAGTCAAGGTTTTCAACAGAGAAATAAAGTAGATTTTGCAAAAACTGGTGCACCCCGACAAGAAGGATTGGAGCAAGGTTCTTGAGGATGCTATATGGGCTCATAGGACAGCTTATCGGGCACCGATTGGAATGTCTCCTTATCGAACTATCTTTGGTAAGGGTCGTCATCTGCCTGTGGAGATTGAGCACTATGCATATTGAGCGGTGAAGAGTACTAACCTAGCATTTAACTAAGCGAGACTTGAGAGAAAGTTTCAATTTCAAGAGCTTGAGGAGCTCCGCTTGGAGGCATATGAAAACTCCAAGAACTATAAGGAAAAGGTGAAGCGCTTCCATGATAGCATGATTTTGAGGAAGGAGTTCAAAGTGGGCCAAAAGGTGCTTTTGTTAAGTCTCGCCTGAAGCTCACAACCGGCAAGCTTGGTTCTACATGGGATAGACCATATGTTGCTACTAATGTGTTTCCCTATGGAACTATGGAGATAAAGGATGAGTCTATAGGCAAGATTTGGAAGGCCAATAGTCACCAAGTGAAGGAGTTCCATGAGAATCCCAGAGTGGAGGAGAGTGTGGAGGACCTTTCTTTGGTCACCTTTCCAGGAGTGAAGGTCTTTGCACTGTGATTTTCCCTCTTACCTTACTTTACACTTGTTCTTTTGTTCTTGATTGATTTACTTTCATTAGGGACAATGTGTGATTTATGTGTGGGGGTGTGGGTTTTGAGTTTTTGAGTTTCAGAGTTTTGTTGTTTAGTGGGTGTGTTTGCATTTTTCTTTCATTTGGTCTTTGCATGCTTTCCATTAGATTCTTGATTTGCTTGATTGTGAGAAGTTGCATCATTCTTGGTTGAGAGGTTTCATGACTTGATTTGGATACACTTTTGCATCTTTAGTTTTATGAGTAGACTAGGAAATTTTGATTGTGAACTCATTTGTGATAGATTGCTTACCTTTGTGACTTTAGACCTTTGTGTGATGCACTCATGTTGATAGTTACTCTGGATTTTGTCTTATCTCTTTTTGATGTTTCTTGTTACACATGCATTATTGAAATGATTTAGGCTTTCTTTCTTTTATCTACTATCCAAATAGACCCACCTTGCCTACTTTCCACTTGTTTCCCCCTTTGTGTCATTTTCCCCTTGTTTCTTTTTGTAGCTCATTACAAGTCTAGGCCTGAAAAACCATGATTCACCCCTTTCCATAGGGATTTGAGGAGCTTTGGAATTGTTTTGGGAATGGTTCATAATAAGTGTGGGAGGGTTCTCAAGTTTTGTGCTTTAAACCATGAATTTTGATTTTTGAGTAAGTGGTTGGTTAGGTTGACAATTTTGATCTTGGGAAGTGAAAAAAATACATATACATTCACACATATGCAGCAAAGAAAGAAAAAAAGAAGAAGAAGAAATAGAAACAGAGAAAAAAAATGGAGAAAATGAGAGAATTCAAGTGGTTTCAAAATGGTTTTGGTTCTTTGGTTTGGGATACTATTCTTATGCCTATTGATTCATTCCCCATTTCTCCTCTTTTCTATTTGGTTTTCAGCCTAAAATTCCTTCTCTCATCCACCCTTCACCTTTGCCCCTTTACATCCCTTAATAAAGTCCTTTTGATCTTTAATTGTATGTGTTTTAAGTATGGAAATTAGGGACTTGCCAAGATTTGGGTGTGCTGTTTTCATGATGTATTGAGGGTAGACACAAGCCAATACACATGAGTTCATTTCATATCATCATATCATGTGAGTGTGTATCTTGAGACGATTCTATCACTTTTGGTTCATTTTCTATTTTTCCTTGTTTCTTATTTACTTTGGGTGTTGGAAGTGTGTTCATTAATTGTTTGATCCCTTGATTCTTGGAGTGTTTGTCTCCTTCCTCACTTTTGTGCATTTTTTGGATTCATTGGAAAGTGATCTTTGTTTTGCTTTTGTTTCTTGAGCATCTTTTTCCTCTTTTGGTTTTGGCTCAATAATTTAGTTTTGCCCAAGAGTGAAATTGTTCAAGTGTGGGGGTATTTGATAGAGTGTATTTTAGCATAGTCTAGAGTTGCATTTGGCAAATCTAGACATGTTTTTATACCTCATTTTGACCCTTTTAGCTGAGTTTTGTGAGATTGGGTCGTTTTGGGTGCTATTTGTCACGTTTTATTGATGCTTTTGACACTGTCCCTTGTGCAGCCCATAACCTTTTACACAGGTCTCCAATTTTGATGATTTTTGTCAATTTTGAAAGCTAAGGAGGATAGCTAAAATTTAGTGTCTCACAAGGGTTGGCCAATTTGGACGTTCTAGAGGTCAAATCAGGGACTCAATGTTTCGGCTATGCACTTGTATAATTTCATTTTAGTTTGTAATTAGGGACCCTTTGGTAATTTTAATTAGTTAATGTAGGAATTTATTTAGTGGGTTTCAGTCCTCCTTTGGAGGCCCACGTTTTTAGCCCATCATATATATAGTTTTTCCCCTTTGTAAAAGGAGAGACACTACTTGATTTTATAAATTTTCAGCTTTGGAATTCAAAGTACTCTCTTTTCTCTCCTCTCTTTTCTTCACTTTTCTCCCCTTTCTTTTTCATTTTCATGCATACCCATTGGAGCTCCCATGAAGATCTTTATGGAGGGCTAAATCTGTTTGCAACCCAAGGATCATGTGCTTGTGGGTAAATATGACTTCCTCTATTCTCAATTTCGAATTATGCTCATGAATCCCCTTTTCTCCTTTTTTTGATTTTCAATTACCTTATTTAATGTATGATAATGATTAGATTAGGGAATTGAAATCTGAATTTGGGTCAATTGCAATTGATTAATTGTGATTTAAGAAGAAATGTGTGTGGATTTGGGAAAATTAGGAATGCGATAATAATTTGAATTTTTTTGAATAAATGTGAGGTGATTCCCTCAAATTTCGTATTATTTGGAATTTCATGAGCATGAATTTGATTTATCTTTGCTGGAACTATGATTATTTCTCCTTAAGCATAGATTTTTGAGTTGTATTTCTTTGTTTTTTTTTTCGTTTATTGATTTAAGTTACTCTGTTTGCTTTAATTTTGGGAAAATCATACAAAATCCCCCTATTAGAACCAAGACATTTGATGATGTTTGACCCCTAATACCTTAATAGGTTTTGATGATAACTGTGATAATATTTGATCAACTAATGATTTCAGATTAAGTGATTTCAGGAAATAAAGTGAGAACAAACAATGGTATAATCACTTTGCTTTACAAGGATATATTTGCTAGTTTGAACTTACATATATCCAAGAAAGCAATTTGCGAGCTAATAGTTGTTAAAGAAGGTTTTCTAACACACTATTAACCCCCCCTCCCCCTTCTAGTGTGTTCTTGTGTATTTCAGTTGGTATCAGAGCTTGGTCTCTAATAACTATCTTCACAGATACAGAGCTAAAGATCCTACACAAAAATGAAGAAGGGTCTACACAAACCTCCAATCTTCAAGGGAGAAAACTTCACATATTGGAGACAAAGAATGGAGACATTCTTTGAATCATGTCATATAGACATGCTGGATGTTGTAGGAAATGGAGATTATATTCCAGTTGATGATAATGAAGTTGAGATTCCAAAAGAACAATGGACTAGGGCCCAGAAGAATAGATTCGTCCTCAACTCCAAAGCAAGAAATGCAATACATGCATGCATCTCAGAAACTGTGCACAAAAAGATAAGCTAGTTCAAATCTGCCAAAGACATATGGGACACATTCATAATAACTTATGAAGGGTCCTCACAGGTAAAAAGGAACAAGGTAGGTGTTCTTACCAAAGAATATGAACTCTTTGCTATGGAAGAAAATGAAACCATAGCTAGTATGTTGTCTAGATTCCAAACTATTTTAAATGAGTTTCGAACCATTGGTAAAAGTTTCAAAAATTTTGAGCATGCTGACAAAATCCTTCGCAACTTGCCCAGGCAATGGAGACCTCAGGTCATAGCCATTAGAGCTTCCAAAGACTTAGACCATATGCCTCTTGAAGAGCTTGTGGGAATTCTAATGCTGCATGAGCAAGAGCTAAAAAGAGATGCCAAGTTAAAAAAGGGCAAGTCTCTGGCTCTAAAAGTTCATAAGCTAAATCAAACAACACTGAAAGAGTCATCTTCATCAAAGAATCAGTCTTCCAGACCACCCAAAGGACAGAATACCAAAGCTCTAAAGGCAAAAGAGTCAGAAGCATAGTCCATCTCTTCAAGTGAAGAAGAGTCAGGAGATGAGGATGAGCTTTCCTTCATCTCAAGAAAGATCCACAAGATGTGGAGAAAGAAAGGTGGCTTGAGATGGAAGAACTACAATAAGAAATATTCAGCAGACCATGAGAAGAAAGAAAAGAATCCTATTGTCTGCTATGAATGTAAGAAGCCTAGACACTTCAAGTCAGAGTGTCCAAAGCTTAGTAAAGGAAAATAAAAAGTCAAGAGGAGATTTTCCAAGAAGAAGAAAGAATTAATGTCTACATGGGAAGATCTAGATGATTCAAAGAAGATTTTGAAGCATCAGATGAGGAAGCTAATCTCTGTCTGATGGCAGATGCAACCTTAACATTGTCTGCATCTGATGGTGAGAATGCATCAAACAACACTGCGTTTGCGTATGACACTTTAGATGATGAAGAACAAGAGGTAGACCTCAATGATCTCATTTCCCTTCAAGAAGCTTATCAAGAACTTCTCTCTAATTCATCTATTCTTTCAAAAGCCTATTTATCTATGAAAAAGAAATTAAGAAAACTTTCAAAAGAGCATGAAGAACTTGGGTCTTCTTTCACTGAGCTGTCTGACAAATGCTCTACATTAGTCACAGCTAGTAATGCTCTAACAGATGATTTTCAAAAACTAACAATTGATCACCAATGTTTAATTAAGAGAAAAAGTGAACTTTGGATAGAAAAAGAATAGCATAGAAGGCAATTGAATGAATTGATTAAGGAAACTAATGAATTAAACAAGGTGAGAGCCTTGAGTAAAGATGAAGCTGAAATTGCTAATTTACGCAAAGAAGTTGCATCTCTCAAGAGCATTCTAAGAAAATTTGTCAGTAGGTCTGAAAATCTAAAGAAAATTCTTTCATATAACAGACATCCAAATTGTTAAGATCAGCCGGGTGACTATCCAGAGGGGGGGGGGGGGGGGGTGGGTGGGGGTGGGGGTTGAATTGATTGAACGTAAAATGACAGATTCTTTTTCTTCAAAAAGGTTTTTCACCACCGCTCTTGATATTTTAATAAAAGTGTTTCTAGAGAATGTTATACTGATTGCCATAAGAACAACCTCAGCTTATGATAGAAATGATTTAGAAAAAATAATGTTGATAAAGATCAAAAACTAAATTGAAATAGATCAAGGGATAGAGAGATTGAGCTTGTTGATTTATACTGGTTTGATCAACCATCGATCTACATCTAGTTCTCCCTTTCACCAAGGGGTTCCACTATGAATTTGATTACATACACCATGCACACACAATTCACAACAAATCCTAATTTCACAACTTGAAACAAGAACCTAGAAAACTAAATGTGAAAACACCATTCACTATCCAATTTCTAAACTCTAAAACAACACAATTCTAGAAACAAAATTAGAAACACCATCAAATTTCAAAACAGCATCTAGAAATGAAATTCCTACAATGCAAATCAAACAAGATCAATGAAAAGATTCAAGAATGAAAACACCTTTGATGTGCTGATATAGTTGATATGAGATCAGTTCAAGAAACTCCAATTTGAGCAAATTTAATAGTCAAGAACAAATGTTGAATCACCTCAGTTCATGAAAGAACAAGAGAGCAATATAGCTGTATGGGCTCAGAGGTTCAATCTCAAATGGGTATAGCAGTAAAAGCAATATTGAGTTTTTCTGAAACTCAAGAGATTAAGTGATGTGCAGAAGAAAAATAGAGAATGTTCAGAGCAATATCAAATCTGAAAATCAAATAAAAATTTTGGATTTTGACAATTGAAAGAATGAAAAGATATTGTGAAAGTTGGTCTCTCTACATAGAATGCTATGGATTCAAATATGTAGAATGGGTCAAAAAGATTCGAAGTTAGTTAGACAAAGAATGAATCTTGGAGATCTTTCAAAATGACTGTTATGCCAAATATAATTGATTGCAATAAGGTGTAATCGATTATCCCGTGTATCAGAATATGATTTACACATGTTGTCAGCTATTGTAATCGATTGCAAACAAGATAGAGCCAATTCTGAATTTCAAAGATCATCTAGTAATCGATTGCAAATGAAACATAACAATTTTTGAACCTCAGAGATTTCTTGTAATCGATTGCAGAACATACTTGTAATTGATTGCAAACAAGACAGAGCCAATTCTGAATTTTAAAGATCATCTAGTAATCGATTGTCATTGGATGGTAATCGATTGCAAATGAAATAGAGCAATTTTTGAACCTTGGAGATTTTCTTGTAATCGATTGCAGTACGATGGTAATCGATTGTAATTGAAACAGAGCAATTTCTGAAATCTGAAATCAACACTGTAATCAATTGCAATGGTTGGTAATCGATTAACCTGATACCAGAGATGGTTCAAAACTGATTTGGCCATCTAGTAATCAATTCCCATAATGTGTAATTGATTGCAATTCTCAGAATAGGTTCCTAAGTAAGAAAATCATCTAATGATGCTAGAGATAATAGAAAACAGGGGAAATCAAGCATCAAGCGAGAATAATATGGCTTAGTCTTTAACAAACAATACAATGCCATCATCCATACATATTATGGCATAAAATAGAAAATACTAGACTAAGAGAACGGAGAAGACTTAAGGTATGAAGATACCAAAAATCTAAAATGAAGACGCGTCAATCTTTACAAATGACAAATATGGCCTTGGATTCACAGGAAGGAAAGAAGCAACTAGGAAGAAAGCTTCTTCTAATAGATCATATTCTGAAAATGGACATGTCAAGTCTAAAGGCAAGAAATTGCTTGCAAGAAGCAAGTCACTTGCTTCTAGGACTAACACCAAAGTACCTAAAAGAATATGGGTACCTAAAAACAAAATAATTCCCGTTGCAGATGTCCTTGATGGCAGGAAAGAAACACCAATCATGGTACTTGAACAGTGGCTACTCACATCATATGACGAGTGCAAGGTCTATTTTCCTAGACCTAATACCAATGCATGGTGGTACAGTCACTTTTGGAGGTAATCAGAAAGGAAGAATCAAGGGTACTGGTAAGATAGGTATCCCTCCAAGTCTCTCCCTTGAGAATGTATTATTTGTTGAAGGACTAAAACATAATCTGTTGAGCATAAGTCAATTTTGCGACAGTGGATATGATGTTTCCTTCAACAAGGAATCATGCATAATTAAAAACTTCTAATGGTTCACATCTCTTCTCTGCAAAGAGACAAGGCAATCTTTATAAGATTAACCTTGGTGAACTAAAGAATCAAAATGTATCATGTTTACTGTCTGTTAAAGAAAGCCACTGGTTATGGCATAAGAACCTTGGCCATGCAAGTTTGAAATTAATCTCAAAATTGTAAAGACATAGCCTCGTAAGAGGACTGCCAACAATATCATATAGGGATGACTTACTTTGTGAGGCATGTCAGAAAGGGAAATAGGTGAAAACATCTTTTAAAAGCAAAAACACTGTCTCCACTTCCAACCATTAGAACTATTACACATTGATCTCTTTGGTCCAACAAGGACAACCTTTCTTAGAGGGAAAAGATATGATGACTATTCTAGACGGACATAGGTTATATTCCTCACTCACAAGGATGAGGCTTTTAAGGAATTCTATAAATTTTGCAAACGTGTTCAAAATGAAAAAGAAGTATGTATAACTTCTATCAAAAATGAAAGTTTTCAGAGGTTCAATGAAGAGAATGGAATTCTTCACAACTTCTCAACACCTAGAACACCACAACAAAATGTTGTTGTTGAGAGGAAGAATAGATCATTACAAGAAATGGCCAGAACCATGTTGAATGATAACTTAACTCCTAAGCACTTCTAGGCAGAAGCTGTAAATACTTCCTGTTATTTGCAAAACAGAATTTATATTAGGCCTATTATTAAAAAGACTCCATATGAATTGTGGAAAGGAAAGAAACTCAACATATCATACTTCTATCCTTTTGGATGTCAATGTTTCATTCTTAACACAAAAGACAACTTGGGTAAGTTTAATTCGAAGTGTGATACAGGCATCTTACTTAGATACTTTGAAACATCTAATGCATATAGAGTGTTTAACTTTAGAACCAAAAGTGTTGAAGAAGCCATTCATGTGAGATTTAATGACACTCAACCTGATAGGAAACTATTAGAGTTACAAGACTCATTTGTAGATATCAGACTAAAAGATGCAATAACAAAGACCAGACCATCATCTAATGCACTACTTTCTACGTCTGGCACAACATCGTTTGCTCCCACATCATCTGCTCCCTATCGAACCATCTCAAATGATGAAGAAGAAGTCATGGAACCATAAAGCAGCAACAGAATGATGATCAAGAACCATCCTCCTTCTCAGATCATTGGAGAAGTTTGAGCTCTAGTAAAAATGAGATCATCCTTCCAACAAACAGCTCTATTGTTTGAAATAGAACTCAAGCAAATTGATGATGCCATGCAAGATGAAAGTTGGGTCCAAGCAATGCAAGAAGAGCTGGATCAATTTCAAAAGAATGATGTTTGGAAACTTGTGAAGCTGCTAAACAACAAGGAAACTATTGGTGCTAAGTGGGTCTTTAGAAACAAACTAGATGAGAATGGTAAGGTTGTGAGGAACAAGGCTAGACTAGTGGCCAAAGGTTACTCACAACAGGAAGGCATTGATTATACTGAGACATACGCTCCAATAGCTAGACTTGAGGCAATTAGGATTTTACTTTCATTTGTTGCTCATAGAAATATGAGACTTTATCAAATGGATGTAAAATGTGCATTCCTCAATGGTGTAATCAAAGAAGTTTATGTAGAACAACCCCCTGGGTTTGAGAGTACTATCTTTCCAGACCATGTATTTAAATTAACAAAGCACTGTATGGTCTTAAACAAGCTCCCAAAGCATGGTATGAAAAACTCAGTTCATTTTTAATAGAACACAATTTTACAAGAGGAAAGATAAATACTACATTGTTCCGCAAAAATTACTCTTCTAATTCTATTATTGTTCAAATCTGTGTGGATGATACTATCTTTGGTGCCACTAATGAAAAACTCTATGAAGAGTTCTCAAAATTGATGCAGACTGAATTCGAAATGAGCATGATGGGAGAACTGAAATTCTTCCTAGGATTGCAGATCAAGCAGACCAACAAAGGAATCTTCATTCACCAAACCAAGTATGTGCAAGAACTCTTGAAAAGGTTCAACATGGATGATGCTAAAATTATGAAGACACCAATGCATCCAACAACATCACTTGGACCTGATGAAGATTCAAGGAAAGTAGATGTCACTCAGTTCAAAGGAATGATTGGGTCACTACTCTACTTGACTGCATCCAGACCAAACATAATGTTTAGTGTCTGCCTCTGCTCTAGATTTCAGTCTGACCCAAGGGAAGTGCATCTATCTGCTGTTAAAAGAATATTCAAATATTTAATTGGTACTTCTAACATTGGTTTATGGTTTAAAAGGCAGAAAGAGTATAAGCTGATAGGCTATTTTGATGCTGACTATGCTAGAGATAAAATTGAAAGAAAAAGCACTAGTGGAGGTTGCCACTTCATAGGAGGTAACATGGTGTCATGGCTCAGCAAGAAGTAAAGAAAAATAGCACTTTCAACAACAAAAGTAGAATACATTTAAGTTGCAAGTTGCTGCTCTCAGATATTGTGGATCAAGAATCAACTTGAAGACTATAACATATTTGAGAGTAACATTCCTATCTTCTGTGATAATACTACTGCTATATCTCTTTCAAAAAATCCAACCATGCACTCTAGAGCCAAGCATATAGAAATAAAACATCATTTCATAAGACACCATGTTCAGAAAGGGACCATTAATTTGGAATTTGTCAAGACAAACGATCAGCTTGCTGATATTTTTACAAAACCCCTTACTGAGGACAGACTGATCTTTAAGAGAAAATATTGGGATGGTCTAGGTGACATAATGTTTTATTACTGTCTGCTATACACTAAGTAGAACTAAGGACACATCGTCTGGCGTGACACTTAAGTGAGGCATGTGCATGCCACGTGTTTCGCGCTCAAAATATGAGCTAGACCATGTGGATTTTTGAAAAAGTTTTTGTAACTTAAGCATTTGCTAGGTTCTGAGTCTTAAATGTTTTGTTTCAATCATTCCCTAACTGTACCATCATATTTAATGCGCACTCATTACCTATTCTAGCCTACTGTTGCAAAACGTATACCCTAAGCTTTCGAAAACACTCATCTCTCTCACCCATTCTCTCTCCAACCAAGAACTTCAAGAAACCTTAAACACAAACCCTCTCCATGGCCAAAGGTAACTTGTCCAAGGGTTCTTCCTCCTCCTAACAACCTGCCTCACCCTCATCCTCTCGTGCTTCTGATGAGCATCTTGAAGACATCATGTCAAAGTCTACGACAACACCAATAGCTCTGCGTCCAACATTGATCCAAAAGTGAGAAGAGAATGCAACCTCAATGACGTAGAGAACATTCTGATCAAGCCACGAGGTTCCTACACTGGGAACATTCATGTGGAATACTACATTGATATACCCTACCTTGAGGAATGTGGCCTTAACATCTCAAGGTACTTTGAGTTTGCTGGGATCAAGGGCTACTTCAATGATCACCAGAGGATCACCCCTGGACTCATCAGAGAGTTCTAGACAATGCTACAATAAAAGGAAACGAGATTATCAGCCGTCTTTGGGTGTAACATCACTATCTCTCCCTCCTCCATTGCTCAAGCTATAGGGTGCGAATTGTACTCCAACTACTTCATAGAGGCATGGGACTTTGAAATTGATGAAGGGACAATAGAAAGGTTCATTCTTGGACCTAACTACGAGGTGGTCAAGAATGCCAAGAAGTTGCACCCAGCCAACTTCCCACCTCTAACCAAGTTAATGCTGAACATCATCAACAAGACCATCTTGCACAAGATTGGGTCTAGGGATCATGTGCTTGCCCTCCATAGATACATCCTCTACCACATCATTAGAGGGATTCCATTCAACCTTCCACACACACTCTTCTACAACCTAGTCAGCCACATTCAATACTTGTCAACCTCTATGGCCACATACTACATAGCCCTGATAAACAAGATTCTCTAGGATGCTCATTGCTACAACAGACTATATAGAGAAACTCAATCAAGACATCTGGATGAGATGTCGTATGTGAATGTGGAAGGCCCATTCGTTCAACAAAGGATGCTAACATCCTCCATTTTGCTTAAGTTGAACATGGGATTTGAAATCACCAAGGGATCACCTCACAGGTTCTCTAAGCTTTCTGATGATGAAGGAGAAGGTCAGAAGAAGCAGACCAAGAAGAAGGGTGGAAAAGGAAAAAGCCTAGTGATTTATGATGAGGCTACTTCCATCCAACCCTTGGTAAGCAAAATGAGGAGGCTTGCTGTTGCAGACCAGCCGACAGTCCAAACAACATGCAAGGCTACAACACAGTCTACATGAAGAGCCAGGAAGCTAACACACTTGGACAGACAACCACCTCAACCACTGATCCAGGTATCACACTCCCTACATTCACTCTACCCATTCACCCTCGTTCTACACATAAACGTCCATGGAAGAATATTCCTCAGGTGATACCAATCTTAGCTCAAACAGAAGCCACAACAGACACACCGTCTGTTGAACCCCTATCGTTCGTGTTACCTACATAAACCATAGTAAGCAAAATAGTAGCTACACAGTATGATGCCCAAGTAGAGACTAGGCAAGAGCCACTGTCTGAACCCACTATTCAAACAAATGATCAACCTATGTCTACCCTACTGGATACACGATCACCCAACAGACTAAACTCACTATTCAGTCGGAGACATAGTCTGATAACACAACTCAGACTGTTGTACCTACAACATCTCCACAAACTCCACCAGACACTACCATTCCTCCCTACCAAACTCCCTTTCCTGTAACCATACTTAAGATGTCAGACGTAGTGGTCTCCTACCATCACACTGAGTCTTTCAGCATCTCATCTGGGTCTGATGATGAGATAGTGATTCTATCTTCTGAAGCATCTGCTGTTCCCTCATGGGATAACAAGCCATTCAATCTAGAGGACTCAACCCCTCTGTCTAGATTTAGAGAAGACACTCCTCCTCCTCCACCTCCCTCCGGCTCCTAGCATCAGAAGATGATGCAACACTTCTCCCTATGCTATGTGGGAGAAAATGATGAGTCTGCAGCATATAGAGAAGAAACTCAGTTGGAGCCAGCTGTAGAGCATTCCATGGTGGCTGTTGTTAAGGAAGCATCGCTAAAGAAGCTTCCCCCTATATAGATTGATCAAGGGATAACTCCCTTCTAGAGGCCACTTCACAACACCATTCTTCTGGATACTACTGAAGATGATGCCAATCTAGCAAGAAGGCTACAACAGGAAGAATTGCCTCTGCCATCCCTCTAATGCATCAATTAGTGCATGAGATTGCACACTAGTACAACTGTGAGGGATTGGACTACTTCACAGTGGAACCAACCCTACCAGTTGAGCTGATAGAAGATGGGAAGAAGCAACTAGAGGCCACTCTCAAAACAATGCATCGTGATGCATTGTATCATCTGTCGAGACCAAGGGTCTCAATCCGACCTCCTCGGCTGATTACACAAGGAGTTGCCCCCAACCATCCAACCTTCTAGGCCACGTGTGCTAAATACTGTGCCACTTGAAGTTTCAAGGCACAGCCCTCAGACAGTTGTATCCTCCAAGCCTACATATCTCTGAAGATACTGATATACGTGTCACTCCAAACTATATAGTCACCAGGCTTCCAACTATCAACCCCAACAAGTTGAGCCACTGCCTCAACAGGAGCATGTTCTGCCACCAAAGAACATAGAAGCAGATGCTGGCATCTATTGGCAGAATGTGATGAGTAATATGCTCGACACCACATGGTCATCCAATCTTTCATATGAAAAGAAGTAGAAGATTGACACTATAGGTGAAGGCTCCTCCTCCAGTAGTTTCATTCACATATCAGACATAGTGGTTATGCCCACTTTGCTGATCCCTCATACCCCTGGAGATAAAGCTGAAGCTGAGAAGATGCTTGTTGAGTGTTATGCTGAATACAAAGTTGCTCAGGCATTCATAGCTGTAGCCAAGGCAACAATAGAAGCAGCAGAAGCAAGAATTCTAGAGGAGGCTTCTAGATGGAGGGCTATGTTAGCTGCTCAAGAAGAGGATAAACGACTCAATGATTTGGCTCAAGAGTAGAAGGCCAAGGAAGAAGAAGAGAAAAAGATTAGGGAGTTGGCCTTGAAGCAAGAGGTTGAGGTAGCTCAGGATGCTGCACTTGCTACTGAGCAAGCTACAAACTTCGCTAAAAATTCTGTAGAATCCACACTAGCCCATGAGTGCACTGATCTAGTGTCCACTCAGTCTAGGTCAAGCACTCGAATTACAACCCTACCATTAAGTGCTGCAGCACAGTCAAACCCTCTACTTGACTTAACTGCACTTGAATCTACATTGGAAGCCAAGCTGGGATCAAGAATATCTACTAAGGCTGCTGCTCAAGTCGAAGCTCAACTAAATGCCAATTTAGACAAGCAAAGAGCTAGCATCATTAAGGAGGTGACACTTGCCTTCAGTGCCTCCATTGCTACCATTCTTACTCCTAGACTTGCGACTACTCAAGCTCCACCACTGCCATCAGAAGATCCTCCTGCAATAGAAGCTCCATCAGAAGTTGGAGAATCCTCAACCAAACAGTCAACCCCACCTTCCAAACTATGACTGTGATGGCATTTTCTGCTCCATCCTCCACCTTTTTGTTTATGACAAAGGGGGAGAGAATTTTGGATGTATAAAATATTACCAGACAATGCTTGAGTTTCTTTTAATAAAATAGTGACTGGTTCACTAATTCTTTTTACTCAATTCATTTACTGTCTATTATTATCCGCTTTAATTATTTCATGCCTTAATCAGTCATATGCATTTACATGATAGACTCAGGGGGAGTTCATCATGTTAATAACTACGCATACTTAATTGTCATGAAATAATTCACACTCTGATATACAAATGTTTGTGATTTATTGTCTGTTAAATCAAAATTATAACATGAGTTGTCATCATAAAAAAGGGGGAGATTATTAGAACCAAGACATTTGATGATGTTTGACCCTTAATACCTTGATAGGTTTTGATGATAATAAATGTGATAATATTTGATCAATTAATGATTTCAGATTAAGTGATTTCAGGAAATAAAGTGAGAACAGACAATGGTATAATCACTCTAACTCTCACTTTCATCTTAACTGTCTGATAACTGATGATGATTAAGACACGCACTATAAATGCTTGTAATCGGACTAAAATAAAGCTCTCAAAAAGACCATGAATGTCTTGGAAGGACTCATGCAAAGTCTAAGACTAGACCATAAATGGAGCACGGTCAAACAACGCAATGATAAGCCAGACGATGTCTGATGCTAAGCCAGACGATGTCTGAAGTTGGGCTAGACGCTTTCTAAAGTTGAGTCAAACGCTATTTGTGCACGAATAGACCATACTTAATCAAGACTAGACTATGTCTGTTAAGCTAGACGTTGTTTATGCAGGAACAAAACATAATGTCATATGTGCTAAGGAATATGTGCTTTATAATTAATTCTTTACTTAAATAAAGGCACTACTGCAACAGAAAGAAAGGGAGACTCTCTTTAACATTACTTTCTTTGATTCCTCGTATTGCTTGTATCTCTCGAATTATGTGAAGTGTGTAGGTACAACTAAAAGACAAATCAGCATCGAGATGCACGCCTTATGCTAAAAGCTAAGTGTACAAAAGACAGAAACCTGCTCCCTGTCATATCAAGCACAGTCAAAGCTACTTCAATACTTTACTATGAGACAATAGAAAGAAGTCTTCTCCAACGTTCAAATTCATGAAGCTCACTATATAAGGATGCTTCCATGCAATGAGAAGACTAATGAACAAGAACGGAATAACTCAAATCAATCTAGACAGCAAGCAAAAGCCCTTTGAGAAAAAGTCTTGAACACGAGCTGAGAGAAAAAGAGAACACCATCTTCTACAAGCTCATAAAGATTTAACATTTGTTTATATCCTCTCTTTGAGAGTGTCTGAATCTTATACATAATTGTATAGAAAACCAGGAGTGGCTTCGTGATAAAAGAATACTTGGGAAGTATAATCTCAGGGGGAGATTCATACTTGTAACCAGAAGTGGTTTAGAATACTTGTAGCCAATAGTGGCATAGAGAATACTTGTAGCCAGAAGTGGCAGTGAAGAATACTTGTTCTGTAATCAGTTGATTATAATGGAACCCTTTAACAGTTGTTAAAGGAGAACTAGACGTAGCTTAGGTTGAGTGAACCAGTATAAAAACAAGTTCTCATTTGCTGTCTTATGGTTACTATATTCATCTACCTACTGTGCTCTTTTGAAAAGATTTTTCAAACTTTTCTTTACAAGGATATATTTGCTAGTCTGAACTTACATATATCCAAGAAAGCAATTTGCGAACTAATAGTTGTTAAAGAAGGTTTTCTAACACACTATTCAACCCCCCCCTTTCTAGTGTCTTCTTGTGTATTTCACCCCCTATTTTGAATTGAATGCAAGGTGTTTAATGAGTTGTATCTTCGAGAAAATGACCTGAGTTAGCCTTATATTGCAAAATTTATTGGGGAACTTAGTTGCTTTTGAGGGCATGTTCGACACGCGCTCATTAGTTACCATAGTAATTTTTCCTCCCATTACCATAATTGTTTTGCTTCCCTAAGTAACTTGCCTCTTCCTCATGGTTGGTTAAAAGCATATTGGAATTCCTCCATTGTGTGATACCGCCCCCCCGCACCAAATGACCCAATCCAACACCTTTAGTTGAGAAGAAACCATGAAACCATGTTGTCAATCAACTCTATAGCCTCTTCTAGTGTCTTATTATTGACAACTCCTCCACTCGTTGCAGCATTTAACATGACCTTCATTTGCCCCTTCAAACCTCCAAGAAAGATGTATAATTGATCGACATCTCCAATTTCATGATTGGGGTAGTTCATCAAGAGAGTCTTGAACCTCTCCCAAGCTTCATGCAAAGGCTCATTGTTACCCTGACAAGAAATGAAATACTCTCATATAAAGGCCCTCTTCTTCATTTTGGAGGACCCCTATTGTGCTACAAAGGTCAAGAATGTGGCCAAGTGGCTATATGGATCTTCATCAGCTAGCCCAGAAAATGCTTGTTGGCCAAGAAGATTGATCAAGGCTGGCTTTGCCTCTTGTGCATGGTTGTTGCCTCTTGATCTTGCAATGCTTGCAAACTTGATTGGACCATTGGCATTGACACAGTCTGCTAGAGTTCTTCGCGGTGGTGGTGGTTGTTCTTCCATGTCTTCTTCTTTGAGCTAGAATGGCTCAACGAAGATGTGTAGGAAGTTGAGTGTTCTTCAAAATAGGAGGAGGGATCCTCTTTTAGAGTAAACTTATGCTTTTGTTGCTTTGCTCTTCTATTTTGACCACTAAGTGTCCTAGTGGTCTTCTCAATTTAAGGGTCATAGTGGAGATTTTTTGAATTAATTTTGTTCCTTGTGCCAACAATACCTAGCACACACAAAACCACAAGTAACTAGAACAACTATAAAGATGCTTAGCAGTGGATGAGAAAAAAATATAAAAATAAAAATAAAAATACGAAAGAATAAAAGAATGTTTAAATTCCACAAAAAATACTAAAAATTTGAGTGATCCCTACAGTTTGCAATTCAAAAGAATTTCCCAATTACAATTGAAATTATAGCATCATGCAATTGGGTGATCAAGCCAAAAACAAGCATTAAAACTAGAAGGGAAATAACAATATCTAATTGAATAGTAGAAAAGGTAATTACATGTAAATAGGCTCAATTATATTAAAGCCCAATGAAAGATGAAATTAACTACTCATAGTCATGGGGGAAGAAACTTTGGAAGAAGAGATAATGGAGGAGTTCCGTCACACAATGCCTTCGAGCTCTATATTTTTCTATCTCTTACATTTCTAACTATCCTTTTTTTTAAAAGATAAACATATTTAAGATATGGGCTAATAACAATTCAAGCCTAATACAAAATATAATTAAAAAATAAAATTAGAAAGCTCTGCTCATAGGGCCTTTTGCACAGTTGTGCATAATGGATGCACAATTGTGTAGTCTCACGCAATCATCACTCAACAAGTCAGTGGCTTTGCACAACTGTGCGAGATGGATGCACAACTATGCAATGATATGGAAAGCATAAAATTTGTCCTTGATGCATCCAATTATCCTTAATGTCTCCATTGCTTCATCCGAGTTTCAACAAAATTCCTAAAGCCATGAACAAAAACCCAAAATCAAGTGTAAAATAGTAAAATTGGAAAACTCTAACAACCTAAGCTTTTAATTAAAAACTTAACTAAATAGAGCACAAACAGGGTTCAAAAGCATAAGAAGTGTCACATGATTGTCCTTAAATAACTACAAGATGTAGGAAAATATGACAATTATCACTTGTTCAAAGTTTTTGGTCTATCAAAACCTTTAAAATCGGTCAAAAAAAAGTCCTACATAAAACTTACATTTCTTTTATAAAATAAATAGATAATTTATAAATTCATTGGATATACCAATGAGTAATTATGATTGTCCATTATATTATTTTAAGATTTTAGTGTACTTTTCACATGCATGTTTTCTTTACATATTGATGTACAATTAACCAATCATATGTTTTTTGTTTAGTACACTTAATATATTAAATAAAAAAATGTAAAACTTATATTATTTTATTGAAACTGGTTAAATCTGTTCAACCACATGATTAAATCATTAAACCTTAAGTGTCTTCACTAGTTTAATGACTGGTCTAATTTTAAAAACATTTATTAATGTCTCAAGTTTTATGTAATGTAAGTTTATCTCATAAACAAATTAGTTCTAGATAACATTTAATTCCTCGAATCAATATAAAAGAAAGAAGGTTTAAAAAAAAATTATGTCTCTAAAAAATACCCATTTTTATTCGAATTCTAAATTTTTGTGTTGTTATGAGTCAGTAATAAATTTTTATTTTGCTTTTAGTTTCCATTGATGATGTGACATCATCTCAACCGTTAATATATGTTAAGATGGTATTATGCTATCACTTATCTAAGGGTTGTGATGGGGAGACGTCATAGGTAGGGACTCAACAAAAATAAGAATTTATCCAGACTTGTAACAACGCAAACAAATTTCAGGGACTCAAACCAAAAAAATAGTATTTATTAAGAACCCTAAAATTAATTAAGGCAATAAAGAATAATAAAGTTATTTGATTACAAATATAAATGTTTATAATATTTAAAATAACAATAATACATTATAAAAAAATTATTAATAAAGGAAGTAAATAACAATCAAAGCATAATATTAATAATACATAATATCAAATATTTTGATTTAAAAAAAAAGGAAAAAATGTAATTATATAAACAATTTATTTTACATTACACTAGAGGCAAAAGTAGTATTTTGTGCCTCATTGGATGATATTTTTTGGGACTATAAAAGCATATAGAACCGTGTGTTTACTTGTATCATCACCTTTACTAAAAGAGTTAGTGTTACATTATCATATTATTTAGGCTTAATTGCACATTTGATCCTCAAAATTAAATTTTTTGCAATTTTGGTCCCCATTTTTTTTTCATCACTTGTGGTCCTCCAAAATTTAATATTTTTCACTTTTGGTACCTCTGTTAATTTTTGGGCATTGACTATTAGTTGATCGTTAGTTTGGATTTTAACTATGCTAATTTTTTTTACTAATTAACTATTGACTAATTAAGTAATTAACAACACACAACAATACTTTTTTTTTGTGAAATCATATAGCAACACTTACAACACATTTTTGTGAATGGGTGTTGGCAATTAGAAATTAGAAACAAAAAACCCCTAATCCCCAAATTCCCAAATTGAAGAGGGTGGGTACTAGAAACCTTAAATCCCCAAATCCCTAGTTACAGTTATATAGTGTGAGGGTGGAGAGCAACTTCTTTGCAAGGGTACAAAGCAACGTGGGGGTGGAGAGCATTGATTCACACGAGGTCTTCCTTCTCGCAAAACTTGGGGTTGAGGGACTTCCTTTGCACAAGTAAAAAGAACCCATGATATAAATCCCACAACCTATGCATCTTTGCCTTTAGTTGATCTATCTTATAGGGACATTTAGTTTTGGAATTCAACTCATTGGTCATTAAGGTCCATGTTCTAGAGTGAAACACACCATTCAGCATGTTTCCTTTTGTGCATTCTTCAACCATGATATCAATGAAAGTTTTCAGTTCTATAGCCTCAGGCCAAAGTTTTGATTCTATATTGTCAACATTAGCTCCTAACATTTCATAAAATAATATAATCAATGTACTAAGATACTTAACATCTGAACATATAAGGGATATATTGAAGACTATAAACTGATGAATGTCACTTGGTAATGGTTGGGATGACACGTGGTAGAATAGGGAAGAGCTATTGTGAATCATGTTAACATGAATAGAGGGTAGGCAAGAACATACACTACCTATTGTCCAATACCAAAAAAAATACCAAAACAACATAAGTTTAAAAAATAGCAGAACATGAAATTTTAAAAAGCCCTAACTCCAAACCATTTGATCTTCATGCCCACACAACACTTGTTCACTTGACTTCCTTGCAAAACTTCATTGCAAGTGAGAGAAGCAATAAAAGTAATAACTAACCATAAATCCTCATGCTCACTCAACAAAAATTTAATGAACTACACCCAGAGTATCAATGCAAATGAGAGAGGAAATAATTAATAATAATAATTGACCCTATTAACAAACACAATTGCAAACTAATATAGCCATATGATCTGAAAATCTAATAAGTTGTGATAGGAAACTAATCAATCCCAACGAACCCAACAACCTTACTTGACTAGCATGCTCCCTAATTGTTCGCTAAAATTACTTAGAGCCTGACCAAGAAACAATTTAGGTGACCTTTTGTCACATAGATTGGGTGTGTAACTTATCTTTCCACATTTGGGTATTTTTCCTTTCTCTTCACTCTTACTTTCAACTTTCAAACAACACTAGCACCGACAATTCAAAAACAACTATTAACCCCATTCAAAAACAAACAAAAATCACACTTCCCACAAACTCAAAATTTAAACCAAAGTACGTACTCATTTAGAAAATGAAGAATTACAATTAACACAACATAAAACAACATCAATACATGGGGAATCGCAAAAAAAAACAATTAGGAGAAAAGAGCTACTTGAAGGGGGGATTCGATTGGACACTGAGATTGGGGATTGTAGTGAAACAAGAATGACTCGCTGCCTCAGCCTTGTGTGAGCCTAGTGTCATCGTCTCTAACCATTTGAACTTCGTGGTCGAGAACTCCATGGATTCCATTGATGGTAGAAATGCTTGAGTGAGGAACAAATATGCATTCGAACTTTTGATTTGTGCAAAGAGATTGCTCGCGTTCGCCCTTGCAACTGTTGAGAACGAGAGTGCATATGTGACCAAAGAATCCCAACCTAATATTTTTTTACAAAATATTACCATTTTTCCATTAATGAAAACTTTAAACACCTCTTCTCCACATCTTTTCAAATTTGGTTAGTATTTAAAAAAAAAATGAGAAACAGAAAACAAAAACTACTAAAATCTCTTCCTTTTTTTTTTAATTTTAAAAAGTAAATTTTGCAAAGAGTTTCTTAAAACATTTATACAAAACTTACCCATGAAACAAGTTTTTAATTTTTTTAATTTTTAAAAACTAAAAACTATTTTGGAAACTGTAATCAAACAGGCCCTAAATTTCCTAAAACTATTATGATATATGAAATAAATTAAAACATTTTTATAAATATAATAGAGATGAGATCACACATTTAATTAAAAATATTTTTTAGTTTTTATAAAAATTAATTATTTTAGCTTTGATTGTATTGCATAATATTAAATCAATTAATTTTCTTTCATTCACAACATTTTAAACAAACTAAGTCGTACATTGCATGGTTAGGAGCAAACTTCAAATGTACTTGATTAAAGTGCTTCCAAGCTTCTCTGTTGGATGGACTGGGTAACACTTCCGAATTACTTCTATTCTCATGGTTCCATGTCACTTGTTTTGCAATTTGCATTGATGCAAACATTCTTTGTAACCGATGAATTATAAGTAAATGAATCATTGCTTTAATTGGAATTAGAATTTACTATTACTTGTTTCAATGTTGAAGTCATGATACCTCGACTTGTGAAAAAACTTACATTCAACTAATACTCCATCATTTTCCCATATTCATTCTCAAAAAAAAAAAAATACAATCATCCAAGCAAATAAATCCTCTTAGCTTCTAATCCCAGCTTCAATACTAATCTCTTTGCATCATAATAACTTTTTGGCAAACTCCCATTTATCAAAGTCATGTCTAAAAGCATTTGAATAACAAATTCTAAGCATTGATCAAGAACATTACAATTGGACTTGCAAGATACAAACCTCACGCATATTGATACTTTACAATCTATAGACCTTTCAAACAATGACTTATTTGACTATGTCAATAGATTATGGAATCTTTGTGATTCTTGGTTTGGAGGCTCTTCCATGTTGTTTGACTCTAGTGCTTCAAGTGACTCATGTTGCCTGAGAGCATTATACACAATGTCCTTATAAACATAGATTGTTATCCCAAGCTACATCTGCATCACTGCTTGAAGCTCCTAGACAATTATCTTCAAAATGCGACATCTCTTCATTGTGATCAATCTAATTCCAATAATTAGGTTTGAACTCATATTTCTAAAGGTGAAACTTCACAATTTCATCCTTCAAATTCATTGTGCAATCGCATTTAAGGCATGACCATCTAATTCCCTTCATCACCTTTATAATATTTGTATTGTCAAGATTTGTTTACAAATCCGTCAACCCCCTTATAGAAGACAATTTCATACATCTTTGACCACTATAACACCTAACATACATCCAACAATAATTCAAATAAAAAGAATCCATGTTTTTTATATTCAAAATAACGTCATATGTTAAAAATGTTAATCGTTAAACAGTTTTTGATCACTACTCACTAATAACTACCAAAATCACATAAAGCCATCAAGTATAAAAATTAATTTATGATCACATAATAAGAATATATAGATCAGCCAGAAGTGTGAATATATAGAGCAACCACCAGTATGAATATAACTATATATAAAACAATCCTAAATATAGTATTTTTTTCATCTACCACTTCTGGATTACAAGTATTCTCTATGTCACTACTAGCACTTCTTTTAATCTCCCCTTAAAAATAAAAGCCAAGTATTCTTTGAACACTAAGCCACTTATGGATTTCCAAACAAAGTTTGACGAATATAATATTCAAAACAATCTCACAGAGAGGATATACAATGAAGTTTTGAATATAAAAAGTAATATGCAAAGCTAGCAAATAATATTTCTTTTGAATATAAGAGTATGTTATCGTCCAACCACCTAATGCTTTTGACTCTTAGAATATTTCTCTTAGCTCGTAGTAAATTCGTCCCGTATGTGTGTATGATTTTTTGGGATTTTGGGCTAGCCTCTTTAAATAGGCTTCAAATTGTGTATAAGAGTCTCGGAATAAATCCGTTATGCTCATAGTTGTACATTGCAACATGACAACTTGGGTAAAAGAGAGAGAGGGAACAAAATGAGGTGTCCTTGGCGCAAAATAATCACATTGATTTGTAACGTAATGCACACTCAAATTCATACTTTAGTCAAATATAAGGATGGAATACAAATATTTCATAAGTTTCTAGAGCATGTATCTACCTCGTGATTTGAAAATGTAACATGTGACAAAGATTAGACATTAATAACTTGAAGTAAAAAAAAGTTTGGTGTAAGTTATCCTCTAACCATGATGGAGGTATAAAAAGAAGATAGTACATTGGTATAGATTTTCACAATTCATTAGGCGCTTGTTTATAACTAGCATTTTGAATGATACATTAACACATTAAGAAATAGATACAAATGTAAAATATTACATGTGAATAGACATTTAGTTTTTGGGAGAAAATTAAAATTTTATTTTTTAATTATAGGAATCAAAGACAGTACCAACGGATTTATACCACTCATGCATTCTACTCAACTATGTGAAATAGAATTTTAAAAAGCCACAAGATTAGTAATTGAAAAGAAATTTTTGAAAAGCCAAAAAGATTGAGTTTTTAAATAAAGGTGTAGTTTAGAAGGTTTCAAGAGGAGACTAGAACATCCCAACTAGGTTGGCATCTCCTAGCTACCCCCTCAAGAACCCCCCTAGTTGTGTGTTATTCATAAAGTAAAAGAAAGTACAAATAAAATGTGGGGGGACTAGGCGAAAACCCATGGAAAGAAAGAAATTAACAACAACATGGGGGAACTAGACGAAAACCTATGATCAAAACAAGACTATCAAAGCAAATTAGTGAGCCTGAGAGGTGGTACTATGTTGAAGATTGTAAGGCTTCTTAGTCTGCACTATCTCTTCTTTCTTTTTCTTTGTCTTCCTGTGATTGACCTCTTGCTCTAATTGGGTGGAGGGATGGTCCCGAGCAATTATGTTTGCATCCTTCCTTCTAAGGAATTGCATCCATGTTCTCAGTATTACCATCAGATTAGTGACCTTCTTCATGCCCATCTTGCTTGGTGCACTCTGCAACCTTATCATCCTCATCATTCGACTTAGAGCTAGATGCTACAACATCCTTAAGACTACTCACCGGTTTGCTCCTACCATGGTTACCAGCCTTGTGCCAACTAGTGATCGATGGTCTTGAGAAGGGCACAGATATCAAGAATTCTCTCATATTCCAAGGTAACATGAAATGCATAATCTTTCCTTTCAACAAGGTGAAGATTCAAGAATGCTTCACCTATTTTTGGTATTTTTATAGCACTTAAATTTTACTATAAGCCAAAACATGAATGGATGTTGGCTTTATATTGTTTGTTTTAGACTTAGGCTTCATTGCGTGATTACTTGTCTTTGTCTTTTATCTACATCTCATTCTCATGATAATTTGTCTCTAAGTGTTAAGGAATGGCAAATTATGTGTAAGAGATTGCATAGGTTTTGCAAACTTACATGTAAATTGGAATTCACTTAACCTTAAACAATTATTGAGTATTCTAACGTATTCAATCGATTACCAAATGATGAAATCAATTTCCATATCAATAAAACATAACAAAACACTCTGTCTGCATGAGATAATCGATTGCATCATCCTGCCAATCGATTGCAAGCTTTATTTTTATATCCAAATTGCTCTTTGACTCAAAATAATCAATTGCATTATGAATTCAATCGATTACATTTTATGACAAAGATAAAATATATCTTCTAATACACGGGATAATCGATTACATTCTATTCCAATCTATTACACCTATTATAACGGTCTCTTTTAAAGATATCTTATTTGATCTTTGTCAAGTCCATTTTCATATCTTTTTGACCTAATCTTATATTCAATTTGAAGATAATATTTTGATCTTTTCCAACAATATTTAGAGAGACCCCTTTGAGATTGTTTTCCATAACACTAAGTATTCATCTAAATCATTACTTTCAAATCTCTTTATGCTGAAATTCTCGTAATCTTTCACTTGCTTTATTTCTCTTTATAGAAGAAGTTCTTTTCCAACTAGGTTTGCACATCCAGCTGCTCTTGTTCCTTTACTCCTTTCCAGCTATATCTAGGGGTGTTCATGGGTTGGGTTGGGCTGGGTTTGCCTAAATTCTTGACCCAACCCGATCAATTTTCAGTGGGTTAGGTTGGGTTTGTGTGATTTTATTTTCAAACTCAACCCAATCATGAACGAGTTGGGTTGGGTTGGGTGATCGTGTCAGTGATGCAGAACAAGAGGTAGACCTCAATGATCTTATTTCTCTTCAAGAAGCTTATCAAGAACTTCTCTCTAATTCATCCATTCTTTCAAAAGCCTATTTATCTATGAAAAAGAAATTAAGAAAACTTTCAAGAGAGCATGAAGAACTTGGATCTTCTTTTACTGAGCTATCTGATAAATGTTCTACATTAGTCACAGCCAGTAATGCTCTAACAGATGATTTTCAAAAACTAACCATTGATCACCAATGCTTAATTAAAAATAAAAGTGAACTCTAGATAGAAAAGGAACAACATAGAAGGCAATTGAATGAATTGATTAAGGAAATTGATGAATTAAACAAGGTAAGAGCCTTGAGCAAAGATGAAGCTGAAATTGCTCAATTACGCAAAGAAGCTACATCTCTCAAGAGCACTCTAAGAAAATTTGTCAGTGGGTCTAAAAATTTAAAGAAAATTCTTTCATACAACAGAGATCCAAATGACAAATCTGGCCTTGATTCACAGGAAAGAAAGAAGCAACCAAAAGGAAAGCTTCCTCTAATGGACCACACTTTGAGAATGGACATGTAAAGTCCAAAAGCAAGAAATTGCCTACAAGAAGCAAGTCATTTACTTCTAAGACTAACACCAAAGGACCCAACAGAAAATGGGTACCTAAAAACAAAATAATTCCTATTACAGATGTCCTTGATGGCAGGAAAGAAACACCAATCATGGTACTTGGACAGTGGCTGCTCACATCACATGACAGGTGCAAGGTCTATGTTCTTAGACTTGACACCAATGCATGGTGGTACAGTCACTTTCAGAGGTAATCAGAAAGGGAGAATCAGGGGTACTGGTAAGATAAGTATTCCTCCTAGTATCTCTATTGAGAATGTGTTATTTGTTGAAGGGCTAAAACACAATCTGCTGAGCATAAGTCAATTTTGCGATAGTGGATATGATGTTTCCTTCAACAAGGAATTATGCATAGTTAGAGACTCTAAAGGTTCACATCTCTTCTCTACAAATAGACAAGGCAATCTTTATAAGATCAATCTTGGTGAACTAAAGGATCAAAATGTATCATGTTTAATGTCTGTCAAAGAAGTCACTGGTTACGGCATAAAAAGCATGGCCATGCAAGTTTGAGATTAATCTTAAAATTGTAAAGATATAGCCTCGTAAGGATAACTTACTTTGTGATGCATGTCAAAAAGGGAAACAAGTGAAAACACCTTTTAAAAGTAAAAACACTGTTTCCTCTTCCAGACCATTAGAGCTGTTACATATTGAACTCTTTGGCCCAACAAGGACAACATCTCTTAGAGGGAAGAGATATGGACTAGTAATAGTTGATGACTATTCTAGATGGACATGGGTTATATTCCTCACTCACAAGGATGAGGCTTTTAAGGAATTCTATAAATTCTACAAACGTGTTCAAAATGAAAATGTAGTATGTATAACTTCTATTAGAAGTGACCATGGAGGAGAGTTCAAAAACAAAAGTTTTCAGAGGTTCAGTGAAGAGAATGGAATTCTTCACAACTTCTCAACACCTAGAACACCACAACAAAATAGTGTTGTTGAGAGGAAGAATAAGTCATTACAAGAAATGGCCAGAACCATGTTGAATGATAACTTGACTCTTAAGCACTTCTGGGCAGAAGCTATAAATACTTCCTATTATTTGCAAAATAGTATTTATATTAGGCCTATTATCAAAAAGACTCCATATGAACTATGGAAAGGAAAGAAACCCAACATATCATACTTCCATCCCTTTGGATGTCAATGTTTCATTCTTGACACAAAAGACAATTTGGGTAAGTTTGATTCGAAGTGTGATATAGGCATCTTACTTGGATATTCTGAAACATCCAAGGCATATAGAGTGCTTAACTCTAGAACCAAAGTTGTTGAAGAATCCATTCATGTAAGATTTAATGACACTCAACCTGATAGGAAACTATTAGAGTTAAAGGACTCATTTGTAGATATCAGACTAGAAGATCGGATAACAAAGACCAAACCATCGCCTGCTTCAACATCGTCTGCTCCCACATCGTCTGCTACCAAATCGTTTGTTTGCTATCAGACCATCTCGAATGATGATGAAGAAGTCAGAGAACCACAAAGCAGCAACAGAATGATGATCAAGAACCATCCTCCTTCTTAGATCATTGGAGAAGTTCGAGCTCTAGTAAAAACAAGATCATCCTTCCAACAAACAGCTCTACTGTCTAAAATAGAACCCAAGCACATTGATGATGCCATGGAAGATCAAAGCTGGGTCCAAGCAATGTAAGAGGAGCTGGTTCAATTTCAAAAGAATGATGTCTGGAAACTTGTGAAGCTACTAGACAACAAGGAAGCGGTTGGTGCTAAGTGGGTCTTCAGACACAAAGTAGATGAGAATGGTAAGGTTGTGAGGAACAAGGCTAGATTAGTGGCCAAAGGTTACTCACAATAGGAAGGTATTGATTATACGGAGACATATGCTCCAATAGCTAGACTTGAGGCAATTAGAATTTTGCTTTCATTTTCTGCTCATAGAAATATGAGACTCTATCAAATGGATGTAAAATGTGCATTCCTCAATGGTGTAATCAAAGAGGAAGTTTATGTAGAACAACCCCCTGGGTTTGAGAGTACTATCTTTCCAGACCATGTATTTAAACTAAAGAAAGCACTGTATGGTCTTAAACAAGCTCCCAAAGCTAGCTAGATACTACATTGTTCTACAGAAACTACATTGTTCTCCAGAAACTACTCTTCTGATTTTATTATTGTTCAAATCTATGTAGATGATATTATCTTCAGTGCTATTAATGGAAAAACTTTATGAAGAGTTCTCAAAGTTTGAAATGAGCATGATGGGAGAATTGAAATTCTTCCTAGGATTGCAGATCAAATAGACCAACAAAGGAATCTTCATACACCAGACCAAGTATGTGAAAGAACTCCTGAAAAAGTTCAAAATGGATGATGCTAAAATTATGAAGACTCCAATGCATCCAACAACATCACTTGGACCTGATGAAGATTCAAATAAAGTAGATGTCACTCAATTCAAAGGAATGATCGGGTCACTACTTTACTTGACTGCATCCAGACCAGATATAATGTTTAGTGTCTGCCTCTGCTCCAGATTTCAGTCTGACCCAAGGGAAGTGCATCTATATGCTATTAAAAGAATTTTTAGATATTTAATTGGAATTTCTAATCTTGGTCTTTGGTTTAAAAGATAGAAAGAGTATAAGTTGACAGGCTATTGTGATGCTGACTATGGTGGAGACAAAATTGAAAGGAAAAGCACCAATGGAGGTTGCCACTTCATAGGAGGCAACATGGTGTCATGGCTCAGCAAGAAGCAAGGAACAATAGCACTATCAACAACAGAAGCAGAATACATCTCAACTGCAAGTTGCTACTTTTAGATATTGTGGATCAAGAATCAACTTGAAGACTACAACATATTCGAGAGTAACATTCCTATCTTCTGTGATAATATTGCTGCTACATCTCTTTCTAAAAATCCTACCATGCACTCTAGAGCCAAGCATATAGAAATAAAACATCATTTCATAAGAGACCATGTTCAGAAGGGGACCATTAAATTGGAATTTGTCAAGACAGATGATCAGCTTGTTGATATTTTTACAAAACCCCTTACTGAAGAAAGACTGATCTTTTTGAGAGAAAAGATTGGGATGGTCTGGGTGAATTAATGTTTTATCACTGTCTGCTATTCACTAGTAGAACTAAGGACACATCGTCTAGTGTGATACTTAAGTGAGGCATGTGCATGTCACGTGTTTTGCGCTCAAAATATGAGTCAGACCATGTGAATTTTTTAAAACCGTTTTATAAGTTAAGAATTCGTTTGAGTCTGAGTCATAAAAGCCCAAAACGCACATTCAAGTATGTCATAAATGTGTTGTTTCAATCATTCCCTAACCGTACCATCCTATTTAATGCATACTCATTACCTATTCTAGCCTACTGTTGCCAAACGTATTCCCCAAACTTTCAAAACCTCTCATTTCTCTTACCCATTCTCTCTATAACCAAGAACCTCAAGAAACCCTAAACACAAACCCTCACCATGGCTAAACATAATCTGATCAAGAGCTCTTCCTCCTCCTAACTACCAGCCTCACCCTCAACCTCTCAAGCTTATGATGAGCGTCCTGTAGACGTAATGCCGGAGTCCACTATGGACACCAACAATTCGACATCCAACATTGACCTCAAGGTCGCGACAGAACGAAGACTCCTTGACGTAGAGAACAATATAATCAAGCCACGAGGTTCCTACACTAGGAACATTCACGTGGAGTACTACATTGACATACCTTACCTTGAGGAACGTGGTCTTAACATCTCAAGGTACTTCGAGTTCGCTGGATTAGGGGTTACTTCAATGATCGCCACAGAAGATCGCCGCTGGACTTATTAGAGAGTTTTTGACAAATGCTACAATCAAAGGAAACGAGGTTGTCAGCAACGTCTTTGGGTATGAAGTTACAGTCTCTCCCTCCTCCGTTGCTCAAGCAATAAGGTGCGAACTGCACTACAACTACTTCATAGACGCATGACACAAGGACCTTGAGAAAGGTACAGTAGAAAGGTTCATTCTTGGACCTAACTACGAGGTGGCCAAGGACATAAAGAAGTTGCACCCAGCCAACTTCCCACCTCTGACCAAGTTGATGTTGAACATTGTCAACAAGACCATCTTACACAAGATAGGGTCAAGCGATCATGTATCAGCTCTACACAGGTTCATCCTCTACCAAATCATCAGAGGGATTCCATTCAACCTTCCACACACGCTATTCTACAACCTGATTAGCCACATTTAGTGCCTATCAACCTCTATGGCAACATATTACACAGTTCTAATAAATAAGATCCTTTGGGATACTAGTTGCTACAACAGACTGTACACAGAAATCCAATCAGGAAATCTGGATGAGCTGGAGTATGTGAGAGTGGAAGGCCCATTCGTCCAATAGAGGATACTAACCTCCTCAAGTCTGCTTAAGTTGAACATGGGATTTGAAATAACCAAGGGATCACCTGCAAGGTTCCCTATACTGACTGATGATGATGAAATTGAAGATCAGAAGAAAAAGAAGATTCAAAAAAAGAAGGGTGGAAAAGGAAAAAGCTTGGTGATTTATGATGAGGCTGCATCCATCCAACCTTTAGCAAGTAAGATGAGAAGACTTGCTGTTGCGGACCAGTAGACAATCCGAACAACACGCAAGGCTGCAACAGAGTTTGCTATAGAGCCACTAGCCAAGAGAGGAAAGCAGACACTTTAACAAGCACCACCCAGACCACCCACTCAAAGGGTCAAGTCTAAATCCCAACAGAAGGGTAAAGGTGTTGCCAAAATGACTGCTGAACCTCAAGTGTCTTTAAAGGAGGTAGTAGACATTGGTCTGCAAGCTGTCAAAGTTGATGAGGCCGAAGAAGAAGACTTAGACGAGGGACTAGTCTTCAAGAGACCCAGAAGATCACTCAGTGCACAACAGACTACTGAGTCAGAGGGTCTGACCATCAGACCACCCAGCACCACAGCTAGGAAGCTGACTGTGAAGAGAAAAATGGTGTTGGAAGAAGACACACTGGGACAAACAACCACCAATCCAGGTATTACTTTACCTGCATTTACTCTTCCCACTCACCCTCGCTCTACATACAAACGTCCAAGGAAGAATATTCCTCAGACGATCCTAGTCTTAGCCCAAATACAAGCCACAACAGACACACCGTCTATTGAACCTCTATTGTCTGTGTCACCTACACAAACCATAGTAAACCAAACAGTTGCTGCACAGTCTAATGCCCAAGCATAGACTATGCAAGAGCCACTGTCTGAACCCACTATTTAGACAGAAGATCAACCTGCGTCTACCCCCACTAGACAGACGATCACCCAACAGACTGAACTCACTGTTCAGTCTAAGACACAGTTTGATCCCACAACTCAAACTATTTTACCAACAACATCCCCACAAACTCCACCAGACACTACCATTCCTTCCTACCAATCTCCCTCTCTCATGACAATCCCGGAGATGTTAGACGCAGTGGTTTCCTACCACCACACTGAGTCTATAATCATCTCGTCTAGGTCAAATGAAGAGATAGTTGCTCTATCTCCTGAAGCGTCTGTTGTTCCCTCATGGGACAACAGACCATTTAGTCTGGAAGACAACACACCTCTGTCTAGATTCAAAGAAGACACTCCTCCTTCTCCTTCCTCCGGCTCCTAGCATCAGAAGATGATGCAACTCTTCTCCTTGTGCTATGTGGGAGAAAATGCTGAGTCTGCAACGTACAAAGAAGAGACTCAGCTGGAGCTAGCTGTAGAGGACTCAATTGTTGCTGTTGTCAAGGAAGCACCACTGAAGAAGCTTCCTCCTCTACAGATCAATCAAGGAATCATCCCTTACTAGAGGCCAATTCACAACTCTCACCTTCTGGAAACTGCTGAAGATGATGCACATCTAGCTAGAAGGCTACAACAAGAAGAATACACCTATGCCATTCCTCTGATGCGTTAGCTAGTGCATGAGATTGCACATTGGTACAACTGCATAAGAAAGGAATTGGACTACTTTACAGTGGAACCAGCCTTACAGTTGAGCTAACAGAAGATGAGAAGAATCAACTGGAGGCCACTGTCAGAACAATGCATCGTGATGCATTGTACTATCTGTCGAGACCAAGGGTCTCTATTTGACCTCCTCGGCTTATTACATGAAGAGTTGCTCCCAACCATTCAACCTTCCAAGCCATGTGTGCTGAATACCGGGCTTTGTGTCAGTTGAAGTTTCAAGGCACAACCCTTAGACAGTTGTATCCACCTAGCTTGCATATCTCTGAAGTCATTGATAGTCACTAGGCTCCCAACTGTCAACCTCAACAAGTTGAAGGGGAAGAAGATCACACGAGCAGAAAATCTTCCACAGCACATACCAGATATTGAGCCTTTGCCTCAACAGGAGCATAATCTGCCATCAAAAAACACAGAAGCAGATGCTGACATCTACTAGAAGACTGTGATGGGTAGTATGATCCACACCACGGGATCATCAAATCTTTCAGATGAAGAGAAGCAGAAGATTGACACTATAGGTGAAGGCTCCTCCTCCTCCAGTAGTTTCATTCACGTGTCAGACATAGTGGTTGTGCCCACTCTGTTAACCCCTCACACCCCTGAAGATGAAGAGGATGCTTGTTGTATACCATGCTGAGTACAAAGTTGCTCAAGCACTAATAGCTGCAGCTAAGGCAGCAAAAGTAGCAACTGAAGAAGCAAGAATCCTAGAAGAGGGTGCCAGATTGAGAGCTATGTTAGCTGCTCAAGAAGAGGAGCAACGAATTCATAATTTGGCTCAAGAAAACAAGGCCAAGGAAGAAAATGAGAAAAAGCTCAGGGAGTTAGTCCTAAAGCAAGAGGCTGAGGCAGCTCAGGCTGCTACACTTGCTGCTAAGCAAGCTGTAGACTTGGCTGAAAAGTCTACAGAATCAACCCCAGCCCAAGAGTGCACTGATCTAATGTCCACTCAGTCCAGGTCCAACACTCCAATTGAAGTTCTACCATTAAATGCTGCAGCACAGTCAAATCCTCTACATGACTTTGCTGCCCTTGAATCTGCATTGGAAATTAAATTGGGATCAAGACTTTGTTGAGGTTGCTGCTCAAGTTGAAGCTCAACTGAATGCCAAATTGGAAGAGCAATGAGCTAGTATCATCAAGCAGATAACCCTTGCCTTCAATGCCTCCATAGCAGCCATTCTCACTCCCAGACCTACGATGACTCAAGCTCCCCACCGCCATCAGTAGATCCTTCGGCAATAGAAGCTCCATCAAAAGCTGGAGAATCCTCAACCAAATAGTCAAACCCATCTTCCAAACCATGACTGTGATGGCATTTTCTACTCCATCCTCCACCTTTTTGTTTATGACAAAGGGGGAGAGAATTTTGGATGTATAGAATTTACAGACAATGCTTAATAAAATAGTCATTGGTTCACTAATTTTTATACACCTCAATTCATTGTTTATTTTAATTCGCTTTAATTATTTCATACTTTAAACTGTCATATGCATCTGCATGATAGACTCAGGGGGAGTTCATCATGTTAATAACTACACATACTTAACTGCCATGAAATAATTAACACTCTGATACATATATGTCTGTGATTCACTGTCTGTTAAATCAAAATTATAACATGTGTTGTCATCATCAAAAAGGGGGAGATTGTTAGAACTAAGACATTTGATGATGTCTGACCCCTAATACCTTGATAGGTTTTGATGATAACAAATGTAATAATATTTGATCAACTAATGATTTCAAACTAAGTGATTTTAGGAAATCAAAGTAAGAACAGACAATGGTAATATCTCTCAACTCAAATCCTACGCTCTAACTGTCTGAGAACTTATATTGGTTATATTTAGCACTGGAAATGGTTATGTCCCAAGGCCAAACGATGTCTGAAGCCAAGTGCCAGACGATGTCTGATGCAAGGCCAGACGATGTCTAAGGCTAGAACATACCATGTCTTTTAATTAAGAATGTGTTTGTTAAGTCAGACAATGTCTAAGGCTAGAACAGACCATGTCTTTTAATTAAGAATGTGTTTGTTAAAGCCAAACGCTGTCTGAGCACGAACAGACCGTACTTAATCAAGACCAGACTATGTTTGTTAAGCCAGACTTTGTCTATGCAAGAACAGAGTGTAAACTGTCATAAGTACTGAGGAATATGTGCTTTATGATTAATTCTTTACTCAAATAAAGGCACTGCTGCAACTAAAACAAAGGGAGATACCCTTTAACATTACTTTCTTTGATTCCTCGTATTACTTGCATGTCTCGTACTATGTAAAGTGTGCAGGTACAACCAAAAGAACCAATCAGCATTGGGATGCACACTTTTAGCTAAAAGGCAAATTGTAACAGAGACAGAAACCTGCTCCCATCAGATAAAGCACAGTCAAAGCTACTTCAACACTCTACTGTGTGAGACAATAGAAAAAAGTCTTCTCCAACGTTCAAATTCATCAAGCCCACTTTATAAGGAAGACTCTATGAAACAAAGAAAAAAAAAAGCTAGAAAAATGAGATGAACGAAAAATGTGAACTGGATAACAAAAAATCTAGACAGCAAGAGAAAGTATTCTGAGAGCAAGTCTTGAACACGAGCTGAAAGAAATAGAACACCCATCATCTACAAGCTCATGCAGATTCATCAATTGATTATATCCTCTCCTTGAGAGTTATCTAAATCTAATACATTTTTGTATAAAAAGCCAAGAGTGGCTTAGTGATAAAAGAATACTTGGGAAGTATAATCTCAGGGGGAGATTCATACTTGTAACCAAAAGTGGTTTAGAATACTTGTAGCCAGTAGTGGCATAGAGAATACTTATAGCCAGAAGTGGCAGTGAAGAATACTTGTTTTATAATCAATTGATTATAGTTGAACCCTTTAACAGTTGTTAAAGGAGAATTGGACGTAGCTCAGGTTAAGTGAACCAGTATAAAAACAAGCTCTCATTTGTTGTCTTGTGTTTACAAATATTTATCTTGCTCACTATGCTCTTTTGAAAAGATTTTCTAAGCTTTGCCTTGCAATGATATATTTCCTGCTTTAAACTAACATATATCCAAGAGGGCAATTTGTGAACTAATAGTATTTGCGAAAAGGTTTAAACCCACTATTCAACCCCTCCCCCCCCCCCCCCCCCTTCTAGTGTGTTCTTGTGTATTTCAAAGTTTTCTCCGTTCTCTTAGTCTAGAGTTTTCTATTTTATGCCATAACATGTATGGATGATGGCATTGTATTGTTTTTTATAGACTAAGCCATATCATTCTTGTTTGATGTTTGGATTTGCCCAGTTTTCTATTATCTCTAGCATCACTAGATGATTTACTTCTTAGGAACTAATTATGAGTGATTGCAATCAATTACAAGTTGTAGGAATCGATTACCAAATGGCCTAATTAGTTTTGAAACCATCTCTGGTGTCGGGTTAATCGATTACCAACCATTGCAATCGATTACAATGTTAATTTTAGAGTTCAGATATTGCCCTGTATCCATTGCAATCGATTACCATCGAGTTGCAATCGATTACAAGACAATCTCTGAGATTTAGAAATTGCTCTGTTTCATTTGAAATCGATTACCATCCTGTGGTAAGATTACCAAATGATCTCTTATATTCAGAATTGGCTTTGTCTTGTTTGCAATCGATTACATGTGTGATGCAATCAATTACAATAGCTGACAGCAAGTGTAAATCATATTCTGATACATGGGATAATCGATTACACCTTGTTGCAATCGATTATATCTAGTATAATGGTCATATTTAAAGATCTCCAAGACTCATTCTTTGTCTAACTAACTCCGAATCTTTTTGACCCATGCCATATATTTGAATCCATATCATTCTGTCCAGAACAACAAAATAGTTATAATATCTTTTCAATCCTTCAATTGTCAAAATCCAAATCTTTGATTTGATTTTTCAGATTTGATATTGCTTTGAACATTCTCTTCTCTCTTTTGCACATTCTCTAATCTCTTAAGTTTCAAAAAAACTCAATATTGTTTTTACTACTATACCCAATTGAGATTAAACCTTTGAGCCTATACTGCTATATCCCTCTCTTGTTCTTTCATGAACCGAGGTGATTCAACATTTGTTCTTGACTACTAAATTTGCTCATATTGGAGTTTCTTGAATTGATCTCATATATGCTATATTAGCACATCAAGGTGTTTTCACTCTTTAATCTTTTTCATTGATCTTGTTTGATTAGCATTGTGGGAATTTCGTTCCTAAATGTTGTGTTGAAATTAGATGTTATTTCTAATTTTGTTTAGAAATTGGATGGTGAATGGTGTTTTCACATTCAATCTTCTAGGTTCTTGTTTCAGGTTGTGAAATCAGGATTTGCTATGAATTGTGTGTGCATCGTGTATGTAATCAAATTCATAATGGAACCCCTTGGTAAAAGGGAGAACTGGATGTAGATCGGTGGTTGATCGAACCAGTATAAATCAATAGGCTCAATCTCTCTATCCCTAATCTTTGTCAATTTAGCATTTGATCTTTATTGAGATAATTTATCTTAAGCTAAGGTTGTTTTTCTGGTTTATTCAATCAATATAACATTCTCTGAAAATGCTTTTATTAAAACCTCAAGAGCGGTGGTGAAAAATCATTTTAAAGAAAAGAATCTGTCACTTTACGTTAAATCAATTCACCCCCCCCCCCCCCCTTAATTGATTACCCGGCTGATCCTAACACTGTTCTTGCATAGGAAAAAGTCTGGCTTAACAGACATAGTCTAGTCTTGATTAAGTATGATCTATTCATGCACAGATAACGTCTGGCTTAACAAACACATTCTAAATTAAAAGACATGGTTTGTTCTAGCCTTAGACATCATCTGGCTTAGCATCAGACATCGTTTGGCTTGGCATCAAACATCATTTGGCTCAATCTCTCTATCCCTAATCTTTGTCAATTTAGCATTTGATCTTTATTGAGATAATTTGTTCTAAATGATTTCTATCTTAAGCTAAGGTTGTTTTTCTAGTTTATTCATTCAATATCACATTTTTCTGAAAATGTTTTTATCAAAACTTCAAGAGTGGTGGTGAAAAGCTTTTATTGGGAAAAAGAATTTATCATTTTACGTTGAATCAATTCATCCCCCCCTCTTGATTGTAACCGACTGGTCCTAACAATTGATATCAAGAGCAAGTTCTTGTTTTTTAATCAAGGATTCATAATATGGGCGGAAACAGATTACCATTTGCTGAGGGTAGCTCAATTAATCAGCCTCCTCTTTTCTACGGAGACAACTATCCATTTTGGAAAGTTCATATGAAAATTTTCATGGAGTCGATTAATCGAGGCATCTAGCAGGCGGTAATCAATGGAACTACGCTTCCAACCGTTGTTATTGATGGAAAAATCATTACAAAACCAACTGATGAATGGACTAAATTAGAAACAAGAAAAGCTAACTATGATCATAGAGCCATGAACATATTACACTCAGCTTTGAATTTTGATGAGTTTTTCAGGATTTTAGCTTGCTCTACCGCTAAGGAAATCTGGGATACGATAGAAGTAACACACTCATACAAGAATATGAGACATTTCGGATGCTACTTGGTGAATCCATATCCAGCTTTCAAATGAGATTTACTCACACAGTAAACCATCTCAAAGGTCTCGAAAAAACATTCGAAGATGAGTAGATGAATGTCAAAATCTTAAAGAACATGAACAGAACATGGCAGCCAAAGGTCACAACAATTTCAGAAACGTGAGACATGGCCACCATGACAAGTGTTGAGATGTTCGAAAAGCTGAGAGAACACGAAATGGATATGACCCGAATGAATGAAGAAGAGCACAAAGAAAAGAAGTCGAAAGGGATAGCCTTGAAAGCCGAAAAACATCAGTCAGACCAAAGCGATGATGATGATGATGATGAAGAAAGCATTTCAGATTCAGAAAACTTAACTCTCATTATAAGGAAATTAAAAAAGTTTTTGAAGAAGAAGGATTTCAAAACCAACAAAAGCAAAGGATACCCTTCCAAGAAGCTTGTGAAGAAAGGTGAAGTATCCTCGAACAATTACATATGCTTCGAATGCGGCAAATCAGGACACATCAAAGCTGACTATCCAGATATCAAAAATAAGCATAGTAGAGAAAGAAAGAGATTCAAAGGAAGCTCAAAGAAAAAGGGAGCATACATAGCTTGGGAAGACAATGCATCCACCACTTCATCCCACAGTTCTGAAAGTGAAGAAGCCAACATATGCTTGATGGCTAATGAAGAATCGGATAAAGAAAGCAATGTAAGTATTTCAAATCATGAATCTTCTTCAAATTGGGAAACTAAAACAGATTCTGATATTGAAGATAACTCTGAACTGCATAATGCTTTCAATGAATTAGTTGAAGAGTCCAAATGTCTAGCTAAAGCTAATAGTCTTCTCAAAGGCAAAATTAAATGGCATGTAGACAAAATGGCTCAGATGGAAAAGGACCTTTTCAGAAGTTAAATCTGAAAAGGAAAAACTTGATTTTGAACATTCCTTTTGCAAGGCCAATATTGCTTCTACAAGTCATTCAATTCCATATGAGCTTTGCAATGATTTAAAACTGAAAAATGAATACCTTTTAAAAACTTTAGCAAAGTTCACAGCTGGAAGAGATAATCTTGATGCTTTGCTAAGATTGCAAAAAAGAGATCTTAACAAAACTAGGATTGGATTTACAAATGGCTTGAATGAAAAACCTTTTAAAAATTTTGTAAAGTCATCCCAAGTATCATTTGGTATCTACAATTACTACATGCACAAAGGACATACTTCAAATAATTGCATCATTAAGAAACATGGAGTACCTAAGGGAAAGTTTGAATGGATCCCCAAGGTTACTCATGATAGCACTAATAAAAAAGGACCCAAGAAAATCTGGGCACCTAAGACTAGCACCTAATCTATTTTGTAGGTATGCCGAAAAGCCATGGAATCACAATGGTATCTTTGACAACAGCTGTTCCAGGCATATGACAAGTGACAAGAGGAAGTTTGTCACTCTCACTGAGAAACTAGGTGGTTGGGTCACTTATGGAGACAACAACAAAGGGAGAATCTTAGGTGGAGGTAACATAGGTAACTTCTCCTCAACTATAATTGAAAAGGTGTTGTTTGTTGACGAGTTGAAGTATAACCTTCTTAGCATTAGTCAACTTTGTGACAAAGGGTATGGAGTATCTTTTGATCATTCAAAGTGTTTGATTAGTGATAAGAAAGGCAATGTTAAACTTGTTGGCTAGAGAATTCAGAATGTATATGTTCTTGACTTTGAAAAGTACATTTCTTTTGATATCTGCCTCATGAGTAAGGTTGATACCTCGTGGCTTTGGCACAAGAGAATGGCACATATACATATGAACCATCTCAACAAGCTCATTTCTAAGGACTTAGTGATTGGCCTCCCTAATCAAAAATATTCACAAGAGGGCTTATGTAAAGCTTGCCAAAGAGGGAAACAAACTAAAACTTCTTTCAAAGATAAAAACATTGTTTCAACTGTTAAACCTCTTGAGTTTTTACATTTAGATGTCTTTGGTCCTTCTAGGACAATGAGTATTGCAGGAAATCTCTATGCTCTAGTTATAGTTGATGATTTCTCTAGATTTACTTGGACCTACTTTCTGAAGCATAAGAATGATGCTGTAAAGTCTTTTATTAAATTTGCCAAACAGATTCAAAAAGAGAAAAATCTTTCAATTATTTCATTAAGAAGTGGCCATGGGGGAGAGTTTCAAAATGAAATCTTTTCTGAATTTTGTGAAAAACATGGTATTAAGCACAATTTTTTTGCTCCAAGAACACCACAACAAAACGGTGTTGTTGAACGGAAAAATCGGTCTTTAGAAGAAATGGCTAGAACTGTTTTAAACAAAGTCGATCTTCCAAAGTACTTTTGGGTTGATGTTGTGTCAACTGCTTGTTATATTCTAAATTGTGTTTTAATAAGACCCATTTTGAAAAAGACTCCATATGATGATCCGCTGTCGCGCATGGATCAAAACGAGTGATTTTGAAAATATAGTTATGGTAACGACAACTCGAGTATCGTTCTCAAGGATTCTTGTATTATTATTAATCAATGCAGTAACGATTAATGGGGGGTTTTGATTACGATTTCAAGAAAAAGGAATTAAAATAAATTGTGATTATCGAATAAGCTAAAGCGAATCAACCTACTGTATCGACTTCCGACTTATCATTGATCCCTATAAATTCCAATTCCCTAAACGGGTCTGATCCTATTCGACTATAATAACCACTAACAAGCGCAATAGAAATTATAAGGCATATGTTCCTGAATTCCAGATTAAGCAAATGGATTAAAAACTATTGTGAATTAAGCAAACACAATCTGATCAAACGCGATAATGCAAAAACTACGTTAACGCGAAATTGATTCAAGATCAAATAACTAATCGAATTTAAGAATTATATCCTATAACAACAATAAAATTAAGCAAATAATTGAGATTATTGGAATAAATCAAAGGAAACAGATTGACATGGAATTTATAAAAGAACCTCAAAGTGGAATCCGATTGCAGTAGATCGATTCTTCGGAAATTAGTTCTCCATTACAATTGCTCAAAACTCTCCAAATAATTTCGTGAATAGTGAGTGAGTGAAGAGTGAATGAGTGCAGAGTGAATATATGCACAGCAGCCGGCCCTAGCGTTTTAATAGAATAAGAGTTTCACTAACAATTCGAACTGGGTCGGAAAATACAAACCAAGCCCATAAAATTGACCCAAAACAAATTATTTCCTAACGTCTGCAACTTCGACGAATTATTCAAGCCTTCTACAATCCGAACCAGCTTTTGACTCCAACATGAAAGTTGTAGCTCTTTCTCTTATCTTTCCAACAATCCAATTCCTATAGCTCCAGTTATGAATTTTCCATTGAAAGCTGCTAATGCTGAAAATAAAATAAAGCTAGAAACAAACTTAAATATGAAGACACACTAAAATGGTGAAACTAATGAAATAAACTAAGGAAATGCCTAAGAATAACAGTAGAAGAATGTGCATGAAGATGAACTGATCAACTTTTCAATGAAAAACCAAATATCAATCACTTGCGAGTTTTTGGCTATAAGTGTTTTGTTTTAAACAACGAAAAAGAATCACTTGGCAAGTTTGATCCAAAGGCTAATGAGGCTATATTCTTAGGATATTCTCTGTCCAGTAAAGCCTATCATGTTTATAATAAAAGAACTTTAGTTGTTGAAGAATCTGTACACATTGCGTTTGATGAGTCTGACTCCAAGTTGGAGGAAGATGTGTCTTTTGATGATTATGCAGGTCCCATTTATAATGACTTGATTGAGCCTCAAGCACAAGAGCCATCTCCATCTCCCTCCACCGAAGATTCAAGTGTACCAGCTGCCTCTCCAACCAATCATGGACTACCAGAGGAGTGGAAGAAGCCAAAAGATCTCTCTATTGACAATATTTTAGGAGATATTCAGAAGGGAGTCACAACCAGATCTTCCATGAACCATATTTGCAATGCAGCAGCCTTCGTTTCTCAAATCGAGCCCAAGACCATTGAGGAAGCCATCCTTGATGAGTTATGGATGATGGCAATGCACAAAGAGCTAAATCAATTCAAACAAAATCAAGTTTGGGAACTTGTCCCTCATTCTTCAAAGATGAATATAATTAGTACAAAGTGGGTGTTCCGCAACAAAAGTGACGCTTTAGGAATCATCACTCGGAACAAAGCTAGACTTGTAGCAAAAGGCTACAATCAGCAAGAAGGAATTGATTTCGACGAGACATACGCTCTAATGGCCAGACTAGAAGTTGTCCGTCTCCTTCTCACCTTTGCATGCCATAAGGAGTTCAAGCTATTTCAAATGGATGTAAAGAGCACTTTTCTAAATGGATTTATTGAAGAATAGGTGTACATATCACAACCTCTTGGCTTTACCAATCCCACTTATCCAAATCATGTTTACTGTGTCAAGAAAGCACTCTACGGCCTCAAACAAGCACCAAGGAAATGGTATGAAAGGCTAAGTAACTTCTTAATTGAAGATGATTTTATAAGAGGTCAAGTAGATAAAACTCTCTTTATAAAGCATACCAAATCTGATATTCTCTTAGTACAAATTTATGTTGATGACATTATATTTGGATCCATTAATGAGATGTTTTGCAAGAAATTTGTGAAAGGTATGCAAGGGGAATTTGAAATGTCAATGATGGGTGAACTAAAATACTTTCTTGGACTTGAAGTCAAAGATATGACTCAAGGGATCTTTCTTCACCAAAGCAAGTACTACAAAGATCTACTCAAGAAATTTAAAATGGACAACTACAAGGTAGCATCAACTCCAATGGCAACCAACTACTATTTGGATGCTGATGAAAGAGGTAAAAGTGTCGACCAAACACTTTATAGTGGTATGATAGGGTCTCTTCTCTATCTTACGTCTAGTTGTCCTGACATTATGTTCAGCGTTTGCATGTGTGCTAGGTACCAATCCAACCCCAAGGAATCCCATCTCACAACCGTAAAATGTATCCTTAAGTACCTTAGAAAACCATAGATGTGGGTTTGTGGTATCCCAAGGGTGTCCAACCAACACTCATAGGTTATTCTGATTCAGACTTTGCTAGCTGTAAAATGGATAGGAAAAGCACAAGTGGTACTTGTCATCTCTTTGGGAATAGTGTTGTGTCTTAACATAGCAAGAAACAAGCCTGTGTAGCCTTATCTACAGCTGAGGCTGAGTACATAGCTGCTGGGAGCTATTGTGCTCAATCTCTTTGACTCAAACAACAACTCTTAAATTTTAGGCTGAAGCTAGAAGCCATCCCTTTAATGTGTGACAATACCAGCGCCATTAACCTTACCAAAAATCCTATCATGCATTCCCAAACCAAACACATCGAGATTAGGCACCACTTTATTAGAGACCACATGTAGTTGGGTGATTGTAGCATAGAATTTGTAGAAACCAACCTCCAGCTGGCCGATATCTTCACCAAACCTCTGCCTAGAGAGAGGATGTATTTTCTTAGGAATGAGCTTGGCATCATAAGTGAGTCTTCACTTACCTAGCCATAGGAGATACATCATTCAGCCTAGCCTTGTGTGATTGTGAAATATTCCTGTCTATCTGTTGATTGTCTATGCAAAAATCTTTTGAAACAAATAGCTCTATTTTTCTGCATAATTTTGCTCTGTCATAACATTTCAATCAATTACCATTTGCATCAATCGATTACATTTTGTTCTGCATTCAAAATCTTTTGCATAAAAACATGGGTTAATCGATTGCAAGGTAAGCCAATCGATTACAACGAGACATTTGAAGCCTCAAGATCCTCTTTGTCAACAATAAATCAATTACTAGCTTCAGACAACAAAAATTATTCTGCTCAGGCTATCATATTAATCGATTACAGCCCATACCAATCGATTACCAGATTTAGACTGCACATATTGCTCTGCTTAGTCTATCGGATTAATTGATTGCAACCCATGCCAATCAATTACCAATATCAAATTGACCAAGTCCAGACTCTCTAACTCTAAAGCAATCAATTACAAGAAGGGTCAATCAATTACCACATTACAGTTTGGAATATTAAGAGGCAAAACAACAGTTCATGCCCTCCATTTTTAGAAAACTCACTCTCTAAAAACCTGCTCAACTTCCAAAAACGTGCCCTACCTCTGCTTTTAAATTCAAATGGTTGACTTCTCTTCTCAACATCAACCACACGAAATCTTGCACTATACACCCAAACTCCGGTCAGATTCAACAGCGGATTGAGAGAAAGCTCTCACAAGAGAAAGGAAAAGTAGTAGTGGAAGGGCCATCTAACCCTCGGAAGGCATCCGCCAAGCGCCCTTGTCATCTAATTGCTCATTCCTCTTCTCCTCCTCCACGACAACATCCTCCACCACTTTGCGGCTAGTTCCGCACTAGAAGTGAAGAACTAGGGTTTGCTTGTGATTTCTCAAGGAAAGAAATTCTAAAACCACGCTATCTCATAGAAGAATGGCTGGTTCAAGAAGGCTTCACCTTTCATAGCATCCTAGATGACCAAGGACTAGTTGATTTGGCTGAATTGAAAGGTACCTACTATCCTGATCTGGTTAAAGTTTTCTACTATAACTTGAACATCAATGGGGATACTAGGTACATTCAATCCCATGTCCGCAGCAAGGATATTCAGATGAATCAGGAACTGTGGTTCTCCATTGCAGGCATTGAAAGAGTAGATGGTGAGATAGAACCAACACTAAGGTTTGTAAAGGAACTTGAAGGAGTAGATTACAACAAAACAGAAGTCTATAGGGATATGGTTTGTGATCCTGATAATCCTATTCGTAACAAATTTCGTGTTGGACGAATGAAGATAGAGGACTGCATGCTAGCATACATTCTTTCATGGATTATCCTACCACGGGGGAGTAATCATGAAGCCCTCTCAGAAGATGATCTGTTGCTAATGTTCCTAATGAAGAACAACTACCAGGTGGACTAGATTTTCGCTATCACTGACCATATGTAGAAAATCAGCAAGCCAAATGACATCAAGATTGCTTATCCTGTTTTGGTATCACAAATTCTTGACCATTTTGGTGTCAAGACTAATGATGTGGTCACTGACTTTGCTCGACCTGAAGGTGAACTCTCAGCCAAGCATCTGAAGCAAATGGGTTTAGTTGAAACTGATGACGGTTGGGAACACAAAGAAGGTCATGTAGCAGTTGAAGAAGATGATCAACATATCGCACCGCCAGAAGCACAAGCTAAGCAACCTCCTCAAGCATTTACATTTGAGGTGTCAGTGTTGGACAAGCTAAATCAGATAATGCAGACACACTAAGAGCTCGCCAGACAACATGAAGAGTTCTCCAAACGAGAAAACGAACACTACCTGGAACTTCGTTACAATCTCAATGAGATTTCTACTAAATTGGAAGCAATGCATCCTAGCAACTCTGATGGCGATGAAGATTGACGCTAAAGATGTCTTATTAATCTTTTAGCATTTCATTTCATATTTTCTTTACTGCATTTCTGAACATTTTATATTTTGTTTATGTTTTATATTTCTATTATTAATCTGGACATTGTTTAAGTTTGATATATATATATAACTTATTTATTTTCTCCTGGATTATTTGTTTCTATTCTTAACCTTTTGGTGATTTGAAAACCAAAAAGGGGGAGAAAGTTTACTAATATTTGTTGTCCTGTTTTTAAGCTAACCAAAATTTTATGTCTAGCAAACATTTTAGACAGGTACACTTCAAAGACTTAAGCACATTTTTTTTTTTGGGTATTCAAAACCAAAAAGGGGGAGACTGAAATTGACATGTCTTCTTTTTTAGATTTTTGGTATCTTCATACCTTAAGTCTTCTCTATTCTCTTAGTCTAGTATTTTCTATTTTATGCCATAACATGTATGGATGATGGCATTGTACTGTTTGTTATAGACTAAGCCATACTGTTCTTAGTTGATGCTTGATTTGCCCTGCTTTCTATTGTCTCTAGCATCATTAGATGATTTGCTTACTTAAGAACCTATTCTGAGAATTGCAATTGATTACCAGATGGCCAAATTAGTTTTGAACCATCTCTGGTATCAGGTTAATTGATTACCAACCATTGCAATTGATTACAATGTTGATTTCAGATTTAAGATATTGTTCTATTTCAATTGCAATCGATTACCACCGAGCTACAATCGATTACAAGACAATATCTGAGGTTCAAAAATTGCCATGTTTCATTTGCAATCGATTACCATCTAATGGCAATCGATTACTAGATGATCTTTGAAATTCAAAATTGGCTCTGTCTTGTTTGCAATCGATTATAAGTCTACTGCAATCGATTACAATAGATGACAACAAGTTTAAATCATATTCTGATACACTGGATAATCAATTACACCTTATTGCAATCGATTATATCTGGTAACGGTCATTTTGAAAGATCTCCAAGATTCATTCTTTGTCTAACTAACTCTGAATTTTTTTGACCCATTCTATATATTTGAATCGATAGTATTTTGTGCAAAGAGACCAACTTTCACAATATCTTTTCATTCTTTCAATTGTCAAAATCCAAATCTTTGATTTGATTTTTAGATTTGATATTGCTCTGAACATTCTTTGTCTTTCTTCTACACATCACTTAATCTCTTGAGTTTCAAAAAAACTCAATATTGCTTTTATTGTTATACCTATTTAAGATTAAACCTCTGAGCCCATATAGCTATATCCCTGTCTTGTTCTTTCGTGAACTGAGGTCATTCAAGCGATTGTTCTTAACTGCTATACACACTCACATTAGAGTTTCTCAACTGATCTTATATCAAGATATATCAACACACAAAGGTGTTTTCGTTCTTGAATCTTTTCATTGATCTTATTTGATTTGCATTATAGGAATTTCGTTCCTAAATGTTGTTTTTGAAATTAGATGGTGTTTCTAATTTTGTTTCTAGAATTGTATTGTTCTAGAGTTTAGAAATTGGATGGTGAATGATGTTTTCACATTCAGTATTCTAGGTTCCTGTTTCAGGTTGTGAAATCAGGATTTGCTGTGAATTGTGTGTGCATGGTGTATGTAATCAAATTCATAGTGGAACCCCTTGGTGAAAGGGAGAACTGGATGTAGATTAGTGGTTGATCGAACCAATATAAATCAACAGGCTCAATCTCTCTATCCTTAATCTTTGTCAATTTAGTTTTTAATCTTTATCAAGTTTAATTGTTCTAATCAATTATATCATGAGCTAAGATTGTTTTTCTGGTTTATTCATTCGATATAACATGCTCTGAAAACATTTTTATCAAGACCTCAAGAGCAGTGGTGAAAAAATTTTATTGGGAAAAGAATCTATCATTTTATGTTCAATCAATTCACCCCCCCCCCCCCCCCCCCCCTCTTGATAGTCACCTGGCTGATCCTAACACGATGCACGCCCATCAGTTCTCCATAAGAAGGATCGATCAGGGATCAAGCAACCTATCATGGAGAGGAGCCAAAGATCTACAAGAGACGATGGATGATTGTAACTTGTTGGACGCTAGTTTTCAAGGACCAAAATTTGCATGGAAGTGAAGGCATTTATAGAGCCCCTTGATCAGGCCTTGGTAACTTAGATTGGAGGATCTGTTTCGAGAAAGCAAAGCACTGGTCTTACACCTGTCATTCTTGAAATCCGACCATAGACCCGTTCTTATTAAATTCTCGACAAGTCACGAGGTGAATAGGAGGCGACGACCCTTCAGGTTCAGAGCATCATGGCTCCTACATGATGATTTTAGTCGATTCATACAAAATGCATGGCGTATCGAGGTAGGGTGGCATGAGCGCATGAGCAAGTTTAAAGATGAGTTTTGCAGGTGGAACAAAGAAGTCTTAGATGATATATTCTAGAAAATGAGGCAGTTGATTCAAGCTTTGAATAGAAATGGTTGTCAACTAGTTAGGAGCTACGACAAGATGCTTGAAGACAGGGAAGAAGTGGTGTGGAATGAATACCAATCAGTTCTGAACCAAGAAGAAATGCTATGGTATTAAAGATCCAAAGCAAAATGGCTTGCTTATGGTGATTGGAATATGAGGTATTTTCATGGTATTACAACAATTAGAAGAAGAACACATATGAGGCAATGCAAGGACAAGATGGTACTTAGATCGCGGACAGAATAGAGCTTGAGAGGTTAGTGATGGAATATTTTGGTAAGCGTACCAAATATCGCACAAGTAGTTTAAAAGGGAAGATCCCAGTATCGAATCCACAGGGAATTGTCCGTATTTGACTATTAGTAAAGTAATCAATTCCTAAACACTAGTTTGGTTTTTAAAATTGGTTGTTCTTGAAACATAAGTAATAACAGAAATTAAACTAAACACTACAGTTAACACTAACGATAAACAATAAAAAAACAACAATGTTGATTCAGGACTATGATCGAACATTGGTGTGCTTGAGTTTTAGAATGGAATAAAGGATATGTTGAGGATTTGGTTCAACCAGTTTGCTTCCCATGTAAACATATAAGATATATTCTCCATTCACATTAATAGTTCAGATTAACTTCGATCTAAAAGTGCTCAAAACGTGATCTCTCATCAAATCAAGCCTAAATTACTCAACCTCACTTCCGATGTCTCGGTAAGTTCAGTTGAGTGGTTTGACGAAGCTTATAGATCTTTGCGAAGCTAATGGAGTCTATCCTATGTCTAGAAATACACTCCATTAGAGTTTAAACTCAGTTCCAAGTTCAACAGCATTTGTCAATGGCAGGTACACTCTAAAACATGCATATATAACTGATCCAATCATATAACAAGAATAAAGATAGAGAAATGAACATTAAACTGAATATTTCAATGAATAGATATGAAGAAAAGCATTTACATGGTCAGCACCTAGTTCCAAGTCCTAGATTAGCCTCTCATTGTCATGAGAAGCTTTGAAAAGGTTACAACATAGAGGAAAGAGAACAGAGGGAAACAGAGGAAAACAAAGGAAGCAGCTCAACAAAATCCACTAAAGTCTGAATGCTTCAAAATTATTACAAGTGCAGCTTATATAGTTGAAGTCTCGCTTAGCTCAACCTTCCGCTAAGCGCATGACACTGCATAATGCATCTCAGAAAAGGTGTTCCGCTAAGCACAATCGTCCGCTAAGCGCATATTTAGTTCGAAAGCAACTTCCGCTAAGCGTGATGTCCCGCTAAGCGAGTCTTCAGTTCAAATGAAAATTTCGCTTAGCGCAATATGGTGCTTAGCGCGTTATAGACCACCTAGCTCACGTAGCTTGATGTTACGCTTAGCGAGTGAAGCGTTGAGCGAGATGTGTTGCTTAGCGAGATTTGTCTTCTCCTTGTATTCTCCCTTTACTGTTGAATCTAGGCCTGCACACATAAATTAGAGTATATTTCTCACAAAATAACTTCCTAGGGTTAGAATCCTCAAACTATACAAATCTATATTAAATGATTTCAAACTAAGCTAAAAATCCTGAGAATATTGGATAATCACTACAAAATATGATGCCATATTTATAAAGTGATTATTAGTTAGTAAATGACTTCTTTGTCAACTTATTTATTGATGACAGATTGTGTGTTTCAAGGTGCATTCCAAATGCTTTCCCTAAGCTTTCGAAGCATAAACTGGAATGGTTTAAAGTGGAAGTGACTACTGAAAAAATCTGAAATGCCTTTGTCTCGATGGGGAACTATAAGGCTTTGAGAAAAGACAATTTCCATGTAGTTTTTTATAAAAGTCAGTGGGATGTTGTAGGTGGTGATTTTTGCGACATGATCGAGCGTATGTTCAGAGAGCCAAACAAAATAAAGGAGATAAATGCTATGCTCATTGCCCTTATTTCGAAGGTGACCAAGATTCTTTCGGCAAGGTTGCGAAGGGTGATAAAGGAGCTCATTAACCCCTATCAGAGTAGTTTTATCCCGAATAGGAATAGTGGTGATAATATCATTGTGGCACAAGAAGCATCCACTCTATGAAGAATAAGCATGGTGGTTAGGGGTGGATGGCTATTAAGATCAACCTTGAGAAGGCATACGATAGGCTTAATTGGAAGTTTATGGTGGATATGTTGAAGGAAATAGGCTTTCCGAGGGAGTTTGTCCAACTGATAGAAGCGTGCATCTCCTCCTCTACTATGCAAGTCCTTTGGAATGGCGAAGCTCTTGAGGAATTCCATCTAACAAGAGGAGTTAGGCAGGGAGATCCCATCTCACCCTACTTATTTGTGTTATGCATTGAGCGACTCTTCCACTTGATTACATCAGTGATGGACCAGGAGAGGTGGAAGTCGATACAACTCTCGAGAAAGGGCCCAAAACTGACATACTTGGCCTTTGCAGATAATGTGATCCTCCTTGTAGAAGCTTCTCAAGAACAAGTGGTGATTATTAAACACATATTGGAATCCTTCTATGGCAACTCGGGCCAGATGGTTAGCATTGACAAGACCCGCATATATTTCTCACGTATGGCAACTCGGGCCAAAGGGTTAGCATTGACAAGACCCACATATATTTCTCACACAACATTCATTAGCAAGACGCAACCTTCATTGGCAAGTAAGGGATCAAATAGCTAGTGATTTTCGCTATCAAACAACCGCTAACCTTGGTAAATATCTCGAAGTTCCCCTCCACCATGAGAGGGTATCAAAGAGCAATTACTAGTTTTTCATCGATAAAGTGAACCAAAGGTTGAGCAATTGGAAGGCCTCCAATTTGTCCTTTGTAGGTCGACTTACACTAACAAAAGCAGTGATACAAGCATTTCTTACTTATGTAATGTAGAATACTCAACTACCGGCTTCGGTGTGTGAGACCATTGACCAGAAATTTCAAAACTTTATTTGGTGGGATAGTGACAGTGCTAGGAGAGTGCATTGGATCAACTGGGATTCAGTCTGTATCAAGAAAGAGGAGGGAGGTTTGGGGCTGAGGAAAGCTGGGATGATGAATCAAGCTCTAGTTATGAAGACGACGTGGAACTTATGCTCGAAACCAAAAAATCTTTAGGCTAGGGTTATATGCACGAAGTATAGATGTGGAAATGATGTATGCAGCGCATTGACCCTATGCGTAGTTGGTCTAATATGTGGAGGGGAATTGTTAAGTGTTGGGACAAGCTCCACTCATTGTTTCAACGCACGGTGGGGAATGGGAGAGACACAAAGTTTTGGAGTGATAAGTGAGTTCCTAGTCTTCTAAAGTTGTCAAGAGGTTTGCATTGATGATGCACTCATGTTAGCAAATGTTTCTATGTGCTTCTATGTCAACCCATAGGGTGGGTGGGACACTTGTCGTCTTGGGATGAAATTATGAAGATACCCCCCCCCCCCCGGTCATGGTAACAACTCTCCAGATGGTGTGGAATGGGACCGGTTTGCTGATGGGAAGTTCTCAACAAAAGATGTGTATGACGCATTACATGATTGTCCAACGCACCCCCAAGATAAAGATATTTTTAGAGCATATGGAAGTGGCGTGGTTTGGAACGAATCAAATGCCACTTATGGAGGGTGGCACAAGATTGTTTGGTCACAAATGAGGTCTATGTGTTTTGACATATGGCAGTAAATGATAAGTGCCCGTTGTGTTTGGTGGAGAAAGAAACCCTCTCCCATGCTCTCTGTGATTGCAAGTGGAACATGATGATTTGGGAGGCTTTAGGTAGTGTAAATGACAATTTCTTCCTAGGTGATATCAAAGAATGGTTGGCCCAAAACATCAATAGGAAGTCGCGGCGGAATGATCTGTCATGGTCCACCGTAATTGGAGCAACGCTTGACCACATATGGTGGCGATGGAATCAATTTGTGTTAGAACATAAATGGGTTGTGGAAGCTGGTGTAATTCAATCAATCTGGAGTCTGACTCGTGATATAGAGCATAGTGCGAAGGAATCATAAATTCTGGACCCTCATCAGATGAGTGATTTGTAGGACGAGTCGGGAGTATGGAAGAAACCTGTGGAGGGGTGGCACAAATTAAACTATGATGGAGCTGCATCCAATAACAAAGGTCGTGTTTTGTGTGGGGGTATAATCCGAAATAGTAATTGAGAGTTTGTAAGGGCTTATACAAGGAGGCTGAGGTCATATTTCAATCTTGGAGGCAGAGTTGTGGGCAATTTACTTTGGGATCAGTTGTGTGCGTGATGTAAATATTGAGTGCGTTGCAGTCAAGTTAGATTGCCTAGAAGTTGTAGGGTTGGTTAATGAGGAGGACCTGGTCAAGTCCCAGTTCCATGAGCTAGTCCTGGAGATTATACATTTGAAGGACCTTTTCAATAATGTTAGTATCATGCACGTTTTGTGTGAGGTTAATATGTTAGCGGATGTTTCGCAAAGCATGGCCTATCTATTAATAGCAGGTCTATTCTTTTTATTTCGCTTCCTGCTTTTGCTAATGCTTCCTTCTTGGAGGATAGTTGTAATGGTTCTATTCTTTTGAATAAGAGTTAATTTGGGTCTTGGGACTTTTTGCCCAAGCCAATCAGCAAAAAAAAAAAAAAAAAAAAAATTGATAAGGAAAGGCCGAAGAAACATTACTATGGGAAGGATCAAAATGTATGAACATAAATCAATTTATTTTTCAAATTAAATTTAATTAAAATCATTTATTTAAAATTAATTGTGCAAAACTTAATTTTAAAATATCCATTAACTATTGGTCATCGTCATGGTAATATAAAATGGAATATATATATATATATATATATATATATATATATATATATATATATGAGCGGTAATTGCAACTCATTTTAAGCATTTTATCATTAATTAAATATATTTCAATTGTATAAAATTAGTAATGAATTAGTTTGGTATGAAATAATTTATGTTGGGAAAAGAATACAACATTGTGTTCATTGTCGGCCAAAGATTAGTCACTACTTCCGAGGGGGATTAGCTACTTCTTACTACAACCATGGTTTGGCAAAAAAAAAAAAAAAAGAGTAATGAGTTTTATTTTTTTATTTTTAGAAAGTCATTAAATTATTACACCAATTAAGGGAAGGGTGAAAATGGATAAATCAATTACATGTAATTTCTTTATTTCCTGTACGCTGGACAGCAAATGAGTCTCCTCATGACTTCAACACTTGTCTTCCTGGTCTCAACGACATCATAAATTGGACAAGAATATCGTTACAAATGGCTTGACTATGAATTAGATTACTTCCCTACTCTTTTAATACCAAAACCTAGAATTTATTATTGTCTTTTAATTAATTAAATTCATTTTATTCATACTAGAAGAATGCATTTAACTTGATCTGTGATCGGGTCTTGACAATTCTGAACTGTATGTAACAATAACTTCGATCTTACTAGAAAGGATTTGGTGTTTTATTACATTTCTTTCTGCAGAATTTATGTAAAAAGCGAGAGCTTTTATCCATAAAAAAATATCAAAAGAAAATTACAAATTTGTGGAAAGTACCCACCCCACACCAAAAAAACATTCACGAGAAAAACAAAAACTAATTATAGATGACAAGATTAGTAGCTGGAAGAAAAAAATGAAAATTAAAATAAAGAAATAGTAAATAGTAATTCTAATTCATAATGTTTCATGTTTAACCATTTTATATTGGATAATGCTCTTTGTTTTCTGATTTTTTTTTTTTAAATGAGGAAAATTTTCTCCTTTTTTATACCTTTAGGAAGGGGAATCTATGTAAAATTTTATATTAAATAATGATAGGAGTATATGTATAGAAATAAAACTTTAAATGGAAAGCTATGGAACCATGATTTGTTTTTTTTTTTTTTTTTTTTTTTCGAGGTTGGAGACCACGGGTATCCCTTAATCCACTGAATTGGAGACTAATCTCGCACACAGTATGTGGCATGCAACCATGATTTAGTTGCCCTTTACTAAATCTAGGCTATTTTCACCCGCAAAAATAAAATAAAAAAGTGTATTGTTATATATAAATTTTATTTTATTTTATGAATATTCTACCCTTTAATTTTTAGGAAAATCAACCTAAAAAAGTTAAAAATCTTCTTTTGATTCTATCATTCACCCATCCTATAAATATAATAACAATAATAATAATCTATAAAAATTTGAAAAAAAACAAACTTGAATGAAACCATAAATCCGATTCAACAATCATATGTTCATTTGAATGTTTATAAATATTGTCCTAAAACTATAAAACTCTGTAACAAACTCATTATTTCATTTTACTTTTCTGGTTTATTAACGTTACAAGAAATGAACAAAAAACAATAAAATAATACATAAAACCTAATCTTTCCTAGAGGATACTCTACGATAGAAACTGAATAGTCACATCAACAATCAATCTGAGCCATTAGATGCTATTATCACATCGGACATGTGTCGCTTAAATCTTCCTTGTTCATATTTGATTTATTTTTATTTCTCTAAAATCCTAAGTAATAAACTCAATAAGAACCCATGATCCCACTCCTTTACCTCCACACACATTCACAATTGAGACCAAATTTCTTCATGGAGTTTGATCCAATCTTCCAAGAGAAAATGTAGTACCTTTCTGTAAGGGATTTTCCCCGAGATCCCACCCATGTCACAAGAGAACAACAACATCGCCAACTTCTACATGTACCAACAAACCAATTTCAACAACCATTTTCATCATGAGAACTATCCTCTGATTAGTAATGAGTCAAACTTTAACCATGGTGATAGTCACCACCACCACCACCCATCTGCAACTAATTTTTTCACTGATCAGGGTTCTAGTCCCTCCTCCATCCTCACCCCATTGTTTCTCTCTGTCCCCTTCGTCAAGTGATTCATCATACCCCAATGAGTCCCTTAGAGGAAGCTTTGCCACCAACAACAACAACTACTATAACCCCATCATGCCGTATGCAACAAACAACACCACCCTTGATGAACCCATGCATGGCCAGCCCAACAGTACCATTTTGGACTTTTCCCAGAAAACTCCCATTCTATCTGGTGCAGGGCATGCAAGTGCAAGTGTAATTGCACAGCTCAGCAGGTGGGCCCCACTCTGTTACCATGATCATTTTTACCTTTTTGGATCTGTCACCAATATATACATATCATGCATGTATCATTGGGACTATAAATATTGATCCTAACAAAGTTCTCTTCGTTTTTAATTAACACATGAAGCAGGTGCTGAGGAAGAGTACAGCCAAAATTCAGGACAAGAATATGGCCAACATAATCAAAGGCCAGTGGAGTCCTGATGAGGACAGGTTGGTTGGATTATCCCAAATTAGTCCCAATTTCATGCTCTTTAATTTGTCTCTCTCTTGATTTTGTTTTTTTCTCTTAATTTGATCATGAATGTGGTTTTGTTTATAGGATCCTCGTCCAATTGGTGAGGTGCTTCGGGCTGAAAAGATGGTCCCACATCGCAAAGGTGCTGAGAGGAAGGGTTGGGAAACAGTGCAAGGAGCGATGGCACAACCATCTCCGTCCTAACATTAGGGTAGGGCTACTTCCTCTTCTAATCCTTTTCACTTTTTCTTTCTCTTTCTCTTACGCATAACAAAGGACATCATTGATCTTTTGTAATTTCATATATCCTGCCTGTTTGATTATTTTTACACATTGTATAAATTGTTTAATGATTTTTTGTTTGTTTGTTTGTTTGTTTTGTTTTGAGCTGGAAATTAAATTCTTCCAAGTTGTGATGAATTTTGGGATTAGTGGTAATTGTTAAGTAGCTAAAGTTAATCTAGAGGATTTTACTTATCTCTCCATGTGTCGAGAGTTAATTTCACAATTTTATGACAATTTTTTCAATTAAATTAAAAAGCTTTTATATTAAATTATTCATAAATGAAATTAAATAATTGCATTTATATAATTCCATTGCAACATAGAAAATTTGTAACTTGGACACTTAAATTTTTCTGTGCCAGATGTTTGTATAGTTGAGTCGCATAACATTTTTTTTTATCTACATTGTCTTTGTTTTATGACTAATTCTCCCAAATATATGAGCATTTAGGGGCATGTGCTTGTACTTTTTCAGAATAAAAGCGTTTAAATTGAAAATACTTTTAAAAAGCTTTATAACATTTAGAATGTTTTTTTATTATCAAAATATTGTTTTAATTTAAAAATTAAGAATATATTGAAAGTATATTTAGAAAATATATTTGAGATAAATATTTTTATCAACAAATCAAGACCCATAATTTTCCTTTATTTTCATTTTTCTTTAATGATTGAATTTATATTATATGGCGGACAATATTTTTAACTTTAAATTAAACGTATACAAATGATGGAAATGAGTGTTGGTTTTATTTTTTATAGGTAAATATTAATCATTAACATATTAATGACTTTTAATGAGAGTCAAAATCACAACTTCTTCTTCCCATTCTCTCTTCAGCCATCCAATTATTTGTGATTTTTTTTTCTTTCTGAATTGATAGTAGATAGTAGAGAGATAACTCTAACCATGAATTTAATTAAGCGTTTTTGTTTTATACAAATGAATGCAGAAGGAGTCATGGAACAAAGAGGAAGACAGAATTCTGATCGAATCTCACAAAGAGGTTGGGAACACATGGGCGGAGATCGCAACGAGAATGCTTGGGAGGACTGAAAATACAATCAAGAACCACTGGAACGCGACAAAGCATCGCCAAAACACGAAGCAGCAGAGGAACCAGTGCCAGAGCTTGAAGGGTGATCCCACACTTCTCGAGAGCTACATAAGGCAAGTCACCGTGGAAGAAGAGGCGGCCAAAAAAAAGGTGGAGCTGCTGCTGAAGAATTCCATGAGCAACATGACCCTCAAGGGAGGTGAGAGTAGTGGCAATTTAGGTCGCCCTTATCTGGTTTGGTAGGATAGCTCCGAGGGTGATTTCAAATTCGAGGAGGATGGTGAGATGCAACATGCTGGAGGTAACAATAACGATGACGGAGGATATGGGCCTGTGATGGTGAATTATAGTGGTGCTGATGAGGAAGGTGATGGCACAATGGGTTATGATATTGCAATGGAGATGGAAAATTCAAATATCATATTATTTTCTAGTTGCTCATTAGTCTTACTTTTTACACAATTTTGACAATATTTTTGACCGACGTTGATTTTATACTTTAGCTCTATAATTTTCATGTAGGTAAATTTAATGGAATCAGCTTTACATCTTGCATTACTAGAAAATGTGTTCAAATTCATACACCAAAATTGAAAACAATCTTTTTCGAGGACAACATTTAATCAAATTTGAAAGATAGAAAAACACTAAAATGAATCTTTTAATGGATAAAGGACAATCATAAATTTTAGTAACCAGATAAGGAACAAAATTAATCCTAGCCAAAACATTATTTTTGACCCATGATGATTTGAACATACTTTAATTTCATAATTTTCATCTAGATAAATTTAATGAAATTGACTTCACATCTTACATTACTAGAAAATGTGTTCAAATTCATACACCAAAATTGCAAACAATCACTTTTTCCATAGGGCAACATTGAGTCAAATTTGAAAGATACAAAAATACTAAAATGATTCTTTTAATAGATAAAGGACAATCATAAATTTTAATAACCAGATAAGGAACAAAAATAAATCCTAGCCAAAACATTTTTTCCTTAAGTACAACAATTTTTTGTCCATATCCTAACTTGTTTTTGCTTCAATGATTTTTTTTCTCCAATTCTTTGCAAAATTAAGTTAAATAAATTGGTTATATAAATGATTCCATATTCAAATAATGTGACTTCCTAATTCAAATTGTGTGATTTTGATAACAATTATTAATATCATTCTAAGAGATAACTATAATTAGAAAGTATTTGTATTCCTCCAACTAAAAAAAAATAATTATAAGTTGAATTTGTAATTGAATAAAATTATAGCATTGTTGTGTGAAACACACTATGCTTTTGAATTTGTCAGGTTAAAATTACATATTTGTTTCCTTGAAAATCATCAAGTTACCTTTTTTGCATGGACTTTTTAAAGATTTATTATTGAATGGAATGGTTGGAGGATTCATGATAGAATTGTTCATCCTCCTCATCAAGCAAGTGAGTAACTATTGTATCAGTCATTACAAGCATACAAATTGGTGAGGGAGAGGTCAGTTGAGTGGTTACTATATGGGCTGGTGTTTAAGGCTATGGTAGGATGGTGATGGTGATGGTGATGGTAGGTGCAACAACATTAATAGGACCAGTAGAAATTATTAGAACCAAGATATTTGATTATGTCTAACCCCTAATACCTTGATAGGTTTTGATGATAACAAATGTGATAATATTTGATCAACTAATGATTTCAGATTAAGTGATTTCAGGAAATAAAGTAAGAACAGACAATGGCATAATCACTCTAACTCTTCTTTCGTCTTAACTGTCTGATAACTGATGATGATTAAGTCATGCACTATAATTGCTAATAAATAGACTAAAATAAGCTCTTAACGGATCATGCAAAGTCTCTAGGCCAAACAATGTTTGATGCCAAGGCCAGACGATGTTTGATGCAAGGCCAGATGATGTTTGATGCTAGGCCAGATGATGTCTGAGGCCAAGCCAAAAAATGTCTGAAGTTGAGCCAGACGATGTCTAAGGCTAGAATAGACCATGTATTTTAATTAAGAATGTATTTGTTAAGCTAGACAATGTCTGAAGCTGAGCTAGACGATGTCTATTAAGCCAGACTTTGTCTGTGCAGGGAACAGAACATAATCTGTCATATGCGCTGAGGAATATGTGTTGTATAATTAATTCTATACACAAATAAAGGCACTGCTGCAACAGAAAGAAAGGGAGACTCTTTTTGACGTTACTTTACTTGATTCCTCGTATTGCTTGTATGTCTCGTATTATGTGAAGTGTGTATGTACAACCAAAAGAACCAATAGCATTGGGATGCACACTTTTAGCTAAAAGAGAATTGTAACAGAGACAAAAACCAACTCTTGTCACATAAAGCATAGTCAAAGCTACTTCAACACTCTACTGTGTGAGAGAACGGAAAGAAGTCTTCTCTGATGTTCAAATTCATGAAGCTCACTTTATAAGGGTGCCTCCATGAAACGAGAAGACTAATGAACGAGAACAAAATAATAAAAATCAATCTAGACAGCAAGGATATATTGGGAAAAACTTTCTAAGCAAGTTGGGTTAAATAGTGGGTTTAAAACTTTTTCGTAAATACTATTAGCTCACAAGTTGCCTTCTTGGATATATGTTAGTTTAAATCAGCAAATATATCCTTGCAAGGCAAAGCTTAGAAAGTCTTTCCAAAAGAGCACAGTGAGCAAGATAAATATATATAATCACAAGACATTAGATGAGAGCTTGTTTTTATACTGGTTCACTCAACTTGAGTTACGTCCAGTTCTCCTTTAACAACTGTTAAAGGGTTCCACTATAATCAATTGATTACAAAACAAGTATTCTTCATTGCCACTTCTGACTACAAGTATTCTCTATGCCACTCCTGGCTACAAGTATTCTAAACCACTTTTGGTTACAAGTATGAATCTCCCCTTGAGATTATACTTCCTAAGTATTCTTTTATCACTAAGCCACTCCTAGCTTTCTATACAAATATGTATAAGATTCAGATAACTCTCAAAGAGAAGATATAAACAAATGTTGAATCTACGTGAGCTTGTAGAGGATGGATATTCTTTTTCTCTCAGCTCATGTTCAAGACCTTGTCTCAGAGTACTTTCTCTTGCTGTCTAGATTGATTTTTGTTATTCTATTCTCATTCATTAGTCTTCTCGTTTCATGGAGGCATCCTTATAAAGTGAGTTTCATGAATTTAAACGTTAGAGAAGACTTCTTTCCGTTGTCTCACACAGTAGATATCGTCTAGCTTGGCATTAGACATCGTCTCGCCTAGAGACTTTGCATGATCCGTTAAGAGCTTATTTTAGTCTGTTTATAAGAAATTATAGTGCGTGACTTAATCATCATTAGTTATCAGACAGTTAGGATGAAAGAAGAGTTAGAGTGATTATACCATTGTCTATTCTTACTTTATTTCCTGAAATCACTTAATCTAAAATCATTAGTTGATCAAATATTATCACATTTGTTATCATCAAAACCTATCAAGGTATTAGGGGTTAGATATCATTAAATGTCTTGGTTCTAACAATGTGGTGGTCAATAGGTCCTCTGTGACACCGTTTGTTTATTTTGTGTCTAAGTGTATGGTTTACAATGTAATGGGAATTCAATTTAAATTATGTTATTTGTTATGTTGTCTAATTAAAATATATATATTGTGCTTTTAGTACTTCATGTGTTTTAGTGGGTTTAAATTGTTAGTTGTGAATGGGTGAGGCTTTGTAGTGTGTTTAATATGTTGAAAAGAAAAAGGGGATTGTAGTTATCAGAAAGGGGGTGTCAAATAGAAATTTTTTATTAGTCTATCCAAAGCTTAAAACCTACAAAGCTTTCCCCATGTGCCTCATGACCTAGAGTTTGGGACTTTAGTGCCCACACCATTGAAGATCTTTCCTTCCATCAATTAGAGCTTCTTGGTTGTTTGTAGGAGTGGTAAGCTGGTCTTCTTCTCATGTCCTCTCTTTGTTCATTTTTCTTCTCTCCATGGAGCCACATAATGGATTCTTTGTAAAACTTTGATGGGTAGATCAAAATTTGATTTAAGTTTAATTTGGGTTCTATTGAAGATCGACACCTCTTCATATAGATTTTTGGTATCTTCATACCTTAAGTCTTCTCCGTTTGTCTTAGTCTAGTGTTTTCTATTTTAAACCATAACATGTATGGATGATGGCATTGTATTGTTTGTTATAAACTAAGCTATAATTTTTCTTACTAGATATTTGATTTCCTTTGTTTTCCTGTATCTCTAGCATCACTAGATGATTTGCTTACTTAGGAACTTACTCTGAGAATTGCAATCGATTACACACTTTGGGAATCGATTACTAGATGGCCCAAATCTGTTTTGAACCATCTTTGATGTAACGACCCAACTTTGTTACTTAGATAATATACTATTTTTTTTATGAAGATACCCATATACATACATATATTCTTTACACACATTCAAAAAAATGTGTACAAGCATTCACATAATATATGTCATCATAGCATAAGATTTTTAAGAGTGACTTTACAAAATATAGGTACATGAATTCATACAATACAAAATAATGGTCCTTTATGAAAGGACCTCCACTTCAAACTCAAGTAATTACACACACACCATAAGTTGATTCCTATACTATACTATTATATATATATATATAAAAGAGCACAACAAAAGTGCGGTCTTGTTCCGCAAGTAACATCCAAATCCACTTCATTGATGAGGTGTCTGAGAATTTACAACTGCATTACTATCTACTCCTGTGCTAGTCACATGATCATCGTAGTTAGAAAACACAAAGCGCAAGGGTAAGCTTATTTATATAAAAATAACCATAATTATATGAAGATATAAACTAAGGATAGATTTAGTTTAAAAGAGAGTTGAATAAAGTAATGATCATGAGCCATATAACCACATTAAGCAAAACGATCTCACTCACACTTCAATTTCAATTTGTAATTATGTCATGTATGTCATGCTGACTCGACTCCATGGAGATTTCTACAACTTTTGGGCGATCCTCAAAGGCCCCATCCCCTGCTATGATTCTCTGACCATTTAGAGAGTCCCTTGAACTACCTTATGGAGGATTTGTGGTTTTATCGAATATAGACAAGTGTTGGTATTGGCTTACCTCTGTAAGGTTTGCAAGACCATACATTTATAGGGATTTGCTCACTTGTCTATTCTATAGGCTCATTCTCGTTAATCACCACGAAAACCCCTAACACTAGGTTAAGAGCCCACCTGGCACTCTCAACTTACATGTTTACCCGTATGCAATGCCACATTATGTATGAATGCACATACCACCAACTATATAATACACTTAAAGTATATCATCATTCATGATATTCATTACAACAAACTCATCATTCCAATAAAACATAAACTTATTATCATGCGTCTAAGATTGTTGTTTGTTATAACTATGATATCTATAAGTATACTAACTCAATTAAGTTGGTTCTTATCTCATTTTAAAGCTACGAATATTATCTACAACTCTTATGTTTATCTTGAGACATAAATTGAAAGTATAATATGTGTAATTTATGAATCAAGTGAAACTTTTACCTATTCATGACAGCTTGACCTTCACTTACTAATTTGATCGTATCTAGAGCTGTACATAATATTTTTTAGTGAATCTAAGGGCATTCATTAGTAAACATTCATATCTACAACTTTTATGAAGACTACATTCCAAAATTCTGACTCTAAAATAGAGTTTCACACAGATTCAGAGCAAGAAAAAATACAGTAGAGGACACGATTTTAAGCCAATTATTCATTCCCTTTCAACAACTTAGATTCATTCTTCATCATGGTGAACATTCTAGCAGCAACTACGCCCTATCAAGGCATTTCATGACAGCAAAATAAAGTTTCAATGGAAGCAAAAATCTGAGTTTTATAGCCGCCGAAACAAGATTTTATAGCAGTTGGAACAATAATCTAATGGCAGCAAACTAAAAGTCCATATCAATAAAAATTGGAACTAAAATAGAAGTAGAAATCTGAACTTTATATTAGTAAAAATTTAGCATCCATAGCAGTGAAATTCAAGACCAAACAGCAACAAAAATGTGCATCCATACCAGTAAAATTTAAGGCCAAACAACAACAAAAATTAGCATTCATGTCAGTAAAAGCCAATGCCAAACAGCAGGCAAAACAATAACTCAAATAGCAACCACACTTCACTCTATATTAGGAAATCCAATGCCAAAACAATCACTGAAACAACAGCCACCCTTCACTCTATATCAGGAAATTCAATGCCAAAACAATCACTAAAACAGCAGCCACACTTCACTCTATATTAGTAAAATTCAATGCTAAAACAACAACTAAAACAATCACTAAAACAGCAGCCACACTTCACTCTATATCAGTAAAATTCAATGCCAAAACAAGAATAAAATAGCAGCCACACAGCAACCACATTTCACTTTATATCAGGAAATTCAATGCCAAATTTCACTTTTTATCAGGAAATGCAATGCCAAAACAATAGCCAAAACAACATCCACAGCAGTGGAAATGAAGGCCAAGCAATAGTAAAGTGATCTCTTATGACAACATAAAAAAACAAACTAGAAACAACAACAATAAGCTCAGCCGGAACAACTTCTAGAATAACAACAACGGAACCTCAATAGCAATCACAGTTTCAATTAAAGTTTTTTTAATTGTACACTCATATAAACTGAAATCAAAGAGTAGAAGAGAATTAACTAACTTCCCTTACCTAGGAGTGATTCACAATCTTGAAGAAGAAGTTATGGAGGAACTTGATGATCCAAGAACGATCTTACTCAATCTTTGCTATGAAACCAACTAGAGGGAACTTAGAGTAACACGAAAACAAGTTTTCATCCAAATTTCAACGAACCCAAAAAATTTAAGTAATACCCATTTGAGAATTTCTTGATGGGAGATGAGAAAGGAACTAAGAGACCAAAAAGAAGAAAGATATGAGCTTACCAACACAACAACAATTGAGGAAGCTTCAAAGAAGGATGATTAAGTTGTCAATCATGAGAAAGTTCCAACTTTCACCATGAGATCAAAAAAGAGTGAACTAGGAAGAAGAAAAGTGAAGGAGATGAGGGAGTGGGAGAAGCTTCTCACGTAAGCTTTAAGAAGGATTTTTTTTTTTTGCTCTTTGCACCCCTATCAAGCTCTAACTACACCCCTCCAATTCTATAATTAATCTCAAATATAAGGCTCTAAAAACTTAGTCCAAAATAGTCTACACCTGCCAAAACATTTATATTAAAAACATAGAGCTAACTAAACATCTAACAAAACACCTAACCACACGTAAATAAATCACTTCATTTTATTTATTATATCATTAAATAACAATTTAAATTTACTCGGTGTTGTATTTTAAATCAATCACTTGCTCACAAAATTAGAAAACTATGATGTTACATCTGGTATTGGGTTAATCGATTACCAACAATTGCAATTGATTACAATGTTGTTTTCAGATTTCAGAAATTGCCTTGTTTCAATTGCAATCGATTACTATCGAGCTGCAATCGATTACAAGTCAATCTCTGAAACTCAGAATTGGCTCTGTCTTATTTGCAAACGATTACATGTCTTCTGCAATCGATTACAATAGATGACAACAAGTTTAAATCATCTTCTAATACACGGGATAATCGATTACATCTTGATTGCAATCAATTATATCTGGTATAATAGTCATTTTGAAAGATTTCCAAGATTCATTCTTTGCCTAACAAACTCCGAATCTTTTTGACCCATCCTATATATTTGAATCCATAGCATCTCGTGCAGAGAGACAATCATTCACAATATCTTTTCTATCTTTCATTTCTTAAAATCCAAATCCTTTGATTTGCTTCTCAGATTTGATATTGCTCTGAAAAGCTTTCTCTTTGTTTTTTGCACATTAGTTAATCTCTTTTTAGTTTCTAAAAACTCATCTTGCTCATACTACTATACAATTTTTTAGATTAAACCTCTAAGCCCATACAACTATATTCCTCTCTTATTCATCCATGAACTGAGGTTATTCAACGCTTGTTCTTGACTGCTATACTTACTCAAATTGGAGTTCTTTAAATGATCCTTACATCAGATTAATCAACACATAAAGGTATTTTCGTTCTTGAATATTTTTCTATTTGATATTGTCTATTTAGCATTGTAGGAAGAGAATTCCTAAATGCTATGTTGTTATTAGGAAAGGTTTTCCTAATCTTGTTACTAGAATCATGTTGTTCTAGTGTTTAGAGAATTGAATGTTGATGGTGTGTTCACATTTAGTTTTAGGTTCTTGTTTCAAGTTGTGATTTAGTATTTTTTGTGGAATTTGTGTGCATGGTGTTTGTATCAATTTCATAGTGGAACTCCTTGTTATAAGGAAGAACTGGATGTAGATTGGTGGTTGATCGAACCAGTATAAAATCAACAGGCTCAATCTCTCTATCCTTCATCTCTTTCAATTCAAATTTTGATCTTTATCAAATTTATTTGTTTTAATGAAACCTGTCATAAGTTGAGGTTGTTCTGGTTTATTCATTCAATATCATATCTCTAAAAATGTTTTGGTAAAACTTCGAGAGGTGGGGAAAAAAATTTTATTGGTTAAAAGAATCTATGTGTCACCCTTCTAGTTGGAGCTATAGAGGAATTTAGTGAAAAGGCTTCTTTTTGAGTCACCAAGCCTCCTCCATAGCATTTCTTCAAGGTGTTAGGTCAACCTATAGGGTAAGGGAAGCGTATTAACCTCTTTTATCATCTTATTGAAATTAGTGTGACTATATGCAATAGGTAGTCTGTATAGAAGTTCATGTTTTCTAGTGCTATTAAGTTCCTGTTATTGCTATCAAATTTTTGTTTCTGCTGCCTTGAGAATTCTAATTTTAGTGGTTGTTGAAGTTTGGTGTGACATACACAAGAACACACTAGAAAGGGGGGTTGAATAGTGGGTTAGAAAACTTTCTCATGAGACACTATTAGTTCACAAATTGCTTTCTTGGATATATGTTAGTTTAAACCAGCAAATATATCCCTGCAAAGCAAAGTTTAGAAAATCTTTCCAAAAGAGCACAGTAGGCAAGATGAATATATGTAATCACAAGACAGCAAATGAAAGCTTATTTTTATACTGGTTCACTCAACTTGAGCTACGTCCAGTTCTCCTTTAACAACTATTAAAGAGTTCACTATAATCAACTGATTACAAAACAAGTATTCTTCACTACCACTTCTGGCTACAAGTATTCTCTATGCCACTATTGGCTACAAGTATTCTAAACCACTTATGGTTACAAGTATGAATCTCCCCCTGAGATTATACTTCCCAAGTATTCTTTTATCACTAAGCAACTCCTAGCTTTCAATACAAAAATGTATAAGATTCAGATAACTCTTAGAGAGAGGATATGAACAAGTGTTGAATCTGTTTGAGCTTGTAGAGGATGGGTATTCTCTTATAGACATCGTCTAGTCGGACTAAGCATGGTCTGGAATAATAGACACAGTCTGGCTTATCTTTAGACATCATCTGGTCTAGCTCAATCATGGTTTTTCTTGACTATGCTTTGTCTTACTGTGTTCCATACATGGTCTGGTTTAGTACTTATGCATAGTCTAGTCCTAGACTTGTATTGTTTGTCCCAAGACTTCACATAGTTTGTTCCAAGACTGTTGTATGGTCTGGTCTTAGACTTTGCATGAGTCTTTCCAAGACTTAGCATGGTCTATTCCAAGACTATATCGTCTATCCTTATGAACTTCGCATGGTTTGTTCTAAAGCTAAATTTAGTCTAATTAAAAGCATTTGGGTGCTTGATAAATTATAATGTGTTATCAGGCAATTAAGATAGAGAGTGAGATGAAAAGATTATACCATTTGTCTGTGATCATTTTTCATTCCTTGAAATTACTCAATTTCAAATCATTAATTGATCAAATATTATCACATTTGTTATCATCAAAACCCATTAAAGGATTAAGGGTCAGACATCATCCAATGTCTTGGTTCTAACAATCTCCCCCTTTTTTATGATGACAACACATGTTATAATTTTGATTAACAAACAATAAATCAAGAGAATAAAGTATAAGAGTGTAGATTATTTCATGTCAGTTAATGATGTACAGTTATTAACATGATGAACTCCCCCTGAGTCTATCATGCATATGTAAATGACAGTTCAGAGCATGAAATAATTGAAAGTAGATAATAGACAGATAGGAATATGAAAAAAATTAGTGAACCAATCACTATTTTATTGAAAACTCAAGCGTTGTCTATAATAAAATTTCTATACATCCAAAATTCTCTCCCCCTTTGTCATTAACAAAAAGAGTGGAGGATGGAGTAGAAAATGTCATCACAGTCAAGGTTTGGAAGGAGGGGTTGACTATTTGGTTGAGGATTCTCTAGCTTCTAATGGAGCATTGGTTGTAGGAGGATTTTCTTGTGGCGGTGGTGGAGTTGGAGTTGCAGCAAGGCAAGGGCTTAGGAGAGCAGCCAGTGAAGCATTAAAGGCAAGGGTCACCTCCTTGATAATGTTGGGTCTATGCTCTTCTAATTTGGCATTAATTTGAGCATTAACCTGGGCAGCAACTTGAGCATAAATGTTGGATCCCAACTTAGATTCTAGCTTAGATTCCAATGCAGATTCAAGGGCAGCTATATCAAGTTGACTATCTAACTATGCTGCAACATTGAGTGGTATGACTACAATTGGAGTGCTCGACCTAGATTGAGTAGAGACCAAATTTGTGCACTGTTGGGCTGGTGTAGATTCTGTAGACTTTTCAGCCAAGTCTATAGCTTGCTCAATAGCAAGTGCAACAGCCTGAGCTGCCTTAGCCTCTTCTTTTAGGGCCAACTCCCTTAGTCTTCTTTCTTCTTCTTCCTTGTCCTTCTTCTCTTGAGTCAAATCATTAAGTCTTCTCTCCTCTTCTTGAGCAGTTAACACAGCTCTCAATCTGGCAACCTCCTCTAAGATTCTTACTTCTTCAACTGCTTCAGCTATTGCCTTGGTTGCAACTACCAAGGCCTGAGCAACTTTATACTCAGCAAGCATCTTCTTAGCTTCAGCTTCATCTCTAGGGGTGTGAGGGGTCAGTAGAGTGGGAATAACCACTGTGTCTGACACATGAATAAAATTGTTGAAGGATGAGGTGCCTTCACCAACAGTGTCAATCTTCTATTTTTCTTCATCAGTGAGATTGGATGACCCTGTGGTGTGGAGCATGCTACTCATTAAGTTCTGCCAATAGATGTCAACGTCTAATTCCGTGTTCTCTGGTGGCAATGCATGCTCTGATTGAGGTAGAAGCTCAATGTATGGTATGTGCTGTAGAAGATTGTTTGCTCTTACAATCTTCTTCCCCTTCAGCGTGTTGGGGTTGATAATTGGTAGCCTAGGAACTATACGGTTTGGAGCGACGTGTATAGCAGTTTCTTCAAAAATGTGTAGGCTTGGAGAGTACAATTGTCTAAGGGCTATGCCTTGAAACTTTAGTTAACACAAGGCCCCATAGTTAGCACACTCTGCCTTTGAAGGAAGGATGACTTGAAGCAACTCATGTGATCAGCTGAGGAGGTCAAATGAGACCCTTGGTCTCGACAGGTGACCAGAGCATCATGATGCATAGTTCTAACAATGGCATCTAGTTGCTTCTTCTAATCTTTTGTCATCTCAACTGGCATGGTTGGTTCGACTATGAAGTAATCTAATCCCTCTCGTACACAGTTGTACCAATGTGCAATCTCATGCACCAGCTGACGTATCAAAGGGATGGCAAAGGCATATTCTTCCTATTGTAGCCTTCTTGCAAGATTTGCATAATCTTCAGCAGCATCCAGAAGAATGGTGTTGTGAATTGGCCTCTAGAAGGGAATGATCCCTTGATCAATCTGTAGAGGGGGAAGCTTCTTCAGTTTAGTTACCTTGGCAACAACTTCATCTACATGCTTTGCAAATGGCTCCATCTAAGTCTCTTCTTTATATGCAGCAGACTCAGTATTTTCTCCCACATAATATAAGGAGAATCTTTGCATCATCTTCTGATGCCAAGAGCTAGATGGTGGAGGAGGAGGAGGTGTGTCTTCTCTGAATCTTGATAGAGGAGTGGTGGCATCAAGAATGAATGATCTGTTGTTCCATGAGGGAGCAATAGACGCTTCAAGGAGATAGAATGACTATCTCCTCATCAGCATCAGACCCAGAAGAGATATTGATAGATTTTGAATGGCGGTAGGAGACCACTGCATCTATCATCTCTAGAATGGTGACTGGTGATGGTGATTGGTAGGGAGGAATGGTGGTGTCTAATGGTGTTTGTGGGGATGTTGTTGTACCAACAGTCTGTGTTGTGGGTTCAGACTGTGTATCAGACTGAACAGTGGGTTCAGCTTGTTGGGTTACCATCTGTCTAGTGGGGGCAGACTCAAGTGTATCTTTTGTCTGAACATTGGGTTCAGACAATAGTCTTTGCTTAGTCTGTGTTTAGGCATTAGACTGTGCAGCTACTGTTTGGCTTACTATGATCTGTGTAGGTGACACAGACAATAAGGGTTCAACAGACAGTATGTCTATTGTGGCTTCTGTCCAGGTTTGTCATCTTCCAGCATGACTTTCCTCTTCACAGTTAGCTTCTTGGCTGTGGTGTTGAGGTGTAGAATCAATGGTTTGGGCTCCACCAGATTGTCTACTTGATCTCTTGAAGAACAAACCTTCATCTGATCCTTCCTCTTCAGCTTCAACAACTATGACAGCTGCTTGTCCAATGTCTATTATGTCCTTCAAAGACACTTGTGGTTCAGTAGACATTCTGGCAACACCCTTGCCTTTCTATTAAGCCCTTGTCTTGATCCTCATAGTAGGTGGTTTGGGTGGTGCTTGTTGAACTCTCTGCCTTGTCTTCTTGGTAGGTGGTCCGGACGGTCTGCTGGTCTGTATTGAAATACACAAGAACACACTAGAAGGGGGGGTTGAATAGTGGGTTAAAACATTTTCGTAAATACTATTAGTTCACAAGTTGCCTTCTTGGATATATGTTAGTTTAAATCAGCAAATATATCCTTACAAGGCAAAGCTTTGAAAGCCTTTCCAAAAAAGCACAGTAGGTAAGATAAATATATGTAGTTACAAGACAGCAAATGAGAGCTTATTTTTATACTGGTTCACTCAACCTAAGCTATGTCCAATTCTCCTTTAACAACTGTTAAAGGGTTCAACTATAATCAATTGATTACAAAACAAGTACTCTTCACTGCCACTCTGGCTACAAGTATTCTCTATGCCACTACTAGCTACAAGTATTCTAAACCACTTCTGGTTACAAGTATGAATCTCCCCCTGAGATTATACTTCCCAAGTATTCTTTTGTCACTAAGCCACTCCTGGCTTTCTATACAAATATGTATAAGATTCAAATAACTCTCAAAGAGAGGATAAGAACAAGTGTTGAATCTATATGAGCTTGTAGAGGATGGGTATTCTCTTTTTCTCTCAGCTCGTGTCTCTCACTGGGTTTTTCTCAAGTGCTTTGCTTGCTGTACAGATTGCTTTGAATGAGTTTGTTATTGTTCATCAGCATTTCATCATTTTCTTCTCATTGCATGGAAGCTTCCTTATATAGTGAGCTTCATGGATTTGAACGTTGGAGAAGGCTTGTTTCCGTTGTCTCACAGAAGAGTGTTGAGGTAGCTTTGACTGTGTTTGATGTGACAGGAGCAAGATTTATTTTTGTCATAGTTGGCTTTTAGCTTAAGGTGTGCATCCCAATGCTAATTAGTCCTTTGGCTGTACCTACACACTTCACATAATTCGAGACAAGCAAGCAATACAAGGAATAGAAGAAAGTAAGATCAAAGAGTATCTCCCTTTCTTTCTATAACAACAGTGCCTTTATTTATGTAAGGAATTAATTATAAAGCACATATGATAGACTATATCTTGTTCTTGCACAGACAATGTCTGGCTTAACAGACATAGTCTGGTCTTTATTAAGTATTGTCTGTTCATGCACAGACAGTATCTAACTTAACAGACACATTTTGGAATGAAGGACGTGGTCTGGTCTAGCTTCAGACATCATTTGGCTTAGCTTTAGACATCGTCTGGCTTGGCATCAAACATTCATGGTCTTTTTGAGAGCTTTATTTTAGTCTGATTAAAAGCAATTATAATGCATGATTTAATCATTATTAGTTATCAGACAGCTAAGATGAAAATGAGAGTTAGAGTGATTATACCATTGTCTATTCTCACTTTATTTCCTAAAATCACTTAGTTTGAAATCATTAGTTGATCAAATATTATCACATTTGTTATCATCAAAACTTATCAAGGTATTAGGGGTCAAACATCATCAAACGTCTTGGTTCTAACACATATCAGTAAGTCTCCTCATCTTGCTTGTAAGGGGCTAAATTGAAGCAGCCTCGTCATAAATAACAAGAGCCTTAGCTTTTCCACCCTTCTTCTTCTTGGTATGCTTTTTCTGACCTTCATCTTCATCATTAGAAAGTTTAGGGAACCTGTCAGGTGATCCCTTGGTGATTTCAAATCCCCTGTTCAACTTGAGCAAACTAGAGGACATCAGCATCCTCTGATGAACAAATGGGCCTTCTACCTTTACATACTCCAGCTCATTAGTTCTTCTTGACTGCAGTTCTTTGTACAGTCTGTTGTAGCAGTGAGCATTCTAGAGAATCTTTTTTATCAATGTTGTGTAGTATGTGGCCACAAAAGTCGACAGATACGGATGTGGCTAATCATTTTGTAGAAGAGGATGTGAGGAAGGTTGAATGGGATGCCTTTAACAATGTGGTAGAGGATGAATCTATGGAGGGCAGACACATGATCCCTAGACCCTATCTTGCGCAAGATGATCTTGTTGATGATGTTTAGCAACAACTTGGACAGAGGGGGGGAAAGTGGTTGGATGCAGCTCCTTGTTGTTCTTGGCCACCTCGTAGTTAGGTCCAAGAATGAACCTTTCTATTGTCCCTTCATCAAGATTGGAGTCCCATGCCTCTATGAAGTAGTTGGAGTGCAACTTATACCCTATCACTTAAGTAATGGAGGTTGGGGAGATGGAGATATCACATCCAAACACCTTACTGGCTATCTCGTTTCCTCTGATCGTGGCATTCCTCCAGAACTCTCTGATTAGTCCAGGAGCGATCTTCTAGCGATCATTGAAGAAGCCCCTAATACCAGCAAACTCAAGATACCTTGAGATGTTAAGACCTTGTTCCTCAAGGTAGGGAATGTCGATGAAGTATTCCATATGAATGTTCCTAGTGTAGGAACCTCGTGGTTTGATCAGATTGTTCTCCACGTTGTTGAGGTTGCATTCTCTTCTGACCTTTGAACCAATGTTTGAGGCGGAGTTGTTTGTATCTGTTGTAGACTCTAGCATTGCATCTCTGAGATGCTCATCAGAAGCTCAAGAGTATGAAGGTAAGGGAGGTTGTTGGGAGGAAAAAGATCCTTTGGTCAGGTTTCCTTTCGCCATGGTGAGGGTTAGTGTTTAGGGTTCTTGGAGTTCTTGGTGCAAAGAAGGCAAAGTAAGAGAGAGAGTTTCGAAAGCTTAGGACATACGTTTTGCAACTGTAGGCTTGAATAGGTAATGAGTGTGTATTAAATATGATGGTACAGTTAGGGAATGATTGAAATGACACATTAATGAAAGAATTGAATGTGCATTTTGGCTTTAATGACTTAGAACCCAATAAATGCTTAAGTTACAAAAAAATGTTTTCAAAAATCCACATGGTCTAGCTCATATTTTGAGCATGAAACACATGGCATGCACATGCCTCACTTAAGTAAAATGTCAGATGATGTATCCTTAGTTTTACTAGTGGACAACAGATAGTTACAAAGCATTAAGTCACACAGACCATCTCAATCTTTTCTCTCAAAAAGATCAGTCTATCTTCAGTAAGGGGTTTTGTAAAAATATCAACAAACTGATCGTTTGTCTTGATAAATTCCAAATTAATGGTCCCCTTCTGAACATAGTCTCTTATGAAATGATGTTTTATTTCTATATGCTTAGCTCTAAAGTGCATGGTTGGATTTTTCGGAAAGAGAAATAACAGTAATATTATCACAAAAGATAGGTATGTTACTCTAAAAAATGTTGTAGTCTTTAAGTTGATTCTTAATCCACAAGATTTGAGAGCAGCAACTTGCAGCTGATATGTATTCTGCTTCTGCTGTTGACAGTGCTATTGTTCCTTACTTTTTGCTGAACCATGACACCATGTTGCCTCCAATGAAGTGGCAACCTCCACTAGTTCTTTTTCTTTCAATTCTATCTCCGCATAGTCAGCATCATAATAGCCTACTGGCTTATACTCTTTCTGCCTTTTAAACCATAGACCAAGATTAGGAGTTCCAAGCAAACATCTAAATATTCTTTTAACAGCAAACATATGCACTTCCCTAGGATCAAGCTAAAATCTAGAGTAGAGGCAGACGCTGAACATTATGTCTAGTCTAGATGTAGTCAAGTATAGTAGAGACTCAATCATTCCTTTGAATTGAGTGACATTTACTTTCTTTGAATCTTCATCAAGTCCAAGTGATGTTGTTAGATGCATTGGTGTTTTCATGATTTTGGCATCATCCATCTTGAATTTCTTCAACAACTCTTTAACATACTTGGTTTGGTGAATGTAGATTCCTCTATTTGTTTGCTTGATCTACAATCCTAGGAAGAATTTCAGTTCTCCCATCATGCTCATTTCGAACTTAGTCTACATCAACTTTAAAAACTCCTCACAGAGTTTTTCATTAGTGGCACCAAAAATAATATCATCTACATAAATTTGAACAATAATGAAATCAGAGGAGTAGTTTTTGCGAAATAGTGTAGTATCTATCTTTGCTCTTGTAAAATTGTGTTGAATAAAAAATGAACTGAGTTTTTCATACCATGCTCTAAGAGCTTGTTTAAGACCATACAAAGCTTTATTTAATTTAAATACATGGTTTGGAAATATAGTACTCTCAAACCTAAGGGGTTGTTCTACATAAACTTCTTCTTTGATTACACCATTGAGGAAAGCACATTTTACATTCATTTGATAAAGTCTCATATTTCTATGAGCAGCAAATGAAAGCAAAATCCTAATTGCCTCAAGTCTAGCTATTGAAGCGTATATCTCCGTATAATCAATACCTTCCTGTTGTGAGTAACCTTTGGCCACTAGTCTAGCCTTGTTCCTCACAACCTTACCATTCTCATCTAGCTTATTTCTAAAGACCCATTTAGCACCAACAGCTTCCTTGTTGTCTGGCAGCTTCACAAGTTTCCAAACATCATTCTTTTGAAACTAGTTTAGTTCTTCTTGCATTGCTTGGACCCAGCTCTGATCTTCTATGGCATCATCAATGTGCTTGGGTTCAATTTCTAACAATAGAGCTATTTGTTGGAAGGATGATATAGTTTTCGCTAGTGCTTAAACTTCTCCAATAATCTGGGAAAGAGGATGGTTCTTGATCATCATTTTGTTGCTGCTTTGTGCTTCTCTAATTTCTTCTTCTTCATCATCTAGGATGGTCTGGTAGCGAGCAGATGATCTGGGAGTAGACGATGATGTGCCAGACGCAAAAGGTGGTGTAGCAGACGCAAATGACTTACTATCATCAGATGGTCTGGTCCTTGTCACTACATCTTCTAATCTGATATCTGCAAATGAATCTTCTAACTCTGATAGTTGTTAGAACCAAGACATTTGATGATATCTAACCCCTAATACTTTGATAAGTTTTAATGATAACAAATGTGATAATAATTGATCAACTAATGATTCCAGACTAAGTGAGTTCAGGAAATCAAAGTGAGAACAGACAATGGTATAATCACTTAATCTCTCACTTACGTCTTAACTATTTGATAACTCGTAACAATTAATCAAGCACTATAATTGCTTCTAATCAAACTAAAATAAGCTTTGGAACAGACCATGCTAAGTTCATAAGATCAGACAGCACAGTCTTGGAACAGACTATGCTAAGTCTTGGAAAGACTCATGCAAAGTTTAAGACCAGACCATACAATAGTCTCAAACAGACTATGTGAAGTCTTGGGACAAACAACACAAGTCTAAAACCAGACTATGCATATGTACTAGGCCAGACAATGTATGGAACACGGTCAGACAACGCATAGTTAAGAAAGACAATGATAAAGCTAAGCTAGACCATGTCTGAAGCTAGGCCAGACCATGTCTTTCATTCTAGATCATGCTTAGTCAGATCAAACTATGTTTGTTAAGCCAGACGTTGTCTGTGTAGGAACAAGCCATGGTTAGTCAGATCAGACTATGTCTATTAAGCCAGACGTTGTCTATGCAGGAACAGAACTTGATCTGTCATATGTGCTGAGGAATATGTGTTTTATAATTAATTCTTTACACAAATAAAGGCACTATTGTTACAGAAAGAAAGGGAGATACTCTCTGAACTTGCTTTCTTCTATTCCTCGTATTTGTTTGCATGTCTCAAATTGTGTGAAGTGTGTAGGTACAGCCAAAAGACTAATCAGCATTGAGATGCACACCTTAAGCTAAAAGCCAACTGTGACAGAGATAGAAACCTGCTCCAGTAACATCAAGCACAATCAAAGCAACTTCAACACTCTTCTGTGAGACAACAGAAACCTATCTTCTCCAATGTTCAAATCCATGAAGTTCACTATAGAAAGATGCTTCCATGCAACGAGAAGATGATGATGATGAAATGCTAATGAACTGAAATGAACTCATTCAAAGCAATATGTACAGCAAGAAAATCACTTTGAGAAAAACCTAGTGAGAGACACAAGCTAAAGAAAAAATAGAAAATACCCATCCTCTACAAGCTCACACAGATTCAACACTTGTTCATATCCTCTCTTTGAGAGTTATCTGAATCTTATACATTTTTGTATAGAAAGCCAGGAGTGGCTTAGTGATAAAAGAATACTTGGGAAGTATAATCTCAGGGGGAGATTCATACTCATAACTAGAAGTGGTTTAAAATACTTGTAGTTAGTAGTGGCATAGAGAATACTTGTAGCCATAAGTGGCAATGAAGAATACTTGTTTTGTAATCACTTGATTAGAGTGAAACCCTTTAACAATTGTTAAAGGAGAACTGGACGTAGCTCAGGTCGAGTGAACTAGTATAAAAACAAGCTCTCATTTGCTATCTTGTTATTACATATATTTATCTTACCTACTGTGCTCTTTTGGAAAGATTGTCAAAGCTTTTCTTTGCAAGGATATATTTGCTGATTTAAAACTTACATATATCCAAGAAAGCAACTTGTGAACTAATAGTATTTACAAAAAAGTTTTTCTAACACACTATTTAACCCCCCCTTTCTAGTGTGTTCTTGTGTATTTCAAATAATTTCGCAAAACAACTCTTTTGGCTCTGCATCTTTCAGATTCACATAGTTGCAGAAAACTCATTCTCTCTACAAAGCTATATTTTTCTAAGTTCATATCTTTAAGCCTATATAGCTAAATCGTTTTTTGTAGAGAAAGTTTCTTTCTTCTTCATCTACACATTTAGGTGTATCAATATCTGATCTTTACCTACTACATCTGCACACATTGGTGTTTTCAAACTAATCTCTATATCAGTGAAATCTGCACATTCCAAGTGTTATCGTTCTTTAAATCTTTTCTTATTTGTTTCTGATTTCTTGGCATTTTAGGAAAGGGTTTCCTAAGTGTTGTATTGTGTTAGGAAAAGGGTTTCCTAAACATTTGATTCTAGGAAGGGTGTTTCCTAGAGGTAGTGCGTGAATAGTGATAGTGTTTCACATTCTTGTTTAGGTTCCTGTTCAGATTGTGAATCAGGATTTATGTGATTTGTGTGCATGGTGTTTGTAACTCAATTCATAGTGGAACTCCTTGGTGTGAGGAAGAACTAGATGTAGATCATGGTATGATCAAACTAGTATAAATCTTCAAGCTAATTCTCTTTCCTTTCATCTCTTTATTACAATGTTGAACTTTATCATTGGTTGAAATCGTTCTAACAAAAATCTATTTTCGTTGAGTTTCTATTGTAATTTTCCTTCAATAACATATCTTTGAAAACTCTTTTGTTAAAACTTCAAGAGAAGTGGTGAAAAAGAATTTGAAATTTTATGAAACATCAATTCAACCCCCCCCCTTGATGCGGCTGATCCTAACAAAATTCTACTTCCATTGAAACTTTGTTTTGCTATCATTGAATGCTTACATATAACTTATGAATTTTAAACCTTTGAGATTGATATCTGTATGTGCGTGTAATTGATGGTTTAAGTGGATATAAAGGTATGTAGTTGCTGTAGGATGTTCACCATGATAAGGAATGAATCTATGTTGTTGAAAAGGAATGAATTTTTGGCCCAAAACTGTGCCCTCTGCAATGTTCTTCTTTCACTTTGAATTTGTTTTAGTAAGAAACTTAGTTTTAGAGTTAGAATTTGAATGTAGTCTGCATGAAATTTGTAGATATGGATGTTTACTTACTAATGAAATTGAATTCACTCAAAAATAGTAAGTACAACTCTAGATATGATCAAATTAGTAGGTAAAGGTCAAGTTGTAATAAATTGGTAAAAGTTTCACTTTGAACATAATTTAGGCAAAGTATATTTTCAAATTATGTCTCAAGATAAACATAAGAGTTGTAGATAATATTCTTAGCTTTAAAATGAGATAAGAACCAACTTAATTGAGCTGGTATATTTATAGATATCATAGTTATAACAAACAATAGTCTTAGACGCATTATAGAAATTGAAAGGGGTAGTAAACCATGACTTGGGAAATGGTATGCTAATCATGAACAATTAGTTGAATAATTGTTATTGAGATGTAAGTGATTTCTCTAGGGTCCAAAATCCTGATTTTAATTCTGACAAAACTTGTAAGTATTTTCTTAAGTATTGCAGATAGAATCTCATCAGCTGCTCAGAAGCTTGCTCCGAAGCTCATACAGAAACACTGTTCAGAACCATGTTTAGAAGCATGTTCAAAAGCAATATTCAGAAGATTGGTCAGAAGCATGCTCAGAACCATGTTCAGAAGTAGTGTTTAGAAGACTGTTCAGAAGCATGTTTAGAAGCATGTTCAAAAGCATGATCAGAAGTAAGCTCAAAAGCAATTATCAAAAGCATGTTTAGAAGCACTATTCAGAAGCTCATTCAGAAAGCCAATCAGAAGCATATTTTAGAAGCCATATTGAAAACTGAAGTAGTGACAGTTGTCTTTCTACTTTAACAGCTGTCCTTTTCCCTTTACAGTTCGTTACAACTGGCCCTTGAACTTTTTGCCTTCTAGCTTTAGTCTATAAATAGAAGCCTCTACTCATCTTCAAGATCATCCAACTACAAAGCAACTACAAGAAAGCCATCCAAACATATTTAAGTTTGCTTTGCCTCTTCATTCAAGAGAGATCCCTAGCTATTCATACTACTCTAGATATACTTCTTGAAATAGCTTTGAGAATTGTATTTCCTGTTAGGAAAAATCCATAGTTGGACAAACCATTCTGAATCATCTTGTAAAGATCAAGTCATCTGTGAGAGACTTAGATCTGAGTGTTTGAAACCTAGTTGAGTGAACTAGTAATGCTGTATCTGTGAAACCCAGCAAGTGTGCTTGGGTGTGTATTGTTGTACCCAGCAAGGTGGACATTCCGCATGGCACATTAATCCTGGAGAAAGTGTAACATGCAGGCCCTCTCCTAAAGTCATTTTGAAATTGAAGGCATGTGCCTCTATTGCACTAAAGACAAATGACAAGAAGATCCAAAAGAACTAGAAGAACAGCACATACAGGAATCACGTAAAGAAGTCATGCGTAGTAAGAAGAATGATGGCCACGCAGAGAAAGTGGGGCCCAAAAAACAAAGTATGGCGGCGGGGCCGAGCAAGACGGAAGAGGAGTGAGTGATCCAATTGAAGAAAGACGAGGAGATTTTCCAACTAATGAGAATCATGGAGAAACAAGAAGGAGATAAACACTGGTATGAGAAAATTTGTAATGGGTTTAGGGAGAAGATAAAACATAAGCTAGAGCAGAAGCCGAAGTCCTTGAATGCTATGAGTGGCTCTATGTATGAGCAGCTTCAATTGGCAACAAGCACAAAGACAGTGCTGGAGGAAGTGGTTACGAGAACTGTTGGAATGTAACTTTACTTAGTGAAGGGATATTTGAGAATAAAAGTTTAAAAATATGGAGGAAGAGGCTATTTGTACAATATAACACTTATTGTTTTTAGCTTGATGGTGTGTGTTACAAACTCTAAGACATCACTCCTATTTATACTAGTGGCTCCTCCTAAACTAATGGCTAGGATTTTGCCAACACAATTAATCTAATGGCTACAAATAAGTCTCTAGAACTTTCTACATACTTACAAATATTCTCCTACATTCTAGATAATTCTATATTCTACTCTAGAACATAAAAGAACTTTCTAGAACATGCTTCTAGACTTATATCTAAAGATGTTTCTAGATATTGGGCTATGTTTTGACACATATGGCCCAAAATCAAGTTTATATTTCAACACCCCCTTTTAAACTTGATTTTGTTACTCTAATCAAGTTTCTCAATCTTGTTAAGTCTTCTTTCTGAAGTGGTTTGGTGAAAATATTGGCTACTTGATCATGAGTCTTCACGTACTCCAAATGCACATCCTTTCTCGTGATGCATTCTCTAATGTAATGGTAGCGTGTATCAATGTGCTTACTTTAGTCATGGAAAACTGGGTTTTTAGCCAAAGTTATTGTTGACTTGTTATCCACACAAATCTTGGTCGACTCTTCTTGTAGCAAACCCAACTCCTTAAGTAGATTTCGTAACCAAATTGCATGGCAAACACATGAGGTAGCAGCCACATACTCTATTTCACATGTTGAAAGAGTAACAATCGATTGCTTCTTTGACATCCATGTGAATGCAATGTCTCCCATGTAGAACACAAAGCCAGTTGTGCTCTTGCAATCATCCACATCTCCACTCCAATCACTATCACTATATCCAACAAGCTTATAATCATCAGAAATGGAATAGTACAAGCCGAAATTTATTGTACCTTTGATGTATCGAAGAATTCTCTTTGCTGCCTTCAAATAAGTGGTTGTTGGATTTTCCATGTAATGATTAACAACTCCGACCGCATAGAGAATATCAGGCCTTGTGCATGTTAAATATCGTAAACTACCAACCAAGCTTTTAAAGAGTGTTGGATCTACTCTTTCTCCTTCCTCATGCTTTGATAACTTGTTTCCACATTCCATTGGTGTGTCAACTGGATTAGAGTCATCCATCTTGAATTTCTTAATCACCTCCATAGCATAGCCTTCTTGAGTGATGAAGATGCCTTTGTCTTCTTGCTTCACTTCAATGCTGAGGTAGTAAGACATGAGACCAATGTCGGTCATCTCAAACTCTTTCGTCATCTCTTTCTTAAACTCATCGAACATTCTTGGATTGCTACCTGTAAAGATCAAGTCGTCTACATACAAGCACACAATTAAAACATCATTATTTTGGGCTTTGATGTATAGTGCATGCTCATATGGACACTTAACGAAGTTTCTCTCATGTAGGTACTTGTCAATTCGAGCATTCCAAGCTCTTGGAGCTTGCTTTAACCCATAAAGTGCCTTTTTTAACTTTAAAACCTTATCTTCTTTTCCCTTGACTTCATACCCTTGAGGTTGCTCAATGTATACTTCTTCTTCAAGGACCCCATTAAGGAAGGCAAATTTCACGTCCATTTGATGTATCTTCCAATTATTTTGAGCTGCTAATGAAATAATTAGTCTAACAGTTTCTAGTCGAGCAATAGGAGCAAATACCTCATCATAGTCAATACTAGTTCTTTGGCTGTAGCCTTTTGCCACTAATCTTGCCTTATATCTTTCAACTTCTCATTTAGCATTCTTCTTGGCTTTGTACACCCACTTCACACCAATCGCCTTGTGCCCTTTTGGAAGTGACGTTAGCTCCCATGTATTGTTCTTCTTGATCGCCTTGATTTCTTCATCCATAGCATTTTTCCAATTCTTGTTTTCTATGGCTTCTTGGAAGTTCATAGGCTCACAATCAACAAATAGGCAAAATAAAGTAAGATTATCTTGATTTTCAGTTATCTCATAAAGTTCTTGTAAGCTCTTAAAGCGTGGAACTCTTTAACTTGAGCTTTCATCTTCTTGAGAAGTTGTAATTGGTGAAGCTGGTGTAGTAATAGGATCATCTCTTGTTGGTTCTATTCTTGATTGCTCTATGCTATCTTCTTCAAGACATGGAAAGAAGTTGTAGTTTTCATCATGTTGTTCCCAATCCCATTCTCCTTCTTCGTTAAAAACAACATCTCGACTAATTATTGTTTTCCTTGTATTAGGATTGTATAGTTTGTAGCCTTTTGAATTTGAGTAATAACCAATGAAGATGTATTTCTCTCTTTGTCATCCAACTTGCTTCTTTTTTCATTCGGTATGTGCACATGGGCAATGCTTCCAAAGACTCTTAGATGAGAAATCCGAAGCTTTCTTCCACTCCATGCTTCTTGTGGTGTTTTTCCCAATACACTTCTTGTTGGAGACCAGTTGGAAAGGTAAACTACACAAGCTACTACTTCTGCCCAAAACTCCTTTGGAAGTCTCTAGCTCTTGAGAATGTTTTTTGCCATGTTTAAGATTGTTCTATTCTTCCTTTCTACCACTCCATTTTGCTGGGGGGATCTTGGCACTGTTAAAGGTCGTTGAATTCCATGATCTTCACAATACTTCTGGAATTCATTTGATGTAAATTCTCCTCCACGATTGGATCTCATGGCTTTAATCTTAAGACCACTTTCTTTCTCAACAAGGGCTTTAAACTTCTTGAAATTCTCAAACACCTCCAATTTATGTTTCAAAAAATACACCCATGTTTTTCTTGAAAAATCATCAATGAAGAGAATGAAGTAATTACTCTTACCAAGTGAGCTTGGCTTGATTGGACCGCATGTATCAGTATGTATGAGTTCCAACGGCTTTTTAGCTCTTAAGTTAGACTCCTTTGGAAAACTCCTCCTGAATTATTTTCCAAGTAAGCACCCTTCACACACTTGATTGAGGTGACTAATGCAAGGCAATCCTCTTACTATTTCCTTCTTGGAGAGCAACTCTAATCCCCCAAAATTGAGATGCCCAAATCGAAGATGCCAAAGCCAAGATGCATCCTTGTAACACATCTTGAGACATTTTGCAACATCGTTTTGAATGTTGAGTACGAACATTCTATTTCTTGTCATCGGCACCTTAGCAATCAAGTTACTTCCATTGTCTTTAATAGAAAGGTTATTGTCTTTTAGGCGAATATCATAACCTTTCTCTAGGAGTTGCCCTAAGCTTTCTACCTTGGATTCATCCCTAAAAGCCACATTGCCACTCATTGATTCATCAAGCTCCACGAACATGCTCTTTTTTCCACACATATGATTGTTTGCACCAGTATCTAGGTACCATCTACTGTCTTCACTTCTTTCATTATTCGTGTAAGCCATCAATAATGTGTCACCTTCTTTACTTCTTTCTTCAACATAGTTGGCCTTCTCTTCAACTTTTTTGTTGCTAGGAGCTCTACATTCATAAGCATAATGACCGAACTTTTCACAATTGTAGCACTTGATATTTGACTTGTCATACCTTGATCTTAAGTTGCCTTGTCCACAACCTCTTGTTGAGCTTCCTCCTCTTTGAAAGTTTTTGTTGTCCTCAAAGGACCTCCAACCTCGTCCTTGTCCTTGTCCACGACCACGTCCTCTTCCTCGGTCTCCACCACAACCTCGTCCTTGTTGGCTTCGACTATTGTGACTTCTTTCTTCGTTGGTCAAATCAATTTGTGTCTTGAATAGTTGCTCCATGATCCCTTCCTTTTTCTTTTTCTTTTCTCCATAAGCTTGTAATGAGCCCAAAAGTTGCTCAATGGTCATAACCTCCAAGTCTTTTGTTTCTTCAATGATGGCGACAATATGTTTGAACTTTGGATCTAAGGATCTAAGAATTTTCTCCATAATTTTTACATCATGAAGCTTTTCACCATTTCTCTTAAGTTGATTGGTAATTGCTAAAACTCTAAAGAAATAGTCGGAGATGACTTCACCTTCTTTCATATGTAGAGTTTCAAACTTAGATCTTAGAGTTTGAAGACATACCTTCTTGATCAGATTTGCTCCCTTGTATGAGGTTTGAAGCTTCTTCCATGCTTCTTGTGCTAACTTTGCTTCTGAAATCTTCTCAAAAGAATCATCATCTAATCCTTGATAGATTAGGTAGAGAGCCTTCTTGTCTCTCTTTCTTGAGTCTCTCAAACTTTCCCTTTGAGTTTGAGAAAGACTATCCTCATTCTCTGGCTCGATGTGACCTTTCTCTACTATCTCCCACACATCTTGTGAGCCAAGGAGAGCCCTCATCTTGATACTCCAATTATCATAGTCATTGTTCTTCTGAAGCGTCAGGACTTGGAATGGAACCATGTCGCTACTTGCCATCTCGTTAAAAAAAGGATCTTCAACCAAGCTCTGATACCAATTTGTTGGAATGTAACTTAGTGAAGAGATATTTGAGAATAAAAGGTTTAAAAATATGGAGGAAGAGGCTATTTGTACAAGATAACACTTATTGTTTTTAGCTTGATGGTGTGTGTTACAAACTCTAAGACATCACTCTTATTTATACTAATGGCTCCTCCTAAACCAATGGCTAGGATTTTGCCAACACATAATTAATCTAATGGCTACAAATAAGTCTCTAGAACTTTCTACATAGTTACAAATATTCTCCTACATTCTAGATAATTCTACATTCTACTCTAGAACATAAAAGAACTTTCTAGAACATGCTTCTAGACTTATATCTAAAGATGTTTCTAGATATTGGGCTATGTTTTGACACATATGGCCCAAAATCAAGTTTATATTTCAACAAGAACATCATAAGGAACCAGTAGTGGTAATGTGAAAGGCCTAGTGACGGGCACAACTACGACTATGTCTCTATGAATATTTTTGCTTGGAACTGTCGGGGTACTAGATTGCGTGGTTTTGCACACTTAATTCGGGATGTTTGTAAGCAGTATGATACATCAATGATTTTCCTTTATGAGATGCATGCAAACCAACATGTGGCCAAAAGCATTATCCCTAAACTTGGTTTTGACAAATCCTTTGTCCAACACGTGAATGGTCACGCTGGTGGCATTTGGTGTTTTTTGAATTATGAGAATTGGGAAGTGGATGTTATCCACAACAGTGAGCAATTTGTCCACATGAGGATAGGTTGGAAGAACTAGATGCCATGGTTTATTACGGTAGTATATAGGAGCCCTCATTACCAAAGGCATAAGGCACTTTGGGAGTCGCTGGCAAGCATAGCTGACGCAGTGAATGGTGCTTGGATGGTAGTAGGGGATTTCAACACAATCCTCCATGAGAAGGATTGATCAGGGGGATCAAGCAACCCATCATGGAGAGGAGCCAAAGATCTACAAGAGACGATGGATGATTGTAACTTGTTGGACGCTGGTTGTCAAGGACCAGAATTTACATGGAAGTAAGGGGATTTCACGAGCCCCTTAACCGTGCCTTGGTAACATAGATTGGAGGATCCCTTTCCAGAAAGCACTGGCCTTACACTTGTTGTTCTTCAAATCCAACCATAGACCCGTTCTTATTAAATTCTGGGCAAGTCGCGAGGTGAATAAGAGGCGACAACCCTTCAAGTTCATAGCATCATGGCTCCTGCAAGATGATTTTAGTTGATTCATACAAAATGCATGGCGTACCGAGGTAGGGTGGCATGAGCACGTGAGAAAGTTTAAAGATGACTTTTGTAGGTGGAACAAAGAAGTCTTCAATGATATATTCTAGAAAGAGGCAGTTGATTCAAGCTTTGGACAAAATTGGCCGTCAACTAGCTAGGGGTCGCGATAAGATGCTTGAAGACAGGGAAGAAGCGGTGTGGAATGAATACCAATCAGTTATGAAGCAGGACGAAATGGTATGGTATCAAAGATATAGAGCGAAATGGCTTGCTTATGGTGATCGAAATACGAGGTATTTTCATGGTATTACGACAATTAGAAGAAGAAAGAACACATATGAGGCGATGCAAGGACAAGATGGTACTTGGATCGCGAAAAGAATAGAGCTCGAGAGGTTAGTAAATGACTTCTTTGTCAACTTATTTATTGATGATAGATTGTGTGTTTTGAGGTGCATTCCAAATGCTTTCCCTAAGCTTCCAAAGCATAAACTAGAATGGTTTAAAGCGGAAGTGACTACTGAAAAAATCTGAAATGCCCTTGTCTTGATGGGGAACTATAAGGCTTCGAGAAAAGATGATTTCCGTGTAGTTTTTTATAAAAGTCAGTGGGATGTTGTGGGTGGTGATTTTTGCAACATGATCCAGCGTATGTTCAGCCAAACAAAATGAAAGAGATAAATGCTACGCTCATTGCCCTTATTCCGAAGGTGGAACCAGTAGTTAACATGAAGTAGTTATGGCCCATTAACTTGTGCAATGTCACTTACAAGACAATGACCAAGATTCTTTCGACAAGGTTGCAAAGGGTGATGGAGGAGCTCATCAACCCCTATCAAAGTAGTTTTATCCCAAATAGGAATAGTAGTGATAATATCATTGTGGCACAAGAAGTCATCCACCCTATGAAGAATAAGCATGTCAAGAAAGGGCCCAAAATTGTCATACCTGGCCTTCGCAGATGATGCGATCCCTCTTGCAGAAGCTTCCCAAGAACAGGTGGTGATTATCAAATAGATATTGGAATCCTTTTGTGGCAGCTTGAGCCAAAGGGTTAGCATTGACAAGACCTGCATATATTTCTCACACAATGTTCATTGGCAAGTAAGGGATCAAATAGCTAGTGATTTTGGCTATCAAAGAACCGCTAACCTTGGTAAATATCTTGGAGTTCCCCCTCCACCATGAGAGGGTATCGAAGAGAAATTACCAGTTTGTCATCAATAAAGTAAACCAAAGGTTGAGCAATTAGAAGGCCTCCAATTTTTCCTATGTAGGTTGACTTATGCTAACAAAAGTAGTGATATAAGCACTTCCTACTTATGTAATGTAGAATACTCAGTTGTTGGCTTCGATGTGTGAGACCATTGACCAGAAATTTTGAAACTTTATTTGGAGGGATAGTGACAACGCAAGGAGAGTGCATTAGGCCAATTAGGATTCAGTCTGTACGAAGAAAGAGGAGGGAGGTTTAAGGTTAAGGAAAGTTGGGATGATGAATCAAGCTCTAGTTATGAAGATGGTGTGGAACTTATGCTCAAAACTAAATAATCTTTGGGCTAGGGTTATACACACGAAGTATAGATGTGGGAATGATGTCATGCCACGCGTAGTGGGTCTAATATGTGGAGGGGAATTGTTAAGTGTTGGGACAAGCTCCACTTGTTGATTCAACATATGGTGGGGAGTGGGAGAGACATGAAGTTTTGGAGTGATAAGTGGGTTCCTGGTCTTCCAAAGCTGTTAGAGGTTTGCATTGATGATGCGCTCATGTTAGCAAATGTTTGTGTGCTTCTATGTCAACCCATAGGGTGGGTGGGACACTCGCCACCTTGAAAGATGCTTGCCTACGTGCACAGTGAATGAAATTACAAAGATCCCCCTCCGTGGTAACAGCTCCCCGAATGGTGTAGAATGGGACTGATCTGCTAATGGGAAGTTCTCAACAAAAGATGTGTATGACGCATCTTCCAACACACCCAGATAAAGATCTTTTTCAAAGGATATGGAAGTGGTGTGATCTGAAATGGATCCAATGCTACTTATGGAGGGTGGCGCAAGACTGTTTGGCCATAAATGGGGTCCGCATGTTTTGACATATGGCAGTAAATGATAAGTGCCCACTGTGTTTGGTGGAGAAAGAAACCCTCTCCCATGCACTCTGTGATTGCAAGTGGAACTTGATGATTTGGGAGGCTCTACGTGGCAATGTAAATGACAATTTCTTCCTAAGTGATATAAAAGAATGGCTGGCCCAAAACATCAATAGGAAGTCGCAGCGAAATGATCTATCATGGTTCATCATAATGGGAGCAACACTTGACCGCATATGGTGGCGACAGAATCAATTTATGTTCGAACATAAATGGGTTCCCGCAGTTGGTATAATTCAATCAATCTGGAGTCTGACTCATGATATAGAGCATAGCACGGAGGAATCACGGATTCTAGACCCTCATCGGATGAGTGATTTGCAGGACGAGTCAAGAGTATGGAAGAAACCCATGGAGGGGTGGCACAAATTAAACTATGATGGAGCTGCATCCAATAACAGGGGTCATGTCTCGTGCAAGGGTGTAATCTGAAATAGCAATGGAGAGTTTGTAAGGGCTTTTACAAGGAGGTTGAGGTCATGTTTGATCTTGGAGGCGGAGCCGTGGGCAATTTACTTTGGGATCAGTTGTGTGCGTGAAGTAAATATTGAGTGCGTTGCAGTTGAATCGGATTGCCTAGAAGTTATAGGATTGGTTAATGAGGAGGACCCGGTCAAGTCCCAGTTCCATGAGCTAGCCCTGGAGATTAGACATTTGAAGGACCTTTTTAATAATGTTAGTATCATGCACATTTTGTATGACACTAATATGTTAGCAGATGTTTTCACAAAGCATGGCCTATCTATTAATAGCAGGTCTATGCTTTTTATTTCGCTTCCTACTTTTGCTAATGCTTCCTTCCTGGAGGATAGTTGTAATGGTTCTATTCTTTTCGATAAGTGTTAATTTTGGTCTTGGGGCTTTTTGCCCAAGCCAATCAAAAAAAAAAAAAAGATTGATGGGAAGAGGCCAAAGAAACGTTACTATGGGGAGGATCAAAACGTATGAAACATAAATCAATTTATTTCAAATTAAATTTAATTAAAATCATTTATTTAAAAGTAATTGTGCAAAACTTAATTTTAAAATATCAATTAACTATGATTGGTCATGGTAATATAAAATGGAAGATGAATATGAGCAGTAATTGCAACTCATTTTTAAGCATATGCATTTTATCATTAATTAATATATATTTCAATTGTATAAAATGGGTAATAAGTTAGTTTGGTATGAAATGGGGAGAAGAATACAACATTGTGTGCGTTGTCCGCCCAAAGACTAGTCCTGCTTCCGAGGGAGATTAACTACTTCTTACTACAACCATGGTTTGGCAAAAAAAAAAAAAAAGAGTAATGAGTTTTATTTTATTTTTTTGGAAATTCAATAAATCATTACACCGATACTAATGGAGTTTAGCTCAATTGATTGAGCAGAATAGTGAGTATTGTAAACCTTTTATGGTACCGTGTTCGATTCCTATAGATAAAAAAAAAATCCTTACACTAATTAAGGGAAGGGTAAAAATGGATCAATCAGTTACATGTAATTTTTTATTTCCTGCACGCTCGACAGCAAATGAGTCTCCTCATGACTTCAACACTTGTCTTCATGGTCTCAACGACATCATAAATCGGACAAGAATATTGTTTACAAACGGCTTGATTATGAATCAGATTACTTCCCCACTCTTTTAATACCAAAACCTAGAATTTATTATTGTCTTTTAATTAATTAAATTCATTTTGTTCATACCAGAAGAATGCATTTAATTTGATCTGTGATTGGGTCTTGACCATTCTTAACTGCATGTAACAATAACTTCGATTTTACTAGAAAGGATTTGGTGTTTTCTTACATTTATTTATGCAAAATTTTCGTAAAAAGTGAGGGCCTTTATCCATAAAAAAAATATCAAAAGAAAATTACAAATCCGTAGAAAGTACTCACCCCACACCAAAAGAACATTCACAAGAAAAACAAAAACTAATTATAGATGACAAGATTAGTAAGTGGAAGAAAAAAATGAAAATGAAAATAGAGAAATAGTAAATAGTAATTCTAATTCATAATGTTTCATGTTTGACCATTTTATATAGGATAATAAAAATGTATCAAAATATACCATCTCTTTATTTTTTATTTTTTTTAAATGAGGAAAATTTTCTCCTTTTTTATACTTTTAGGAAGAAGAATTTATGTAAAATTTTATATTAAACAATGATGGAAGTATATGTATGGAAATAAAACTTTAAATGGAAAGCCAAGCATGCAACCATGATTTAGTTGCCCCTTACTTTTTCACCTGCAAAAATAAAATAAAAAGTGTGATGCTGTGTATAAAAATTTTATTTTATGAATATTCTACACTTTAATTTTTAGGAAAATCAACCTAAAAAAAATTAAAGGGTTTGTTTTGACTCTCATTCACCCATCCTAGAAATAAAATAATAATAATATACAAAAAATTGAAAAAAAAAAGTTGAATAAAACATAAATCCAATCCGACAATCATATATTTATTTGAGCGTCTATAAATATTTATCCTAAAATTACAAAACTTTATAACAAACTCATCATTTTATTTTACTTTTATGGTTTATTTAAGTTACAAGAAACGAACAAAAATAATAAAATAATACATGTAACTTAATTTTCTCAAGAAGATATTCCACAATAGAAACTGAACAGTCACATCAACAATCAATCTAAGTCATTGGATGCTATTATCACATCAGACACGTGTCACTTGAATCTTTTTGTTCATATTAGATTTATTTTTATTTCTCCAAAATTCCAAAATAAGAACCATGATCTCACTCTTACCTTCACACACATTCCCAATTGAGACCAAATTTCTCATACACAGACAAAAAAGTCTCTCTCTCTCTCTCTCACTCTGTGATCCGTCATGGAGTTTGATCCAATCTTCCAAGAGAAAATGCAGTACCTTTCTGTAGGGGTTTTCCCCGAGATCAAAGCTAAGAACCCACCCATGTCACAAGAGAACAACAACACCATCAACTTCTACATGTACCAACAAACCCATTTCAACAACCATTTTCATCATGAGAACTATCCTCTGATTAGTAATGAGTCAAACTTTAACCATGCTGATAGCCACAACCACCACCACCACCACCCAGCTGCAACTAATTTTTTCACTGATCAGGGTTCTAGTCCCTCCTCCATCCTCACCACATTATTCTCTTTGTCCCCTTCTTCAGGTGATTCATCATCTTCCTACAAACCCATGATCACATACCCCAATGAGTCCTTGAGAGGAAGCTTTGCCACCAACAACAACTACTACAACCCCATCATGCCTTATGCGACAAATAGCACCACCCTTGATGAACCCATGCATGGCCAACCCAACGGTACCATTTGGGACTTTTCCCAGAAAACTCCCATTCTCTCTGGTGCAGGGCATGCAAGTGCAAGTGCAAGTGCAATTGCACAGCCTCAGCAGGTGGGCCCCACTCTGTTACCATGATCAGTTTTTCCTTTTTGGATCTGTCACTAATATATACATATCATGCATATATCATTGGGACTATAAATAATGATCCTAACAACGTTCTCTTCATTTTTAATTAACACATGAAGCAGGTGCAGAGGAAGAGTACTGCCAGAATTCAGCAGAAGAATATGGCCAACATAATCAAAGGCCAGTGGAGTCCTGATGAGGACAGGTTGGTTGGATTATCCCAAATTAGTCCCAATTTCATGCTCTTTAATTTGTCTCTCTCTTGATTTTGTTTTTTTCTCTTAATTTGATCATGCATTTGGTTTTGTTTATAGGATCCTCGTCCAATTGGTGAGGCGCTTCGGGCTGAAAAAATGGTCCCACATCGCGAAGGTGCTGAGAGGAAGGGTTGGGAAACAGTGCAGGGAGCGATGGCACAACCATCTCCGTCCTAACATTAGGGTAGGCTTACTTCCTCTTCTAATCCTTTTCACTTTTTCTTAACGCATAACAAATGACTTCATCGATCTTTTTGTAATTTTATCCAAATACATCCCTTCCACCGACTTTTCATATATCCTGCCTGTTTAATTATTTTTACACGTTGTATAAATTGTTTAATGATTTTTTGTTTGTTTGTTTGTTTTGTTTTGAACTGAAAATTAAATTCTTCCAAGTTGTGATGAATTCTGGGATTAGTGGTAATTGTTAAGTAGCTAAGGTTACTCCAGAGGATTTTACTTATCTCTCCATGTGTCGAGAGTTTTTTTTTTTTTTTCTGAATGTCCATGTGCCGAGAGTTAATTTTATGAAGATTTTTTCAATTAAATTAAAAAGCTTTTATATTAAATTATTCATAAATGAAATTAAATAATTGCATTTATATAATTTCATTACAGCATACAAAATTTGTAACTAACACTTAAATTTTTCTTTGACAATGTTCGTATAGTTGAGTCACATAACATTTTTTTTATGTACATTCTTTCTTTTATGACTAATTCTCTCAAATATATGAGAATTTAGGGGCATGTGTATGTACTTTTACAGAATAAAATTGCTTAAATGTAAAATACATTTTAAAAGCTATATAACAATTAGAAAAGCGTTTTTTTAATTATATATTATGAAAATATTATTTTAATTTAAATATTAAAAAAATATAATGTAAGTATTTTTAGAATCAATGAATCAAGACCCATAACTTTTCTTTATTTTTATTTTGCTTGATTGAATTTATATGTGGAATTATTTTAACTTTATATCAAATATATATAAATGGTGGAAATGAGTGTTGGTTTTATTTTTTATGGATAAATATTCATTATTAATCTATTAATAACTTGTTAATGAGAGATTAGAATTCACTACTTATTCTTATTACTTGTGGTGATTTTTTTTTTTTTTTTCTGAATTGATAGTAGATAGTTGACATATAACTCTAACCATGCTGTTTTATATCGAATGAATACAGAAGGAGTCATGGAGCGAAGAGGAGGACAAAATTCTGATCGAAGCCCACAAACAGGTTGGGAACAAATGGGCGGAGATCGCAAGGAGACTGCTTGGGAGGACTGAAAACACAATCAAGAACCACTGGAACGCGACAAAGCGTCGCCAGAAGGCGAAGCTGCTGGGGAACAAGCGCCGAAGCTCAAGGGGCGAGCCCACACTTCTCGAGAGCTACATAAGGAAAGTCACCGCGAAAGAAGAGGCGACCGAGAAAATGGCGAAGCTGATACTAAAGAAATCCATGAGCAAAATGACCCTCAAGGGCGGCGAAAGTAGTGGCAATTCGGGTCACCCATATCGGGTTTGGTACGATAGCTCCGAGGGTGGCTTCACTTCTGAGGAGGATGGTGAGATGCAGCCTGCTGGTGACGACGAGGGCAACGACGGCGGAGGATATGTGCCTATGATGGTGAATAATAATGGTGCTGATGTGGAAGATGATGATGCAATGGATTATGATATTGCAATGGAGATGGCGCCCGAGGTTCAGATGAAGAAAGAAATGGATATCATGGAGATGATCTATAGAAAAGCTTAACATGCGCTGTGCATGCAATATGGATATGGTGTTGTTCTCTTTTTGTGTTGCTTTCTGGTTTTAATTTCCTTAGTTTCTGGATTTCTGTTGGGATTGTTTGTTTTTTTGGATGCATACTTTTAGTTTTGGTTTTTGTCTTATTTTGGGATTTTCAGTTCGAACACATCAAGTGGGGTCCACTTATTCAATGTTTTAATGAGGGTTTCTTTTATATTTGTTTTGTTGTGGCGAGTGTCTGAACAATCTTATTTGGTTGCGCATTTATATATAAAATTAAAATTAATTTTTGAAAATAAAAATCAAACACACCTTAAGTTTTCACTATATGTTTAAGATGGCATGTTTCTTAAAATCCAACAAAATACTTACACCTTTTTTTTCATTTTTTATTTAGTTTTTAAAATAAATAAATAATTTTTCATAATATATATAATTTTTAAAATAAAAATAATTTATATCAACTAAAAAAATATAATAGAGAAAAAAAAACAATGTTTTAATTAGTAACAAAATATTTTTATAACTTATTTATTTCCTTTTACTTATATATTTTTTAAAATTTTATCCATTTAAACACCCATTTTTTTCACTCTAGTTAAATTATTTCTAATTCTTTTTCTTTCATTTCACTTTTAAGAAAAAAAAAAAAAACTTTATTTCTATCCGGTGATTGGGGATGTGGGTGTCTTGTCTTGAATCCGGGACCCAATAAGGGTATTCTAAGGATACCATTCCTCCGGAACCAAGGAGAACTAGATTGTTTTTTGGGTGGGAAAGTTTGTTAGGATTTTTTCGGAAATAATTTTTAGCCTTTAAATATATTAATTTTTAAATTAAAAAGTTGATATTTTTTTTTCAATTTCCTTTATTTTGTCTTTTCATTTCATACTTCACCAAGTTATCTCCCTTCTCTTGGTAAACAAAAAAAAAAAACTTCTAACAAACTTTCAAACGCTCATCCTACTTCCTCAACATTTTTACATGGCAATCTCTCAATTTCAAGCACAGTTGATCTATTTTTTATTTCATCACAACAAAACACAATCTATGAATTTAAGTCCATACACATATGCATACAAATAGCATTTAATTTCAATTCGCTGTATACTTACACGGACGAATTGAGGAATCTAACTAGGAGGGGCTATAAAAAATTTTACAAGATAAAATTTTGAAAAAAAATATTTAACGTAAAATTTATAAAAAAAAAACATAAAATAGGTATAAAATTTGCCAATTTTTTTAAAAATTGAGAATAAAATCTGCAACCATGTGATGTAAGAGTAAAATAATAAAGTAAAATTTATAAGATTTTAAAAAATCGTAGATGAAAAGTATCAAATTAATTTATTAAGAGTAAAACTTGTCAAAAATAAATAAAAATATAATGAAATCAAATATTTATTAGGTATAAAACTAATATATGATCTACTAATAAAAAAAATTTAAAATAAATATTAACTTAAAAATCTTTTTTTTTAATAAATTTTTTTTATTTTTTTATTATATATATATATATATATATATATATATTATAAGAGGGCCCCTGCTTATAAACTAATTCACAATAATATATATAATATACTAAATGAAGGGAAAAGAGAGAGGGAGAGGTTGTGTGTTCAATTCTCTCCTAACAAAAATTAACAAATTAATAACTAATATTTATCTATAAAGAAATAAAATAAAATAATATACTAAGGATGAAATTAACTCTGACCTGGATTGATTTTAACTATTTCTATTTATGTTTAATACTTTTAGATTTTATATTTAAATTAAAATATAATTTAACATAAATCGGTCTTAATTTTATTCTTTTAATTTAAGTGAGAAATATTTTTTTCTTAATCATAAGATTCATCCAAGGATGCACAACATTGATGGAGAGAGGCCGCATAAACATTACCATGTGAGGATCCAGATCCAAAAATTTATGCACATAAATCAATTTTTCTTTTTAAATTAATTTTGCAAAACTTGTTTTTAAAATGTAAAATGGAACATGAATATCACTTGCTAGAATTTCAAGTTGACATGATGTAGTATGATAATTGTACCTCATTTTTAAGTGTTTTATCATTATTTAATATACATTTCAATGGTATAAAATGAGTAATGACTCAGTCTGAGTATGAAATAAACTAAGTTGGAAGAAAAACATTACATTATGTGCGCTTATGATCTCTAACAAAAATTAGTCACTGCTTTCGATGTGGATTAACTACTTAATATCATTCAATGTGGATTAGCTACTTAATACCATTGGCATGATTTAGCAAAAAGAAAATGACTAATGAGCTTTATTTTTTATCTTATGGAAAGTTACTTACACGCAAATTATTTATTTCCTTTTCAATGCACAACAAATGAGTCTCCTCATGACTTCAACAATGGTATTCATGGGGTTATAATGCTTGATGGTAAAAAAGGAAGGAAATGTATGATAAGTTGTGAGTTCGAGTTCTTGTTAACAACTAAAATTTGTCTATATAAAAAAGAAAAGTGATCTTCATGGTCTCAATGTATCACAAATAGTCACAACACAACCAATCTAAGTCATTGCATGCTATCATCATATATAGCGGCCACAAGTGTCGCATGAATCTCCCAAACTCATGTTTGATTTATTTTATTTTTCCAAAATCCTAAGTAATAGACTCAATAAGAACTCAACCCTATCCTTTACCCCCTCTCTCTCTCTCTCATCAATGACAATAATAATTGTAAAAGAAATAACATAACAATAAGATGAAAACCTTTTTGTCTTACTAAATGCAACGTGAATTTATATATTAAAAAAATGCTTAAATAAGTTTTGGGTAACTATAAAATACTTCTTTTTTTTCTTTGGGTCCCTATAAGACTTTTACTATGTTTTGAGTCCCTATAATATTTTTTTTTATTTGGGTCTCTACCGTTGACGTGACATCTTCTCAACCATTGATATATGTTGAGATGATGTCACATCATTACTTAACTAACAGTTGAAATGATATCACATCATTAGTAAGGAAACCCAAAAAAAACATTATAGGGAGTAAAAACTTATTTAAGCATTAAAAAAATTATACCATGCAAAATAAGAGTAATCATATATAAAGTTAAAATTTAGTATATTACGATCAATGACAAAAAATCAAATATGATAAAATGTTGTAATAAATATATGGGAATGAATCCCCCATATTTTCTTAATTTATAAAACAAAATTAAAATAAAAAAAATTTAAGTGACAAAAAAGTATTTTAATCTTATCCAAATACCTTATTATTTAAAACTAAAAAAAATAACGGATGATTGTAAATTGACATGACAACGGGGCAAAACGAGAACATGTATTTTGTTCTCTAACTCCATTCTCACTCAATAAAATTAAAATGAAAAAATAAAATAATTAAAATACTAAAAGTTATTTTAATCTTATTAAAATATATCATTATTTCACACCTAAACTAACAAACTCATCATTTCATTTTCCATTTCTGGTTTATTAATACTACAATTAACAAACATAAAATCACAAAAAAAGAAAACAAATGAAATCATACATAAAATCAATTTTCTCAATTAGGTACTTCACGTCGGAAGCAAATAGTCATAACAACTAATCTGAGCCGTTCGATGCTATCATCATAGTGGCCACCTGTGACATGAACCTTCCAAATTCATGGTTGATTTATTTAGTTTTTCCAAAATTCAAAGTAATAAACTCAATAAGAACCCAACCCCACCTTTTACCCCCTCTCTCTTTGTCTAATCAACGACAATAATAATAATTGTAAAAGAAAACATTACAATAAGATGAAAACCTTTTTGTTCAAGCACAATGTGAATTTATATATTAAAAAATTGATATATTGCAAAAAAAGAGTAATCATATATAGAGTTCAAATTTCATATATTACGATCAATGACAAAAAATTAGATATGATAAAATATTGTAATATATATATGAGAATGAATACCCCATGTTTTCTTAATTTATAAAAAAAAATAAAAAATTAAGTAACAAAAAAGTATTTTAATTTTATCCAAATAAGTTATTATTTGAAACAAAAAATATATAATGGATGATTGTAAATTGACATGACAAAGGGGCAAGGCGAGAACATGTATGTTGTTCCCCGTCTTCATCCTCACTCAATAAAATTAAAATGTAAAAATAAAATAATTTAAATACTTAAAGATATTTTAATCTTATTTAAATACATAGTTATTTCACTCCTAAAAAAATATTTAAATATATAATTATTTAATACCTAAAATAATTTAACACCTAAAAACTCGTCATTTCATTTTCAGTTTTTGGTTTATAAATATTGCAATAAAGAAGAAAAAATCAAAAAATAAAATAATACATAACATTAGTTTTCTCAATTTGGAACTCTGCCATGGAAGTTGAACAATCACAATAACAACCAATCCGAGTCATTGGATGCTATCATTACAATGGTCACCTATTGTCGCATGAACCTTCCAAGTTCATGTTTGATTTTTTTTTTTTTTCAAAATCTCAAGTAATAGACTCAATAAGAACTACCCCCACCCTTTACCCTATCTTTCTCTCTCATCAACGACAATAATAATTGTAAAAAAAATAACATAAGAATAAGATGAAAACCTTTTTGTCTTAATAAATGCAATGTGAATTTATATATTAAAAAAATTCTTAAATAAGTTTTTAATCCCTATAAAATATCTCTTTTTTACTTTGGGTCCATATAAAACTTTTATTATGTTTTAGGTCCCTATAATATTTTTTTTGTTTAGGGTCTTTACCGATGATGTGATATCATCTCAATGGTTGATATATATTGTGATGGTAACACATCATCATTTAACTAACAATTGAAATGATGTCACGTCATTAGTAAGAAAACAAAAAAAAAATATTATAGGGAGCCAAAACTTATTTAAACCTTAAAAAAATGATACCATGCAAAATAAAAGTAGTCATATATAGAGTTAAAATTTAGTATATTACGATCAATGACAAAAAGTCAGATATGATAAAATGTTGTGATAAATATATTGGAATGAATCTCCCGTATTTTTTAATTTACAAAACAAAATTAAAATAAAAAAAATTTAAGTGACCAAAAAGTATTTTAATCTTATCCAAATAAGTTATTATTTAAATTAAAAAAACATAACAGATGATTGTAAATTGACACAACAATAGGGCAAGTGGAGAACATGTATGTTGTTCCCTGTCTCCATTCTCACTCACAAAAATTAAAATGAAAAAAAATAAAATAATTAAAATGCTAAAAGGTATTTTAATCTTATTAAATTATATCATTATTTCACACCTAAACTAACAAACTCATCATTTAATTTTCCGTTTTTGGTTTATTAATACTACAATTAACAAACAGAAAATCACAAAAACAAAAATAAATGAAATCATACATAAAATCAATTTTCTCAATTGGGTACTCCACATTAGAAGCGAAGAGTCACAACAACAACCAATCTGAGTCGTTGGATGGTATCATCATAGTGGCTAAACCTTCCAAATTCATGTTTGATTTATTTTATTTTTCCAAATCATTGACAATAATAATAATTATAAAAAGAAAACATAACAATATGATAAAAACCTTTTTGCTCGAGCACAATGTAAATTTATATATTAAAAAAAGTGTAAAATATGTTTTGGATCCTTGAACTTTTTCAAATTTTTGGTTTTGGTTTCCACACTTTTTGAAGACTGGTTTTAGTCCTAAACATTTATTCCGTTACTGTTTTTAGTCCTTTTTGTTTCTTTTCCATTAATTCCAATTTTGTTGTGTTTTAATTACATCAATTGTCATGTGTTGCCACATGTACATTATTTTTTTTTTGAATATTTTATTTCCTAATTTTTTTAATTTCCTAATCCTAAATTAAAACATGCAATAAATTAAACTGTAACAGAATAAATTTTTAGGGACTAAAACCAATCTTCAAAAAGTGTAGGATCAAAACTAGAAATTTGAAAAAGTTCAGGGACTAAAAACATAATTTATCCTTAAAAAAAAATAAAACAATGCTAAACAAGAGTAGTCATATATAGAGCTCAAATTTAATATATTACGATTAATGACAAAAAGTCAGATGTGATAAAATGTTGTAAAAAATATATGTAAATGAATTCCCTATATTTTCTTAGTTTATAAATAATTAAAATAAAAAATTAAAGTGACAAAAAAGTATTTTAATCTTATCCAAATAAATTATTATTTAAAACAAAAAATATATAACGGATGATTGTAAATTGACATGACAACGGGGTAAGGCGGGAACATGTATGTTGTTTTCGGTCTTAATCCTCACTCAATAAAAATAAAATGAAAAAATACAATAATTTAAATACTTAAAGGTATTATAATCTTATTTAAATACATAATTATTTAAATCTTAAAAATATATTTCATTATATAATTATTTAATAACTAATATCATTTAACACCTAAAAACTCATCATTTTATTTTTGGTTTCTAGTTTATTAATATTACAATAAACAAAGAATAAATCACCAAAATAATACATAAAATCAATTTTCTCAATTTGAAATTCCACCATGGAAGCTGGACAGTCACAACAACAACTAATATGAGCCATTGGATGCTAATCATCCCTGTGGCCACCTGTTGTCGCATGAACCTCCCAAGTTAATGTTTATTTTATTTTTTTATTTTTTTACAAAATCTCAAGTAATAGACTAAATAAGAAACCAATCCCACCCTTTAACCTCTCTCTCTCTCTCTCACACACACACACACACATCAATGACAACAATAATTGTAAAAGAAATAACTTAACAATAAGATGGAAACCTTTTTGTCTTAGCAAATGCAATATGAATTTATATATTAAAAAAAAGGCATAAATAAGTTTTGGGCCAATAAAATATCGCTTTTTTTACTTTGGGTTTCTATAAAACTTTTAATATGTTTTGGGTCTCTATAATATATTTTTTTTTATTTTGCATCTCTACCGATTACGTAAAATCATCTCAATTGTTGATATATGTTGATGGTGTCATAGTATCACTTAACTAACTGTTGAAATCATGTCACATCATTAGTAGGGAAACCAAAAAAATATATTATAGGGATCCAAAACTTATTTAAGTCTTAAAAAAATGATACTATGCAAAATAACAACAGTCATACATAGATTTAAAATTTAGTATAGTACGACCAACTACAAAAAGTCAAATATTACAAAACGTTGTAATAAATATATGAGAATGAATCCCCCCTATTTTCTTAATTTAGAAAAAAAAAATTAAAATAAAAAAATTTAGTGACAAAAAAGTATTTTAATCTTATCCAAATAAGTTCTTATTTAAAACTAACAAAACATAACAGATGATTGTTAATTGGCACGACAACGAGGCAAGGTGGAAACATGTATGTTGTTCCCCGTCTTCATTCTCACTTAATCAAATTAAAATGAAAAAATAAAACAATTAAAATACTAAAATTTATTTTAATCTTATTAAAATATGTCATTATTTCACACCTAAACAAAAAGTCAAATATAATAAAATGTAATAATAAATATATGCGAATGAATCACCCGTATTTTCTTATAATTTATAAAAAAAAATATTAAGTTACAAAAAAGTATTTTAATCTTATACAAATATGTTATTATTTAAAACAAAAAATATATAATGGATGATTGTAAATTAACATAATAACATGACAAGGCAAGAACATGTATGTTGTTCCCCATCATCACCCTCACTCAATAAAATTAAAATGAAAAACAATAAAATAATTAAAATACTAAAATGTATTTTAATCTTATTTAAATACATAATTATTAATTTAACTCCTAAAAATATATTTAAATATATAATCATTTAATACCTAAAATTATTTAATACATAAAAACTCATCATTTCATTTTCAGTTTAAACGAATAATAAATTAAAAAATTAAAAATTAAATAATACATAAAATCAGTTATCTCAATTTATTACTCCACCCTGGAAGCTGAACAGTTACAACAACAACCAATATGAGCTGTTGGATACTATCATCACAGTGGCGTGGCTACAGAGATTAATGCAGTCAATTATGTTTCTCCTATGAACCTCCCAAGTTCATGTTTGATTTGTTAGTTTTTTTTTCTTTCAAAATCTCAAATAATAGACTCAATAAGAACCCAACCCCACCCTTTACAATCTCTCTCTCTCTCTCTCTCTCACTCATCAACGACAATAATAATTGTAAAAAATATAATTTAACAATAGGATGAAAACCTTTTTGTTTAAACAAATGCAATGTGAATTTATATATTAAAAAAGACTTAAATAAATTTTGGATCCCTATAAAATATCACTTTTTTACTTTGGGTCCTAATAAAACTTTTAATATATTTTGCATCCCTATAATATATATATATATTTTTGTTTTGGGTCTTTATCGATGATGTGGGATCTCAACCGTTAATATAGGTTGATATGGTGTCACATTATCCTATAACTAACAGTTGAAATGATGTCACGTCATTAGTAGGGAAACAAAAAAAAAATTATACGAAGGCAAAACTTATTTAAGTCTTAAAAAAATGATACCATGCAATATAAAAGCAGACATATATAGAGTTAAAATTTAGTATATTACGATCAACTACAAAAAGTCAAATATGATAAAATGTTGTAATAAATATATGTGGATGAATCCCTCATATTTTCTTAATTTATAAAACAAAATTAAAATAAAAAATTTTAAGTGACAAAAAAGTGTTTTAATTTTATCCAAATAAGTTATTATTTAAAACTAAAAAAACATAACAAATTATTGTAAATTGGCACGACAATGGGGCAAAGCGAGAACATCTATGTTATTCCCCATCTCCATTCACAGTCAAAAAAATTAAAATGAAAAAATAAAACAATTAAAATACTAAAAGGTATTTTAATCTTATTAAAATATATCATTATTTCACACCAAAACCAACAAACTCATCATTTAATTTTCCGTTTTTGGTTTATTAATACTACAATTAACAAACAGAAAATCACAAAAAAAGAAAATAAATGAAGTCATACATAAAATCAATTTTCTCAATTAGGTACCCCACATTGGAAGCAAATAGTCAAAACAACAACCAATCTGAGTCGTTGGATGTTATCATCATAGTGACCACCTGTTGCATGAACCTTCCAAATTCATGTTTGATTTATTTAATTTTTTCAAAATTCAAAGTAATAGATGCAATAAGATCCCAACCCCACCCGTTACCCTCTCTCTCTCTCTCTCTCATCAACAACAATAAGATGAAAACCTTTTTGTCTGAGAACAATGTGAAATTTATATATTAAAAAAAATGATATCATGCAAAATTAGAGTAGCCATGTATAGAGTTCAAATTTAGTATATTACGATCAACAACAAAAAGTTAGATATAATAAAATGTTGTAATAAATATATGCGAGTAAATCCCTTGTATTTTCTTAATTTATAAAACCAAATTAAAATAAAAAAATTTCAATGACATAAAAGTATTTTAATCTTATCCAAATTAGTTATTATTTAAAATTAAAATAACATAACAGATGATTGTAAATTGGCACAACAATGGGACATAGCGAGAACACGCATGTTGTTCCTCGTCTTTATTCTCATTAAATAATATTAAAATGAAAAAAAATAAAATCATTAAAATTCTAAAAGGTATTTTAATCATACTAAAATATATTATTATTTCTCATGCAAACTAACAAACTCAACATTTTATTTTCGTTTTTGGTTTTTTAATATTACAATTAACAAATAGAAAATAATAAAAATAAAAGAAATGAAATCATACATAAAGTAAAATATTGGAAGCAAATAGGTAAAACAACAATCAATCCAAGTCGTTGGATGGTATCATCATAGTGACCACCTATCGCATGAACCTTCCAAATTCATGTTTGATATATTTTATTTTTCCAAAATCCAAAGTAATAGACTCAACAAGAATCCCACCCCACCCGTTAACCTCTCTCTCTCTCTAATCAACAACAACAATAATAATTGTAAAAAAAAAGTATAACAATAAGATGAAAGCCTTTTTGTCCGAGTACCATGTGAATTTATATATTAAAAGAATCATATCATGCTAAACAAGAGAAGCCATATATAAATTTCAAATTTAGTATATTACAATCAACGACAAAAAGTCAGATATGATAAAATGTTGTAATAAATATATGCAAATGAATCCCCCGTATTTTCGTATAATTTATAAAAAAAAATTAGGTTACAAAAAAGTATTTTAATCTTATACAAATATGTTATTAATTAAAACAAAAAATATATAATAGATGTTTATAAATTAACATGATAACATGGCGAGGCGAGAACATGTATGTTGTTCTCGTCATCATCCTCACTCAAATAAATTAAAAGGAAAAAAATAGAATAATTAAAATACTAAAATGTATTTTAATCTTTTTTAAATACATAATTCTTTAACTCCTAAATATATATTTAAATATATTATCATTTAATACCTAAAAACTCATCATTTCATTTTCGATTTCTGGTTTATTAATATTACAATAACCAAACAAAAAATAAAAAATTAAATAATACATAAAATCAATTTTCTCAATTTCATAATCCACCATGGAAGCTGAATAGTTACAACAACAATCAATTTGAGCCGTTGGATACTATCATCACAGTGGCTACTTGTTATCGCATGAAGCTCCCAAATTCATGTTTGATTTGTTAGTTTTTTTCTTCTTCCAAAATCTCAAATAATAGACTCAACAAGAACCCAACCCCACCCTTTACCATCTCTCTCTCTCTCTCTCTCTCTCTCTCTTCAACAACAATAATAATTTTTTAAAAAAATTACTTAACAATAGGATGAAAACCTTTTTGTCTTAGCAAATGCAATGTGATTTTATATATTAAAAAAATGCTTAAATAAGTTTTAGATCCCTATAAAATACCACTTTTTTACATTGAGTCCCTATAAAACTTTTAATATGTTTTGGGTCCCTATAATATATATATATATATATTTTGGCTTTTTACCAATGACGTGGCATCATCTCAACCATTGATATATCTTGAGATGGTGTCACATTATCCCAAAACTAACGGTTGAAATGATGTCATGTCAATAGTAGGGAAACAAAAAAAAAATATTATAAGAAGGCAAAACTTATTTAAGCCTTAAATAAATGATACCATCTAAAATAAAAAGAGTCATGTATAGAGTTAAAATTTAGTATATTACTGATCAGTGCATCTTCATGCACATTCTTCTACTGTTATTCTTAGGCATTTCCTTAGTTTATTTCATTAGTTTCACCATTTTAGTGTGTTTTCATATTTAAGTTTGTTTCTAGCTTTATTTAATTTTCGTATTTTATTTTCAGCATTAGCAGCTTTCAATGGAAAATTCATAACTGGAGCTACAGGAATCTGATTGAGACGTTCTAATATTCGTTGGAAAGATAAGATAAAGAGCTACAACTTTCATGTTTGAGTCAGAAGCTGATTCGGATTGTAGAAGGCTTGAATAATTCGTCGAAGTTACAGACGTTAAGAAATAATTTATTTTGGGTCAATTTTATGGGCCTGGTTTGTATTTTCCGACCCGATTCGGATTGTTAGTGAAACTCTTATTCTATTAAAACGCTAGGGCCGGCTGCTGTGCATATATTTATTTTGCACTCATTCACTCTTCACTCACTCACTATTCACGAAATTTCTTGGAGAGTTTTGAGCAATTGTAATGGAGAACTAATTTCCGAAGAATCAATCTACTGCAATCGGATTCCACTTTGAGGTTCTTTTATAAATTCCATGTCAATCTATTTCCTTTGATTTATTCCAATAATCTCAATTATTTTCTTAATTTGATTGTTGTTATAGGATATAAATCTTAAATTCGATTGGTTGTTTGATCTTGAATCAATTTCGCGTTAACGTAGCTTTTACATTATCGCGTTTGATCAAATTGCGTTTGCTTAATTCGCAATAGTTTTTAATCCGTTTGCTTAATTCGGAATTCAAGATCATATGCCGTATAATTTCTATTGCGCTTGTCAGTGGTTATTATAGTCGAATAGGATCAGACCCGTTTAGGGAATTGGAATTTATAGGGATCAATGATAAGTCGGAAGTCGATACAGTAGGTTGATTCGCTTTAGCTTATTCGATAATCACAATTTATTTTAATTCCTTTTTCTTGAAATCATAATCTAAACCCCCCATTAACCGTTACTGCATTGATTAATAATAATACAAGAATCCTTGAGAACGATACTCGAGTTGTCGTTACCATAACTACATTTTCAAAATCACTCGTTTTTGATCCGTGCGCGACAGCGGATCAATTACGATGAACGACAAAAAGTCAGATATGATAAAATGTTGTAATATATATTTGGGGATGAATCCCCCATATTTTATTAATTTATAAAACTAAATTAAAATACAAAATTTAAGTGACAAAAAAGTATTTTAATCTGATCCAAATAAGTTATTATTTAAAACTAAAAAAAACATAACAGATTATTGTAAATTGGCACGACAATGGGGCAGAGCAAGAACATGTATGTTGTTCCCCATCTTCATTCTCACTCAAAAAAAAATGAAAAAAAAATAAAACAATTAAAATACTAAAAGGTATTTTAATCTTATTAAAATATATCATTATTTCACACCCAAACCAACATGAAATATACAAGAATACACTAGAAGAGGGGGGGGGGGGGGGGGGGGGGGGGGGGGGGGGGGGGAGGTTGAATAGTGGGTTTAAATTTTTTTTGTAAATACTATGAGTTCACAAGTTGTCTTCTTGGATATATGTTAGTTTAAATAAGCAAATATATCCTTGCAAGGCAAAGCTTAGAAAGACTTTCCAAAAGAGCATAGTGAGCAAGATAAATATATGTAATCACAAGACACTAGATGAGAGCTTGTTTTTATATTGGTTCACTCAACCTAAGCTACGTCCAGTTCTCCTTTAACAACTGTTAAAGGGTTCCACTATAATCAACTGATTATAAAACAAGTATTCTTCACTGCCACTTCTTGGCTACAAGTATTCTCTATGCCACTCCTGGCTACAAGTATTCTAAACCACTTCTGGTTACAAGCATGAATCTCCCCCTGAAATTATATTTCCCAAGTATTCTTTTATCACTAAGCCACTCCTGGCTTTCTATACAAATATGTATAAGATTCAAATATCTCTCAAAGAGAGGATATAAACAAATGTTGAATCTACGTGAGCTTATAGAGGATGGATATTCTTTTTCTCTCAGCTCGTGCTCAAGACCTTGTCTCAAGTGTTTTCTCTTGCTATCTATATTGATTTTTGTTATTCTGTTCTCGTTCATTCATTATTCTTCTTGTTTCATGGAGGCATCCTTATAAAGTGAGCTTCATGAATTTGAACGTTAGAGAAGACTTCTTTTCGTTGTCTCACACAGTAGAGTGTTGAAGTAGCTTTGACTGTGCTTAATGTGACAAGAGTAGGTTTTTGTCTCTGTTACAATTGTCTTTTAGCTAAAAGTGTGCATCCCAATGTTGATTGGTTCTTTTGGTTGTACCTACACACTTCACATAATACGAGACATACAAGCAATACAAGGAATCAAATAAAGTAACGTCAAAGAGAGTCTCCCTTTCTTTCTGTTGCAGCAATGCCTTTATTTGAGTAAAGAATTAATTATACAACACATATTCCTCAACACATATGACAGATTATGTTCTGTTCCTACACAAATAAAGTTTGGCTTAACAGACATAGTCTGGTCTTGATTAAGTATGGTCTGTTCGTGCATAGACATCGTCTGGCTTAACAAACACATTCTGAATTAAGAGACATGGTCTGTTCTAGTCTTAGACATCGTCTGGCTCAGCTTTAGACATCGTCTGGCTTAACAAACACATTCTTAATTAAAAGACATGGTTTGTTCTAGCCTTAGACATCGTCTAGCTCAACTTCAGACATCATTTGACTTAGCATCAGACATCGTTTGGCCTTGCATCAGACATCGTTTGTCCTTGTATTAGACATCGTCTGGCTTGGAGACTTTGCATGATTTATTAAGAGCTTATTTTGGTCTGTTTTTAAGCAATTCCAATGCTAGATTTAACCATTATAAGTTATTAGACAATTAAGACAAAAGTAAGAGTTAGAGTGATTATACCATTATTTGTTCTTACTTTATTTCCTGAAATCATTTAATTTGAAATCATTAGTTGATCAAATATTATCACATTTGTTATCATCAAAACCTATCAAGGTATTAGGGGTTAGACATCATCAAATGTCTTGGTTCTAACAATCTCCCCCTTTTTGATGATGACAACACATGTCATAATTTTGATTTAACAGACAATGAATCACAGACATTTATGTATCAGAGTGTGAATTATTTCATGATAATTAAGTATGCGCAGTTATTAACATGATGAACTCCCCCTGAGTCTATCATGTAGATGCATATGATAGATTAAGGCATGAAATAATTAAAGCGGATAAATTTAGACAGTAAAAGAATCTCAAGCATTGTCTGGTAATATTTTATACATCCAAAAATCTCTCCCCCTTTGTCATGAACAAAAAGGTGGAGGATGGAGTAGAAAATGCCATCACAGTCATGGTTTGGAAGGTGGGGTTGACTGTTGTAGCAGCCTAAGGAAGGTGGAGGAGGAGGTGTGTCTTCTTTGAATCTGGACAGAGGAGTGTTGTCGTCCAGATTGAATGGTCTGTTGTCTGGTGGAGTTTGTGGGGATGTTATTGATACAACAGTCTGAGTTGTGGGATTAGATTGTGTCTCAGACTGAACAGTGGGTTCAGTTTGTTGGGTGATCGTCTGTCCAGTGGGGGTAGACGTAGGTTGATCTTTTGTCTAAACAATGGGTTCAGACAGTGGCTCTTGCATAGTCTGTGCTTGGGCATCAGACTGTGTAGCAACTGTTTGGCTTACTATAGTCTGTGTAGGTGACACAGACGATAGGGGTTCAATAGACGGTGTGTCTGTTGTGGCTTGTGTTTTAGGCTTAAATGACTCAGAACCAAACGAATGCTTAAGTTACAAAACGATTTTTAAAAAGTCACATGGTCTGGCTCATATTTTGAGCGGGAAACACGTGGCATGCACATGCCTCACTTAAGTATCACACTAGACGATGTGTCCTTAGTTCTACTAGTGAATAACAGACAATGATAAAACATTAATTCACCTAAACCATCCCAATCTTTTCTCTAAAAAAGATTAGTTTGTCTTCAGTAAGGGGTTTTGTAAAAATATCAGCAAGCTGATCGTCTGTCTTGACAAATTCCAATTTAATGGTCCCCTTCTAAACATAGTCTCTTATGAAATGATGTTTTATTTCTATATGCTTGGCTCTAGAGTGCATGGTAGGATTTTTCGAAAGAGATATAGTAGTAGTATTATCACAGAAGATAGGAATGTTACTCTCAAATATGTTGTAGTCTTCAAGTTGATTCTTCATCCACAATATTTGAGAGCAGCAACTTGCAGCTGAGATGTATTCTACTTCTATTGTTGATAGTCATATTGTTCCCTGCTTCTTGTTGAGCTATGACACCATGTTGCCTCCAATGAAGTGGCAGCCTCCACTAGTGCTTTTCCTTTCAATTTTGTCTTCTGCATAGTCAACATCACAATAGCTTGTCAACTTATACTCTTTTTGTCTTTTAAACCAAAGACCAAGATTAGAAGTTCCAATTAAATATTTAAAAATTCTTTTAACAACGGAAAGATGTACTTCCCTTGGGTTAGACTAAAATCTGGAGTAGAGACAGACATTGAACATTATGTCTAGTTTGGATGTAGTTGATCAGTGTATCTTCATGCACATTCTTCTATTGTTATTCTTAGGCATTTCCTTAGTTTATTTCATTAGTTTCACCATTTTAGTGTGTTTTCATATTTAAGTTTGTTTCTAGCTTTATTTAATTTTCGTATTTTATTTTCAGCATTAGCAGCTTTCAATGGAAAATTCATAATTGGAGCTACAAGAATCGGATTGAGACGTTCTAATATTCGTTGGAAAGCTAAGAGAAAGAGCTACAACTTTCGTGTTGGAGTCAGAAGCTGATTCGGATTGTAGAAGTCTTGAATAATTCGTTGAAGTTACAGACCTTAGGAAATAATTTGTTTTGGGTCAATTTTATGGGCTTGGTTTGTATTTTTCGACCCGGTTCGGATTGTTAGTGAAACCCTTACTTAAAACTCTAGGGCCGGCTGCTGTTCACTCATTCACGGATGTTCACTCATTCACTGTTCACGAAATTATTTTGATAGTTTTGAACAATCGTAATGGATAACTAATTTCCGAAGAATCGATCTACTGTAATCAGATTCCACTTTGAGGTTCTTTTATAAATTCCATATCAATCTGTTTCCTTTGATTTATTCCAATAATCTCAATTATTTGCTTAATTTGATTGTTGTTATAGGATATAATTCTTAAATTCGATTGGTTATTTGATCTTGAATCAATTTCGCGTTAACGTAGCTTTTGCATTATCGCGTTTGATTAGATTGCGTTTGTTTAATTCTCAATAGTTTTAATCCGTTTGCTTAATCTAGAATTCAGGAACATACGCCGTATAATTTCTATTGTGCTTGTCAGTGGTTATTATAGTCGAATAGGATCAGACCCATTTAGGGAATTGGAATTTATAGGGATCAATGATAAGTCGGAAGTCAATACAGTAGGTTGATTTGCTTTAGCTTATTCGATAATCACAATTTATTTTTATTTTTTTTTCTTGAAATTGTAATCGAAACCCCCCCATTAATCGTTACTGCATTGATTAATAATAATACAAGAATCCTTGAGAACGATACTCGAGTTGTTGTTACCGTAACTATATTTTCAAAATCACTCGTTTTGATCCGTGCGTCAAGTAGAGTAGTGACCCAATCATTGCTTTGAACTGAGTGACATCTACTTTCCTTGAATCTTCATCAAGTCCAAGTGTTGTTGGATGCATTGGAGTCTTCATAATTTTAGCATCATCCATTTTGAACTTTTTTAGGAGTTCTTTCACATACTTGGTCTGGTATGAATATTCCTTTATTGGTCTGCTTGATCTACAATCCTAGGAAGAATTTTAGTTCTCCCATCATGCTCATTTTGAACTCAGTCTACATCAACTTTGAGAACTCTTCACAGAGTTTTTCATTAGTGGCACCAAAGATAATATCATCCACATACATAGATTTGAACAATAATAAAATCAAAAGAGTAGTTTTTGCGAAATAGTGTAGTATCTATCTTTCCTCTTGTAAAATTGTGTTCTATTAAAAATGAATTGAGTTTTTCATACCATGCTTTGGGAGCTTGTATAAGACCATACATTGCTTTTTTTTTTAGTTTAAATACATGGTCTGGAAAGATAGTACTCTCAAACCCAGGGGGTTGTTCTACATAAACTTCCTCTTTGATTACACCATTGAGGAATGCACATTTTACATCCATTTGATAGAGTCTCATATTTCTATGAGCAACAAATGAAAGCAAAATCCTAATTGCCTCAATTCTAGCTACTGAAGTGTATGTCACCGTATAATCAATACCTTCCTGTTGTGAGTAACCTTTGGCCACTAATCTAGCCTTGTTCCTCACAACCTTACCATTCTCATCTAGTTTGTTTCTGAAGACCCACTTAGCACCAACAGTTTCTTTGTTGTTTGGTAGCTTCACAAGTTTTCAAACATCATTCTTTTGAAATTGATCCAGCTCTTCTTGCATTGCTTGGACCCAGCTTTCATCTTTCATGGCATCATCAATGTGCTTGGGTTTTATCTCAGACAGTAGAATTGTTTGTTGGAAAGATGATCTGTTTTTTTACTGGAGCTCGAACTTCTACAATTATCTGAGAAGGAGGATGGTTCTTGATCATCATCTGAGATGGTCTGATAGCGAATAGACGATTTGACAGTAAATGATGTGGGAGCAGACGATGTTGTGCCAGACACAGAAGATGGTGCATCAGACGATGTTCTGGTCTTTGACACTCAATTTTGTCCGTTTAATTATTATTATTATTAATATTATTGTTGTTGTTATTAATAATATTATTATTATTATCCCACAAGTTGTGTCTTGCTCCATAACCATAAAAAATGAAAGAATGAAAGGGGGAAAGAAAAATGAAGAAGAATACACAATAATATAACAATAGGCAAGAAACCCAAAATTTTCTCATTTTTCTCCAAGTTACAAGTGTAGTTTACAATAAGTGCCCAAATCAATTCAAAGCATAAGAAAAAAAGAAGGAAAAAGAAGCAGCCAGAAGAAAAAAAGAGAAAAAGAAGGAAAAAGAAACAGCAAAAAGAAGGAAGAGAAGAAGAATGTAGCAACTTTGTCAGCATCAGCAGCCTCATCAATCCACTAGTAAATCCCTCAACAGCTCCATCATCATGTGGGCATAGCACTAGGTGTTGATTTTGTCAAACATTGTAGCTGCAAGGAAAAAGAGAAATGATGAAGTGAAGAAACCTTCCTAGGAAGGAAAGCCCATATATATATGCATATATATATCACAAGGAAAAAGGGAGGAGTGGGGATCGATATCAAAAAAAGGGAGAAAAAAAAGGACAGAGAGAAAAAAGAGAGAAAAAGATAAAAAAAAAAAACAGAACAAAAGAGAAGATAGAGAAGAAGAGAGCACAACATACAAAAGAGGGAAGCAATACAGGAAAAGAACAACAAAGGAACAACAAAGAAAATAGAGAACAGTGAGTAGGTTTTCTTTCAATCTTCATGTAATCTTCATCATGTATTAGCTTTTTTTTTTTTTTATGTTTGATTGTAAACAACATACTATCTTGTAATCTATTTGCTCAAAACAATAGAGAGATATGAATCTGAGAAGAAAATACCATGTTTAAATTAATCAAACTTATCAAAGATAAATCAGAATCATACGCGTGATCAGAGACATGAGCATAGACAAGTACCAAAACACCGACACCAGAATCATTGAGTTCAAATCCCCTAATCCCTAAACAGAGACCTAACAGAGCCCCAACACAAACAGAGCCACCACAAAGCAAAGCATGAGCAAATTAGATAAACCAATCAAACAGATGAACCATAATCAAACAGAGTAATCAGTTCGAGGAAAACGAAAAAGAAAATGGAGAAAGGAGAAGAGAGGAAGGACTACACCTCATCCGACAACCTCCCTCGTTTTCCAAACCACCCAGATACCATCCCCACCAAACGTCACCCCATCACGGCTGCACAGCGTCGCCGACCAGGCCTTGCCACTTCTCGTTCCCCAGTCTCTTCTCTCTCGCAAGCCTTAAGTTCACTTTCGTGAACCAAGCAACTAAGGGAGGAGATGAGAACCCCTAAGTTTTTAATTTTGTGTTTTGGACCAGCTTTCTATTTACACCTCCCAGTATTACTAAATTACAACGTATTTGTTTTGGGCCAACTTTCTATTTACACCACCATATTACTAAGTTACACTTTCTTTTCTTTTTTATTTAATTATCAATAGTTTGTCTAAATTAAAATAATTTTTAAAAAATAAAGATGAATTGACTTAGGTGTACACCTCTATCAATTTTTCAAGTGTCTTTTTAGGATAAATGAGTTACGACAGCTCAAGAGTCCTAAATTAAAAATAAAAGAATAAAAATAATGTCTCTCCTTCTTTCCTTTAATAAAATTAATCTTCATAAAAAAAATTATTATTTTCTAGTAATTTCTTGGTGAGATAAATATCTAAAAAGTTATAAAGATTTTGCTTATTTAATTAGAGGTAACTGTCTTTGTGACGAATGTTGTAGGGTGCTAATACCTTCCCTACGCGTAATAGACTCCTAAATTCAAATCTGGTTTCAAAGACCATTTTTTTTTTCTAAAAAAGGTTTTTCTGATGTTTTCCTTAATAAGCATTGGTGGTGACTCCTCTAATTCATATCATCGATTTTTAATCGCCGTCCAACCGTGGCCCCGGTTGCGACAGTAGTATTGATTGAATAAACTAGAAAAACAACTTCAGCTTATGATAGAAATGATTTAGAACAAATTATCTTGATAAAGATCAAATACTAAATTGAAATAGATCAAGGGATAGGGAGATTGAGCTTGTTGATTTATACTAGTTCAATCAACCACCGATCTACATCCAATTCTCCCTTTCACCAAGGGGTTCCACTATGAATTTTATTACATACACCATGCACACACAATTCACAGCAAATCCTGATTTCACAACTTGAAACAGGAACCTAGAAGATTGAATGTGAAAACACCATTCACCATCCAATTTCTAAACACAATACTACAAACAAAATTAGAAATACCATCTAATTTCAACATAGCATTTAGGAACGAAATTCCCACAATGCTAATCAAACAAGATCAATGAAAAAGATTAAAGAATGAAAACACCTTGATGTGCTGATATGAGATCAATTCAAGAAACTCCAATATGAGCAAATTTAGTAGTCAAGAACAAATGTTAAGTCATCTCAGTTCATGAAAGAACAAGAGAGGGATATAGTTGTATGGGCTTAGAGGTTTAATCTCAAATGGGTATAACAATAAAAGCAATATTAAGTTTTTCTGAAACTTAAGAGATTAGAGAATGTGCAGAAGAAAAATAGAGAATGTTTAGAGCAATATCAAATTTGAAAATCAAATCAAAGAATTGGATTTTGACAATTGAAGGAATGAAAAGATATTGTGACTGTTGGTTGTTCTACACAGAATGATATGGATTCAAATATATAGAATGGGTTAAAAAGATTCGGAGTTAGTTAAATAAAGAACGAGTCTTGGAGATCTTTAAAAATGACCATTATACAAAATATAATCGATTGCAATAACATGCAATCGTTTATCATGTGTATCAGAATATGATTTACACTTGCTGTCATCTATTGTAATCGATTGTAGTGGACTTGTAGTCGATTGCAAACAAGACAGAGCCAATTTTGAATATCAGAGATCATCTGGTAATTGATTTCCACAAGATTGTAATCGATTGCAAATGAAACAGAGCAATTTTTGAATCTTAGAGATTGTCTTGTAATCGATTGCAGTTTGATGGTAATCGATTGCAATTGAAACAAAACAATATCTGAACTTTGAAATTAACATTGTAATCGATTGCAATGGTTGGTAATCGATTAACTCGACACCAGAGATGGTTTCAAAACTGATTAGGGCATCTAGTAATCGATTCTTACAACTTGTAATCGATTGCAATCACTCAGAATTAGTTCCTAAGAAGTAAATCATCTAGTGAGCTAGAGATAATAGAAAATAGGGCAAATCAAAACATCAAACAAGAATGATATAACTTAGCTTGTAACAAACAATACAATGCCATCATCCATACATGTTATGGCATAAAAAGAAAAATACTAGACTAAGAGAACGGAAAAGACTTAAGGCATGAAGATACCAAAAATCTAAATGAAGAGGCGAGGCGTCAATCTTTAGAATGCTCCTCCCTAGGATCCTCCTCAAGATGTGCTGTCAAAAAGGCCATGGCAAGAAGAGGGGTGACTCGGGGAACAACTCTCATCATGGGAAAAGGCATCGTCATAGTTCTGAGGAAGTCTTGGCCTCCAATCTTGCTACTGCAAATTCCCTTTTTGCGGTCAACTTTTTTGCTGAGGGTTTCGACTCTCGTATCCTGGTGGGACAGAGCGATGTGTCAAAGGAGGGCCGAGCTATTAAGGAGAATGCTAATAATGGCACCAATTGGGATCGATATTGGGATCTAATGTCCCGGGCAACCTACTTGGCCCAACACATAACCTTTAATCTTGCTCCCAAGTTATACAAATCTCAAGCCGATCTTCGAAGTGCCCAGGAGTCACTTCAGGTCTCTTCTAATGAGAAGACAACTCTTCAATCTGAGGTTAATATGTTGAAAGGTCAACCTGGTTAGTTTATTGAAAAGGTATCGTTGCTAGAGAATGCCCTCACAATGGCTTGGTCTTCAACTGAAGCCTTCAAGGAGGAGGCCCAAACTACTAAGCGTCTTGCCTCCACGACCGAAGCTAGTCTAGTCAAGGCTTTGGCTACGAAGGAAGCTTTGAAAGACACCTACTTGGATAAGATTTATGATGAGCACGAGGCTGATTTCAACCATGCACTTTGTTTGGCCATCCAACTCTATGGAATTCCTCCTGATGCAACCTGGGACATGAACCAAGATGTCCGAAACGGCAAGCTGGTGGACTTGGACAATCTCCCCACTGAGACCCTGGTTGAGACTTCCTCCACTAGCATAGGGTCCGGTGAAGAAGATGCCCATGAAGAAGAGGACGATGCCCCTAAGACCTAACAAGAAGAGGAAGTTGAAGATGGTGGCCGAGTAGTTACATAGGCCTTTAATGATGAAGAGTGACTTATCGTACTTCTCATTTGTTGTTGTTGTCTCCTTTTTTTGCTTTATTGATTTGCAATGCTGGCCCTTTGATGGTCCTATCCTCGGTTGTTTTGTGATGCTGAGACTTGTGAATGCACAGACCTGGATGTTCATCAATCTTAATATTTTGTTTGCTATTCTCAGTTATTTCATTCGAACATAAATTCTAACGATGCTTCTTCTTTAATAACTTAATCAAATTTGCATAACGCAAACATGGGCCAAAGTATTCCCCTAAAAAAACTAACCACGTGCCCCTATGCATAAAATCTTTTAAGTTAAGTCTTACCATATGTTCTAGCTGAGACATCCCATGGGAAAGGAGGCCTTATTAAGTCAAGTGGTGCATCCTAGTCACGATGTACCCTGAAGGGACCCTTTGTTGGATTGAGAGGTGCATCTTGGCCAAGGTATACTTGAGAAGGAACCTTTGGCTTCACTAGGTGCATCCTGGTTGAGGTGTACTTGAGAGGGTATTTCGGGGGATGGGACTTTCGAACAATGTTTCTAGCCTATACGCTTTATTTTCGAGGTTTTGGGTTACCCTAAAGGGTCTGTCCCAACTTGCTACTAGCTTTCCCTCTCGCACGTCCTTTCGTGCTTCTCCCTGGGCTCTCCACACCAAGTCTTTCTCTCGAAATTCCCTCAGTTGAACCCTTGACAGGTGCCTTTGCATCATCCTCTACTTTGCCATTTCTGCCACCACCCAAGCCTTGTCTTGGAGCTTGTCCACGGTGTTAAGCCTGCCCCTTATGCCTTCTTCATTTGGCCCTTCGAAGAACATTAGGCGCCATAAAGAGGGTTCCCCTATTTCAAGGGCTATCATGGCGTCCATGCCATACACCATTCTAAATGGGGTCTCTAGAGAGTTGGATTGAGGGGTACATTGGTACCCCCACAGGATCTCTAACAACTCCTCGACCCAACCTACCTTAGCTTTTCCCAGGCGCTTCTTCATCCCGGTTAAAATGACTTTGTTAGCATATTTTGCCTACCCATTTGTCTGGGGGTGTTCAACCGAGGTTACCTTGTGTTGTATGCCAAGCGCTTCTAAAAACTCATTGAACTTCCTGTTAGTGAACTGGACTCCATTGTCTTAGAGTGCAGGATTCCGAATCTACTAATTATGGACCTCGAAGTGAACTTCTGGACGTTATGCGTCAAGATAGTTGCTAAAGGCTTAGCCTCTATCCACTTTGTGAAAAAATCCACTACCACAAACAAGAACTTTATCTGACCTTTAGCCACTGAGAAAGGACCTAAGATGTCCATTCCCCAAGTTGCAAATGGCTAGGGGGAGGTCATGCAATGCAACACGTTGGCTGGTTGATGGATCAAATGACCGTGCTGCTGGCATGGAATTCACCTTTTCACGTAGTCTTTGCAATCCTACCTGAGGGTTGGCTAGTAGTAACCGACCCTCAAAACCTTGGTGGTTGTTGGACTATTTTGGCAAGCGTACCAAATATCGCACAAGTAGTTTAAAAGGGAAGATCCCAGTATCGAATCCACAGGAAATTGTCCGTATTTGACTATCAGTAAAGTAATCAATTCCTAAACATTAGTTTGGTTTTCATAGTTGGTTGTTCTTGAAACATCAATAATAACAGAAATTTAACTAAACACTACAGTTAACACTAACTATAAACAATATAAACGACAATGTTGATTCAAGACTATGATCGAACAGATGGCGTGCTTGAGTTTTAGAATGGAATAATGGATATGTTGAGGATTTGGTTCAACCAGTTTGCTTCCCATGTAAACATATAAGATATATTCTCCATTCACATTAATAGTTCAGATTAACTTCGATCTAAAAGTGCTTAAAACGTGATCTCTCATCAAATCAAGCCTAAACTGCTCAACCTCACTTCCGATGTCTCGGTAAGTTCAGTTGAGTGGTTTGATGAAGCTTAGAGATCTTTGTGAAGCTAATGGAGTCTATCCTATGTCTAGAAATACACTCCATTAGAGTTCAAACTCAGTTCCAAGTTCAAAAGCATCTGTCAATGGCAGGTAAACTCTAAAACATGCATATATAACTGATCCAATCATATAACAAGAATAAAGATAGAGAAATGAACATTAAACTGAATATTTCAATGAATAGATATGAAGAATAGTGTTTACATGATCAACACCTAGTTCCAAGTCCTCAACACTAATAGATTAGCCTCTCATTGTCATGAGAAGCCTTAAAAAGTTACAAAAGTGGAGGAAAGAGAACAGAGGAAACAGGGGAAAAAAACACAGAGGAAGCAGCTCAATCAGTTCTCCAAGTCTGAATGCTTCAAAATTCTTCAAGTGCAGCTTATATAGTCGAAGCCTCGCTTAGCGCAAACTTTCGCTAAGCGCAAAACACTGCATAATGCATCTCAGAACAGGTGTTCTGCTAAGCTCAATCTTCCGCTAAGCACATATTCAGTTCGAAAGCAACTTCTGCTAAGCGCGATGTCCCGCTAAGCGAGTATTCTGTTCGAATGAAAACGTCGCTTAGCGCGATGTGGCGCTCAGCGCGTCATAGACCGTTGATCAGTGCATCTTTATGCACATTCTTCTACTGTTATTCTTAGGCATTTCCTTAGTTTATTTCAGTAGTTTCACCATTTTAGTGTGTTTTCATATTTAAGTCTGTTTCTAGCTTTATTTTATTTTCAGCATTAGCAGCTTTCAATGAAAAATTCATAACTGGAGCTACAGGAATCGGATTGAGGCGTTCTAATATTCGTTGGAAAGATAAGAGAAAGAGATACAACTTTCATGTTGGAGTCAGAAGCTGATTCGGATTTTAGAAGGCTTGAATAATTCGTCGAAGTTGCAGACGTTAAGAAATAATTTGTTTTGGGTCAATTTTATGGGCCTGGTTTGTATTTTCCGACCCGGTTCGGATTATTAGTGAAACTCTTATTCTATTAAAACGCTAGGGCCAACTGCTGTGCATATATTCACTCTGCACTCATTCACTCTTCACTCACTCACTATTCACGAAATTTCTTGGAGAGTTTTGAGCAATTGTAATGGAGAACTAATTTCCGAAGAATCAATCTACTGCAATCGGATTCCACTTTGAGCATTAGCAGCTTTCAATGGAAAATTCATAACTGGAGCTATAGGAATCGGATTGAGGCGTTCTAATATTCTTTGGAAAGATAAGAGAAATAGCTACAACTTTCATGTTGGAGTCAGAAGCTGATTCGGATTGTAGAAGGCTTGAATAATTCGTCGAAGTTGCAGACGTTAGGAAATAATTTGTTTTGGGTCAATTTTATGGGCTTGGTTTGTATTTTCCGACCCGGTTCGGATTGTTAGTGAAACTCTTATTCTATTAAAACGCTAGGGCCGGCTGCTGTGCAAATATTCACTCTGCACTCATTCACTCTTCACTCACTCACTATTCACGAAATTTCTTGGAGAGTTTTGAGCAATTGTAATGGAGAACTAATTTCCGAAGAATCAATCTACTGCAATCGGATTTCACTTTGAGGTTCTTTTATAAATTCCATGTCAATCTGTTTCCTTTGATTTATTCCAATAATCTCAATTATTTGCTTAATTTGATTGTTGTTATAGGATATAAATCTTAAATTCGATTGGTTGTTTGATCTTGAAACAATTTCGCGTTAACGTAGCTTTTACATTATCGCGTTTGATCAGATTGCGTTTGCTTAATTCGCAATAGTTTTTAATCCGTTTTCTTAATTCGAATTCAAGATCATATGCCGTATAATTTCTATTGCGCTTGTCAGTGGTTATTATAGTCGAATAGGATCAGACCCGTTTAGGGAATTGGAATTTATAGGGATCAATGATAAGTCGGAAGTCGATACAGTAGGTTGATTCGTTTTAGCTTATTCGATAATCACAATTTATTTTAATTCCTTTTTCTTGAAATCATAATCTAAACCCCCCATTAACCGTTACTGCATTGATTAATAATAATACAAGAATCCTTGAGAACGATACTCGAGTTGTCGTTACCATAACTACATTTTCAAAATCACTCGTTTTTGATCCGTGCGCGACAGCGGATCAACCGTCTAACTTGTGTAGCTTGCTCTTGCGCTCAGCGACGTATGCGCTGAGCGAGATGGTTCGCTTAGCGAGATCTTCCTTCTTCTTGTATTCTCCCTTTACTGTTGAATCTAGGCCTGCACACATAAATTAGAGTATATTTCTCACAAAATAACTTCCTAAGGTTAGAATTATCAAACTATACAAATCTATATTAAATGATTTCAAACTAAGCTAAAATTCCTAAGAAAGTTGAATAATCACTACAAAATCTGATGCTATATTTACGTATATAAAGCGATTATCAGTGGTCATTATTCAACTTCTCGAATGGTTCCCACACACTCCTTCATGCAGTTCCCGAAGTGCGTAATTGGCCTATTTTTTATGCATACACTTCAGCCAAGGTGCAACAAAACCCATCCTATACAATTCATCACCCACCATCCTGTACCCAATTGCCTGCGTTTGTACTTGCTTAGCCTCCATCTCCCTTTCAAGTAACGTTCCTTGTAATAGGAAGTCTTTAATAACCTTTATCCATGGCTCGTCCTTGAGGCTCATGCTAGCTTGCATACATTCAAGGGTCTCTATATTTGGCTTACTTAGCTTCAACTGTATAATCGTTCAGAGATGGCTGGGTTTGTGGCTGGACACCAACTTTGCTAGCCAATCAGCTTGTCCATTTTTCTTGCGTGGTATGTATGCGACCTCCACTTGCTCAAAATCTCTAGCCAATCTTTTAAAGGCATGGTAATACCTCAACAAAGTTGGTTCCTTAACGATATATGTCATTGATCTGTTCGGATGCTACCTAGGAACCACTCCAACATTTCACCTTAGAGATCCCCACACCCTTTACCAACTTTAATCCCGCTATCAACTCCTCATACTTAGCCTGGTTATTCATTGCATTAAAATCAAAGTGTAAAGACTGTTCAGCCCCTCCAAGAGCACCCCTACTCCGCTTCCTCTCTCATTGGACGATCTGTCAACATGAATTTCCCATGTCTCAAGTACTAGTGCCTAATGGAGGTAGAACTCATTCATGAAATCAACCAAGAATTGTGCTTTGATCACCCCCCCTCGCTTGATATGTGATGTTGAATTCTGATAACTCCAAGGTACTACCTTTAGGCTAGCCATGTAACATTCCCTTGTAAGCTTTTGGTCTCTGTTAACTATTACAATAGTCCCATGCCGAGTAGAGAACTTCATGGCCAAATGAGTGGAAACAATTGCTCCTAGGGCATCAAAGACGGTCGCCCCAACAATGCATTGTATGATGTACTAGCATGCACAACGATATACGTGATCTTGATAACTTTGTACTCCTTCTTTCTTATGCCAAACTTTGTGTCGAGCTTAATGCATCCCCTAGTGTTAACTCTCTAGAGAATCCTACCAATGGGTTGTCGTACGACTCTAGGGCACTTTCTAGAATGTTTAGCTACTTGAAAGTGTTCCAAAATAGGACATCAACCGAGCTACCCTGGTCTACCAATATCTTTTTCACTATGCAGTTGGCAACCTCCATTTATATTACCATCGGATCATCTTTGGAGTGATCCTTCGCCCTACAATTTGCATTGGTAAAGGTGATAGATGGCATATGAAGCTTCTTCTGTGAGGCCACCGAGTTGACCACTCTCAAGTGATGCTTCCTTGCGCTAACACTAGCTCCCCTACCGGCAAAGCCTCCGATAATAGTGTTTATCACCTTCTTGACCAAGGGGCCATGCCCTTCATTCTTTCGGGGTTCTCGGGATCTGCTCCTACGTCCCTCCCTTCGGTCAAGGTGTTGCGTGTCCTGACATCCTCTCTGAGGTTGGTAGTCCCCTTTATCCCTTCTATTTGGATTACTCAAACGGTCGACGTTTCTCTGGGTCTCTATAAAGGGTGAGGAATGTTAGTTAGTAGTCGTGCCACCCAGTTTCCCCTCCCTTATGAGTTCTTCAATCTTTTCCTTTAAGGTGGTACATGCCTCGGTGTCATGTCATTGATTCTAGTGGTACCGATAATACTTGGAACGATCAGCCCTTAAGGGAGTGGTGGCCTTCTGGGGAATAGTCATTACTTCTGAAGCCAAGGCTTGCTCCAATAGGTGGGCTCGAATGGCATTCAAAGAGGTATAGTGATCGTACCAAGACCCTTGCATGAGTTTCTCTTTGTTGTAATTCCCTTTGGATCGACGTGACCCTTCCCCTTCTTGATCTCTCTTCTCGGGCATCGTGTCTGCTCGGACTTGGTTTCTAAACTCAGCCAACTCCTCCATCTGCATATACTTGGATGCTCGTTTCTGCAAATCATCCATGTCCTTAGTCGACTTTTTGTAGAGGCTATTAGTGAAAGTACTCGGCCGTAGAGCCATGATAAGGTGATGCAGCACAATAATCGGGTCGAGGTTCCTTATATTAATCGTCACTTTGCCAAATCTTTCCATAAAGGCCTTGATGGTTTCTCGCTTCTCCTAATAAATGTTCACAAATGCCACCAAGGTTAGCTGGTATGGCCAACTTGTGGCAAACTAGATGTCAAAGTGCGTGACCAATGTCCCAAATGAATCAATAGTCCCGAGGCCAATCAAGTGAACCAGCTGAGTGCATGACCCTTTAGGGAAGTTGGGAACACTCAGCATATTACAATGTCGCCAGTCATGAATAAGCTAACTTGCGTATAAAACGTGTCAATATGTTCATTCGGATCCGTTGTTCCGTCATACTTATCGATGAGCAAATTCCTCCAATTTGTTGGCATCTCCATCTCCAACACTTGATTGGAAAATAGGTGTTAGTGAACGACCATCCTCTGAGTCGTAGTGTGAGCCGAGGTGTGCACCATTGACAAGTCATTGTCGCATTTGGACACCTGGATCGCCCCATCAAGGGCTTAGAATTGGCTTTCGATCTTTCATTCTCAAGCCGGAGGTTCTATAGCTCTCTCAAGTGCTGCTCCCTCATCTCTTGCATCTCTCTCTATAGCTGATGTAAAGACACAACCGACCCTGGGGGAATTTCTTCATGCAATATGCCAATGTGGTGTCCATGTATGTTTTTAGAAGTGTTGGCCATGTTTGTGGCCCTCGTGGTAACCATAAGAAGTTTGAGACCACAAGAGTATGTTTTACCAGGCCCCATGGTGGGTGCTAAAATGTTCTTGCACCAAGAGTATAGTCCCCTTGGGTGTCGGATACTCTTTCCTTAGGTTAAGACTTGTGCTTGGTCCTCCTTTGTTTGGATACTTCAGTATCTTGAGCTATTCGACCAAGTGGGGTGCCGAATCGGAAGGGGGGGGGTTACCTGCAAAGGCACTCCAACGCCTAAATAAGGTTCATATCAAATATATGTAAGTTAATTTGTCAAATCGAGAATGATTATTCACTTATTTATACAGGTTACCTTGGGCCTTAATCCATGGGCCTATATGTTCAATTATCATTACCTTAACCTTAGTTAGCACTTCGTTTGTACACCTTTTAGGCTAAGTTTATTTCTATTAACCTTTTCGTGTTAAGGTAATCACCTTACTCGAACTTCCTTTGTCGTTTATCATGGTGCGTGATGTCTATGTTCGACTTCAGCTAACTAAACATTCATTGTCTCTGATCTTGGTCTCGCCTTCAGCCTTCTTACCTGACCGAGCCTTTCCCTAGTTTGGATTTTGAAGGTTTGTTTCTCGACTCAGACCCTAGGGGTTCGGCCTTTGGTTAGGGCCTTAGAGTTCAATCTTTGACTAGGACTCCAAGGTTTAGTCTTCGGCTAAGACCTAGGGTTCAATCTAGTATAATAAATATTATTTTTAGTCATTCTGCGTAAAATTATAAATTAAAGTATATAAAATTTTCAATTTATGACAGTTTTTATCGCTAAAGTCAAATTGTGACAGTAAAACTCGACACAAATTGTAAAATCTATATATCTTGTTTGAAAATTTGGATAAAATGACTAAAAGTAATATTTGTCACATTTGAAGGACTAAAAAAAACTTTATTTTCATGAACTAAAAAAATAAACACTTTATTAGGGACTAAAAACACATTTAAATTGAGTATAATAGACACATATAGAATTATGACAACTAGAAGTTTTATAGCCAAATTTGTGGTTGAGGTCTCCTTTGAAACAAGATCAAAATGAATTTTTAGTGCAAATAAAAAGGTGTTGAGTACTAATTTAGACATTTTAATTTTTAAGTGGGTATATATAAATTAAAATTTTAAAATTTAGGCAATTATTATATTTATATTTAATTATATACCTCTATTTTTAATTTGTTTTTCCCTAAATTATCAAAATATTTATTTTTCTTATAATTTTCTCTATGTTTGATTAAAACACCTTTCCCCCTCTATCTGGTGGAGTGGAGAGGCATTTTGAAGATTGTTTTGGTGATTCACTATCATGAATATAGTCTTGTGTTTTAGTGTTTTTTTTTTCCTGCTTAGCAAAAGAATACAATATATATAAATGAAATGGTATTAGAAGTACCAGGATCACAATATTCAGAGCAATTACAAAAAATCAATCCTTCAGAATGTACACCAACTTAACCATGCTACAACACCAAACCAGAGGCAACATGATCCTACAAAAAAAACATTGTAATATCACCACCAGAGGCAACATGATCCTACAAAAAAACATTGTTATAGTTGATGATAGTGAGAATGATGGTAACAATGTTGTGTTTGAGGACAGTGAGGAGGACAAAGTTGCTGATAAGGATGATGGCTTTGATGATGATGTGAATGATAAGGAATTAGTGCAGAGGCTGCTTAAAGAAATTAAAGAAATTGGTGCATTGGCTAGTATAGTTTTTTTTTTCCAATAATTGAATTAATTGAAATGAACTTAAATTAAACAGATTCAGAGCAAAAGGGGAATTTCACAGTGCGAAAAAGGTTTCTAAATTAAACCCAAACGACGTTATTTTGAACCAATAGGGACCCAAAATTGTCATGTGTGATATGCTTACGTGGCACACTAACAGACACATCATAAAAAAATAGAGGAAAGACAACGGCAAGGACCCAAAAAAAAAAATTATAGGGACCCAAAACATAGAAAATTTTTTATAAGGCCCAAAGTAAAAAAGAGGTATTTTATAGGGACCCAAAATTTATTTAAGCCAAAAACAAATTACATCTTGAGAGATAAATACAAATCATGAAATAAAACAAACGAAACCATGTACCCACCAGTATCATCATTACATATCCCCTTCTAGTATAAGCATTATACTAAATGAAATACTATAATCCCAATATAGATATGTTAGGATTTAAGCACCATTGCACAAATGAGTAACACAAAGAGTCATATGCAAACCTTAACCAAGACCAAGCTTGAAATGGAATTTCCTACACCAAGTTATGCTTTTGAAGTTCTCTTCCATTAAAGATATAATCATTTCTAGCTTTCCAAATCAACCACACCACCACGCACTAGATGGTCCTCCACCTACTTTGCTAAATCTTGGTTGCTCCTAACAAATGATGTTTATTAAAGTATAGATCAACTGACTGTGGGAGTACAGAGAATAATTGAATCCAGTCGTAGCAAGCCTTCCACAAATAAAAAATAATAGGGCACCATAATAGAGCATGTGCAATTGATTCAAGATGGGTCCTGTAAAATTTGCAATCAAAATTCTCTTCTCTAGCATTGATGTTCCTTCTCATCAGATTATCACCAAAAGGTAGTCTATTTCTAAACACTCTAAATAAGAAAAAAAATAATATTTGGAGGAAGCTTCATTCGCCACATTGCAGCCAAAATAACATTCTCCTCAAAATCACCTTGTAGAGCTTGTATCGTCGCGTATGCTGATTTTGCCGAATAGCATCCATTTTCTTCCCTGCACCAAATCCAAGAGTCCCACAAATGTTGACTAATTTGACAGTTGTTCAATTCCACTTTCATGTGATACATTAATCCAAACCCACTCTCCCATCTCACTTATGTTCATATATAGTTGAAGATACCTGGCTGCAAGTAATTCATTCCCCACCCAATTGCCACTCCAAAATAAAATTGTCTCCCTTACCAACTCGCCATGTAACCAAAGACTCAAACCACTTGGATTTATCCAATCCCCCACAAGTCTTACATAAGTCGTTCCACCAATAAAAGGAATTGTTAGTAGCCACCTATCTTTGAAGTCCTCTTCAACCCCCATATTTAGACTTTAAAATTTGACACCAAAGATTTCCTTTTTCCACCATGAAATCCCACCTCCATTTTCCAAGCAAGGAAATATTGAAAGAAAAAATGTTCTTAATTCCTAGACCCCTACAACTTTTGGTCATATTTTGTCCCAACTTTCCCAATAAATCTTCCTCTTCCCAATCTCACTTCCCCCAAAAAAATCCCTTTGAATTTGAATAATTTTGTGGCCCACCCTTTTAGGTATTTTGAAAAAAGAAAGATAAAAAATAGGCATAGAAGATAAAACCGAATTGATGAGACACCCTCCCTGCAAAGGACAATTTTTTTTTGTTTCCAATTCCCCAATCTCTTAGCTAATTTCAGTAAAACGAATGGCCATGTTTCCACTAACCTAGGATTTGCACCAATAGGGATTCCTAAATGTTAAACAAAAATGGGGCTAAGGGATTGCCTTGTCTCAATCCCTTTGTCACCGAGAATTCTTTAGTTGGGCTCCCGTTCACTAAAACCGATACTCTACTACTCTCCAAGCAACCTTTAATCCATTTTATCCACCTATCCTCAAAGCCCAATCTCTTCATCATGTAGAAGAGAAATTCTCATTTTATCGAGTCATATGCTTTCTCGTAAAGCACTTTAAAAACCAAACACTTTTTCTTCATCTTCCTTGCCTCCTCAATCACCTCATTAGCAATAAGTGCAAAATGTAAGAGATATCGACCACCCAAGAAAGTTAATTGACACTTATCAATAACAGTTCCCAGTACCTTTTCAAGTCGGTTAGATAACACCTTTGCTAGTATCTTGTACACTAAATTGCTCTAGAGTTTGAGGGTCATTAACTTTGGGAATGAGTGAAATAAATGATGAATTTCTTCCTAAAGGGAAGACACCATTAGCATGATATTCCACCACAAAGTGCATGATATCATCCTAATCAGTGGCCAAAAAGCTTTAATGAACTTGAAGTTATATTCGTCAAGTCCAAGAGATTGAGTCCCCACACTCCCACACAACATCCCTAACCTCTAATACCTCAAAATTAGCAATGAGACCATGATTATCCAACTCAAATAATTGCTTGAATTGCACACCCTCTAGTTTCGGCCTACAAAGTTCAATTTCTTGAATCTGCTCTCAAAAAAACTCTTGACCTCTTGTTTAACACAGTTTGGCTCATCCACCCCTTCCCTTTGTATAAAAAGACCCTTCATCATTCCTTTTCTCCTCCACCAATTAATACAACCATGAAAGTAGTTTGAATTCTTGTCCCCCTCCACCAACCATCTAGCCCTTGCCTTTTGTCTAGTAAGTGATTCATTACACCTCACCACCCTTCAAAATTCCCCCTGAATCTTCATCTTTCTTATTTTGTCTTCCTCCTCCAAACCACCCCCTCCTCTTTAGTTTCTAAGTCATTTAACTCTTTCTGAAGTTGCTTTTGCGACCTAGCCAACTTGCCAAATTGATCCTCATTCCATGATTTTAAATCTCTCTTGAGAGCCTTAAGCTTTTCCTTACGAACAAAGCCACCCCAACATCTTTTTCCTGTGTTTTAGTGTTATTTACACCGAAGGAAAAGCATCTTGTAACCTCTCATAACCATGTGTATAACTTAAAATAAAATCCTCCTTATTAGATATAGCCGAAATGCAAGATAGGATTTCATTGATTGGACATAAACCTTAAGTATAATGTGCCAAACTTGATGAGTTCATGAACAATGAGATTATCGAAGAGTGAGACTTGTGTTGAGAGTTGCGAGACTCAATGGATAGGTTGTGAAGTTTGAGGTTGCGAGGTGTGAGTGTGGAGAATGGGAGTATTGTGGAGAGTGGGAGTGAAAACTAAGATGCGAGTGTGGAGAATGGGAGTATCATGGAGAGTGAGAGTGAAAACTAAGAATGAAAAGGTAAAGTTTTAAACTAAAATAATATTTAATAAAGTTAGGAAAATAATTAGCTTTAAAATAACTACTAACTTTATTAGTAGTTAAAATTCCTAGCAAATTTTAAGAATTCTTGTTGTGGAAGTCGACGAAGGTGTACTTAATCAAGTGATTCACTACCATGAATATAGTCCTCCCGTATTTTAGTGTTATTTATGCCAAAGGCAAAAACATTTTCTAACCTCTCCTAACCATGTGTATAGCTTAAAATCAAATCCTCCTTATTAGATATAACTAACTTGAAATGCAAGATAGGAACCAAGCCATGTCCACAAAATAGAATGGAGCACACCAAGACCACAAAAATATACTTTGCATCACATATATCTTACTAACAAATACCAAGTAACATGGTAGTTCATGTAGGTTGCATATCTTCAAACTGAACTATACCAAGTATAAGATCTAAACTCCCACATTGAATGGATCCTCAGCCAATTCACTAGGCCAAAGTCGAGCCCTAAAACCAAAAGACTATAGCGAGACCGAGCCATGGTCCCCGCCAGCTGAGGCTATGTTTGGCACACAAAGGCCGAACAGGACATGCAACTTAGGCAAGAATGGATTATCAAAACCATTAGCCTAATAGTTTATGGACTAAGAATGATTATGTAGCATAATCAGAGTTAAGGTAAGTGGTAATCACACATTCAAGTGAATGGATAAAGCCCAAAATGAACAAGTATAAATAGGGGCATAGATCACAAAGATGAATAGTAATTATTAATTCTCTAGCATATTTATTAGCTTTGATCCGAACCCTTACTTGAGCATTGTGGTGCCTTTGCAAGTACCCCCACTACAAGAAAATTTGTTATTTGCAATGACTTTTTTGCAACGACAATTAAATTGTTGGCAAAAATGGACATTTGGCAATACAATTTTATTGTTGTTGGGATAAGTATATTTATTCCAGCAAAAAAATTGTTACGAAAAGTATTTTTTTATATCAATGAAGCTGATTGTCACTGTTAAAAGTGTGATAATTAATGACAAAACATTCAATTGTCACTGCAAAATGTACTACTTAATGCCTACAACACTCATTATCGTTGTTAAAAAGTGTTTCCTATGTCAATGTTATGTTGTCATTGTAAAACATTTTTTTTTTATTACCAACATATTTGTTGTCACTGGAAAAACACTAATTAATGACAACAACATTAAAATATTTTTCACAAACTCATTTTTGAAATTCAAATTAATTGATATCCATGATTTTTTTTTATTAATAGTAATTTATTAGACTATTTATTTAATTATTTTACATTTTAATAATATACAATATATTAAAAAAAATATACTTTAGTTAATCAATAAAAAAAAATATAAATACTTAAGTTAGGCAAAAATAAAAATATATATCCATACATTTACAATTTAATGCACAATATGTCTTTGGTGTAGTGGTTAATACCTTGCAAGCAACCTAGATGACTTTGTGGAAATATTTTTGTTATGAATAATATCTTTATGGTGGTTGTCCATATTTATTAGAATATTTTGTTGTAATCTTATCTTGCTTTTCCGTTACACTTTCTGTTACATTTAGTACTTATAAATAGGCCACACCTATTGAGGAATAATACACTTCTCACTTTACTCTGATTACTTGATTCTTCCCTTTCTATACTCTCTCGCTCCCACTTTATTTTTAACACGTTATTAGCACGAAGCTCTTGCCTCCATTGAACATAAGAAGAACTTCTTATTTGTGAGTCAACAACCCAAGTAAGACTACCCTCATTATTTCTTTGTGAATCACATTATATATATGATGATACATTCCATATGTGATTTCTTTATTTACATGTAATGTGTCCCAAAGACACCATGTTCTAAAGAAAAGAATTTTTCTCCTGGAGTGAGAAAATCAAATGATCATGAAAGATCAAAAGATCTTTTAAAAATAATTTTTTTCCTTTAACTGAGGAAATCAAATGATCATGACAGATCTGAAGATCTTCTAAAGAAAAGAATTTTCTCCCTAAAGTGAGGAAATCAAATGATCATAATAATTCTAAAGATCTTCTAAAGAAAAGAATTTTCTCCCTGAAGTGAGAAAAATAAATGATCATCAAAGATCTAAGAATCTTCTAAAGAAAATAATTTTTCTCCCTGAAGTGAGAAAATAATAAATGATCATCGAAGATCTGAGAATCTTCTAAAAGAAAAGAATTTTTCTTCCTAAAGTGAGAAAATAATAAAGAGATATTTTATAAATATCCATAAGCTTGCGTTTTCTCTTTTCTCAAACTTGCATTTTCTCTTTTCTCACTAGCCGTGGTTGTGGTCGTGGTCATGGTCCATATCATGGTAAAAGAACTGGTAATGAAGGAGTTTTCAAGAAAACCTCTTACCACCATGACTGTCGTACACCAAAGCATTTGGTTGAACTTTTCCAATAATCCTTTAAAAATAAGGGGAAAATGATAGAAACCCATTTTGTTTATGAAGATGGTGACTCATCTATATTGTCAAACGAATACTATGCACCTAGACGTTGCAGATTTCTTTGCTGATCCAGATGGGAAAATTGATCACCTTATTGGTGATAGGAGCGTTAAGAAATAGTTTTATCGTACAACAACTCATACAACTCCCAAGAATAATAAAATTTTCTCCTATCTATAAATGCAAGAAATCAATGTTAGTACTATATCTGGTACTACAAATATTATTGAAGGCTCTGAAATGTTAGGATCAACCGAGTAATCAATCAAGAGGGGGGCGGGGTGAATTGATTTAACGTAAAGTGACAGATTCTTTTCCTTAAAAAGATTTTTCACCACCACTCTTGAGGTTTTAATAAAAGCGTTTTCAAAGAATGTTATATTGATTGAATAAACCAAAAAAATAACCTTAGCTTAAGATAGAAATGATTTAGAACAAATTATCTTGATAAAGATCAAATGCTAAATTGAAATAGATCAAGGGATATAGAGATTGAGCCTGTTGATTTATACTGGTTCGATCAACCACTGATCTACATCCAATTCTCCCTTTCACCAAGGGGTTCCACTATGAATTTGATTACATACACCATGCACACACAATTCACAGAAAATCCTAATTTCACAACCTGAAACAGGAACCTAGAAGATTGAATGTGAAAACACCATTCACCATCCAATTTCTAAACACAAAACTACAAACAAAATTAGAAATACCATCTAATTTCAACACAGCATTTAGGAACAAAATTCCCACAATGCTAATCAAACAAGATCAATGAAAAAGATTAAAGAACGAAAACACCTTGATGTGTTGATATAGCAGATATGAGATCAGTTCAAGAAACTCCAATATGAGCAAATTTAGTAGTCAAGAAAAAATGTTGAATCACCTCAATTCATGAAAGAACAAGAAAGGGAAATAGCTATATAGGCTCAAAGGTTTAATCTTAAATGGGTATAGTAGTAAAAGCAATATTGAGTTTTTTTGAAACTCAAGAGATTAGAGAATGTGCAGAAGAAAGAAGAGAATGTTCAAAGCAATATTAAATCTGAAAATCAAATCACAGATTTGGATTTTGACAATTGAAGGAATGAAAAGATATTGTGACTATTGGTTGTTCTACACAGAATGATATGGATTCAAATATATGGCATGGGTCAAAAAGATTCAGAATTAGTTAGAAAAATAATGAGTCTTGGAGATCTTTAAAAAGAATGAGTCTTGGGATGGCTTTTAGCTTCAGCCCAAAATCTAAGAGTTGTTGTTTGAGCCAAAGAGATTGAGCATAACATCTCCCAGCAGTTATGTACTCAGCCTCAGCTGTAGATAAGGCTACACAGGCTTGCTTCTTGCTATGCCAAGACACAAGACTGTTCCCAAAGAGATGACAAGTACCACTTGTGCTTTTTCTATCCATTTTACAACCTGCAAAGTCTGAATCAGAATAACCTATGAGTGCTGGTTGGACACCCTTGGGATACCACAAACCTACATCTATGGTTCCTCTAAGGTACTTAAGGATACGTTTTATGACTGTGAGATGGGATTCCTTAGGGTTGGATTGGTACCTAGCACACATGCAAACATTGAACATAATGTGAGGATGACTAGACGTAAGATAAAGAAGAGACCCTATCATACCACAATAGTGTTTGGTCGACACTTTTACCTCTTTCATTAGCATCCAAATAGCAGTTGGTTGCCATTGGAGTTAATGCTACCTTGCAGTTGTCCATCTTAGACTTCTTGAGTAGATCTTTGCAATACTTGCTTTGGTGGAGAAAGATCCCTTGAGTCATATCTTTGACGTCAAGTCCAAGAAAGTATTTCAGTTCACCCATCATTGACATTTCAAATTCTCCCTGCATACCTTCTACAAATCTCTTGCAAAGCATCTCATTAGTGGATCCAAATATAATATCATCAACATAAATTTGTACTAAGAGAATATCAGATTTGGTATGCTTTATAAAGAGAGTTTTATCTACTTGATCTCTTATAAAATCATCTTCAATTAAGAAGTTACTTAGCCTTTCATACCATTGCCTTGGGGCTTGTTTGAGGCTGTAAGTGCTTTCTTGAGACGGTAAACATGATTTGGACAGGTGGGATCAGTGAAGCTAGGAGGTTGTGACACATACACTTCTTCTTCAATATATCCATTCAGAAACGCACTCTTCACATCCATTTGAAATAGTTTGAATTCCTTATGGCATGCAAAGGCAAGAAGGAGACGGACAACTTCTAATCTTGCAAGCTGGAGCATATGTCTCGTCCAAGTCAATTCCCTCTTGCTGATTGTAGCCTTTTGCTACATGTCTGGCTTTGTTCCGAGTGATGATTCCTGGAACGTCACTTTTGTTGCGGAACACCCACTTTGTACCTATTATATTCATCTTTGAAGAATGAGGTACAAGCTCCCAAACTTGATTCCATTTGAATTGATTCAGCTCTTCATGCATTGACATCATCCAGAATTCATCAAGGATGACTTCCTCAATGTTCTTGGGTTCTATTTGCGAAACAAAGGCTACTGCATTGCAAATTTGGTTCATAGAGGATCTGGTTGTGACTCCCTTCTAAATGTCTCCTAGAATATTGTCAATAGAGAGATCTTTTGGCTGCTTCCACTCTTTTGGTAGACCATGAATGGTTGGAGAGGCAGCTGATACACTTGAATCTTCAGTGGAGGTAGATGGAGATGGCCCTTGTGCTTGAGGTTCAGTCAAGTCACTATAAATGGGTCCTGCATAATCATCAAAAGACACATCTTCCTCCAACTTGGAGTTAGACTCATCAAATGCAATGTGTATAGATTCTTCAACAACTAAAGTTCTTTTATTATAAACACGATAGGCTTTACTGGACAGAGAATAACCTAAGAATATAGCCTCATTAGCCTTTGGATCAAACTTGCCAAGTGATTCTTTGCCATTGTTTAAAACAAAACACTTACAACCAAAAACTCGCAAGTGACTGATATTGGGTTTTCTTTCATTGAAAAGTTCATAAGGGGTCTTTTTCAAGATAGGTCTTATTAAAACATGATTCAAAATATAGCAAGCAGTTGACACGGCATCAGCCCAAAAGTACTTTGGAAGACCGACTTTGTTTAAAACAATTCTAGCCAATTCTTCTAAAGACTGATTTTTCCGTTCAACAACGCCATTTTGTTGTGGTGTTCTTGGAGCAGAAAAATTGTGCTTAATACCATGATTTTCACAAAATTCAGAAAAGATTTCATTTTGAAACTCTCCCCCATGGTCACTTCTTAATGAAATAATTGAAAGATTTTTCTCTCTTTGAATCTGTTTGGCAAATTTAATAAAAGACTTTACAACTTCATTCTTATGCTTTAGAAAGTAGGTCCAAGTAAATCTAGAGAAATCATCAACTATAACCAAAGCATAGAGGTTTCCTCCAATACTCATTGTCCTTGAAGGACCAAAGAGATCTAAATGTAAGAGCTCAAGAGGTTTAACAGTTGAAACAATGATTTTAGCTTTGAAAGAATTTTTTGTTTGTTTTCCTCTTTGGCAAGCTTTACATAAGCTCTCTTGTGAATATTTTTGCTTAGAGAGACCAATCACTAGGTCCCTTGAAATGAGCTTGTTGAGATGGTTCATATGTATATGTGTCATTCTCTTGTGCCATAGCCATGAGGTATCAACCTTACTCATGAGGTAGTTTTCAAAAGGAATATAATTTTCAAAGTCAAGCACATATACATTCTGAATTCTCTTGCCAACAAGTTTAACATTGCCTTGCTTATCACTAATCAAGCACTTTGAATGATCAAAAGATACTCCATACCCTTTGTCACAAAGTTGACTAATGCTAAGAAGGTTATGCTTCAACCCATCAACAAACAAGACCTTTTCAATTATAGTTGAGGAGAAGTTACCTATGTTACCTTCACTTGAAATTCTCCCTTTGTTGTTGTCTCCATAAGTGACCCAACCACCTAGTTTCTCAGTGAGAGTGACAAATTTCCTCTTGTCACCTGTCATATGCCTTGAACAACCACTATCAAGATACCATTGTGATTCCATGGCTTTCAGGCATACCTACAAAACAGATTAGGTGCTGGTCTTAGGTACCCAAATTTTCTTGGGTCCTTTTTTGTTAGTGCTGACATGAGTAACCTTTGGAATCCATTCAAATATCCCTTTAGGTACTCCATGTTTCTTAATGATGCAATTATTTGAAGTATGTCCTTTATGCATGCAGTAATTGCAAATAACAAATGATACTTAGGATGACTTTACAAAGTTTCTAAAAGGTTTTTCATTCAAGCCATTTGTAAATCCAATCCCAGTTTTGTTAAGAGCTCTTTTTTGCAATCTTAGCAAAGCGTCAAGATTATCTCTTCCAGCTGTGAACTTTGCTAAAGTTTTCAAAAGATATTCATTTTTCAATTTTAAATCATTGCAAAGCTCACATGGAATTGAATGACTTGTAGAAGCAATGTTGGCTTTACAAAAGGAGTGTTCAAAATCAAGTTTTTCCTTTTCAGATTTAACCTCTGAAAGATCCTTTTCCATTTGAGCCAATTTGTCTGCATGCCATTTAATTTTTCCTTTGAGAAGACTATTTGCTTTGGCTAGGCATTTGGACTCTTCAACTAATTCATTGAAAGCATTATGCAGTTCAAAATTATCTTCAATATCAGAATCTGTTTCAATTTCCCAATCTGAAGAAGATTCATGATTTGAAATACTTACATTGCTTTCTTTATCCGATTCTTCATTAGCCATCAAGCATATGTTGGCTTCTTCACTTTCAAAACTGTCGGATGAAGTGGTGGATGCATTGTCTTCCCAAGCTATGTATGCTGTCTTTTTCTTTGAGTTTCCTTTGAATTTATTTCTTTCTTCGCTATGCTTCTTTTTGATGTCTGGACAATCAGCCTTGATGTGTCCTAGTTTACCACATTCAAAGCATATGTAATTGTTTGAGGATACTTCACCTTTCTTCACAATCTTCTTGGTAGGGTATCCTTTGCTTTTGTTGGTTCTGAAATCTTTCTTCTTCAAAAACTTTTTGAATTTTCTTACAATAAGAGTTAAGTTTTCTGAATCTGAATTGGTTTCTTCATCGTCATCATCGTTGCTTTGGTTTGACTGATGTTTGTCAGCTTTCAGAGCTATCCCTTTCATCTTCTTTTCTTTACGCTCTTCTTCGTTCATCCAGGTCATATCCATTTTGTGTTCTCTCAGCTTTCTGAATAGCTCAGCACTTGTCATGGTGGCCAAGTCTCGTGTCTCTGAAATTGCTGTGACCTTTGGCTGCCATGTTCTGTTCATGTTCTTTAGGATTTTGACATTCATCTCCTCATCTTCGAAGATTTTCCAAGGCCTTTGAGATGGTTTACTATATGAGTAAATCACATTTGAAAGATGGATATGGATTCACCAAGCAGCATCCAAAATGTCTCATATTCTTGTATGAGTGTATTCTTCTTTGAGCGTCTCACTTTCGAACTGCCTTCATGGGTTACCTCTATCGTATCCTAGATTTCCTCAGTGGTAGAGCAAGCTAAAATCCTGAAAAACTCATCAGAATTCAAAGTCGAGTGTAATATGTTCATGGCTCTTGGATCATAGTTAGTTTTTTTGTTTCTAATTCAGTCTAATCATCAGCGGTTTTATAATGATTTTTCCATCAATAATAACGGTTGGAAGCATAGGTCTGTTGATTACTGCCTGCCAAACTCCTCGATCAATTGACTCCATGAAAATTTTCATATGGACTTTCCAAAATGGATAGTTATCTCCACAGAAAAGAGAGGAGGCCGATTGATTGAGCTGCCTTCAGCAAATGGTAATCAGTTTCCGGCCATATTACAAATCCTTGATTAAAAAACAAGAACCAGCTCTTGATACCAATTGTTAGGATCAGCCGGGTAATCAATCAAGAGAGGGGGGTGAATTGATTTAACGTAAAGTGACAGATTCTTTTCCTCAAAAAGACTTTTCACCATCGCTCTTAAAGTTTTAATAAAATCGTTTTCAGAGAATGTTCTATTGATTGAATAAACCAAAAAAACAACCTCAGTTTAAGATAAAAATGATTTAGAACAAATTATCTTGATAAAGATCAAATGCTAAATTCAAATAGATCAAGGGATAGAGAGATTGAGCCTGTTGATTTATACTAGTTCAATCAACCACCGATCTACATCCAGTTCTCCCTTTCACCAAGGGGTTCCACTATGAATTTGATTATATACACCATGCACACACAATTCACAGCAAATCCTAATTTCACAACCTGAAACAGGAATCTAGAAGATTGAATGTGAAAACACCATTCACCATCCAATTTCTAAACTCTAAAACAAGACAATTCTAGAAACAAAATTAGAAATACCATCTAATTTCAACACAACATTTAGGAACGAAATTCCCACAATGCTAATCAAACAAGATCAATGAAAAAGATTAAAGAATGAAAACACCTTGATGTGTTGATATAGTAGATATGAGATTAGATCAAGAAACTCCAATATGAGCAGATTTAGTAGTCAAGAACTAATGTTGAATTACCTCAGTTCATGAAGGAACAAGAGAGAGATATAGTTGTATATGCTCAGAGGTTCAATCTCAAATGGGTATAGCAGTAAAAGCAATATTGAATTTTTTGAAACTCAAGAGATTAGAGAATGTGCAGAAGAAAGAAGAGGGTGATCAAAGCAATATCAAATCTGAAAATCAAATCAAAGATTTGGATTTTAACAATTGAAGGAATGAAAAGATATTCTGATAGTTGTTTTTGTTATTTTGCACAAAATGATATGGGTTTAAATATATGGCATGGGTCAAAAAGATTCGGACTTAGTTAGACAAAGAATGAGTCTTTGAGATATTTAAAAATGATCGTTATACCAGATATAATCGATTGCAACAAGGTGTAATCGATTATCCCGTGTATCAGAATATGATTTACACTTGTTGTCAACTATTGTAATTGATTGCAAACAAGACAAGGCCAATTTTGAATATTAGAGATCATCTGGTAATCGATTGCCATAAGATGGTAATCGATTGCAAATGAAACAGAGCAATTTCTGAATCTCAGAGATTGTCTTGTAATCGATTGCAGCTCGATGGTAATCGATTGCAATGGATACAGGGCAATATCTGAACTCTGAAACTAACATTGTAATCGATTGCAATGGTTGGTAATCGATTAACCCGATACCAGAGATGGTTTCAAAACTGATTATGCCATCTGGTAATCGATTCCTACAACTTGTAATCGATTGCAATCACTCAGAATTAGTTCCTAAGAAGTAAATCATCTAGTGATGCTAAAGATAATAGAAAACAGGGCAAATCAAAACAACAAGCAAGAATGATATGGCTTAGTCTATAACAAACAATACAATGCCATCATCCATACATGTTATGGAATAAAAGGAAAATACTAGAGTAAGAGAATGGAGAAGACTTAAGGTATGAAGATACCAAAAATCTAAATGAAGAGGCGAGGCGTCAATCTTCACTAACTTGGATAAAAAATGTGTTTTGAAAAAACTACCAGTTTTTTCCTCTAGTTTGTATTACACGTATATTAGTACAATAGAAGCACATACAGTTGTAAACCAGAAGTTTACAAACCAAAACAAATTTGTTGTTCAGCATGACCGATTAGGCCATCCCAGATCCATTATGATGTGAAAAATAATTAAGAATTCATGTGGACACTCGTTGAAGAGTTAGGAGATTCTTCAATCAAATAAATTCTCATGTACTGCTTGTTCCCAAGGGAAGTTAATAATACGTCCATCACCAAGAAAGATTGCAAATGAATCTCTCACATTTTTAAAATGGATACAGGGTGATATTTGTGGACCTATACACCCTCCATGCGGACCATTTAGATACTTTATGGTTCTAATTGATGCATCAACTACATGGTCGCATGTTTGTTTATTATCAACTTGCAACCAAGCGTTTGTGAGATTGTTAGCTCAAGTACTTAGATTAAGAGCTCATTTTCCAAATTATCCAATTAAGAAATGAAGATTGACGCGTCTTCATTTTTAGATTTTTGGTATCTTCATACCTTAAGTCTTCTCCATTCCCTTAGTCTAGTATTTTCTATTTTATGCCATAACATGTATGGATGATGGCATTGTATTGTTTGCTATAGACTAAGCCATACTGTTCTTACTTCATGCTTGATTTCCCCCTGTTTTCTATTATCTCTAGCATCATTAGATTATTTGCTTACTTAAGAACCTATTATGAGAATTGCAATCAATTACACATTGTGGGAATTGATTACCAAATGGCCAAATCAGTTTTGAACCATCTCTGGTATCGGGTTAATCGATTACCAACCATTGCAATCGATTACAATGCTAATTTTAGATTTCAGATATTGTTCTGTTTCAATTGCAATCGATTACCATCGAGTTGCAATCGATTACAAGACAATCTCTGAGGTTCAAAAATTACTCTATATCATTTGCAATCGATTACTATCCAGTGGCAATCGATTATTAGATGATCTTTGAAATTTAGAATTGGCTCTGTCTTGTTTGCAATCAATTACAAGTCTATTGCAATCGATTACAATAGATGACAGCAAATTTAAATCATATTCTAATACACGGGATAATCGATTACACCTTATTACAATCGATTAGATCTTTCGTAAATTTACAAATTTTTATTTTAGGACTTTAATAACTTTAACATATTGTTGTTAGAACCAAGACATTGAATGATGTCTGTCCCCTAATCCTTTAATAGGTTTTGATGATAACAAATGTAATAATATTTGATCAACTAATTGTTTGAAATTGAGTAATTTTAGGAAATCAAAATGATCATAGACAAAGGTACAATCTCTCCATCTCACTCTATTGCTTTAACTGTGTGATAGTGCTTTAAACAATAAATCAAGCTCAGCTAAAGCAACTTCAACACTCTTCTTCTATGAGACAACGAAAACCCCTCTTCTCCAACATTCAAATCCATGAAGCTCTACTATATAAAGCAAGGCTATGTCTAGACAAATTAAGGCCTAAGGCAAATTTTATAAAAATAAAATAAAATAATAAAATTAAAATTTAAAATTTTTAAATTAATCTTGTAGGTTTTTTGAGCTTTTTGAGTTTGAATTGTAAAATTATTTATTAATATTTAATAATCCAACAATTCTAATATTTTAAAATGAAAAGAGTACAGTAAAATTTATAAACATACGTAAAAATAAAATGAAACGGTAGAACATGAAAGTAAAGAGAATTATAAGTTGATATTTTCTATTATAAGCATCTAGTAATTCATTTCAACTTTAAAGTCGGAAAAAATAATAGAAAGATAAGGAGAAGTAGAGAAAAGATCAAGCAAAGAGAATGAAGCAAAAATATATATTTTTTATAATGTATATATAAAGAAAAAATAATTATTCATCTTTTATTTTAATAGCTAATAATTAATTACAATTTTCACAAAAAAGTGAAAAACTAATCAATGAAAATATATTGAGAATTATTGATTTTTAAAGGGATATCTTCTTTTAATTAAAGTCTCATAATTAATTAATTGCAAATTAATATAATTATTCAACTTTACCGTTTATAAAAAAAAATCTTTACTGTCTACAGTATACCACTAAAAAGTTATTTTAAAAATTAATGAGCATTGGTTGTCTATCGATTTATTAATGATTAGGTTTCATTAGTCTTATAATGAGTTTATATAAATTACAATACTATCAATTTAGTCATCAATTATTGTGCATTGTAGTTATGTGTATACAATTAATAGGATATTAATAAATTTCTTCATAATAGACTTAAGGCAAATGCCTTAATTGTCTTGTAGTCTACACGGCCCTGTTTGTAAATACTCCCTCAAAACTTATATATATATATATATATATATTAAAACAAAAAATGTGTCTTGTTAGTTGGACTTAATAAACAAATTTAATTAATTGTGTCTTATTTAATGTTATTTTTCCTAAAACACCTTTCATTTAATTGTAACTTTATTTTTAATGATTTATTTTTATGTATCATACAAGTTTCAAGGAAAGATATTTTAGAATTAATCTTATTTTTAACTTAAAATTAATAAAATTAAATGATGTCAACTAATTTTCTAAATCAATGTAAAAATATGTATTTTTGCTTATACATGAGTCTAAAAGAAGTATATATGTAAATATATATACCAACATGTTGTTGATGTAAATAATAATAGATTCAATCATATTAAACAAAGTATTAGATTGGAGCTTGTGAAAAAGAAAAAAACTTAGATTAAGCAAATTAATTAAAGTGACTCACCCTCAATGCATCGCCACCCATGACCAAATATAGCGAGGGTGAAGTACCCACCTCAACCCATTTCCCATCCTTCAATTTCAACCCCAAGCCTTCTATGTTCTGATTCAATATAGTTAGGAAAGTTGTGTCACAATGAGAACCCACTCCCATATTGCTCTCACCCACTTTGGGAATTGTGTATTTAAAGCCTCGGAGCACATAGTCGGTTGATTCAAGTAATGACTCTAATTTCTTCCTCTCGAGTCCATAGCTCTCAAACACCATTCTCTTCACAATATGGTCCAATTCCACTAGTTCCTTTGCATAAGAATTGACACTTTCATTGCACACCAGAGAAAAAAAAAAACACACACACATCAATCAAGGTTAAACATATATATATATATATATATCAACCAATTCAAATATAAATTTTAAAGAGGTTATGATGAAAATAAACATGCAAAAATTAACCCAAGAAATGGGAGAAGAGATGGAATAAAACCAGAAGTGAGGATTTCCTTGGGGCCACATAACGCATGTGTATTTCTGACAATCATCAAAGCTGAGTGGGTTAATAATACCCACAGATTCATATAAAGGAACCTCAGGTAGCTGCCCGGCATAGCTGATTATAGGCTTTTCAGTGGTTTTCCTCCGTTTTGTTTCTATTGAGAGGTCAAAAAAATGAATCATTTCAGAATAGACAGAGTCGCATGTCTCCACACTGACCTTATCATAGAGTGCCAAGAAACCACCATGATCCTCAAGTGCACTGCGTACTACGTGAGAAGCTGACACCCATGCATCGCTACCCGCTGCCGTCAGTTTCAGATTTTCGTTCGTGAAGTCTACAATTGGTAGCTGAGACTGAGAGTACTGTGTTTGGGATCCCATGGCTTCAGCCCCCCCTCCCTCCCTTCGTCCTCCTTTATATATATATATATATATATATACATACATAAAACTGTGCTACCTTTAAAAGACAAGATTCTAACTATAGTAAAAGACGATGATCATGAATTAATGCCCCCTTCAGATAAAATTTTGAAGTTAAAAGAAAAAAATCAGGTAAAACGCTTTACCCCAACGCTAACAACTAGAAATTTCTACCAAAGGCCAATTCTCCCAGACATTCAATTTGAAGAATGGGAATTGAATACTCCTTCAGCCTTTGATGGATCGGGCATCACTGAGTGAAATATTGATAGTATGACCGACCATCAAATTCTACGAAAAACCAATGAAATGACAATGACCACCTCAGCCTATAGGGTAAAAAATACTGAGGAACAAACTATAAAATTAATAATAGCTGGTTTTACAGGAATTCTCAAGGGTTGGTGGGACAACTACCTAACCCCTGAACAGAAAATATGGCAGAAGGTAAGGGTAAGGGTAACAAATAAAAAGGAACAGTTATTTAAGCAGTTCAGTAGTATAGACAAAACATTTATTAAAAGAGACAAACTTACAAGAGAAAGAGCTTTTAAAGGTTACAAGAGGGTAGAGAGAGAGAAGAGAGTTTAAGGCTCAGGAGAGTTGTATCTCTCAACTCTTCAACTCACCTATTTATAGCATACCAACCACAGGTGGATGCCAAAATTATAAATTACAATTTATTGAAATCCAATCCGAACACGGATTTCTTAGACGGATTTCAATCTATAATTCAAAAGCATTTATCTGAGCGCCGCCTTTGTCGTTTTGTGAAGACAGAAGTGACGTTGTGGGCCCTATTATTTCCATTAAAGAAGACCTTTGATGGAAAAGACTGCCAGCTGCCTCTAGTTGGGTAGCCGAATTGGTATTTTCTTGGTATATACGATAGTATTGCCAAGATGATCAACTGTTGTAGTTACTATGTCCACTACCCCTATTATTTTGTTAGGAGCTTCTTCATCAATTACTTTTAATGTTGTCTTGGATCCTAGTCACGGCTGGTCCAAGTCGGCAATTTCTTGAATTCCGAAGTAGTCATCCTCATTATTCAAATGCGAATTACTGCATTGAGTTTCTCCTTCTAAGACATCCTGCTCTTCATTTGAGTCTAGAGAAGACAAGGTCGCCAAAAGGTGTTGTCTTTTCTCTTCTTTGGATTTTCCTGCTAGTTGTAGAGACATGGCAGGATGTTGGAGTGCCTTCTTTTCAAGAGTAGGGGGAAGGAATGATTTTCTAGTCTTCCAATGAGAAAACTTATCTTCTAGGAATTTAACTTCGAATTTCTTCCACCAAAAAACCTTTACCCTGCGGCATAAAGCCTTTGCATAAGGAGTTGAATTATGCTGGTGGAATTCATAGAGATGCTACATTAACCAGCTCACCCCCATTATTGAGCAAAAGCTAATTAATTTTTCATGTACTGGTAATTTGAGAGTTAACCTTTTATAGTTTTCATATATTGAGACTACCTTGGTAGGTAGAATGGCTTTTACAAGCCCTACAAGCAGAAACTAGTCTTGAAACTAGGTTGGAATTTTGGCTGGAAGGGCATATTTAAAGGTAATGTACCAAGAATGGCGAGGGTTAGGTTCAAGAAGGATCTTGAGCCATGCTTCTTGATAATCAAAATAATTAAAGGTAGGAGGGTCAAAAGGTCGAGAAAACCTCTTTTCAGTAATTGGGTTTTGGTTCCAATCCATCAAGGTGAGAACCTTTAAGATTTTTAATTTTGAATAATTAACGACAAAAGGATCCCTTTTGTCTTTTTCTGGAGTTATTTCAGCAGATCCGGTATTTAACAAGATGAGCTGATAAAACATTTTGTTCTTCTTTAGATCTTGGTCTTTTGGCATCCATTCCCATCCTTCAGGAGAGAATTCAGCCAGAATATCTGTAGGTGTCATTTGATCAAATTCAGGCTCTATGGAAATTATCCTTTGACATGACTCTTTTATGTGTTGATCTAAGGGTTTATGAATTTCGGGTTTTTGAGAATTATCAATAACTTGGTTTTCTGAGGAGGAATTAATGGGGAAAACCTATTGGAAGAGGGAGGAGTATTTAGGGATTTAGGAAGGATTCTTAGGTTATTTAGGGATTTATTGGTTGCCACCTTGGAGAAGGAAGGGGCCAAATCATTAAGGGACAGGGCGGATGAAGGGGTCGAAGGCCTCATGTTTGGGGGTCTGACCCTATAAAAATTCTCGTGTTAGAAAATCAGGGATATAATTATGTTTTCCTTTTATAAATTCAACTTTGAAATCAAAACAAGATAAAAGACTTTGCCATCTAGCAAATATTTGTTTTGAAACGATGTTTTGAACATCTTTTTCCAAAATTTCTTTTGCAGACTTACAGTCTACCCTTAATAAAAAAAATTTATTGACTAAGTCACTTTGAAATTTTGTGATACATAGCACTATAGATAAAATTTCCTTCTTTACAATGCTATATTTAATCTGGGTTTCACTCCACGCCCCCGAATGAAAACGAATTATTTGTTCTTTAGATTGGGGGTATTTTTGTTTAAGGATTCCTCCGAATCCGACCTATGAGGCATTAGTTTCGACTATCATAAAGGCATCTGGTTGGGGTATTCCTAGACAAGGAAGGGTTTTTACCAGAGATTTTACCTTGATAACTGTCTTAGTCAATTCAGGGGTCCAAGGCTTGGGGTTTTTCTTAAGACTATTAAACAAAGGTTTACAAATGATTCTAATATGGGGAATGAAATTAACTACATAGTTTAAGCATCCTAAGAACCTTTGTAACTGAGTTTTATCTCTTATTTCATTTGGAAATTTACTAGCAAACTCAATGCTTCTAGCTATTGGAGTTATTGTACCTTGATTTATTTCATGCCCTAGAAATCTTATCTTAGTTTGAGTTATTTTCATTTTCTTTTCAGATAACACAATTCCATTTGCTTTAATTATATTTTTAAAGGTATTTAAGTTTTTTACGTGTTGTTCCACCGAAGAGGAGTAGATTAACACATCATCTAAATAGACCAAAGCAAAGTCTAAATAGGGATTTATGATTGAGTTCATTATGTTTTGAAATTCTTATGGGGCATTTTTAAGTCACATAGGCATCACATTCCATTCGTAGTGACCAAATGGAATTGTAAATGCGGTCTTATATTTATCTTCTTCTTTAACCTTGATTTGATAGTATCTAGATTTCATATCGAATTTAGAGAAGATAGTGGCTTGATGAAGTCTTCCAATTAAATCTCTTTTATTGGGTAAGGGGTACCTAATCCATTTTAGCGCATTATTGAGTGGTTTATAATTAATAACCATTCTAGACTCGCCTCTTTCTAATTCTGAAGCGTTTTGTACATAAAACGTCGCACAACTCCATGAGGACTTACTAGGCCTAATAAGTCCTTTATCAAGGAAACCTTGGATTTCTTTCTTACAATATTCAAGGGTTTCTTTGTTCATTTGAATCGGACGAGCTTTTGTGGGAATTTTACTTTCATGAAAGTCTTCCTCATAAGGTAAACTTACCATAAACGAGTTTCTTTTCCAGAAGGCGGTTGGGACTTCCGCACAAACTTCTTTGGAAAAGATTTCAGTTAATTCTTTAAATTGGGTTTTTACCTTTTCTATCTTTAATTGTTCCTCTATTCGTTTATAGAGAATTTCTTACTTTAAGAAGGTTATTTGATTTGATTTATTTTCAATTTTATTAAGAAAATCGGTTTCATTTATTTTTAAGATGCTTTTTCTCTTGGGTGGCTTTATGAATCCAAACATTAGATTATTTATTTTAATTCCTTCCTTGGATACTTCAAAGGGGTAGATTTGTGTAAGGAATGGAGTTCCTAAAATCATTTCCTCTGATATATCTTTTGATAGAATAAATGTATTTTTGAAACATCTTCCCTTATTACAAATACTTGCAATTGGTAATTTAAACTGGACTTGTAAATTAGAGTTATTAGCCGTGAATAGTCTTTGCTATGTTTTCTCATAATATTTAGTAGGAATTAATCCTTCTCTAATGCAATTTAGATCAGCACCAGAGTCTACTAATGCTGTAAAATCTTTGTGAAATGTGTTTCCTATTTTAAGTGCATCATTATGAGATCCTACACAAATATGTTGTGTCGTCAATAATTTGGCAAAAAGGCAGAAAAAAAAAGTAATTGAAAGAGGGAATAGGATCTCATAATGATGCATTTAAGATTGGGGTTTTAATTTGATGTATTTATTATTTTTAATTTTAATTTTTTATTCTCATATTAAAATGTTCTCACTTGAAACTCTCTTTATATATAAATATATATAATTTTTAGTAAAAAAAATTAATAAATATATAATATATATTATGATTGATTATATATTAATAATTTTTTCAATATATATGTTGGTACATATTCTAACTCAAAGATATATGATATACTAATTAATAGATACAATCACAAAATATCTTATGACTTTTATTAATTGTTATTTTCTAGACTAACTATATTTTGTGAATTATTACTTTCTATCTATATATTATAATTGTTATAGAATTCAATGAGTTTGTTTAATTTTTTTAAGTGTGAAATTATTATTGTTAATGTATTTAAAATTAAAAGTATTTCAAAACTTTAAAAAATAATTTAAAATTATAAATTTATGTATTTTCTTCCATCATTTGTAATAAAAAAATAATTTTAATTTATAGATAAAACTAATAAATAATTTTATAAAATATTTAATAAATATTTTTTTTGTTAAGAATTATATATTTAAATAATTAAAAAAAATTATACCCCCATGATCCGTTGTCAGGATCCGTCCCTGACTCTAATACAAAAAGAATATGCACGTCTATGTTGTAATTTTAATTTTGTTTTGTGGTATGATCACGTCATTTCATATTTAGTAAAGTTATTAATTATATACTATGGAAGACTTTGTATTTGTGTTATTAAAGACTTCAAATTGAAGACTTTAGTTATGGTTGATTAAAGTTGGATAAATTTGTTATTGCTATATTTTTTTTATTAAAATTGTGGATTTATTATGTTAATGTTGTTCTTAGTATGAAATTAAAAAGAATAAAAAAAATTTATTCAACTTTCTATCAAGAGTTCTTTCACATACTTAGTTTAATGTATGGATATTCATTTGTTTGTTTGGTTGATTTGCAATCCTAGGAAGAACTTAAGTTCTCCCATCATACTCATTTTGAATTCAGTCTGTATTAGGATAGAGAACTCTTCACAGAATTTTTCATTAGTAGCACAAAAAATAATATCATCAACATAAATTTGGACAATAATGAAATTAGAGGAATAATTCTTGTGGAACAATGTAGTATCTATCTTTCCTCTTATGAAATCATGTTCAATTAAAAAGGAACTTAGTTTTTCATACCAAGCTCTTGGAGCTTGTTTAAGACCATATAAGGCTTTGTTAAGTTTAAATACATGGTCTAGAAGAACACACTAGAATAGTGGGTTACAACTTTTTCGTAAATACTATTAGTTCACAAGTTGCCTTCTTGGATATATGTTAGTTTAAATCAACAAATATATTGTTTGCAAGACAAAGCTTTGAAAGCCTTTCTAAAAGAGCACAATGGGTAAGATAAATATATGTATTCACAAGACAACAAATGAGAGCATGTTTTTATACTGGTTCACTCAACCTGAGCTACATCCAGTTCTCCTTTAACAACTGATTACAAAACAAGTATTCTTCACTGCTACTTCTGGCTACAAGTATTCTCTATGCCACTACTAGCTACAAGTATTCTAAACCACTTCTGGTTACAAGTATAAATCTCCCCCTGAGATTATACTTCCCAAGTATTCTTTTATCACTAAGCCACTCTTGGCTTTCTATACAAATATGTATAAGATTCAAATAACTCTCAAAGAGAGGATAAGAACAAGTGTTGAATCTATGTGAGCTTGTAGAGGGTGGGTATTCTCTTTTTCTCTCAACTCATGTCTCTCACTGGGTTTTTCTCAAGTGTTTTGCTTGTTGTATAGATTGCTTTGAATGAGTTCATTATTGTTCATCAGCATTTCATCATCTTCTTCTCGTTGCATGGAAGCTTCCTTATATAGTGAGCTTCATGGATTTGAATGTTGGAGAAGGTTTATTTCAGTTGTCTCACGGAAGAGTGTTAAGGTAGCTTTGACTGTGCTTGATGTGACAGGAGCAGGATTTGTTTTTGTCATAGTTGGCTTTTAGCATAAGGCGTGCATCTCGATGCTGATTTGTCTTTTAGCTGTACCTACAACTTCATAATTCGAGACATACAAGCAATATGAGGAATCGAAGAAAATAATGTCAAAGAGTATCTCCCTTTCTTTCTATTATGATCCGCTGTCGCACACGGATCAAAAAACGAGTGATTTTGAAAATGTAGTTATGGTAACGACAACTCGAGTATCGTTCTCAAGGATTCTTGTATTATTATTAATCAATGCAGTAACGGTTAATGGGGGGTTTAGATTATGATTTCAAGAAAAAGGAATTAAAATAAATTGTGATTATCGAATAAACTAAAGCAAATCAACCTACTGTATTGACTTTCGACTTATCATTGATCCCTATAAATTCCAATTCCCTAAACGGGTCTGATCCTATTCGACTATAATAACCACTGACAAGCGCAATAGAAATTATACGGCATATGATCTTGAATTCCGAATTAAGCAAACGGATTAAAAACTATTGCGAATTAAGCAAACGCAATCTGATCAAACGCGATAATGTAAAAGCTACGTTAACGCGAAATTGATTCAAGATCAAACAACCAATCGAATTTAAGATTTATATCCTATAACAACAATCAAATTAAGCAAATAATTGAGATTATTGGAATAAATCAAAGGAAACAGATTGACATGGAATTTATAAAAGAACCTCAAAGTGGAATCCGATTGCAGTAGATTGATTCTTCGGAAATTAGTTCTCCATTACAATTGCTCAAAACTCTCCAAGAAATTTCGTGAATAGTGAGTGAGTGCAGAGTGAATATATGCACAGCAGCCGGCCCTAGCGTTTTAATAGAATAAGAGTTTCACTAATAATCCGAACTGGGTTGAAAAATACAAACCAGGCCCATAAAATTGACCCAAAACAAATTATTTCTTAACGTCTGCAACTTCGACGAATTATTCAAGCCTTCTACAATCCGAATCAGCTTCTGACTCCAACATGAAAGTTGTATCTCTTTCTCTTATCTTTCCAACAAATATTAGAACGCCTCAATCCGATTCCTGTAGCTCCAGTTATGAATTTTTCATTGAAAGCTGCTAATGCTGAAAATAAAATACGAAAATTAAATAAAGCTAGAAACAGACTTAAATATGAAAACACATTAAAATGGTGAAACTACTGAAATAAACTAAGGAAATGCCTAAGAATAACAGTAGAAGAATGTGCATGAAGATGCACTGATCATATTACAACAATGTCTTTATTTGTGTAGAGAATTAATTATAAGGCACGTATTCCTCAGCACATATAACAGACTTCATTCTATTCTTACACATACAATGTCTGGCTTAACAGACATAGTCTGATCTAACTTACTATGGTTTGTTATCGTACTGCAATCGATTACAAGACAATCTCTGAGGTTCAGAAATTGCTATGTTTCATTTGCAATCGATTACCATCTAGTGGCAATCGATTACTAGATGATCTTTGAATTTCAGAATTGGCTCTGTCTTGTTTGCAATTGATTACAAGTCTACTGCAATCGATTACAATAGATGACAACAAGTTTAAATCATATTCTGATACACGGGATAATCGATTACACCTTATAGCAATCGATTATATTTGGTATAATGGTTATATTGAAAGATCTCCAAGATTCATTCTTTGTCTAACTAACTCCGAATCTTTTTGACCCATTCTATATATTTGAACCCATAGCATTCTCTACAGAGAGACCAACTTTTTACAATATCTTCTCATTCTTTCAATTGTCAAAATCCAAATCTTTGATTTGATTTTCAGATTTGATATTGCTCTAAACATTCTCTGTTTTTCTTTTGCACATAACTTAATCTCTTGATTTTCAGAAAAACTCAATATTGCTTTTACTACTATACCCATTTGAGATTAAACCTTTGAGCCCATACAACTATATTTCTCTCTTGTTCTTTCATGAACTGAGGTGATTCAACATTAGTTCTTGACTGTTATACACACTCACATTGGAGTTTCTCAACTGATCTTATATCAAGATATATCAGCACACAAAGGTGTTTTCGTTCTTGAATCTTTTCATTGATCTTATTTGATTTGCATTGCAGGAATTTCGTTCCTAAATGCTGTATTGAAATTAGATGGTATTTCTAATTTTGTTTCTAGAATTGTGTTGTTCTAGAGTTTAGAAATTGGATGGTGAATGGTGTTTTCACATTTAGTTTTCTAGGTTCCTGATTCAAGTTGTGAAATCAGGATTTGCTGTGAATTCTGTGTGCATGGTGTATGTAATCAAATTCATAGTGGAACCCCTTGGTGAAAGGGAGAATTGGATGTAGATCGGTGGTTGATTGAACTAGTATAAATCTCTCTCTACTTTAACAATTCCATGAATTTAAGATCTGTGCAATTTGAAGATAATAATTTGATATTTGCCTCAATCAGACTAAGTGAGAGTATTTTTCAGTTCTGTTTCGTGTGTAGAGATACTTCAATAGCCAACTACATCTATCTTTAATGAATAGCTATTATAGAATATTGTAGAATTTGAATTGCTATTTGTTTTTCCACTAATTTATTCATAATTTGTTCATTGGACCCTTGAAATCACTTAAAGGGGGTTATTCCTCTCTAATTTGTGCTGAGAACTATTCTTTGATCATGCCATGTGCTGCTGGAAACTTTCATTTTAGTGCTCTTTTTAGTCTTCAATATCTCTTCTCCTTAACATTAAGAAAGACAAACTTTGCCAAAGCATTTCCACACTCTGTTAGTAAACTGACACAATTATCTAAATTGGATCTTAAGAATTTAATTGAATTAGATCTTTCAAACAATGTTTTTTGCACATCACAATGATACTCATCATACTGCTTTGATAACACCTACCAGAATCATAAGACCAAAGATTATAATTTGACACTAATTAAAATACTCTATCATTCTTTGACCTCTATACTTGCAATATGGCATTGAATTTTATACAACGATTTTGCTCTTAAAATGTTGCCAAAAATATATGGGTGAATGATTGAATGTTTTTAGTTATAATGACATATTTTCAATCAATTTTTAAAGTCTAAATTGTTTTTGAAATAGTTTCGAACTAATTTTAGGCTATTTTTTTAATCGAACCAATTTTAAAAGATCAATTTGATTAACTGAACTACTTTTAAAAAATATGGTGCATTTTTCTCTGATGTATTTTTAAATTGATCGAAGATGCTTTCACAATTCATACTGCTATAGGTATAGTTCAGTTACCAAGTGAAGTTACACTAGTGAAAGTAATGCCATTGCTCAAAGTCTCTATATGTGTCTCTTTTGTTAGAATGTGTCTGTGTTGAAATAGATACATGCAACAATGCTGTTATTTTGCTTAAGAATTTTATTTCCCCCATGTAGTGGTGATGCAGATAATAGTAGAAATATTTTTGCATTGGGGCAGGACTGCTTTTTCTCTCAAAAGCATTATTTTCCCAAGTAACTCCATATTTACTTTTGTTGTTTCAATTTCTAAAATATGATCTATGTGACATTGAGTGTTATATCATAATAAATTTTAGAATTTTGATTTCTCATTACAATAATTCACCAGTGCTTGTCTTATTTGCTTTAATGGTTATATGAGCCATGATTTCTTGAGCCCCATATCTATTGAAATTATAATTGTTTGTTTTGCTTCTTTAGTATATTTTATGTACTTTTAGTGGTATGGAATATGGATGAAAACCATACAAGAGACTGCACCTAATTAGTATACCTCTTTTGCTAATGTTTAGTAATTAGTATAGTAAACTTAGAAGTTCTCAACGAGAGGTAAATAATATGAGAGTTGAAGATTTCAAACTCACTAATATCTTTGTCATTGATTTTAATTAACTAAAATTTATAATAAATAAAAGTTTTTGCTTATGTGGTGCTACTCACGCTTTGTAGTTGCCTTATAGCCTTTAACTTATTCCCTGGGTTGAAGACTTGCTCAGAAGTAGCTAGGTACATGTTTGCCAGTGAAGAGTCAATGACCCATGGATCCATATTAAGTTCAATCTTGGACAAAAATAACAAAATCAATGCAAAGTTTACAGTGAGAATTACAAGCATTTTTTTTTTTGTCTTCTTTATGTTTTCTTCTATTGTCTTTTTCATTTTATTGGTTTAGAAATGTGGGGGTGGGTTTGGTAATGAGGGAGACTTTAGTTTTTCACACATATTGTGTAACACGAGTTATGATACAATTCATTGAAGAAATAAATTTAAATAGATAACAATATATTATGAAATTTCTTGCTCAAATAGTAGGATGAATATCAACTTCAGTGGTTGATAAAATTTTAATTCTTATTATCACTGATTAAGGTCTTTCCAGACTTTATATTTTGTGTTGCCCAATAGGAAATTGCATTTTTTTAATTGGTGTGCGTGTGTATAATCTCTGCACAATTTGACCTTTATATTGTACCTGTCCTAATCAACTTTTAAAATTAATTTAAGGAAACTTTTAATTTTGAACATGAGCCTTATTTTGCTATAGAGGGGTTAAGTCTTTGCTGAGGCAACAGTCATCATTGAGCTCTTCATTTCTGTGGCTGAAAAAAACAAGCCTGCAAGGTTTCGTTGGAGTTGATCCTCAAGTACAGATTTCTCAGTGCAACAATAATTTTCAAAGAAGATAAGCTAGTTAAATATCTATAGCTACCTCCAGGATAACTACTATTAGTATTTAGTAATACTTTTGTAGACTGCAAAATGTTTTTCATTAAGTATCTAGTTATACTTATTGATTATTTTTTAATTAAATATTTCTTTTTAGTCTTTAAGGGACAAATAATTGCACCATGAACAATTTTTTTTTTGCTTCGTCAAAACATTTGGGAGAGTATGTAACGAAACTCATGATCATATACAGACCCAGAAAACTTAATTATTAGACCCAGTCTAGTCCAGAATGTATAAAATTTGCGTTTAAATTTTGATGCCCACATTGGGAAACAAATTTGTTTCAAGTGATGCTTCGTTACTTGGGGAAAATATGTTTTATTATTTTAATATTATCAAAACTGGGCAAATGAGTATTTATTTATTTACTTCTAGATAGTTATATATAGTAACTTTCTAGATTAGTATAATAGTAAGATATATAATTTAACTTATCTAATTTAATCTGCAGTCTCTCCTTATTTTTTTGTTTGCACCGACATCCTCACGCGTCTTGTTAGTAAGCATTTTTTGTGATGAATTATTATTACTGTTGTCTAGTATTTAAGATAGAACCTTAGTTTCCTGTTCTAGGTAACCTTAGTAACCTCAAATATGAGATGATCATGCATGCATGATACAACTTCTTTTGTATAAATAGAAGAAGACAAATGGATTGAAATTGGATGATAGCAATTCGCATCACTAATGAATATGAGAAAGGGGTTGAAGAGTTTTTGGAATTTGCTCAACAACATTGTAAGGATGTGAAAGGGAAATATTTTGTCTCAGTGTTAACTGCTTGAATGGAAGAGGACATATAGTGAAGGACATACGAGAACATCTGTTGTGTGATGGGATACTTATGAGTTATACAAAATGGATTTGGCATGGTGAATCAACACACATGGATAGTGAGCAGACCCCTACAAAAGACCCTGATGAGGAAATGTGAGATAGAATAGAGGAAATGATGAAGATTGATGCCTCGCCTCTTCATTTAGATTTTTGGTATCTTCATACCTTAAGTCTTCTTCATTCTCTTAGTCTAGTATTTTCCTTTTATGCCATAACATGTATGGATGATGGCATTGTATTGTTTGTTATAGACTAAGCCATATCATTCTTGCTTGTTGTTTTGATTTGCCTTGTTTTCTATTATCTCTAGCATCACTAGATGATTTACTTCTTAGGAACTAATTCTGAGTGATTGCAATCGATTACAAGTTGTAGGAATCGATTACCAGATGGCCTAATCAGTTTTGAAACTATCTCTGGTATCGGGTTAATCGATTACCAACCATTGCAATCGATTACAATGTTAGTTTCAGAGTTCAGATATTGCCCTGTATCCATTGCAATCGATTAACATCGAGCTGCAATCGATTACAAGACAATCTCTGAGATTCAGAAATTGCTCTGTTTCATTTGCAATTGATTACCATCTTGTGGCAATCGATTACCAGATGATCTCTGATATTCAGAATTGGCTCTGTCTTGTTTGCAATCGATTACAAGTCTACTGCAATCGATTACAACAGTTGACAGCAAGTGTAAATCATATTCTGATACACGAGATAATCGATTATACCTTGTTGCAATTGATTATATCTAGTATAATAGTCATTTTTAAAGATCTCAAAGACTCATTCTTTGTCTAACTAACTTCGAATCTTTTTGACCCATGCCATATATTTGAGCCCATATCATTCTGTGTAGAATAACAAAAACAATAGTCACAATATCTTTTCATTCCTTCAATTGTCAAAATCCAAAATCTTTGATTTGATTTTCAGATTTGATATTGCTTTTATCACTCTCTTCTTTCTTCTACACATTCTCTAATCTCTTGAGTTTCAGAAAACTCAATATTGCTTTTATTGCTATACCCATTTGAGATTGAACCTCTGAGCATATACAACTATATCCTTCTCTTGTTCCTTCATGAACTGAGGTGATTCAACATTAGTTCTTGACTACTAAATATGCTCATATTGGAGTTTCTTGATCTGATCTCATATTTGCTATATCAGCACATCAAGGTGTTTTCGTTCTTTAATCTATTTCATTGATCTTGTTTGATTAGCATTGTGGGAATTTCGTTCCTAAATGTTGTGTTGAAATTAGATGGTATTTCTAATTTTGTTTCTAGAATTGTGTTGTTCTAGAGTTTAGAAATTGGATGATGAATGGTGTTTTCACATTCAATCTTCTAGGTTCCTGTTTCAAGTTGTGAAATTAGGATTTGCTGTGAATTGTGTGTGCATGGTGTATGTAATCAAATTCATAGTGGAACCCCTTGGTGAAAGGGAGAACTGGATGTAGATCAGTGGTTGATCGAACCAGTATAAATCAACAGGCTCAATCTCTATCCCTTGATCTATTTCAATTTAGCATTTGATCTTTATCAAGATAATTTGTTCTAAATCATTTCTATCTTAAGCTGAGGTTGTTTTTCTAGTTTATTCAATCAATATAACATTCTCTGAAAACTCTTTTTTTAAAACCCTAAGAGCGGTGGTGAAAAATCTTTTTGAGGAAAAGAATCTGTCACTTTATGTTAAAACAATTCACCCCCCCCACCCTCCTGGTTGATTACCCACTTGATCCTAACAAATGATTCAGGACGTTGGACAAGAGTCTTTCCAAGAAGCACATGCATCGATGTATGATACATTGGAAAGTGATTCAAAGGCGCCTTTGTATCCTAGGTGGAGTAGTCAAATCACACGTTTGTCAACGGTAAGTTTGATCAATTTGAAGGCAAAATATGGGTGGAGTGATAAAAGTTTCACTGGATTGCTTGCAGAGTTGAAGAGGATGCTTCCAAAAAAAAAAACGTTGCCAAAGAATCACTATGAGGCGAAGAAGATTCTTTGTCCCATGGGTATGGAGTAGAATAAAATAGATGCATGTCTTAACGATTGCATATTATACCGAAATGAGTTTGAAGACATGCATAAATGTCCCACTTGTGGGGTCTCATGGTACAAAGTCAAGGATGGCGATGATGAAACTACAAAGAAACAAGGACCAGCCAAGGTGTTATGGTATCTTTCAAAAATTCCTAGGCTTAAGCGGATATTTGCTAACACGGACGATGCAAAAAACCTAACTTTGCATGCAGATGAGAGAATCTCTGATGGAATGCTTCGCCATCCGGTTGATTCTCCCCAATGGAAGAAAATCAATCGCGTGTTTCCAGATTTCTGTAAGGAGGCTAGGAACCTCAAGCTTGGACTTGCTACAGATGGAATGAATCCATTTGGTAACATGAGCACAAACCATAGTTCATGGGTAGTTATGTTAGTAATATACAACTTGCCTCTATGGTTGTGTATGAAGCGAAAATACATCATATTGTCAATGATGATTTCTGGCCCAAAACAACCAGGAAATGATATTGACGTTTATCTAAGTCCCCTGATTGAAGACTTGACAATGTTGTGGGAGGAAGGGGTTGATGTGTTTGACGGTCATTGTAAGGAGACTTTCAAGATGCGTGCAACTTTGTTTTGTACCATCAATGATTTTCTAGCATATGGAAATTTAAGCGAATATAATGTTAAAGGGCATCACACATGCCCTATCTGCGAAGACATAAGCTACCTACAATTGAAACATGGGAAAAAGACAGTCTACACTAGGCATAGAAGATTTTTGAAACCTTATCATCCCTACCATAGATTGAAAAAAGTTTTTAATGGAAGACAAGAGAATGAAAGTGCGCCGATGCCCTTAATTGGTGAATAAGTTTTTGAGAAAATGATGGACATTAACAATGTTTTTGGAAAAACACAAAAGAAAGATGCAAGCGAGAAAAACATATGCAAGAAAAGATCAATATTCTTTGATCTTCCTTATTGGTATGATCTTGATGTTATGCATGTTCAGAAAAATGTTTGTGATAGTGTAATCGACACACTTCTTAATATTCAAGGCAAGACAAAGGATGGTTTGAATGCTCGGCAAGATTTATTTGAGATGGGTATATGTCAGTAGTTACATCCTAGAGTTGTGGGCAAGCGAACATATTTGTCACTTGCTTGTCATACTTTGTCAAGAAATGAGAAAGAAAGTTTTTGTCGGTGTCTATAGGGTGTGAAAGTGCCACAAAGATACTCTTCAAATGTCAAGAGCCTTGTATCGGTGAAAGATAAAAAATTAGTAGGCTTGAAATCTCATGATTTTCACGTCTTGATGCAACAACTTCTCGTTGTGGTGATACGTGGTATTTTGCCTATCAAAATTAGGCATGCCATAACTCGCCTTTACTTGTTCTTCAATGCTATATGTGGCAAAGTTATTGACCCTCAAAAGTTGGATGATTTGGAAAATGAGGGTGTTCTTATCCTATGTCAGTTGGAAATGTAGTTCCCCCCTTCAATTTTTGACATAATGGTACACTTAATTGTTCATCTAGTGAGGGAGATTCGATTATGTGGCCCAGTTTATCTACGGTGGATGTATCCTATTGAGCAATACATGAAGATCTTAAAGGAGTACAGCAAGAATCATTTTCATCCAGAAGTATCAATTGTTGAAAAGTACATTGCCGAAGAAGCCATCGAGTTTTGTTCATCATATGTTGACAAGATGAAACCTATTGGAATTCCAAAGTCTTGTCATGAGGTGACATGGGGAGGTAAGGGTACACATGGTTTACATGTTATCACTATGGATCGACAGGAATTAAATCAATCACATTTGTATATATTGAATAATCTCAAAGCGATTGCCTCATACATAACTACTCACAAAGCCTTTGTGAAGGCAACTCACCCAAAAATGAACAAGATATCACTGGCGCACAAGCATAACAAGAGTTTTTTAAATTGGCTTAAGAGTACAATCTAGAGTGAGGATGATTCTTCTGATATGTTAAATCGTTTAGCAAATGGCCCAAATCTAGATGTTCCAACTTGGAAGGGATATGACATCAACAAGTACTCGTTCTACACAATGTCACAGGATGATAAAAGTACAAATCAAAATAGGGGAGTAAGTATAGAGTCTCACTCTAAACATTATTCAAGTTCAAAAGACAACAACCCAGTCTTTGCGTCTTTGGCTTACTTTAGAGTCATTGAAGAAATTTGGGAGTTGGATTATTCGACATTCAGGGTGCCTCTTTTTAAGTGTAAATGGGTTGAAAGCAATATCGGTGTGTGAACCAATGATTTGGGATTTACTCTAGTGAACCTTAACAAGGTAGGTTATAAGGATGAGCCTTTCATCATGGCTGAACAATCAAAACAAGTGTTTTATGTCCAAGATCCATGTGATGCAAGGTGGTCAATAGTTCTATAGGGAAGAACCATCGGTGTTTGTGATGAAAATGATGATTTAACAGTTGATATTTGTGGGATTCTTGATTTATCTACATGCATGAATACAGTCATTGGAGAAGTTGAGGTGGACAAAGTGTATGCAAATCGTGATGATCACGATGAAAGGTTATGGGAGAACACTCCTACTTGAATGTGTTTTACAAGTGTAATGTTTTTGTTTTTCCAATGTGTTTTACATTATTAATTAACTTTGTATAGTATAACATTAATTAACTTAATTTGTTATTTTGTTTGAACATACAGATGACTACACCACCAACCTCCCCTCCCTTTGAGGGCTAGAAGTGTCACACGACTCAAGGAATTAACTGTCAAACGAATGAGAGGTGAGAAGTTACATGTGGAGGTGGATCACACTAATGGCCAAGCTTCAGGTGTAGCGGGAAAGAAATTTAGAACCTATTGGGGGATTGTTGCTAGAGAGAAAGTTTGTATATTGCATCCTAGCTGGGATGATGTTCCAGAATGTGAAAAGAAAATGATATGGGATGACATTCTGGTATTTCAACTAATCATTCTATTTTATGATAATTTACCTTTCCTTCAACAAGTTATTCATATTGACTTTTCAAATTCATTATGTAGTCATGCTTTGATATTCCAAATGCATCCAAATGTTAAAGGAAGATCATTTCTGCTGTTGGGACAAGATGGAGGCAATTTAAGGCTGACCTAACTAGAAACTACATCTATGAGAAAAAGGAGGATGGTGAGGAGAATGATATAACTCCATGTTTGAAATATGGTATAGATGAGGATACATGGAAGGAATTTGTTGAAATCCATGAAGGAAAAGCTTGGCAGAGTTAGTTATGATTATTTTTTTCTTCTAAATTAAATCAAGAAAATTTGTTGAAATATGATTTCTTCCTTTTTTTTAACAGAAAATCAGACAGAATTCTCAATCGATTCAGAAAAAAAATAATGCCCCTCACACATTGTCTCGTGGTGGTTATAAGCATCTTACGGATAGGTTGTTGGAGGAAAAGTGGAAAACACTTCAAGAGCAAGCATCGCTAACATCAGAAGACATCATTGACCCTCCATCTCCTCCTTCAAGACATATTAAGTGGAAGATGGCATGGACTAAACAATCTGGGGAGATGACATTAGAAGAAGCACGCTAGATTGTCGCATGAATTGTAGGTGATTTTAATGATGTCATTTAACTAAAGTTTAAAAAGTATAAAAGCTTATGATATTATACTTACACTTGCAAGATTCCTTGGAAGAGGAATCGACTCAGGGCACTTTTGTTGTTGTTGGACGGCAGGATATACTAACTATTGCCCTTGACCGAGAAGAGCATCCTGGTCGTGTGCATACAACTAGCGACAGTGTCACCATTGGCCAGGTATTGGGGTCCAGCATCACGTGAGCCCCAACCTTCTGTTTCGATCAACCCAGCACAATTGGCTATTCTCACACAGCAAATCACAAAGAATGTGACAAAAGATGTAATGAGTAGGTTAAGCCAAATACAATCTATAAATGGTTCTCAACAACCATTTCCTTTAGTGCACCCTGAAAGAGGTCCATCTGGTGCACCTATTAGCACAAAGGGTAGTTGTACTTCTACTAACGTTGAACCGTCAAAGGAGGATCCTTACACTAAGGTGTTAGATTAGTGTAAGTTGTACGTTGATGAGAATCCTCTCCGCCTGGTGGTCCTTGGGTGAGTGTATGAGGGGGTATCAATCGTGCACATGGTATGTTTGACAGATGATATGTTGAAGGTTGGGGTAGAAGAGGTTCTAGATGCTTATGCTCGAGTCCCAATCCCTACTTGTTAGAACCAAGACGTTTGATTATGTCTAACCCCTAATACCTTGATAAGTTTTGATGATAACAAATGTGATAATATTTCATCAACTAATGATTTCAGACTAAGTGATTTTAGGAAATAAAGTGAGAACAAACAATGGTATAATCACTCTAACTCTCACTTTCGTCTTAACTGTCTGGTATATGATAATGATTAAATCACACTCTATAGTTGCTTATAAATAGACTAAAATAAGCTCTTAATAGATCACGCAAAGTCTATAGACCAGACCATACAAATGATCTCAGACAGACTATGTGAAGTCTTGGGACAGACAACACAAGTCTTGGACCAGACTATGCATATGCATTAGACTAGACCATGTATGGAACTTGTCAGACCACGCATAATTCGCAAGCCAGACAATGTCTAATGCTAAGCTAGACGATGTTTGACGCTAAGCCAAAAGATGTCTGATACTAAGCTAGACGATGTTTGAAGCCAAGCCAGACGATGTCTAAGGCTAGAACAGACCATGTTCTTCATTCCAAATCATAGTAAGTCAGACTAGACTATGTCTGTTAAGCCAGACACTGTCTGTGCATGAACAAACCATAGTAAGTCAGACTAGACTATGTCTATTAAGCCAGACACTGTCTGTGTAGGAACAAAATGAAGTCTGTCATATGTGCTAAAGAATACGTGCCTTATAATTAATTCTCTACACAAATAAAGGAACTGATGTAATAGAAAGAAAGGGAGATACTCTTTGACATTACTTTCTTCTATTCCTCATATTGCTTGTGTGTCTCGAATTATGTGAAATGTGTAGGTATAGCTAAAGGACAAATCAGCATCAAGATACATGCCTTATGCTAAAAGTTAAGTGTAATAGAGGTAGAAACTTGGTCCTGTCACATCAAGCACAATCAAAGCTACTTCAACACTCTACTGTGAGACAATGGAAAGAAGTCTTCTCGAACGTTCAAATTCATGAAGCTCACTATATAAGGATGCTTCCATGCAACGAGAAGAAAAATGAACAAGAATGAAATAATTCAAATCAATCTAGACAGCAGCAAAAGCACTTTGAGAAAAAGCCTTGAACACGAGCCGAGAGAAAAAGAGAACACCATCTTCTACAAGCTCATAAAGATTCAACATTTGTTTATATCCTCTCTTTGAGATTTATCTGATTCTTATACATAATTGTATCGAAATCCAAGAGTGGCTTAGTGATAAAAGAATACTTGAGAAGTATAATCTCAAGGGGAAGATTCATACTTGTAACCAGGAGTGGTTTAGAATACTTGTAGCCAGCAGTGGCATAGAGAATACTTGTAGCCAGAAGTGGCAATGAAGAATACTTGTTTTGTAACCAATTGATTATAGTGAAACCCTTTAACAGTTGTTAAAGGAGAACTGGACGTAGCTCAGGTTGAGTGAACCAGTATAAAAATAAGCTCTCATTTGTTATCTTGTGATTACATATATTTATCTTGCCCACTATGCTCTTTTAGAAAGGCTTTTAAAGCTTTGCCTTGCAAGGATATATTTGCTGGTTTGAACTTACATATATCCAAGAAAGCAACTTGTGAACTAATAGTATTTACGAAAATGTTTTAACCCACTATTCAACCCCCCCCCCCCCCCCCCCCTTCTAGTGTGTTCTTTTGTATTTCAGTTGGTATCATAGCTAGGTCTCTGATAACTATCTTCATAGATACAGAGCTAAAAATCCTACCCAAGGATGGAGAAGGGTCTACACAAACCTCCAATCTTTAAGGGTGAAAACTTCACATAATGAAGACAAAGAATGGAGACATACTTTGAGTCATGCCATATAAACATGCTGGATGTCGTAGAAAATGGAGACTACATTCCAGCTGATGAAAGTGGAAATGAAATTCCAAAAGAGTAATGAACTGAGGCACAATAGAACAGATTCGTCCGGAACTCCAGAGCAAGAAATGCAATACATGCATGTATCTCTAAAACTGAACACAGAAAAATAAGCCAGTTCAAATCTGCCAAGGACTTGTGGGACACATTCATAATAACTTATGAAGGGTCCTTATAGGTAAAAAGGAACAAGGTAAGTGTTCTCACCAGAGAGTATGAACTCTTTACCATGGAAGAAAATGAAACCATAGCTAGTATGATGTCTAGATTTCAAACTATTTTAAATGAACTTCGAAACCTTGGTAAAAGTTTCAAAAATTTCAAGCATGTTGACAAAATTCTTCGCAGCTTGCCCAGACAATGGAGACCTTAGGTCACAACCATTAGAGCTTCCAAAGATTTAGATTATATGCCTCTCAAAGAGCTTGTGGGAATTTTAATGCTGCATGAGCAAGAACTGCAAGGAGATGCTAAGCTGAAAAAGAGCAAGTCTCTGGCTCTGAAAGCTCATAAGCCAAATTAGACAACACCTAAAGAGTCATCTTCATCAAAAAGTCAATCCTCCAGACCACCCAAAAGACAGACCATCAAATTCTAAAGGCAAAAGAGTTAGAAGTAGAGTCCACTTCTTCAAGTGAAGAAGAGTCAAAAGATGATGATGAGCTATCCTTCATCTCAAGAAAAATCCACAAGATGTGGAAAAAGAAAGGTGGTTTGAGATGGAAAAACTACAACAAGAAATACTCAGCAAACCATGAGAAGAAAGAGAAGAGTTCTATTGTCTGCTATGAGTGTAAGAAGCTTGGACACTTCAAGTCAGAATGTCCTAAGCTCAGCAAGGGAAAAGAAAAAGTCAACAGAAGATTTCCCAAGAAAAAGAAAGGACTGATGTCCACATGGGAAGATCTAGATGACTCAATAGATGAAGAAAATTCTAAAGCATCAGATGAGGAAGCTAATCTCTATCTGATGGCAAACACAACCTCCACATCGTTTGCGTCTAATGATGAGAATGCACTAGACAACACCCACTCTGCGTCTGCGTCTGAGGCTTCAGAAGATGAAGAACAAGAGGTAGACCTCAATGATCTTATCTCTCTTCAAGAAGCCTATCAAGAACTTCTTTCTAATTCATCTATTCTTTCAAAAGCTTATTTATCTATGAAAAAGAAATTAAGAAAACTCTCAAAAGAGCATGAAGAACTTGGGTCTTCTTTCACTGAGTTATCTGACAAATGCTCTACATTAGTCACAACCAGTAATGCTCTAACAAATGATTTTCAAAAACTAACCATTGATCACCAATGTTTAATCAAGAGCAAAAGTGAACTCTGGATTGAAAAAGAACATAAAAGGCAATTGAATGAATTGATTAAGGAAACTGATGAATTAAAAAAGGTGAGAGCCTTGAGTAAAGATGAAGCTAAAGTTGCTAATTTATGCAAAGACGCTGCATCTCTCAAGAGCACTCTAAGCAAATTTGTCAGTGGGTTTGGAAATCTAAAGAAAATTCTTTCATATAACAGACATCCAAATGACAAATCTGGCCTTGAATTCACAAGAAAGAAAGAAACAACCAAGAAGAAAGCTACCTCTAATAGATCATATTCTGAAAATGGACATGTAAAGTCCAAAAGCAAGAAATTTCCTACAAGAAGTAAGTCATCTGCTTCTAAGACTAACACCAAAGGTCCCAAAAGAATATGGGTACCTAAAAACAAAATAATTCCTGTTGCAGATGTCCTTGATGGCAATAAATAAACACCAATCATGGTACCTAGATAGTGGCTGCTCACATCACATGACAGGCACAAGGTCTATGTTCCTAGACCTGACACCAATGCATGGTGCTACAGTCACTTTCGAAGATAATCAGAAAGGAAGAATCAAGGGTACTGGTAAGATAGGTATCCCTCCAAGTCTCTCCATTGAGAATGTATTATTTGTTGAAGGACTAAAACATAATCTGTTGAGCATAAGTCAATTTTGCGATAGTGGATATGATGTCTCCTTCAACAAGGAATCATGCATAGTTAAGAACTATAATGGTTCACATCTCTTCTCTGCAAAGAGACAAGGCAATCTTTATAAGATCAACCTTGGTGAACTAAAGAATCAAAATGTATCATGTTTAATGTTTGTCAAAGAAAGTCACTAGTTATGGCATAAGAAGCTTGGCCATGCAAGTTTGAGATTAATCTCAAAGCTGCAAAACCTTTGTAAGAGGACTGACAACAATGTCATATAAGGATGACTTACTTTGTGAGGCATGTTAGAAAGAGAAATAGGTGAAAGCCTCTTTTAAAAGTAAAAACACTGTTTCCACTTCCAGACCATTAGAACTGTTACATATTGATCTCTTTGGTCCAACAAGAACAACCTCTCTTAAAGGGAAGAGATATGGACTGATGATAGTTGATGACTATTCTAGATGGACATGGGTTATATTCCTCACTCACAAGGATGAGGCTTTTAAGGAACTCTATAAATTTTGCAAACATGTTCAAAACGAAAAAGGAGTATATATAACTTCTATCAGAAGTGACAATGGAGGAGAGTTTGAAAATGAATGTTTTCAAAGGTTCAATGAAGAGAATGGAATTCTTCACAACTTCTCAACACCTAGAACACCACAACAAAATGGTGTTGTTGAGAGGAAGAATAGGTCATTACAAGAAATGGTCAGAACCATGTTGAATGATAACTCAACTCCTAAGCACTTCTGGGCAGAAGCTATAAATACTTCCTATTATTTGCAAAATAGAATTTATATTAGGCCTATGATAAAAAAGACTCCATATGAATTGTGGAAAGGAAGGAAACCCAACATATCATACTTCCATCCATTTGGTTGTCAATGTTTCATTCTTAACACAAAAGATAATTTGGGTAAGTTTGATTTGAAGTGTGATATAGGCATCTTACTTGGATATTCTGAAACATCTAAGGCATATAGAGTGTTTAACTTTAGAACCAAAATTGTTGAAGAAACCATTAATGTAAGATTTGATGACACTCAACTTGATAGGAAACTATCAAAGTTAAAAGACTCATTTGTAGATATCAGACTAGAAGATGCAATAGCAAAGACCAGACCATCGTCTGATGCACCACCTTCTCCGTCTGGCACATCATCGTCTGCTCCTACATCATCTGCTTCTAGATTGTCTGCTCGCTATCAGACCATCTCAGATGATTAAGAAGAAGTTAGAGAACCACAAAGCAGCAACAAAATGATGATTAAGAACCATCCTCCTTCTCAAATCATTGGAGAAGTTCGAGCTCCAGTAAAAACAAGATCATCCTTCCAACAAACAGCTCTATTGTCTGAGATAGAACCCAAGCACATTGATGATGCCATGCAAGATGAAAGCTGGGTGCAAGCAATGAAAGAAGAGCTAGATCAATTTCAAAAGAATGATGTCTGGAAACTTGTGAAGCTGCTAGACAATAAGGAAGCCGTTGGTGCTAAGTGGGTCTTCAGAAACAAATTAGATGAGAATGGTAAGGTTATGAGAAACAAGGCTAGATTAGTGGCCAAAGGTTACCCACAACAGGAAGGTATTGATTATACGGAGACATACGCTCTTGTAGCTAGACTTGAGGCAATTAGGATTTTACTTTCATTTGTTGCTCATAGAAATATGAGACTTTATCAAATGGATGTAAAATGTGCATTCCTCAATGGTGTAATCAAAGAAGAAGTTTATGTAGAACAACCCCCTGAGTTTGAGAGTACTATCTTTCTAGACCATGTATTTAAATTAAATAAAGCACTGTATGGTCTTAAACAAGCTCCTAGAGCATGGTATGAAAAACTCAATTCATTTTTAATAGAACACAATTTTACAAGAGGAAAGATAGATACTACATTGTTCTGCAAAAATTACTCTTCTGATTTTATTATTGTTGAAATCTATGTGGATGACATTATCTTTGGTGCCACTAATGAAAAACTTTGTGAAGAGTTCTCAAAATTAATGCAGACTGAATTCGAAATGAGCATGATGGGAGAACTGAAATTCTTCTCAGGACTGCAAATCAAATAAACCAACAAAGAAATCTTCATAAACCAGACCAGGTATGAAAAAGAACTCTTAAAGAAGTTCAAGATGGATGATGCCAAAATTATGAAGACACCAATGCATCCAACAACATCACTTGGACTTGTTGAAGATTCAAAGAAGGTAGATGTCACTCAATTCAAAGGAATGATTAGGTCTCTACTCTACTTGACTGCATCCAAACCAGATATAATGTTTAGCGTCTGCCTCTGCTCCAGATTTCAATCTAAACCAAGGGAAGTGCATCTATCTGTTGTTAAAAGGATATTTAGATATTTAATTGGTACTTCTACTCTTAGTCTTTAGTTTAAAAGGCAGAAAAAGTATAAGCTAATAGGCTATTGTGATGTTGACTATGTTGGAGATAAAATTGAAAGAAAAAACACCAGTGGAGGTTGTCACTTCATTGGAGGTAACATGGTGTCATGGCTCAGCAAGAAGCAAGGGACAATAGCACTTTCAACAGCAAAAGCAACATACATTTCAGCTGCAAGTTGCTGCTCTCAGATATTGTGGATTAAGAATTAACTTGAAGATTACAACATATTTGAGAGTAACATTCCTATCTTCTGTGATAATTCGAAAAATCCAACCATGCACTCTAAAGCCAAGCATATAGAAATAAAACATCATTTCATAAGAGACCATGTTCAGAAGGGGACCATTAATTTGGAATTTGTCAAGACAGACGATTAACTTGCTGATAATTTTACAAAACCCCTTACTGAGGGTAGACTGATCTTTTTGAGAGAAAAGATTGGGATGGTCTGGGTGACTTAATGTTTTATCACTATCTACTACTCACTAGTATAACTAAAGACACATCATCTAGCGTTATACTTAAGTGAGACATGTGCATGCCACGTGTTTCGCACTCAAAATATGAGCCGAGACCATGTGGATTTTTGAAAACATTTTTGTAACTTAAGCATTTGCTTTGGGTTCTGAGTCATTAAAGCCCAAAACGCACATTCAAGTCTATCATAAATGTGTCGTTTCAATTATTCCTTAACCGTACCATCATATTTAATGCACACTCATTACCTTTCTAGCCTACGGTTGCAAAATGTATACCCCAAGCTTTCGAAAACACTCATCTCTCTCACCCATTCTCTCTACAACCAAGAACTTCAAGAAACCTTAAACACAAACCCTCTCCATGGTCAAAGGTAACCTGACCAAGGGTTCTCCCTCCTCTCAACAACCTACCTCACCCTCATCCTCTCGTGCTTCTAATGAGCATCTTGAAGACATCATGCCAGAGTCTACAACTGACACCAACAACTTTGTGTCCAACATTGATCCAGAAGTGAGAAGAGAACGCAACCTCAATGACGTAGAGAACATTCTGATCAAGCCACAAGGTTCCTACACTGGGAACATTCACGTGGAGTACTACATTGATATACCCTACCTTGAGGAACATGGCCTTAACATCTCAAGGTATTTCGAGTTCGCTGGGATCAAGGGCTACTTCAATGATCGCCAGAAGATCGCCCTTGGACTCATCAAAGAGTTCTAGACGAATGCTACAATCAAAGGAAATGAGATTGTTAGCAACGTCTTCGGGTATGACATCACTGTCTCTCCCTCCTCCATTGCTCAAGCTATAAGGTGCGAACTACACTCCAACTACTTCACAGAGGGATGGGACTCTGAAATTGATGAAGAGATAGTAGAAAGGTTCATTCTTGGACCTAACTACGAGATGGCCAAGAATGCCAAGAAGTTACACCTAGCTAACTTCCCACCTTTGACCAAGTTGATGTTAAACATCATCAACAAGACCATCTTGCACAAGATTGGGTCTAGGGATCACGTGTTTGCTCTCCACAGATACATCCTCTATCATGTGTCTAGGGATTCCATTCAACCTTCCACACACACTCTTCTACAACCTAGTTAGCCACATTCAATACTTGTCAACCTCTATGGCCACATACTACACAGCCCTGATAAACAAGATTCTCTGGGATGCTCACTGCTACAGCAGACTATACAAAGAAATTCAATCAAGACGTTTAGATAAGATGGTGTATGTGAATGTGGAAGGCCCATTCGTTCAACAAAGGATACTAACATCCTCCAATTTGCTTAAGTTGAACATGGGATTTGAAATCACCAAAGGATCACCTAATAGGTTCCCTAAGCTTTTTGATGATGAAGGAGAAGGTCAGAAGGGTGGAAAAAGAAAGAGCCTAGTGATATATGATGAGGCTGCTTCCATCCAACCTTGGCAAGAAAAATGAGGAGGCTTGCTGTTGCAGACCAGAAGACAATTCAAACAACACGCAAGGCTGCAGCACAATTTGCTAAAGAGCCATTAGCCAAGAAGGGCAAGCAGATAGTCCAACAAGCACCACCCAGACCACCCGCTCTGAGGATCAAGACAAGAGCTCAACAGAAGGGTAAGGGTGCTGCCAGAATGACTGTTGAATCTCAAGTGTCTCTAAAAGAGGTAGCAGACATTGGGCTGGAAGCTATCAATGTTGCTGAGGCTGAAGAAGAAGGCTCAGACGAGTGACCAGTCTTCAAGAGACCCAGAAGACAACTTAAGGCGCAACATACCACTGAGTCAGAAGGTCTAACCATCAGACAACCCAGCACCACAGCTAGGAAGCTGACTGTGAAAAGAAAAGTGGTGTTGGAAGAAGACACACCTAGACAGACAACCACCTCAACCACTGATCCAGGTATCACACTCCCTACATTCACTCTACCCACTCACCCTCGTTCTACACATAAACGTCCAAGGAAGAATATTCCTCAGACGATACCAGTCTTAGCCCAAATAGAAGCCACAACAGACACACCGTTTGTTGAACCCCTATCGTCAATGTCACCTACACAGACCATAGTAAGCCAAACAATAGTTGCACAATCTGATGCCCAAGCACAAACTATGAAAGAGCCACTGTCTGAACCCACTGTTCAGACAGAAGATCAACCTACGTCTGTCCCCACTAGATAGATAATCACCCAACGGACTGAACCCACTATTCAGTCTGAGACAATCTAATCCCACAACTTAGACTGTTGTACCTACAACATCCCCACAAACTCCACCAAACACCACCATTCCTCCCTACCAATCTCCCTCTCCGGTAACCATCCCTGAAATGTCAGACGCAATGGTTTCCTACCAACACACTGAGTCTGTCAACATCTCGTCCAAGTCTGATGAAGAGATAGTTGTTCTATCTCTTGAAGCATCTACTGCACCTTCATGGGACAACAGACCATTCAGTCTAGATGACAACACTCCTTTGTCTAGATTCAGAGAAGACACTCCTCCTTTTCCTCCACATCCAAGCTCTTGGCATTAGAAGATGATGCAAAGATTCTCCCTGTGCCATGTGGGAGAGAATCCTGAGTCTGCCACATATAGAGAAGAGACTCAGTTGGAGCCAACTATAGAGCACTCCATGGTGGCTGTTGTCAAGGACACACTGTTGAGGAAGCTTCCTCCTCTGCAGATTGATCAAGGGATCATACCCTTCCAGAGGCCAATTCACAACACTCTCCTTCTAGACACTACTGAAGATGATGCAAATTTAGAAAGAAGGCTATAGTAGGAAGAATATGCCTCTGCCATCCCTCTAATGCGTCAACTAGTGCATGAAGTTGCACACTAGTACAATTGTGTATGAGAGGGATTGCACTACTTCACAGTGGAACCAACACCATCAGTTGAGCTAACAGAAGATGAGAAGAAGCAACTAGAGGCCACTGTCAAAATAATGCATCATGATGCATTGCACTACCTGTTGATAACACGAGGAGTCTCTCCTGTTCTCTAGAGGCCACTTGTGCTGAATACATGGCTCTATGCAATCTAAAGTTTCAAGGCATAGCTCCCAAGCAGTTGTATCCTCCAAGCTTGCACATTTTTGAAGACACTGATATACGTGTCACTCTAGACCGTATAGTAACCAAGCTTCCAACTATCAACCCAACAAGTTGAACGGGAAGAAGATTGCAAGAGCAAACAATCTTTCACAGCACATACCAGACATTGAGCCTCTGCCTCAACAAGAGCATGTATTGCCTCCAGAGAACACTAAATTAGACGTTGGCATCTACTGGTAGAATGTGATGAGTAACATGCTCCACACCACAAGGTCATCCAATCTTTCAAATGAAGAGAAACAGCAAATTGACACTATAGGTGAAGGCTCCTCCTCCTCTAGTAGTTTCATTCACGTGTCAGACATAGTGGTAGTGCCCACTCTGTTGACCCCTCATACCCCTGGAGATAAAGCTGAAGCTAAGAAGATGCTTGCTGAGTACTATGCTGAATACAAAACTACTCAAGCACTAATAGCTGCAACCAAGGCAATAGAAGAAGCAATAATTCTAGAGGAGGCTGCTAGACTAAGAGCTGTGTTAGCTACTCAAGAAGAAGAGAAACGACTCAATGATTTAGCTCAAGAGTAGAAGGCCAAGGAAGAAGAAGAGAAAAAGCTCAAGGAGTTGACCCTGAAGCAAGAGGCTGAGGCAGCTCAGGCTGCTGCACTTGCTGCTAAGCAAGCTGTAGACTTGGCTGAAAAGTATGCAGAATCCACACCAACCCAAGAGTGCACTGATTTAATGTCCACTCAATCCAGGTCAAGCACTCCAATTACAACCCTACCACTAAGTGCTACAGCATAGTCAAACCCTCTACCTGACTTAGCTGCCCTTGAATCTGCATTGGAAGCCAAGTTAGGATCAAGAATATCTGCTGAAGTGGCTGCTCAAGTCCAAGCTCAACTGAATGCCAAATTAGACGAGCAAAGAGCTAGCATCATCAAGGAGGTCACACTTGCCTTCAATGCCTCCATTGCTGCCATTCTTACTCCCACACTTGCGGCTACTCAAGCTCCACCACCGCCGTCAGAAGATCCTTGATAGAGTGTATTTTAACGTAGTCTAGAGTTGCATTTAGCATAGTCTAGACATGTTTTATATCTCATTTTGACCATTTTAGCTAAGTTTTGTGAGATTGGGTTGTTTTGGGCCTAAGTGTCGAAAATTGCTATTTGTCATGTTTTATTGATGCTTTTGACATTGTCCCTTGTGAAGCCCATAACTTTTGACACATGTCTTCGACTTTGATGATTCTTGTCTTGTTTGAAATATAAGGAGGAGATCTACAATTTCGTGTCTCACAAGGATTGACAAATTTGGACATTTAAGGGGTCAAATTTGGGATCACTTGTAATAATTTTGCGTTTTAGTTTGTAACTAGGGACCATTTGGTAATTGTAATTAGTCAAGGTAGCTTTTAGTTAGTTGGTTCAGACCTTGTGGGGGGGACCACTGTTTTGGCTTTTTGTTTTATGTTTTTCCCCTTTTGCAAGACAACAACTTACACAACACAACACTACATTGAATAAAAATTACACCTTTGCTCTCTTCTCTTCTTTATCCTTTCTCCTTCATAAATTTCATGCAGCCCCTTACAGCCACCATGAGGATCTTCATGGAGGGCTAAATCCCCTTTGCAACCCAAGAATCATGTGCTTGTGGGTAAATATGAGTTCCTCTATTCTCAATTTTGAATTTTGTTCATGAAAACCCTTTTCCCCCTTATTCTAATTTTCAATTTCCTTGTTTAATGTATGATAATGATTAGATTAGGGAATTAGAATTTGAATTTGGGTCAATTACAATCAATTGATTGTGATTTAATACAATACGTGCTTGAATTTGGGAAAACTAGGAATGCGATAGTAATCTAGATTTTTCCGAATGAATGTAAGGTGATTGCCTTAAATTTCGTATTGTTGGGAATTTCATGAGTATGAATTTGACTTATCCTTGCTAGAACTGTGATTATTTCTCCATAAGCATAGGTTATTGAGTTGCGTCTCTTTGATTCTGTTTTCTTTTATTGTTTAGAAAGTTGTTTTGTTGCTTTAATTTCTGAAAATCACACAAAATCCCCCCTATTTTAAATTGAATGCAAGGTGTTTGATGAATTGTATCTTTGAGAAAATGACCTAAGTTTAGAGCTGTCAAAGTGGCCCATTTGGCCCGGCCCTAGCCCTGGCCCGCATGGGCCATGATTTTAAAAGCTTGTAGGGCCAAAAAGCCCACAAGGCCCTACGGGTTAGGGCTGGCCCGTGGGCCTTAAACTTTAACAATTTAACCTATTTTAAAAATTAATTAACTTGGTCCATAGAGCAAGTCAATCTACTGTATAAACTTCTTAAGCTCCGTTTGACCCAGCTTATTTTTAACTTATAAGTTATTTTTAAGTTAAAGTTAAAAATGAGAGCTTAAAAAAATAAGGAAAAAATTGTTTGTTAATATTTATTTATTTTTAACTTAAAAGTTTCATAAAGTTAAAATATAATAAAATGGAGAGGTCTTGGGTTCAACTCCCTTGCTAACAAAAACTAACAAACTAATTACTAATATTTTCTGATAAAAAAATACTAATTATTCTAAAATTTGGCTTTACTAAGATTCGAAAAAAGAACATGGAAATGAGTTCCGCATAAATAAATTTGGATAGCTTATTATAAAACTCCTTATTTCTAATTTTTCTTTATTAAAAATAAGTAACTTTTATTTTAAGGAGTTTTTACCAATTGGTATTTGACCCAACTTTTACTTAAAATAGCTTATAAATTGAAAATAAACTGGACCAAACGAAACTTTAGTCCACTCTATGAATTACCTAACTTACTTATATTATTTTGATTAACAATTAAGTAATATAAATTAACAAAAAAAAGTCAAGAACTTTATAAAAACTAATCATATAATCAATTTAAATCAAAATTAGTTATATTCATAATTAATTTTATAAATTTCATTCAAACATCACTATATTGCTTTGAAGATATTAAAAAAAAAAAAAGATAAATTTATGAGGATATCAGTATATGTTGTGAATAAGGAAGCCACCACAAACCTTGTTTTATCCATGGTTGGCCCTGTGCTAGCCCTGCATTGGCCCCATAGTCTTGGGGCCAGGTATAGTAGGGCCATTTTTGAGTGGGGTTAGGGCTGACTCGCGAGCTTAGAGCCAATTTGACAGCTCTACCTGAGTTAGCCCTATATTGCAAAATTTATTGGGGAACTTAGTTGCTTTTGACGGCGTGTTCGACGCACTCCGTCAATCCTCCTGCAATAGAAGCTCCATCAGAAGCTAGAGAATCTTGGATGTATAGAATTTCCAGACAATGCTTAATAAAATAGTGATTGGTTCACTAATTTTTTATTCAACTCATTTACTGTCTATTATTATCCGCGTTAATTATTTCATGCCTTAATCAGTCATATGCATCTGCATGATAGACTCAGGGGGAGTTCATCATGTTAATAACTGTGCAAACTTAACTGTCATGAAATAATTCACACTCTGATATATAAATGTATGTGATTTATTGTCTGTTAAATCAAAATTATAACATGTGTTGTCATCATCAAAAAGGGGGAGATTGTTAGAACCAAGACAATTGATGATGTCTGACTCCTAATACCTTGATAAGTTTTGATGATAACAAATGTGATAATATTTGATCAACTAATGATTTCAGACTAAGTGATTTCAAGAAATAAAGTGAGAACAGACAATGATATAATCACTCTAATTCTCACTTTTGTCTTAATTGTCTGATAATTGATAATGATTAAATCATGCATTATAATTGCTTCTAATCAGACTGAAATAAAGCTCTCAAAAAGACCATGAATGTCTTGGAAGGACTCATGCAAAGTCTAAGACTAGACCATACAACAGTCTCGGACAGACTATGTGAAGTCTAGGTTCAGACTATGCATATGTACTGGACCAGACCATGTATGGAACATGGTCAGACAACGCATAGTCAGGTTAGACGATGTCTGATGCCAGGCCTGATGATGTCTAATGCTAGGCCTGACGTTGTCTCGATGCTAGGCTAGATTTGTCTGAAGCTAAGCCAAGCGATGTCTGAAGCTAGACCAAACCATGTCCTTCATTCTAGAATGTGTCTTGTAAGCCAAACGCTATCTATGCACAAACAGACCATACTTAATCAAGACCAGGCTATGTTTGTTAAGCCAGATGTTGTCTATACAGGAACAAGATATAGTCTGTCATATGTGTTGAGGAATATGTGTTTTATAATTAATTCCTTACACAAATAAAGGCACTACTATAACAGAAAGAAAGGGAGATACTCTTTGACATGACTTTCTCCTATTCCTCATATTGCTTATGTGTCTCGAATTATGTGAAGTGTGTAGGTACAACTAAAGGACAAATCAGCATTGAGATGCACGCCTTATGCTAAAAGCTAAGTGTGACAAAGATAGAAACTTGCTCTTGTCACATCAAGCACAGTTAAAGCTACTTCAACACTCTATTATGAGACAACGGAAAGAAGTCTTCTCCAACGTTCAAATTCATGAAGCTCACTATATAAGGATGCTTCCATGCAACGAGAAGACTAATGAACTAGAACAAAATAATTCAAATCAATCTAAACAGTAGCAAAAGCACTCTAAGAAAAAGCCTTGAACACGAGCTGAGAGAAAAAGAGAACACCATCTTCTACAAGCTCATAAAGATTCAACATTTGTTTATATCCTCTCTTTGAGATTTATCTGAATCTTATACATAATTGTATCGAAATCCAAGAGTGGCTTAGTGATAAAAGAATACTTGGGAAGTATAATCTCAGGGGGAGATTCATACTTGTAACCAAGAGTGGTTTAGAATACTTGTAGCCAGCAGTGGCATAGAGAATACTTGTAGCCAAAAGTGGCAGTGAAGAATACTTGTTTTGTAATCAATTGATTATAGTGGAACCCTTTGACAGTTGTTAAAGGAGAACTGGACGTAGCTCAGGTTGAGTGAACCAGTATAAAAACAAGCTTTCATTTGTTGTCTTGTGATTACATAAATTTATCTTGCCCATTGTGCTCTTTTGGAAAGGCTTTTAAAGCTTTGCCTTGCAAGGATATATTTGTTGATTTAAACTAACGTATATCCAAGAAGGCAACTTGTGAACTAATAGTATTTACGAAAAAATTTTAACCCACTATTCAACGCCCCCTTCTAATGTGTTCTTGTGTATTTCATGCTTGAATTTGTAATATGACAATTTGTTACTCTTTCTAAACTATTTATGGGATAATATAATTTATATTTTTACTTCAATTTTTGTGTAATGTACAAACCGGAGGCACTAAGTGTGGATATTATGTCATGCACTAGATGGAAACCATAGTTTTGGGACTTTTTAGAGAAGATTGTTCATCGGTAATATAATATATTTTTATTAATTTGACAATCAAATTACTTTTAGTATACATTGAATAATTATTTAATGTATATTGTGTCATCTTATTTTTGTAGATCTTTGGGGATGGGTCACCACTAGAACCATAAAGACTTGAAGAAATTCGGCGAAAGTGGGCGTTATATTTTTTAAGCATTTATAACATATGATGAAACTTTGAATGTGGTTAGTAGCTTTTTAACATAACATATAGTGAAACTTTGAATGTAATTTTTTTGTTGGATGAAACTTTGAATGTAGTTAGTAGTTTTTTAACATAACATATGGTGAAACTTTGAATGTATTTAGACTTTGTTGGATGAAACTTTGAAATTTTAGAAATAACAATTTGAAGGTAGTTTTTTTTAATGTAGTGCAAAAATATAAAATACATTTCTGGATTAATGAACTGTTGATCTATATATTTTTAGGTTCAGTTTAAGCAATAAAAAGATTCTTCAATAACAAAAAAAAAATCCCCACCTTCCACATCAGTTATGGCTTTAATCGATGTGGTAGACCCACCTTTCATATCGGTTGTGGCATAAACCAATGTGGTAGACCCACCTTTACATTGGTTTTTAGCTCTTCCACATCGATTTTAGAACCAATATGAAAGACCACCTACCACATCAGTTGACCAACCGATGTGGAAGACCCCCCTCTTTTACGTCTCCCTTATCCACATTGGTTACCAACCGATGTAAAAAGCCTGTTTTGTAGTATAACTCAAGATTGACTTATTTATTTAGTTGAGCCTAATAAAAAACTTGACCTTGACTTGTTTAAAAAATTAAATCTTGAGCTTGGCTTGCTTAGTTCATTCATAACTTAATCATATTCTTACTTGAAAAAAAATCTAAAATTATTTTTTAATTTTATCAATTTACTATTTAATAAAATATTTTAATTATTTGATAAACATGTGGTATGGTATATATATATATATATATATTTAAATGAGCTAATAATGTCGAGCTTGTAAAGCTTTAGGCTTGGCTCATTTTATAATAGAGTTTAATCCTAAGCTTGGGTTTGTTTGTTTAATTAAACAAACGAGCTTGATCGATCATTTAACAATTCGAGCTTGAGTATTTCCATGTTTCAATATTATTTATTGTAAGGACCCGCCAAGTTGAAGCTAGAACTAACTTTGGAAAAACTAGATTAATAATTTTGAACCAACTCAGAAAATGTTAAAGAGATATTGAGAAAAAATTTCGTGTTTAGCTTTAAAACTCGAAACGATGTTCCCATAAATGAATTTCATAACTCAAATAATAAAACCAGCTCTAAAACATGCTATAAACCTTATGCAACAGAAAATATGAAGCGGGAGGGGGTCAACAAGCACCTGATAAATATTATATAGTTAGGTATACAAAAGCCCATATAATTTTAAAATTTAATAATCAACTGGTTTAGCAACTCACTAAATAAAAATGCTATTATGGCATAAAATATTTAGTGGCTTTCAAGTACCTAATGAATCAATTATAACTGTGAAGTTATAGTTTAAAATTCATAATAGAGGCGTATATGAAAGTAATTTAGTGTGTATTAACTACACTTAAGTTCAAACTTCCGAGTTGTACAACTCCAAAACATAGACTAAGTTGTTCAAAAGTCTTGTTACTACAAGTTGATGTAGATTTCTATCACATAAACAAAGACAACTTAAAATCACAGCTTCCAACAAGGCTCGTCCCCCTAAAGTAGCATATATACAAAACATGGCAGGAACAAAATCAAACAAATAAAAAAAGGAGATTCCCAAACTACTAGATTCGCTTCTAGTATCCTCTTGCTGCTCTAGATTGCGACTCCTTCACATTGTTTACTCCTCCTACTGGTCAACAAGTAGTGATTTCAAACAACACGGAGAAGGAGGGTGAGGTTATGGTAACATATAGAAACAAGCAAGAAAGAATAATAACAACAACATAATCTTATGCGTATATACTCCTATATCTTGTTGGGTCAATAACACAAATCAAAGATCAAGACCTGGGGGTTTATTTATATTCTAGATCAAGACAGTGTACTTTAACTAGATCAACTACAATATTTCAAGTTTATACAATATACGCATCAGTCACATTATATCCATACTCAAGCACATGGCAATAGAAATCCTCAACTTCAATCACATGGAGCTAGTCACACATTCTTAAGGTATGCCATGTATGATTGTATGCAAATTAGTATCTTTCTTTCAGTTACATGCAATGTGTATGAATATCCAGATTTATATGGTGCCAAAGCCGTTATGGGCCCAAAAGTTGGCACTTAGCCAATGGTTGTACCTAGCTAGGATATAGTGCTAAGCATAGAATCCACTGGAAGCATGAATCACACAGATTCATCCTTAAATGGTGTAACGGCTTTACAAGGATCCGCACCTAGCCTGGATCCAGAAATGAATAGGAAGGACACAAAGCTCGAGATGCCATGATGCATGAATCACTTTTCAGTCTTTTATCTTTTCATTATAAGGATGAGATGGATTGGACGGACAAATGGTATTTCCCCAAGATTTGTACATTGAGTACCCATGTCATAATTATAAGACTTTTCTCATAGTTCAAAACTGATTTTCCCGACAGCGTTGTCCGTCTCCAATCTCATCTTACATTATTCATGGAGAATTCTTTAAAAATGAAAATGGAGTGATTCTACCTTTCAGAGTTCAACAAACATGTCCAATTTAAGGTAAAAATATAAATCAATCACAATCACCACCACAAAAACACAGAATTCACTAATTGCAGCCACTACCCAGAGGAAAGTGCAAACAGAACAACTTCCATAAGAATTCATTATAAATCACACAGAACTTGAAATGTTATGTCGTCAATTGCATCATAAAATAGACATATAGGACTACAATATAGCAAAATATCTCAACAAACCACTCAGAATAAGGCCACCAGTATGGCACAGGTAAAACAGGGCAATTACAATAATATAGTTTCAGCACTATGTTGAAACTCCCAAGTAAAATACGAAGGCACAAATATAAGACTAAGGCTTGTAACTTGTTTTAAGGTAAGTCAAGAACCTTTATATATATCACCAAACGTGACACATGTTATTGGATCAGTACACATGAGTTACATATTCTACAAGTTCGCAGTTTACACACTATGAACACCAAACTCCAACAAAAACTAGTTTGAACTCATTGCATTAGAAACGTTCCCATAAATCGTACAAACATTGACATGGAATGATTCCAAAGCAATTCTAAAGCTAAGACTTAACTTTGTACCGTATTAAAAGGATTTAAACAAATACCTTATAGTTTGGTTATATAGCAATATTTACTACAAAGTTATTATGAGGCCAATTTCATCATGACTACTAAGTATATCTTCTTCTCACAATTCACATACCATTTCCAATGGAATTTAATATGTTACATAATGAAGGTTACATACAACACTTCATGGCCCTTAAGAGAAATAAACTAGTTCCAATTCAAGACATCATATCCAATTCAAGTAGAACAAAATACTTACATCGTACCCATCTCAACATTGCATATATGTATTATATTAGGCACCACACTTACCATGCTCTCAAACAAGATTCAAGGTATGTTGTATGATAAGATAAGGAACTCTAAGGTAGGTTGGGGTGGAATAAACACTTAGAGTAGGTCACATGTGTCTCACAAGTCATTCACTACTCACACAACCCCATACACTCAACACTACCTCAAGTTTTTGCTGTTAGAACCAAGACATTTGATGATGTCTGACCCCTAATACCTTAATAGGTTTTAATGATAACAAATATAATAATATTTGATCAACTAATGATTTCAAACTAAGTAATTTCAAGAAATCAAAGTAAAAACAGACAATGGTAATATCTCTCAACTCAAATCCTACATTCTAACTGTCTGAGAACTTATATTGGTTATATTTAGCACTAAAAATGACTATAAACAGATTTAAATAAGTTCTTAACTATTTATGCTATGTCCCCAAGCCAAACGATGTCTGAAGCCAAGGCCAAGATGATGTCTAATGCCCAGCGCCAAACGATGTCTGATGCCCAGTGCCAGACGATGTCTAATGCCAAGCGTCAAACAATGTCTGAAGCCAAGGCTAGACGATGTCTAAGGCTAGAACAAACCATGTCTTTTAATTAAGAATGTGTTTGTTAGGCCAGACGATGTCTAAGGCTAGAACAGACCATATCTTTTAATTAAGAATGTGTTTGTTAAAGTCAGACGCTGTTTGAGCACGAACAGACTATACTTAATCAAGACAAGACTATGTTTGTTATGCCAGACTTTGTCTATATAGGAACAGAACATAAACTGTCATAAGTATTGAGGAATATGTGCTTTATAATTAATTCTTTACTCAATGAAGGCACTGCTGCAACTGAAACAAAGGGAGATACCCTTTTACATTACTTTCTTTGATTCCTCATTTTACTTGCAAGTCTCGTACTATGTAAAGTGTGCAGGGTACAGCCAAAAGAACCAATCAGCATTAGGATGCACACTTTTAGCTAAAAGACAAACTGTAACATCAATTGATTATATCCTCTCCTTGAGAGTTATCTAAATCTAATACATTTTTGTATAGAAAGCCAGGAGTGGCTTAGTGATAAAAGAATACTTGGGAAGTATAATCTCAAGGGGGAGATTCATACTTGTAACCAGAAGTGGTTTAGAATACTTGTAGCCAATAGTGGCATAGAGAATACTTGTAGCTAGAAGTGGTAGTGAAGAATACTTGTTTTGTAATCAATTGATTATAATGGAACCCTTTGACAGTTGTTAAAGGAGAACTAGACGTAGCTCAGGTTGAGTGAACCAGTATAAAAACAAGCTCTCATTTGCTGTCTTGTATGTACAAATATTTATCTTGCTCACTATGCTCTTTTGAAAAGATTTTCTAAGCTTTGCCTTGCAAGGATATATTTGCTGCTTTAAACTAACATATATCCAAGAGAGCAATTTGTGAATTAATAGTATTTGCGAAAAGTTTTAAACCCACTATTCAACAACCCCCCCCCCCCCCCCCCCCCCTTTCTAATGTGTTCTTGTGTATTTCATTTGCCTCACTAAACCTATTTTAGTGTAAACATCACCAAAAATTGTAAAAGACTCCAAATTGGATGAGACCACTTGAATTTGAAGGCTAAGACACAAGTCTAGAGAAACACCAAAAGGTCTAAGCTAGTTCATTCTAGAATAACCCCAGTTTTACTCCAACACAAAACAATTCATAGACAAGATTTTGACATTTACTTCGAGTATAACTAAACTTCCATGTAAGGGAGGTTGGGGACATAGGCAAGTCTAACTCTTGACTTCTACGAGACTTATAAAAACAAGGGAAACAAGTCTAGACAATGATTTAAGCAATACATCTCTCAAATTGAAGCAAACGGAAGGGGTATACAAATCCGTCCTACAATCACTCACCAACAGCCTGCTTTGCCAAAATATTCATCAAATATTTTAGGTGGTTCAAAAACTCATGAGATCAATTGCCGAGGAAAGAGGAAGTCTAAAACCAAAATATTGAAGGAGGGCAAGGTCTGGTTCAATATGGTCTAGTCTCACGAAATAATAGAAGGTGGGGTGGAATCATTGCTAATTTTTAGCATACTCCCTTATCATGTTTATAATTTATCTAGTTTCCAATTGGCTGGACATATTGGAGAGCTTGGAAGAGTTGGATTTGGCTTTTCTATGATCTATGGAAATAGAGAATACAATTTTAAACAATGACTCCAACCTAATAGACCAAAAGTAAACACAAACAACAACCATACCAAAACTATCTCAGCACATAAACCTACCCAAACTGTCTAGCCAAAATATTCGCCAAATATTGAGGAGACACATAAAAATTGTGAAAACAATCAGGTTTCAAAGAAGACATTTAAAACTAGAAAACCACCAAAGAACTTAGCTTATTTCAAAACGAGCAGTTCACAGGAGTTGGTCTAAAACAGAACAGAAATTGTCCCAAATTTGAGCAATAAATCTCAAGGTTTTAGAATACTACTAGAATGCCACCCAGTATTTAAAAGCATGGTTTGGTACAGAAACAATCATTATACACTTAAGTAGATAAAAATAGGATTCTTAATTCTAATTTGGTGACCATAATCAAATACTTGGATACACTCTCTTGACTCACTAGAAAAGATTAAGAATAAATCAATAAGCATAATCATCATCCATTTCATAGACTTCTCCCATCAGATTCACAAGGATCACACAAACACAAAGATTCAAGGAATTAAATTCATTACACATGTGAACTTTTACATCAACAATATATCTAACTTCAATTCAATCACAAGCTACCAAATAAAAAGTATTTAAATTCCTTGTTCTACAAAGATCATATTCGAAATGAATCTCATACATTTCACTACTCAAGCATGCATAATCTATCCAATCCAAAAATGCATTATTTGGACAATTCCGCTAATGGCTCATGAAATTGGGGTTCACTAATCTACATAGAATATTTAGAATCTCTCAATCATACCAATTTAAGCCTCACATTATAGAAACACACAAATACAAGCATAATAGAAAATCCCAATTTATCATATTACGAGTCAATCGATGACTTGACGACATTGACACTGAAGAACATTAGGAGTGGAGAGTTCCTAACCCTCTCCTACTGTTGTTTTATATGCTACCCCTCACCCCCTTACTTGAGGTTTTGTTGGGATTCTTTGAGAACGTTGTGTCTTGTTATCGCTTGCATGTAGACGCTAATCCTTGATCGTCGTAATTCCCTATATAGAGAGCAAAATGAAAACTTGAGTGTCTTCACGATGGAGCGAGGTGGGGGTTCCTTGCAACACATGCTTGCTAGCTTTGTACCAAGTGGAAAAGAGAAAACGAGAGGGGTGTGCCGCTGCTTCTAGTTGAAGAGGAGCGGAAGGAAGAGAAATGAGAGGAGTTTGTTATGGCTAATCAAAGAGGAGCGAATGGAAGAAAATGGGAATCAAATATTGGGTTTGTGAAATTGAAATGGGGAACAAGTGAAAAAGGAGGAACACGTATTGTGAAATTGCCTTCTTATTCTTCAACTTACACGTAAGGAGATTTAAAGAAAATAATTAAATTAGAGGTTATAAAACTTAAATCAAAGAATTTGTTGGTTTAATAAAAGTAACCAATTGGAATAAATAATGAGAATAATGGAATAATTTAGGATACAGTAGTATAATTCCAAATAAATTTAGGAACAAGGTAATTATTTTAAAATATTAGAAAATAGCTACAGTAATTAATTTAGACCATAAAATTAACAAAGCAGACCATAGAAATTGCTACAGCAACATTAGGTGACTCTATAATTTAATTTAGACATACTAGAAGTACAAAATAAAATTTAGAGATTATTGAAACTAGTCAAATATCTCTGTCTGATTATTTAGAACTTGAATCATTTTAAGAAATATGAATTGTGCTCTTTAATTGACCACTTTAGTTCTAATTGAGTTCGAAAGTGTTCAATCTTTATCACGGATATTAGTCATTATAAAATAACTAATTTCAAGTGCATGCCAATAAGACTTAAATTACTCCAAGTTCATAAATCTTATACTAATAGTTTACAAACACTGAAACAAAACAGATAAACATAAGATATAATCAATTATAATAAACTAGCTCCTGAAAATAAGATGTTACATTTATGCCAAAGGAAAAGGATAAATAATAATTAATCATAGCTATATCGAGCCGATCCTAACATTTCATGGGTCTTGAACGAAATCATAGATATCATCCTTGCATATAAAGATTTTAAATTTTAAATATATATTTATAAAAAAAAAAACATGTAATTTTAATTAAAAATGCGTCTTATTATATTATGTGCATAATATTTTAAAAAATTCATAAAAGAAAAAATATTTTAACAAATCTTTAAATATATGTATTATATATTATTTTTTTCAATAAATTCTTATGTTATCTTTTATAATCACCAAAATATTCAGATCACACGTTTATTAATTTTAATAGCTAGATTAAAATATCGTAAAAATATTATTGATAAATAATTTCTTTCAATATAACAATTTTTTTTTAATGATTTGGGGGACAATATAATGATTTTCTATCAAGATTTTAATTTTGGTGTATATTGTGAATAGTAACTATTTTTCCTCTAATCATATAGTGACATGTGGTCTACCTTGTCATGTCACACATTCAATATTAATTTTCTTCTTTTTGCTATTAAAGCCTAGGGACCTTTTTGCAAATTTGTTTTCTTTTTTTAATTTTATATTTTTTAAAAAATAATTTAATCCTATTGATTTTTAATTTTTTTTCTCAAAAGACCCTTTAATCTTTGCTATTCCTAATTCTAAATCATAATTTTCATCCATAATGTCAATTCTTGCTCTGTGTCCTCAACACCCCTCATTTTTATATGAGAATAATAAACAACAATTCTTGTTTACAAAAAAAAAAAAAAAATAGACAATAGTTATGTATATTTATATAGAACACAATTTTAGAAAAAATAAAAATATCATTTTGCAAAACTCCCATATACTCACTGTAAAAAAAAAAAAAATAGAGTGTCCGCAACTACCCCTACACATGTCTCTTGCATCAAGGTGAAATAAAGGGGTTAACTCCCATAGCCCTAGCCTTGGCCCCAGCCCCAACCCCACTATTTGGGATTAGAAGTTGGAGTAAGCCCTCTCTAAGTTAGTTAGAGAAAATGGGGTTTGAAGGGAGGGTCAGATAGAGTAGGCCTGCGGGCCAAGGGGCAAATTGTCGGCTCTAGGCATAAAGTAAAAATTGAGATTATGGATGAAAATTAAAGTTTAGAATTAGGAATGAAAGGAAATAAAGGGTCTTTTGAGAAAAATATAAAAAAAAATAGAAAACCAATACGATTAAATTGTCCTTTTAAAAATAAAAAATAAAAATAAAAACAAATTTACAAAAAGGTCCTTAGATTTTAATAGCAAAAAGAAAAAAATTAATATTGAAAGTGTGACGTGACAAAATAGACAACATGTAACTATATGATTGGAGAAAAAATAATATATACCGATATATACTATTCACAGTATACAGTAAAATTAAAACCTTCTATCAAATGTGTTTGAAAGCTGATGTATATGAACAAATAAAAGACAAACACATCAATTAATAAAATTATTTCATTTTTATTTTTTAATTTTTAATATTTTACAAGCTAGTCTTTCCTCACTTCCGTTCCTTGGAAAGCGATTATTAAGTGAAAGCGTGTGTTAGGTTAACAGTAAAGGAGCTGAAAGGAAGATCACTCTTGGAGGTTGTGAAACAAAATCAATGAAATTTAACTATGAAAATGATACAATATTGATGGAAATATTTGAGACATTTGGATATATTAAAAAAAATTAAATTGTGGTTTGAGGAATTAAGCCAGAATCAGGGATTTGAATTTTTATCTTTTGAATTGGATTGGAAGGGTTGGACCTGAATTTTGGGAAGGCAGAGAAAAGGAAAGTGGAGGAAGAGAGGAAGGGAAGATACTGTGGGAAAGAAGGAGGAAAAAAAAAAGAGATTTAAAGCCTAATAATTAAAAAAAAATAAAGGATAATTTATAATCTTAAGTTTGTTTTTCACAAAATTCTTATGTGGCTACAATATATTGGTCAATGTTACCAAAACCGCACAGAACCAAAAAGTTTTGAAGAGCAGCTGTTTTTAATGTTTTGGAGAAAATTAAATGTTTAAAGTTAATTTGTCGTTATTAATTAAGGATTGAATATGAGATAAAGAAATAGAAGCTCAACAACTAACATAAAAATGTATTTTTTTTATTTTTTTTTGCAGTAAAACAAAACTAAAAATATAAGAATTAATTTAGATTTAAATAAGTTTTAGTCCCTATAAAATATATTTTTTTACTTTGGGTCCCTATAATTTTTTTATTATATTTTAGGTTCTTATATTATATATTTTTTTTTGTTTTGGTCCCTACTGATGACATGTCATCATCTCAACTATTGATACATGTTAAATTGGTATTACGTTATCACTTAACTAGTAGTTAAGATGATGTCACGTTATTAGTGGGGACCTAAATAAAAAAACATATTATAAAAGCATCAGCAATTCGTTTTAGTTGCTTCAAATGGGACCCATTATTTATTTTTACTTTCCCTATGACAAACACTTATAAGTTATAATCCCTACAATGGAACATCTTTCTTTAATTGTTTCTAATGCGTCCTACCATAAACTTATTTTATTATATTTTGCTAATAATTAATTTATTATTTTATAAATGTCTTATTGATAAATGAATTAATATTTAAAAATTAAATTTTGTTAGATTAATATTATTATTAAAAAAATATAAATATACACATAACTAAAATATATTTATTTTAAAAAATAAAATTCATTAATCCCACATAAATAGCAAAACATAGAAGAAGTTGAGAATTTTTTAGAGTCAAAATGAGAAAAGTTTAGAAAATTTTGGTTATGTAAAAAAATATTGAAATGTATCCTATTTATACAAAATTATTCTAACGGTAATCTTTGGCCAAAAAAATATTAAAAAAATCAAATATTAATATATTATTTTAATATTAAAAAAATTTGAAATCACCAAGTCAAGCATGTTGCTTGTTGAAGCAACTTGGTGGGGCAATCTTTTGGAATTTGCACCGTGGAAATGGCTTGGGAAGCTACGTTGCTTCTTACCTTTATTGCTTCCAAAGCCATCCATTGTGGATGATCTAAGAACCCAAAACATAACAAAAATTTTATAGGAATCCAAAGATGTATTTTATAGGATAAACCATTAATTTATTTATTTTTATTGAAAAAAATGTAGATGAATATTATTCTATTCTAGAATTTTAGAGGTGTCCAAAAGACTAGTTAAAGCATGAGAGTAGAATAGAGAGTCCAAATCTACTTGACTCCAAGGTCAAGCTTCGTTTATATAGAAAACGATAATATATTTATCATTTATCATAGAGATAAAGATATAATCTTTATCATACATAAAATAACAAATTAATCTAAAAGATAAAGATAATATTTTTATCTTTTCACATTTATCCTATAGGATTATTCTCCCACTTTCTAAGATAAAGATAATATCTTTATCTTTTCACATTCTTGGATTATTCGGCATTTGATAGATTGTTGATCGTCCAATTGCCAAAATGATCGAACAGTACACAACTCCTCTAGCCTTGAGCACAAAGCACAAAGAGGCTAAGCTTATTCCTTTGAGGTTGTCGGCCTTTGGTAGATTGACAATCGTCCAGTCAATGAAAATGATCAGATGGTAGACAGCTCCTTTAGCCTTGAACGCGAAGCATGAAGAGGCTAAGTTTATTCCTTTGAGGCAATTAGCCTTTGGTAGATTGACAATCGTCCGGTCGGTGAAAATGATCAGACGGTACACAACTCATCTAGCCTTGAGCACGAAGCGCGAAGAGGCTAAGCTTGTTCTATTGAGGCGATCGACCTTTCTTCCTTTGTCCATGATGTCTAGTTGATTGACGATCGTCCAATTGGCGAGACAATCGAACGGTACACAACTCCTCAAGCCTTGAGCGCGAAGTGCAAAGAGGCTAAGTTTATTCCTTTGAGGCAATCGGTCTTTCTTCCTTTGTCTATGATGTCTAGTTGATTGACGATCGTCCAGTCGACGAGACGATCGAACGGTACACAACTCCTCTAGCCTTGAGCGTGAAGCGCGAAGAGGCTAAGCTTGTTCTATTGAGGCGATTGACCTTTCTTCCCTTGTCTACGATGTCTAGTTTATTGACGATCGTCCAGTCAGCAAGACAATCGAACGATGCACAGCTCCTCAAGCCTTGAGCGCGAAACACAAAGAGGCTAAGTCTTATTCTATTGAGGCGATTGGTCTTTCTTCCTTTGTCTACAATGTCTAGTTGATTGATGATCGTCCAGTTGACGAGACGATCGGATGGTACACAAATCCTCTAGCCTTGTGCGCGAAGCGCGAAGAGGCTAAACCTTGTTCTATTGAGGCGATCGATCTTTCTTCCTTTGTCTACGATGTATAGTTGATTGACAGTTGTCTAGTCGATGAGACGATTGGATGGTACACAGCTCCTTTAGCCTTGAGCGTGAAGCGTAAAGAGGCTAGATTGACTTGCCTTTAGCCGGTTGATTTCAGTCCTTCATTGGCTTGTTGTCGATGTTTGGTTGATCAGTCATTCAACTATTACATGATTGGCTTTCTACTAAGTAAGACATTCATGTATCGTTTGGGTTTCTCGAGAAGTTTCTTTTAGTATTCTATGGTGCCACGTGTCGCACATTGGTTGGTCTTTCTATCTCGTGTGTGTGGGCCACACGCTTGGCTTTTATAAAGTGCAATTTTGTTATCGACTAGATTCAAATACTTTTTCTTTCATCATATCTTTTGTAGATGTCGTATTGCCATTCCCTTTTTATTCCTTTTCCTTTTCAAGTTTTTGTTTGGATATGTTCCAAATGCCCTGCATGTTAGTTATAATAGATACCTATTTCAAAATAATATAAGTGTCAGAAGGGGTTTGTAATCCAAGTGTATTAACTTAACGAAAACTTTATATATTCTAAGAAGGATTTTTGGAATGTATGTTTTCCCTATCCGTAGACCATATTTTTCTGAGTCGATATATGTAAGTCGTATTTTTCTGAGTCGATATACGCAGATCGTATTTTTTTCGAGTCGATATAAGTAAAGTCGTATTTTTTTTAGTCGATATACGTAAAGTTGTATTTTTCCGAGTCAATATACATAAAGCCGTATTTTTGAGTCGATATACATAAAATCGTATTTTTTCGAGTCATATACGTAAAGCCGTATTTTTCCAAGTCGATATACGTAAAGCTGTATTTTTCCAAGTCGAATTTGGTGATATTCAAGTCGAATCTGGTGGTATCCGAGTCGTCTCTAATTACTTACATTTTATTGTGTGCTTACAGTTTTAGGCATTTAATGTAATTAAGCATTTGGCGAAGGTAAACTTGATGAAAAGCAAATGATATATGATGAATGCATGCAAAAATAGAACCTAGGTACGGAGCCGGCCCCCTTTACTCTACGAATGAACTAAGGATGCAAATACCTAGAAGATGGCTAAGTAAAGTGTTTTAGGACTTAGCTGTAGTAGAATTGGAGATTTTCGGAGTTCCATGAGTTCTCCAAGAACGGTTGGAAGTCTCCCTGAAGTTCAGTCGAGGTCTCCTCACTATGTTTCATTGTTTCCAACTATTGTTTCAGGGCGTTTTGTTCTTCTTCAACCTCGTTGGCTCTCCTCTTGGCATCTTATGTCACCTACTTCAAGTGTCGTGTCATTCCATGAGTTCTTGTAGGGCGGAGGGGGTGTTTTCCTCGCTCCTTTCGGGGAGTATGATTCAGGCCTGAGCTCGCCATTCTGCTTGATTTTCATATACGTGGTATAGGGATCGAAGTTTATCGAGCCCTACGGTGGGCGCCAATGTTCTGGTCTAGAATTTTAGAGGTGTCTAAAAGACTAGTCAGAGCATGAGAGTGGAATCTGAGAGTCCAAATCTGCTTGACTTCAAGGTCAAACTTCATTTATATAGAAAATTATCATACTTTTATCTTTTATCATAGAGATAAAGATATAATCTTCATCATACATAAAATAACAAATTAATCTAAAAGATAAAGATATTTTTTCACATTTATCCTATAGGATTATTCTTCCACTTTCTAAGATAAAGATATTATTCGGCATTTAATAAATCGTCAATCGTTCAATTGCCAAAATGATCAGTACACAGCTCCTCTAACCTTAAGCGTGAAGCGCGAAGAGGCTAAACTTATTCCTTTGAGGCCATCAGCCTTTAGTAGATTAATAATTGTTTGATCAATGAAAATGATCGGATGGTACAAATATTTTTGGGTGCCTCCCAATAATGGACCATGGCCAATTGCCTCTACTTCCCATGCTCAGGGCCAATAGCATGTGTATAGCTTAAAATGAAATCCTCCTTATATAATATAACTAACCTAAAATGCAAGATAGGAACCAAGCCATGTCCACAAAACAGAAAGGAACACACCACACAACGTCTACAAAAAAAATACTCTGCATCACGTATATCTTTCTGCATCAAATACCATGTAACAGGGTAGTTCATGCAGGTTGCATATTTGCGTCAGCACCAACATCAGCAAGTGGTTTAATTGGTTTTGCAAATCCCTTTTTTGAAGGTTTTTTAGTTTTTATTTTTAAAAACTATTTTTTAGAACAATTTTTTTAAAAAAATTGTTTGATATTTGAAAATTACTACTAGAAAAAAAAATTAAAAGATGTTAGACTTGTGTGTAAAATTATTAACATCTAACATCTCATCCTCGAAATAAAATATGTAAGATTCTATGAAAAAGAGAAAATAAAAAAAACAAAACATATAAAAATTGTTTTGATATTTTAGTTTTAAAAACTAAAATAGAAAATAATTTTTAAGAACTGTTTTTAAAAATTGATTAATCAAAATTTTTTTATAGTTATATAATTTTTAAAAATTGAAAACTGTTTTTAAAAACTGAAAACAAAACAGTCCTAAATCTGTTAAAAAAAAAAAAGAAAGAAAGAAGAAATATAAAATTAAAGAGAATAACATAAAAGAAAAAAAAAGGAAAACGTAAAATGAAAAACAAATATATTTTAAAAGAAAAAAACTAAAAAAAGAAAAATAAAAAAAATGAGCATAATAATTAATAAAAAAAACTATTTTATTATAAAATAGAAAGAATAAAAACAAATAAAAAAGAAGAGAAGGAAATAGTAAAAAAGAAAGAAAAAATAGAAAGAGAAAGAAAACCTAAGGTGTGTATTGGATTAAAATTGTTTAGGATTTTAAAGACTTTTTTTTTTGTGAAAATGTCTTGGGATATTCAATCAGGATCGTTAAATGATAAAAAAAAAAAATTAATGGTATTCAATCAAAATTATCAATATTTTTTTTTAGAGAGCAATGAAATCTTATGGTATTCAATTGAGATTTTAAATAACTTAAAAAAAATCATCTGTTATTCAAAATCATAAAGATTTCAAACAATTGTCTTAATTGGATTTTGATGGATTTTATGGATGCTTTTAGTTGATTATATACCAAACCCAACAAAGAATCTCATCCAACTTCGAGAGACTTTTCTTTCTCATCATAAACTTTTTTTTATTTCATTATCTCTCCTTTGAAAACACTGGCATAATCTCCCACCTAATCTCTCACGTTTTTCTATTTCAAGGTGAGACTTTTCATATGATACTAATAGTGATGTTTTCATACTCCAAATCACTATGAATCACCTTACAAGCCTACACCTAATCAATGTAGTCCACCATCTCATTCTCCTTTAGGTTCATAAATTCCTAATGAAATGAAAATCTTCATAAGAGAAGTAGATCTGAGCCTGGAGGAAATTCTAACTCAGCCGGAGCAAACAATCAAGTCAAAGTTTTAAAAGACCTTTCTAAACTATTGCAGTCAATTTTGAAAAGATATACAACTTAATAGAGAAAACAAAAAGTAATGTTTGGGATACTATAAAAGAATTCTCAAATCTAGACTTATTCGTTCAGATGTCACCAAAAGAACATTTATCTTAGATATTCTTTAAGTTAGGCAGATGATTAATGTTTTGATCATTTCTTAATAAACTTTTTTAGATGTTTTTTTGTTGAATTATTTGGTTCATATTTTGATGACATTATTGATTTTATGGATTAAATGAAACATTTTATATTTTTGAAAATTTGTTATTATTTTTTGCTATCACTTTATGAAAATTTGTGATAGAAGTAAGCCATTATCGTAATCGCCATGAAAAAGACATCTCAAAATATATTAGCAGCTTGTAACTTTGATTTTTTGAAATTCATGTATGTTCTTAGTATGTGGGAAAGTTCAACTCGTGATGATTTGTAACTAGTCTGTGTTCAATGATATTTTTAGACACACTATTTATGGTTTGTTCAGTAGTTTTAAATGTTTTTTTTTCTAAAAATCCACAAAGTCCTTTCAAATCTTATAAATCTATAAAGTCCTTTCAAATTCTAATCACAAAAGTCTTTTAAATCCATTGAAATCCAAACTATAAAATCCTAATCACAAAAGTCTTTTAAAAAAAATCTTAAAAGTTTTTATATTCCTACAAAATCTTAAAAATCCAAAAGACTGTTTTATGCTAAAATAGTCTTTTAAAATCCTAATCCAATAGACGAAGAAAAAAAAACTTGATCACGTGAGAAAAGAAAAACTGAAAAAAGGAAAAAGGGGCTCAAATGAAAATTTAAGATAGTAATATAATGTTTTTTAAATAAAAATGAGATTATTTGTAATTTTATAAAATATCATATACTAACGTAAACATAAATTTATTAAATAATGTGTTACTATTCTATTTTTCAGCCTAACAAATATACCGAAATATATCAAAAAGTGAATGTATTGAAAAGTTGTTCAATATTTTATAAAAACAAAGAAAGCTTTTATCATCATTATTTTGGCAAAGTTGACCATGACAAATATTTCACTATTTCATTGGTCATGAATACATAACTAATAATAGACTTAAGGATTTAATGTTTTTTTCCCCAAAAAAATATGAAAAATATTAGTTTCATTTTCATAAATTTTTCATATTAATTTTGTTTCTATAAAAATAAAACATATCTTTTTAGGTATTCGTGGTAACTTTATTAAACAATATTTATAGTTGTGTTATTACAAAGACCTACTTAATTAGGCCAAACATTGCAGTATAACTCAGGTTTAGATAATTTTATATATGTTTAGATGGTTGTAAAAAGAGTTTGATTGAGGGTTGTTGGCTCTTTTATTGACATTGATGGTTGTCATATAAAAATAAAATATGAAGATCAATGTTTAATTGTTGTTGAAAGACATGCAAATGACTACATACTGTTCAATGCGTCAATTTTTTGTATAACAAAGTTATTATGTTATTATGGAAACCTACAAAAATATATTTTAGACAAAATTTATATGAAAATTTTTATAAGGACGAAACTAATATTTTTATATTTTTTGGGGACTAAAAACATACTTAACCAAAATATGTTTTAATTCTTTCGTAATCTACAAATTTGTTTTGTCTAATAACTTTACATTATCCTCACATCACAATTCTTTATTTACCAAATCTCAACTATTCATTTTAATTAAATCCAATGGCTTTTATTAATTCATTAAAAAAAATTCAAATTAAAATTTTATTTAATAATAAAATCTCTAATAGATTCTCTGATATATAATCAAAATATTTAATTTATCATATTTTAAATATTTGAAATTCATTATCATTATCATAATTGTCACTCATGGTGGTGGTTGACTATCAAATGGTAGTGATGAAAAGTTTAATATATTATAGAACATGATAGATTAAACCTTTTAAATATTTAATAAATTTTTTAAATATTTTATTGTTAAACAAGGTTTTAATTCAAATTTTAAATGATTTTAATCTAAGAGTTGAGATTAACAATTTTATTTTTATTAAAAATAATCATTTAATTTAACGATTAGGTGTCATAACTCAATTTCTCAATAATTTAACACCTTGGTGTCATCCTAACTCTTGTTTTAATTGGATAAATTAATAAATTTTGTTTTAAGAAGGATATTAAAGTTGTTTTTTTTTAGTGTATTAAAGTTGTTATATATGGGAACGGATGTTAGACTTTGGTTCATTCAGGTACGTCTTCTACTTGTTTGACATCTTTTATTAAAAATTCGTTTTGCTTTGTTAAAAAAAAAAATTAATAATATAATAGCAGGAAAGTTTCAATCAAATCCAGAAATTATTTTAATTTGTGAGGACAAAATCTACTTACTATTCTGCACATCATGGGACTAATCAATACAATAAATAGAACAACATTGTAGATTGACCGTATTATTTAATTTATTATAAATTATTGAAATCTTGTGCAGAGCACAACTAACCATATATATCCCTCACTGAATTTGTCTCATATATGTTTGTTATAAACATTTAGAACTAGTTATTTTCTTGCTATTCATAATAAACATTTTATTATGTCCATGTCATCTACAGAAGATAACGGATAGTCTTCGTAACAATTATAGCATGGTATTAAATACGGGGTTTCAAAGATTGAACCGGTGATTGAATCAGTTGAGTTATTGGGTTAATGATTGATTCAGTAGGTCACTTGTTGAACCGCATAACACATTTGTATTAAAAAATATATAATTTTTATACTTGTCTCAACTCTCAAGATTTGAAAATGTCTTAAAAAAATACTTTATTTGAAATCTATATAATTTCACAAAATTTCATAACATAAACTTCAAATAAATTTAAACTTAAACATGGAAGTCATATAATAAAACTTACAAATCATAAATAAACTAATTCTAAACATAAGTTTTTAATAAACATAAATAAATAAGTTCTAAACATAAGTTCCTAACAAGTCCTTTTTTTTTTTCTATGGTAAGGGAGTATAAACTATTTCATAAACTCCTTCGTTTAAGAACTCAAATATAAATTTTATTTTATATAGAAATATATATAAATTTTTATTTAATTTAAAACAAATTATAATATAATGATATTTTTTTTGTGTAAAAAATATAATATAATCTAATAATGATCTTGAGAAGACTTGAGAAGTCTACTCCCTTTCCTTCCCTTGCAATTTGCCGGTTCCACTCTCTCATACATACACTTCAATCAATCATTCTTTCTCTTCCCATTCTAAATCACTCTCACAGATAAGTGAGTAGAGACCCTTAGTTTTCTTTTCCCCCCCTCTCTCTAGAATCTTCTTCTTCTTCTTCTTCCTCTTTCTGTCTCTCACATGACTTCGATCTCGAAGCAAAAGCCAAAGAGGGCGCACGATGGGCATGATAGAGGGCGTGCAGCTAGGCACAGCGAAGGGCGCACGGTGAGGGCATGCGACGAAGGGCGAATGAGACAGCAACAACAAGCGCAACGTGGCGAGCGAGCACAACTGGCGGGCAAGCGTAGTAGTGGCGAGCGTGACATGGCTAGCAAGCAAGCGTGGCGTGGCTAGCAAGCAAGAGTGGTGGTGGCGCGGTGGCGAGCAGAGGTGGCGTGGCAGCACGAGCAGATGGGTTTCTATGGATTGGGTTTGGGAGAGCAAGAAGATGAAGGAAGAGAGGAGAGGTTTCTATTTTCGCAAATCATCAAAACAACGTCGTTTCATGGTTTTTTTTTTCAAGTGACTCGGACCGAGTCAGCGGGTTGGCAGTCTAACTGCAAACCCGACCGGGTCAACACGGGTTGAAGCGGGCTGATGACATGAACGATCCAACACTGGAACAACCTGGACTAACCATTGGTTCCCGGTTCAATCGATCTAACCAGCTGGGTCGGTCCGATTTTTAAAACACTGTTCACAACACTTGTAGTAGAATGATATGATCTATTTTGCATTTAAAATATACTATAACAATAATAGATAGATGAATTAAAATTGTGTACCCGAATGTGCATTTTTGAAGCTTTAATTTATTTTTTTTATTATGTAAAGAGTCTACGCGTATCTACAAAAAGACCAATCTATGTTATCATCAATCCTTTGATGAGTGAAACGATAAAATCAAAGCAATTGGGAAAAGTAGTCTCTCTATAATGAACTATTGCTTTGAATAAGAATTGTTAAATAATATATTTATCTTTTTTCTGTTGCCACCAATTATCTTTTGGGACATTTGAAAATAAATTTGACTAAGTTCAATTATTTATACTTTTGGTGCTAGAAAAAATATAATAATATTTCAATAAAATTTTTATTTGATTAAATTATCTAATTTAATTATCAAATAACATATTTTCTTTAACAAAGATTGGAACACTCGTTTGTGTGCGACTTCATATATTCAACACTTAGTCAATATTAAATTAATCATAATTAATTTACTAATCAAGGTAAATTATATAAATAATAAATATTTCAAAATTTATATTTATATTTTATTTGAACTTCATATACTGGCTTGTAAGAAATTAATAACTGAGGTACGTGTAAAGAGCCAAGCTAGTTGGGACCTCCCAGCATTCAACTTTCCTTTTGAATTAGAGAGATTGGACCAAATATTTTGGAGATAAACGTTCTTTTTTTTTTTTTTATATAAACGTTCTTCTTCTTGTATTTTTATTTTTTTTTTGTTTACATAAGTGTAGATTATTTTCTTCTTAATAAAATATGAGAAAAAGCTTTTCTTGGACACATATGTGATAATAATCATTCTTGTTGTTTTGCTTCCTCAACCTTGATTGAGGAGAGTCTATTAAATCCTAGGGAGTTCTTATGCTACAAAAATAAATCTTTAAGGAGAGTGCGCCTCTACATATCTCAATACATTATTGTCAAACTCTATAAGTTAACACATTATATTTAATCAATAAATGATTTAAGAAACTCTTCTTTCATTCCTTTGACCTCATCAAGGTCTTAATTATAGTGCAATGCTCAAACTCATTACCAAGTATTAATTTAATCATATTCAATGTTCATTCAACTAGTGCCTTAAGAGCATTTCCAATGGCAGTGTTAAATGAGTTGTTTAACTCTAAGTAATGCTGCTTAATCATTTTTTACCATTTGAACAAATGATATTGGGTTGCTCATTTGAGCATTGTTGCTTATACAAACAATAACTTTAAACAATGTTGCTTAATCATTTTTTACCATTGGAGTAAATGATATTGAATTGCTTATTTAAGCATCGTTGCTTAAGCAATAACTCTAAGCAACGTTGCTTAATCATTTTTTTACCATTAGAGGAAATGATATTGAGTTGCTTACCGTTGTTTAAAAATTATTACTATAAATAACATTTTTTCCAATTATTGTAGAATCCATAAAATTAAATTAAGCACTCCCCTTAACAACCTTGTTATTGGAGTGAATTTCTAGAAAGGAAGCTTAAATCTACCTAGAACTGTAAGACCTACAAAACTAAGATAAGCAACTCAAGGAAGCAACTGAACATTATAGATGCTCTAAGGCATTAGGTGTCCGGATTAAAAAAATAATAAATAACTTGTTAATTACTATGATAGGTAACTATTATATTTCTTTTCGCAAGAACTAATTCTTATTGATAATTTAATCTCATTATCATAATCTATATCATGATAACAAGTATCTAATTTTAATCAAGGATGTTATCAAATCAACTATCTTAGTAGGATATGATAATGAAGCTCTATAACACTTTATTATTGGAAATGAAATTAGTTGCACAATAGATTGAATCTTATACCTACACACTTATTTCCAACATATATAACACCACACATAAGGCAATTAATCACCAAAATTTCAACAATTAATCACCAAACTAATTAAATTCACACCACAATAATGTGTTTTCAAATACCACAATATGCTTTGATCCTGGAATCAGATAGTATGGCCTCTTCAGTGAGGAAGAAACGAAGGTATCCATAATGGTCAAATGGTTTATAAAGTAGAGGATGTTCCTCGTCAACTAACTCCTCTTCTGGTTCCATTACCTTAGCAGCATATGAAAGTAGTCCCATCGAGTATCTCTCTATCTTTGAGTTTATTGACACTCTGTGTTCACAAGCACGTATCCTGTCATTACTCCAAACCTGTGCCATAATATATTCGAAATTTTATCAGATTAAAACATAATATGGAGCTTTCGGGGACCGAAATAGACCTTTCACGCCATGTTTGTAAATATATTTGATTTTGTTTTTCGTCTTCCTGAAATAGACTTTTCATATTTTATTTTTTTTAGGATTAAATATATTTTTAGTATTTCAAATTGTGTGTTTATTTTTTTTAGTCCCTAGAATTAAAGTTTATTATTTTTAGTCTTTCAATTGTGACTAATATTATTTTTAGTTCTTTTATTCAAATTGTCAAATAAGTAAGGTATATTGATTTTATAATTTGTGTCAATTTTTTACTTTCATATTTTGACTTTGATGATAAAAAATCAACAAAAATTATAAAATTTATATAACTTATTTAATCATTTTTATGAGAAAAACTAAAAAAATATTTATCATATTTGAAGGAATAAAGAAAACAACTTTTAATTTGAAGAAATAAAATAAAATTCTATATTTAAAGAATTAAAAACATATTTAATTTTTTTTTCATTAATTTAAAATTGACTCAATCAATGTTTGAGTACCATAAGATTGGATGAAGAAATTAAAGTGACTCACCCTCAATGCATCGCCGCCCATGACCAAATATAGCGAGGGTGAAGCACCCACCTCAAACCATTTCCCATCCTTCAATTTGACGCCCAAGCCTTCCACCTTCTGATTCAATATAGTTAGGAAAGCTGTGTCAGAATGAGGAGCCACTCCCAAATTGCTCTCACCCACTTTGGGTATTCTGTATTTGTAGCCTCGGAGCACATACTCTGTTGATTCAAGTAATATCTCAACTTTCTTCCTCTCGAGTCCATAGCTCTCAAACACCATTCTCTTCACAATATGGTCTAGTTCCACTAATTGCTTTGCATAGGAATTGACACTTTCACTGCTCATCAGAAAAAAACACACACACACATGAATAGGTTAAACATATATATGCTTCAGTTTGTTAGGATATTAGGCTAGAAGTGCTTTTGATAGTTTTTCTACTAAAAAATATTCTCTATTTCCAGTAAAGAAATTATCAATACCACTTCTAACTTGTATCCAAACAACTCTGGATTGTTAGCTTGTGTGAAAACATTTATATAATCAACTAATTGAAAATTCTATTATTTTTAAATTTTAAAGATGTTATAATTAAAATAAACAAACTAACCAGAAATGATTATTTCCTTGGGGCCACATAACGCGTGTGTAATTCTGACAATCCTGAAAGCTGAGTGGGTTAATAATACCCACAGATTCATATAAAGGAATCCCAGGTCGCTGCCCGGAATAGCTGAATATAGGCTTTTCAGTGGTTTTCCTCCGTTTTGTTTCTATTGAGAGGTCAAAAAAATTAATCATTTCAGAATAGACAGAGTCGTATGTCTCCACTCTCACCTTATCATAGAGTGCCAAGAAACCACCATGATCCTCAAGTGCACTACGCACTACTTTAGAAGCTGACACCCATGCATCATCGCTACCCCTCGCCTGTTTCAGATTTTCGTTCGTGAAGTCTACAACTGGTAGCTGAGAGTAGCACTGTGTTTGGGATCCCATATATGCCCAAAGATTTTGATTTTGATATTGATGCAAGTTAGTTATCACTGGGCCAATTGATTCATTCATTTATAGAACTTCCTAAGGTCTTACTGTGTTCTCTTTAATGTTGGGTATATTTGAGAAATAAAATAATTTTAGGATAAATAGTCAATTTCTTTGTTGAAAGTGTAATGTATGGATAAATTGATTATTAGAAAATGATAAATTAAAATTGAATTATAAAATGTGCAATAGATAAGTCATGTTGTTTTGTTAGTATCATGGAATTAATTTGTTACTTGAAAGAGTATCACATGGGTTACTGATTTATGGAACTAATGATTCACAGAATTAATTTATCAATAAAATATCGATAAATTAATTTATCATTTTGAAAATTAATTTTTTTTGGTGAACTACATTGATAATAAGTATATCATTAGGGGAATATAATGACATTAAATGACTTATTTGTCACTAAGTTATAAACTTTCTAATCATTGATCTTACTTAATTGCATCTAGTAGCCATAAAACATTACAAAATAACTAATGAAGATTATAAATAATCAATATAATCAAAAGTTGAATAAATAAATTGATATATGACAATAATTATAGTTACCATTATGAATAATTTTATTATCTATCTAGTAGTAAATATCACAATAGTTTGATTATTTTTGAATATCCTCCCTCAACTAACGAAAAGATCTTGACGGAATTGTCACATATGAAATTGAACACAATTGAGCACATAAGAAATAGCTCGCTTGTTTCTCAAGAAGAGATGGGAAACATGCTCAATATCATTTGATTCCAAAAAAAGTTTTGATTTGAAAGTTTTAATTGGATATTTTGGAGTCATGCACACTAAATCTCCTATAGACAATTTCTAGATTTTGTGTTTCTCACTTACGCTCAAAGAAGGCAGAAGCAATGGTGGAGGACTTGACTATTTGTAAAAAAAATATAACAAATGAGATTTCAGTGTGTATTATCAAAGTGGTCAAAAATCAAATTTGCTTTTTATAAGTTAGTTATTTGTGTAATGTTTTATGGTTGCAAAATGCAAACAAGTAAATTTGTTATACGAAAAATTTACAAAAAAATAAGTCATTGAATAAAGTTACTTAATGTCATTATCGTTCTTAAATGATAACTTACTATCAATATAATTCACGAATCAAAGTACAATAAACCCATATACCAAAAAAGTATAATAAAAAAAATCAATTTTTAAAATGACAAATTAATCCATCGACATTTTTGTGACAAATTAGTTCCATAACTTGATAATTCAAGTGATATCCTTTCGAGACTTCACGTTAAATATAACATACAAAATTTGATGGAATGATTAATTTGTCACACTTTTTACCTATTTCAAAACTAAATTTAAATTTATCATTAGGAAAGAATTTGTCTGCACTTTACCCTTTCAATGACGCAACTGACAATTTATCCAAGATTTTATTAGAAAGGACGAATGAGTAAAATAAGAGTGGTCCATATGGTTAATTAATTTGTAATAATTGATTTGTGATATCATATGCCGCGGGAGGCATTTGAATATTTTAATTCTAATATTAAAAATTTAGAACCAGAAAATGAAACCAAAATGATACAGATAACGGATGAATTAATATATACATATACAAAAAGATACTAAATATAAAATTATACAACAAAGGTTGAATTATAATTTTGGTTTCTCAATTTTTACAAATTCGTAATATTGGTCCTTCTATTTTTTAATTTTGAAATTTGATCTCTTATTTTTAAAATTTTATAATGTTAATTTTTTTTTTTGAAAAAAAAATATTTTTGTTACTAGTCACAATTTTTTTTAAAATTTAAATTGACTCAATTATTTTTTTTATTAGTAAAAAAGGTAATTGAAGTTAATAATTTTTGTGATTTAAAATTAATTAGTATATTTTTTTAAGTAAAAAGATAAATTAATTAAAAAGTCAATGTTATATTTGACAATCAACCATTATAATTTAATTTAACAGTTGAATCAAAATTATCAAATTTTACAAATAAAGGATCAAATTTCTAAATTATAAAATAGAGAAACAAAATTAAAAATTTACTAGGAATCCAAAAATGTAATTAAACCTGTAATGAAATCACATGTCTAAAAAAAACAACATTTTGTTAGGTAGTATACCGTATACCGGCGTAACATTAACTATCCATGTAATATTTGTATTAAGGTAAGTTTTGTAAAATTACTGTTTGTTTATTTATTTATTAACTGATAAACAACCTATGGCGACATTAGAAACGGTTCCAGACTTCCAGGAAACCATCAAACGGGCTAATTTTTTTTGTATTTTAATTATTTAAAAATCTAATTTCCAATAAAATATTATTTTATAATAATGATTTTTATAAAATTATTAGTTTAAATAATTTTTATTTCAAATGATACAAGAAAGAAACACATATAATTTTTATTTCAGTGTTGTATCTAAAACTCGTATTTGATTTTTTAAGAATTTTTGGTTTCAATCAAACTAGACTCATAAAAATATTCTCAATAAAAAAAAAAAGAAGAATAAACTCATCAAATTAACTAAAAGTCATCAAATTTTATAACAATTTATATATAATTTATAAATCTATTTATAATATAATGTTAAGGATTAAATAATTTTTGGTCCTTAAAGAAATATTTGTTATTTGATTTGAGTACCTGGACTTTTTTTATATTATTATGGGTCCCTAATAAATTTTTTTGAGTTTTGAGTCTCTATCAATGTGTGACGCCATCTTAACAATTGATATATGTTGAGATTATGTCACTTTATCACTTAACTAATGGTTAAGATGATTATGTTATTGGTAGAAACTCAAAATAAAAATAAAAATAAAAATCTCATAGACCCATAATAACGCAAAAGAGTTTTAGAAACTCGGATAAAAATAAAAAAAAGTTATATAATAGGAATAAAAAATTTATTTAAACCATAATGTTAATAATAATTAATGTTAATAATAGACAAAGCATAATTAATTTAGGTAATAACAATTGATTGAAAGTCATAAAAGAAATTATTCTTATCATATCTATTAATTAGTATATAACTTTTGAACTTAAATTATAAGTCTTAAATAACTTTTGACGCTCAGATAAATATCTTTTAGTTTGAGTCCCAAGTAATTTTTTGCATTATGGGTTTTTGATAATTATTTTTTCTTTGCTTTCAATCTTTCTTGATGATGTGAAACCATCTCAAACATTTTTATATGTAAAGATAATATTATTTCATCGTTTAACTAATAATTAAGATGATGTAATATCATCTATAGAAATTCCAAACAAAATAAAATTTATTGGAACTCATAAAAACAAACAAAAGAAAAATCATGAACTCAAATCCAAAACTAAATAGGTATTTATGAATTATCTAAAACTTATTTAAACCAAATTATAATTAACAAAACATATATTATTAAATGATTAGTATTCCTCCCATAAATCTGTCCGACAACACTTATTTTGGGAGGAAGAGAGTATCAAACACTTATGACTTAACGATTTAATAGCGGGTCTGGCTAGCATGGGGATCTGATCCTATCCTTAACCATATGATAGGACTAGTACTAACATTCTAGAGACATGGAACAGAATAAAAATAAGGGTTATTTGTTTTTTTTTTTTAAGTATATATCACTCAAAAAACAAATGCATAATTTTATTAAAATGATAAAAAAAAATGTTAATGGTACTGTTTTTTTTAGTACTTTGTGTATGATTGACCGAAATTCATTTAAAATTATTAATTTTGATGAGGATCACTTTTAAATTAATAATTTTTAATAATTTTTTTCATTTATCATATAAATAGTATTTGAGAGAAAGTGTCTCTGTAGACTCTCTTAAAATGATATGTTTTATTACACTAAGTAAATAACATGATCATAATAGCCTTAAAAAAGCACGATTTTAATAAATCTAAAAAAAAAATGTATGATATTTTTTTATTCAATTTATTTATATGTTACTACCTATCATATAATTTACACCTCCAAAAAAATTCTTCACAAACAAATATTTATATAAGGACACCCATATATTATTAGGTTAAAAATTAAATTTCACTTTAATAAAAAAGTTGAGGGCCAATTATGCTTTTAAAATTTTAAACATAATATTTAAATAAAACACATTTTTTTTATCATTAAAATGGCTATCATGATTTTTAAAAGCTAAATGTCTTTTTTAACTGTAATTCTATAGTTTTGTATTATTAAATAGCAATTGAAATAATGTCACATGGAAACTTAAAGTCAAATCAAAACTTTTTTAGGAATTCATAACCACTTAAAAAAGTTCTAAGGATTCAAACTAAAAAAATGGTTATTTGTTAGAATCAAAGCTTAATATTTATGCCTTATATAATTTAATAATTTTGATTTTTATGATATTGATGAATTATTATGATTATTTTATTGTTGGTTAAATTTAATATATTGATTTTAAAATTATAATTTAATTTTTGTATCATCTTTTATCGACATAATATTATCATTTTATATTAAAACGTACTTACATTTTTGTTCTTTATTAATACTAGGGCAAAAAGAAGCACTTCGTCTCTCAATGTGTCTGCATATTTTCTTAAATAAATAAATAATGGAAGTTAGATAGTAAAGGATGGTTTGTGAAGGTAGTTATTAGGGTCACAAAACGCCAAGTAAATGTGTACACCAAAGGAAGATACAAAACTTTGTATCCTCTTGTTATAGATACTGACTTTTAATTCTATAATTCTTTTATAATTTAAGTTTTTGTTTGTATTTTGTATCTTGTTAAAAAATATATATATTTCATTAAAGATCCATTACAGGTTGATAATTAACTAAAAAATTACTTAACATTGATTTATGAATATAAATATTAGAAGAAAAAAAAACCAACAAAAATAAAATGATACTTTTTAATTACATGTCATATATTTATTTGAATAAAAGGATATATAAATTGAAATAGTATTTTCATTGCATTTATAAAAATAATATTATATTTTTACTATATATATATATACAAAAGACGTTTCAAGTGAAAGCGCATGTTTATTATCAGAGATGAGAAGTTTAAATAATAGCCATTGATTAAATATTAATGGTTCAGATGTAATTTTGAATTTAAATTAAATGTGATCTTCATCATTTACAATTATATCTCTCCTAATTATTGTGCATGTTTCATTCACATTTACACATCGTTTTTGCTGCTACCACCAACAGGGCCACTATCACCACCACCATCATGGTCATTGTCCCTATTGTTGCCATCATTACCACTGTGGCGGTGGTGGTGGTGACAGCAACAATGGGGACGACAATCATGATGGTGGCTCTGTTGGTGGTGGTGGTGGTTATTGTGACACCCTTTACCCCAAAAGTTAGGTTTTAAAATAAAGTGCAAAAATAATGAAACATTATACGAGGGAATATAAACTTTTCATGAAATTTTCATGAGTAAAAGGTTCACATTCTCAAATCTTCAAAATAATCCACGCTTATAAGTACATAATGTAAATTCAAAACATTTGACATCTAAATGGCCACACAAGAGTATGACATCTAACAAAAAGAATTAGATGTAAACAAGTAACCTTGCCCCGATGTCACAGCTATCAGAGCACAAGTCCCAAAAAAAAAGATATAAGCTAAGCTAGATAGGCTAAGCCTCTCCAACATCCTCACCTGCAAATGGCAATCAGCCCAAACACACACAACAAGAATCGCACAAAGAAAGGGAGTGAGAATCATTCTTGCATAAAAAATAAGATAATATAAATGGACAACAAGAATTGCTTATTTTTAGGGTACGTACATCCATGTAGATCACATAACAATAATACAATTCTTCATAGTATCACAATGTATAGGTAATGCAATGCCTCTTAGACTCTACCTCATATGCCATGTGATGCCATATCTAGCTTGGCAAAATAGTCTAGGAGTGCGGTCTACCCAAAAGTGTCATCGATGTCAATGCCTTCGGCATATACTACAACACCTAGAATGATCCGCATGTGGTTGTTAGGACTATCCAGCTTTGCAAGTACACTCCAACTCATGGGATCAACATGAGCTCATAGAGTTTCCACACCAGGTAGCCCCCAAGGTCAAGGCTAAACCTGTCATGACCCCCACCCCAATGTATTCAACAACTCTTCCAAATATATAAATTGCCTAAAATTTATATTCAATGATGTAATTACATTAAATTAGTTTATTAATTGCATACATTTCCTAAAATTTATCAATAATTTAAATTAAATTGTTATTTGTACTTAATGCTAATAATTTCTGTATAATTTTGGGGTCTAAAAATATTATGAGGGTAGCGTAATTAAATTATTGTTGTGTGTCTATACCAATATTATCCATGATTGTATACAATCATTTAATGTGGTTTGATAAATTTATTATTATATATTTATTTGTCAAGAATCTAAAATAATTAAGATGATTTTGAAATTACGTTACTTGATTGAAAATGTTCTATTATATTTCATTAATTGTACAATGATAACTATAATATATTTATTTATTTTTCTTTTAATTATATTTTGAATTTGTTGTGACTGTTTTAGTTTAGGTAAAATTATTAAAATGTTCTTTCAACTTTTGGGGGGATATTTTTTCCAATATTGCATATTCCTTTTAAGTAATAAATGATGTGTCACTTACAACTTTATATCACTAATTAATTAGCCGCTAGGACCACTCTTGTTTCAAAGTGTATGTCATTGTATTCCCAAAAATCACATTCTCGGTAGTTATGGTAGTAGGGTGGGGGCGGGATTAGCTCCCCAACCCTCGTCCCAGACATCCTAAATCATCCCCGTCCCCACTCTCATTCCCCGTTAGGACTTAAAAATTTGATCCAACCCCGTCCCCATTGGGGATCGGGTTTCCCAACCCCACCCCATCCCCCATACACATGACAGTCCCAAATCATAAAATAATTTACATAATCATCTCAAATGTTACTCGTGACACCCTTGTATAACACACTTTTATTCTCATAATAAACCAAATTTTTTCATTTATTTTATCAATAGAAATATTATTTAACAATTTTTTTATATATAAAGTTATTATACAATGAGTTAAAAATATTATTTTATAATAAATATAATTAAATTAATGATTAATATAAATTTTTAAACTTATAATTCATGTAATAAATAAATAGATTACTATAAGGTATTTATATAATTTACTATATTAATAGTGGGGACGGATGTGGGTGCGGGTGCGGGGCGGGGATCACAATTCCCAACCCCAACCCCATCCCCGACTTTCTTAAGTGGGGAAAATCCAAACCCACATCCGTACCTGGTTAACTCGGGTTTTCCCCATCAAAATCGGGGTGGGGATGGGGGTATCTCCACAGGTCCAGGTTCAATTGCCATGCCTAATTCTCGGAATGATGTGGCAAAAAATATTATACTAAAATATGTTTTAGGTCCATGATATATACCTTAGTTTTGTATTTACTCCTTAATAAAAAAAAATTACGGTTGCTCCTTAATATATAAAAAAATTTGTTTTAGGGCTTTGCCCTCAGTTAAATAATGATGTATCAATTAAATATTTTGAAACCACCTCAATTTTCTTTTTAAATGATTCTAATGGTTTTTAACTCAATACTAGAGGTTTACAAAGTGTCACAAATCATTTAATTGACGATAGAGACCTAAAACAAATTTTTTGATATCAAGTAGCAATCATAAAGAAATTTTTTACTAGGGAGCAAATGCAAAATTGAGGTATATATCAGGGACATAAAACATATTTTAGCCAAAATATTATTCCCATAAACATGTATGGTGGTCATTAGTGATTTTAGGTTAAAAAAATATTTTTATTTAATTAAAAATTTAAAAAATGAACTTGAAAAAAGAAATGTGAAATCATATAATAGAGAAGTAATTAATGAAGAAAGTAACCTCTATTCCAATGGGAATTAAGATACCAACATTTTATCATGCGACTGTGAAGCAAGATAAATATGAAAGTTTTGTATTCCTGGAAATGAAGTATTCCTAGGAATATTTTAAAAATTAGTACCAAACATGAGAATATGATATTCTCAAGAATATTTTATGAGACCTTGAAACAAGCGCCTCCTAAGATTTGGTGTACCAAGTATAACATCTTACTATTTATTTTATTTTATTATATCATATCATATCATATCTTATTTGGTTGTAAATAATTGTTATGAATGTGTTTCTAATTAAGTAAATAAATGATAATTTGGGAATATGGCCATGGCTATTAAAAAATGAGTTTTTCATTTAAAAAGGGTAAAAAGAACTAGTATTTGGTTATAGTTGGGTAGTAGGTTGAGTTAAGTGGTGCACAACCATTTTTCTTTAAAACTCTCTTTTTTTGGGCCTTTATGCTCATAGCCCAAAGGAGTGCCTAAAGCTATCCAAGTCTCTTCCTAGACCTAGAAACCCTTTTCTTTTTTCTTTGTTCTCTTGGCTCAAACGTGGGTGTTGTGGGAGAGCTCTAGCGACAATTGTTGTTGTGTTGGTGAGGTTTGGAAGAGAATCGTCATGTCACCCCCTTCCCTTTTGTTGCGTTATCTTCTTTGGAGGTAACGGGGAGTGACTTTCTTCTTCTTGAATGGGATGATATTAGCCATGGGTAGAGGGGTTTTCCCAAAACCCCAAAACTATTAGGCTTTTATGGTTCTTGCATTTTGGATGGGTTGTGAAAATTGTAATGAGATTGGGTTATGTTATTCTGTGTTTATATTGGTGCATTCTGTATTCCCCTCGTTTGTGTTCTTAGTGATTTGGGGATCTTGATAGTAATGATAGAATGGTATGGATTTGTGTTTGTAAATTGTTGTTTTGGGTCTTGGGAGGGTCTAATAAGTGTTAAGTATGTCCCTAAGCTTTTGAGCCATGTCTTTAGTGTAAGGAATCTTTTGGAAATTGGAAGGCCTTAGATTCTGCTAAAACTTCATTTTCGACGTTCTACAAAATTTATCGTCAAGGTGAACTGTCCAAGGGTAGACCGTTCAAGGTGTATCGTCCAAGGGTGGACCGTCCAAAGGTGGATTGCCTAAGGTAGATCGTCCAATCAACCATTTATGGTCTAGTCAATCGTTGCCATCAATTGACTTTGATCAACTTTGGTCAACTTTGATGTATTTTTCAATTGAGTAGCACTTAAGTTTGGTTGTGGAGTGATGATATTCACCTTCTTATTGTATGTCTACAAATGCGCTTGAATTTGGATGAATGAGGGAATGCGATAGTGATCCCCAATTTTTTGAACATATGTGAGGTGGCCTTATGATTTGTATTGGATTAGGTTGCATGATGATCAATTCGACCTATCTTTATTGGAACCATGATTATTTGTCCATAAGCATTGATCCTTGGGTTGTTCTTCTTTAAATTTGTTTTCATTTTGAATTTAATTGTGCTCTGTTTGTTTAGAATTCTGAAATCACAACATAAATCCCCCTATTTTGAAAGACATTAGGTGTTTAATGAAATGTATCTTTGGGAAATAACTAGAGTTAGCCTTTTGTTACAAATCTTATTTAGGTATATCAACTTTTGATAGTTCCTCAACACGCACTATCAATATGCATAGGGTAACTATTATCATCTTCATCCTCATTTCCCATTTCTATCTTATAAAACAATATCCCCATTTCTCATTTATGAAATAAGTATAAGTTTCTTGTCCCCCCCATGAGTAGTTTACATTGATCATCATTGCCTAGGAGTTCATGAGTTTTAAATTGTCATCATTTTTGGTAGTTAGTATATTTTAGTATGTACAATGTATTGGATAGATGTTTATTTTATATAATTATTTTATAATAAATATTTTTTTAATATACTTACATGTTATTGGTCTGAGTGAAACTAAACTGAAATCCTTTAAACAAGGTCTCAAATTCGAGCTTCGTAGACAAAAAAACATGTGGTTGGACAGAAGACTCCACTAAATATGATCATTCTACTACGAAAACTAGTATTTATCAAAGATGATGAATATTTCACATCAATAAAATGATTATATAAAAAATACTATTGAATATAAATATATTACAATTAAAATTCACAATAAATAAATATCTTTAAGTATATCATTTTTATTTTAGATTTATGATACAAAATTTATATTATAATAATAAAAAAAAGGTTTAATAACTAATTTTGTCTCACTACTATTTAAAAAAAGATTTAATTACAATTTTCGTCCCACTAGTTTTTATTCTTCAAAGGGAGCAAAATCACCAATTTTTGAAACTAGAGGACCAAATTTTACGGTTAAAAATTAGGGGGATCAAAATCGCCAACTTTTTAAACTAGAGGGACTAGAATTACAATTAAGCCAAAATAAGGCTTAATTACTGTAAGGTCCAAAATCCTAATTTTAATTCTGACAAAACCTTTAAGTATTTTGTTAAAGTATTGCAAATAGAATTTCATCAGTTGCTCAGAAGCTCATACAGAAGCACTGTTTAGAAGTAATGTTCAGAAGCCTGTTCAGAACCATGTTCAAAAGTAGTGTTCAAAAGCATGTTCAGAAACAAGCTCAGAAGCATGTTTAGAAGCACTATTCAGAAAGTCAATCAGAAGCATAGTTCAGAAGCCATATTCAGAATTGAAGAGCTGACAACTGTCATTCTGCTTTTACAACTGTCCTCTCCTTTTTACAGCTTGTGACAGCTAGCCCTTGAGCTTTCTGCCTTCTAGCTCCAGCCTATAAATAGAAGCCTCTATTCATCTTCAGGATCATCCAATTACAAAGCAACTACAAGAAAGCTATCCAAATAGATCTAAGTTTACTTTGCCTCTTCATTCAAGAGAGATCCCTAGCTGTTCATATCACCTTAAGCTTAATCTTATAGTTGTATTTCCTATTAGGAAAAATCCATAGTTGGACAAACCTTTCTGAATCATTTTGTAAAGATCAAAGTCATCTGTGAGAGACTTCGATTTGAGTGTTTGAAATCCAGTTGAGTGAACTGGTGTTGCTGTATCTGTGTAACCCATCAAGTGTGCTTAGGTGTTTTGTTGCTATGAGTCAACAAAGAGTGGATGAGAATCAATAGGTGATTGATTCTACATATCAATAAAGTGCTGGAAGTGGTGTATTGTCTCAATTGAGACTTTGATCAGATTTAATAAAAGTCTCAGTTGATAGAGTGAGGACTGGACGTAGCCCAAGGTTAAGGGTGAACCAGTATAAATCCTATGCCTATTATTCTTCTGCTTATTCTATTATAACTGCATATATCTTCTAAACTTATCAGAAGCAAACTGCATATATTTTCTGAACTGTTCATAAGCAAACTTCACATATTTTTTGAATTGCCTATTTACCAATACACTTATCTGTTTGCTAAAAATATAAAAGTTTCATATTAAAACAATTCAACCCCCCATTCTTGTACTATTTTGATCACTTCAATTGGTATCAAAGCTTAACTCTCGAGTTAAGCGCACCTAACAATGCAGGAGAAAAGATCTTGGAAGAAGTGATGACTGGTGTACCAGTTGTGTTCATTCCAGAAGGAACTTCAACAAATAGACCTCCCAGATTTGATGGAAAAGACTTTTACTACTGGAAGGATAGAATGAAGTTGTTCATGGAATCACAAGATGTGGATCTATGGGACATCATAGAGATTGGGCCTTATCAACCCATGAAAAAGTTATCAGAAGGAACAAAAGAAAAGAAACCAAAAATTGAATGGACCCCAAAAGATTTTAAAGCAAATTTTTTTCTAACATGTGCCCTCGCACATGACAGAATTTCTGAATATGAAACAACATAGGAAATCTGGAACAAACTCAAAATTGCACATGAAGGAACAGATCAGGTAAAAGACTCTAAAGTAAATTTACTAACTCATCAGTTTGAAATATTTAAAATGCAGGAAAATGAGAGTATAAAAGAAATGTTTACCAGATTCACTACTATCATTAGTGAACTAAATGCACTTGGAGAAAAATACACCACACACCATAAAATTAAGAAGATTCTTAGAAGCTTACCAAAAAATCTGGAGACCTAAAGTTACTACCATTCAAGAAGCAAAAGATCTCAAACTACTAGAGATAGATGAACTAATTAGATCATTAAAAGTTCATGAACAAGAAATTGCTGAAGAGATTCATCCATCTAAAAGAAAAGTAGTAGCTCTTAAAGCCTCCCAAAAGACTAAAGAAGGATAAAGCTCATGAGCTTTAAAATCTGAGGTAGAAACCAAATCTGATGAAAGTGAAGAAGAAACAACTGACCATGATGATGAGCTAGCTCTTCTGTCAAGAAGAGTGCAATGACTACTCAGAAGAAGAAAAGGCTCAAGGAATTTAAAAAAAGATCATCAGTCAGGAGACTCAAAACAACAAGTCAGATGCTATGAATGCAACAAATTAGGACATTACACAACTGAATGTCCCCTTTTGAAGAAAGACCATAAGAAGGAAGATCACAAGAAGAAAGCCATGGTAACTTGGGATGATGATGAAACATCCTCATCAGACAGAGACCAAACGACAAATATATGTCTTATGGTAGATTTAGAAAATGACTAGGTAACAAATTCTGAAACTACCCTTGATTTCAAAAATCAAAAGGAACTTGAAAATGCTTTTGACAGTCTATTGTATGATTCTAATCTTTTAGCACAAAAATATGGTCAGCTAAGGGAAAAACTTTGTGAAGCTAAAAAAGAAAATGACAAACTAAGATCTAGAAATGAATTTCTCTTTAAAAGAAATCATGTTCTTGAAGAATCACATTTTAAACTATCTGAACAAATTAAGCATAGAAGAGAATCAACCAAAGGAGTTATCTCTTTTGATCAGACTCAACTAGAGAATGAAAATAAACTTTTAAAAGAAGAAGTTGAGAAGCTGACAAAAGACACAACAAACTTTGTTGATGGAACAAAAAATCTTGATAGACTCATTGGAATACAAAAGAGTTTCTTTGACAAAATTGGCTTAGGCTTTAACAAACCTAAGAAGATTTTTAAGACTGTCAAGAAACAAAAGTCTACAAGGAAATGTTCTATTTGTAACAAATGGGGACATCTAACCTCAGATTGTTACATCAATAGGAACATTCCTATCATAAGGGTAACTAACAACAAAGGACCCAAGAAAATCTAGGTACCAAAAGCCTTACTACTTTTTGGTGTAGGAATGTCAGTTTCACAACAGTAAGAGAAGGCCATGGTACTTAAACAATGGATGCTCTAGACACATGACTGGAGACAAAAACAAGTTTCTCAATCTTAAGAAAAGAGAGAATGGAGGGTTTGTCACCTTTGGAGATAATAGAAAAGCCCTCATCAAAGGAGTTGGTAAAATTGGTACAACTAACTCTGCTCAAAATGTTTATTTTGTAGAAGGGTTGAAACATAATCTTCTGAGCATTAGTTAGCTATGTGATAATGGCTATGAAGTTGTGTTTGAACTCAATGCTTGTCTGATTAAGAAAGCATTTACTGGAACTGTTCTATTCTCTAGGATTAGAGAGAAAAACCTTTACAAAATCTACCTTGAATCCCTACCAAATCAAACTTGCCTAGCCTTTTTCGAAAATGACAAATGGTTATGGCATAGAAGAGTTGGCCACCTCAATATGAAAACTTTATCCAAACTCTAAATATGCTCTTGTGAGAGGATTACCCAAAATCAAATTTGAAAAAAATAGAATATGTGAAGCCTATGTGAAAGGGAAAGAAACCAAATCCAACTTTCAACCCAAAAATGCCATATCCACTCAGAAAGTCCTAAAACTACTACACATTGATCTTTTTGGACCAACCAAAACTCCTAGCCTTGAGGGAAAGAGATATGGATTTGTGATAGTAGATGATTTCTCAAGATTTACTTGGGTACTCTATCTTTCTCATAAGGATGAATCTTTCAATGCTTTTAAAATTTTCTGTAAAAAGGTTTAGAATGAAAAAGATTTAAAAATTGTCTCTGTAAGGAGTGACCATGGGGGAGCATTTGAAAATACACTTTTTGAAAACTTTTGTAACGAAAAAGGTATCTCCCACAATTTTTCTTGTCCAAGAACACCCCAACAGAATAGTGTTGTGGAAAGGAAAAATAGAACCTTACAAGAGATGGCCAGAACACTTATCAGATCATACTTTCATGTCTTTGGCTATAACTATTTTATTCTGAATAACAAAGACAATCTTGGAAAGTTTGATGAAAAATCAGATCAAGCCATTTTTCTAGGATATTCTACTACTTCTAAAGCATACATAATCTATAACTTGAGAACACAAGTCGTAGAAGAAAGCATGCACATATCTTTTGATGAATATGATAATACACTTGAAAAGAGAAAGATTGTAGATTTAGAAGAGGAGATAGAAAGAATGAAAGTTAACACCAATCCTCAGAATGAAGGCCAAAACCCATAAGAAGCTACTCAGAAGCACTCAGAAGAGGAAACAACTAAGAAGGATGAATGCTCATCTCTGCCAAGAAGCTGGAAATACCTAACAGCTAATCCTCCCACTCAGATTATTGGAGAAACCACATTTGGAGTCAAAACAAGAGTCTCTATGAATAAAGATAAAAATATGATGGCTCTTCTGTCACAAATTGAACCAAAGAATGTTGAAGATGCTTTGAAAGAAAAATCAAGGGTAGATGCAATGAAAGAGGAATTGGATCAGTTCAAGAAAAATGAAGTTTGACACCTTGTTCCTCCTCCAAAAAGAGAATATGTTATTGGAACTAAATGGGTGTTCAAAAATAAATTGAATGAAGCCAGAGAAGTGGTGAGAAACAAAGCTCAACTAGTAGCTCAAGGCTATAATCAATAGGAAGGAATTGACTATGAAGAAACATTTGCACCGGTGGTTAGATTAGAAGCAATTAGAATCTTAATAGCTTCTGCAGCACATAAGGGGATCATTCTATATCAGATGGATGTCAAGAGTGCATTTCTGAATGGATTCATAAATGAAGAAGTCTATGTCAAACAACCACCTGGTTTTGAAAATAAACAAAAAGAAAAACATGTCTACAAGCTTGTCAAAGCTCTATATGGTTTAAAACAAGCACCAAGAGCTTGGGATGAAAGATTGAGCTCATTCTTGATTCAGAATGGGTTTGAAAGAGGCAAAGTAGACACTACTCTTTTTAGAAAGACTCAGAAGACAGATCTGCTCATTGTTCAGATTTATGTAAATGACATAATCTTTGGGGCCACTTCTCAACAAATGTGCATAGAATTCTAAAATCTCATGCAAGGAGAATTTGAAATGAGCATGATGGGGGAATTAAAGTTCTTTCTTGGGCTGCAAATTGTTCAAAAAGATAAGGGAATCTTCATCCATCAAGAGAAATATACAAAAGATATTCTGAAAAAGTTTAGAATGGAAGATGCCAAACCAATGAGTACACTTGTTCACCCCTCACATGTCATCTCAACAGATGAAGAAGGTAATTGTACATCAAAAAAGGAATATAGAGGAATGATCGAATCCTTACTTTATTTAATTGCTAGTAGACCTGATATAATGTTCTCAATAGGACTATGTGCTAGATTTCAATCTTGTCCTAAAGAATCACATGTTACTGGTGTTAAAAGAATATTAAGGTATTTAATTAACACTGCTAATCATGGTGTATGGTATGAGAAAGGATCTAAGTTCAATCTTGTAGGATATAGTGATGCTGACTTTGTAGGAGATAAAGTGGAAAGGAAAAGCACTAGTGGTGCATGTCAATTTTTGGAAAATTCCCTAATCTCATGGTCATCAAAGAAACGAGGAACAATTGCTTTGTCAACTATAGAAGTTGAATATGTGTCTACAGCTGTCTGCTGTTCTCAAGTGCTATGGATTAAATAGTAATTACAGGATTATTCAGTGAATATGGCACTAATTCCAATTATGTGTGATAGCACAAGTGCAATTGATCTGTCAAAGAACCCAATTCAGTACTCGAAAGCAAAACATATAGAAATCAAGCATCACTTCTTTAGAGATCATGTACAAAAAGGAGACATTGATCTTCAATTTATTGAAACTAAGTTTCAATTAGCAGATATCTTCACGAAACCCCTCTCAGAATACAAGTTCAATTTCATTAAAAATTTATTGAATATCACTTATTTAGAAAATTGCAGATGAATATCTTTTCTGTTATCTTCTGAGTAATATAATATACTTCAGTTTTTAACTACTAGGTATTAGGTTTTAACAGCTAGTTGAGTGTTAAATGCAATATTTGATTCTGCACAATGAATAATAATTGCCCCTAACAACTATATTTTTGAATTCTATATATTTACTGCTTGTTGTGGACTATTTTATCACCATTAATCACACACTCACAAAAACCCCTATCCTTCTCGTTCTCTCTTTGATTATCATCACCATTGTTAGGATCAATTTGGTGACAATCAAGAGGGGGGTGAATTGATTCAACGTAAAATGACAGATTCTTTTTTTAAAAACAAAGCTTTTCACCACCGCTCTTGATTGAATAAACCAGAAAAACAACCTCATCTTATGATAGAATTGATTAGAATAAATAAACTTGATAAAGATCAATATCTAAATTGAAATAGATAAAGGGATAGAGAGATTGAGCTGTTGATTTATACTGGTTTGATCAACCACCGATCTACATCCAGTTTCCCCTTTTACTAAGGGGTTCCACTATGAATTTGATTACATACACCAAGCACACACAATTCACAACAAATCCTGATTTCACAACCTAAAATAAGAACCTAGAAAACTGAATGTGAAAACACCATTCACCATCCAATTTCTAAACACTAGAACAACACAATTCTAGAAACAAAATTAGAAACACCATTTAATTTCAACACAGCATTTAGGAATGAAAATCCTACAATGCTAATCAAACAAGATCAATGAAAAAGATTCAAGAACAAAAACACCTTGATGTGCTGATATAGCTAATTTAAGATTAGTTTGAGAAACTCCAATGTGAGTAAATTTAGCAGTCAAGAACAATCGTTTGAATCACCTCAGTTCATGAAAGAACAAGAGAGGAATATAGCTGTATAGGCTCAGAGGTTTAATCTAAAAATGATTTAGCAGTATGAACAAGAATGAGTTTTTCTAAAACTCAAGAGATTATGTATGTGCAGAAAAGCAAAGAACAAATTTCAGAGTAATATCCAATCTGAAAATCAAATCAAAGGATCTTTGACAAAATAAGAAATGAAAAGATGTTGTGAATGTTTGTCATTCTACACAGGATGCTATGGATTCAAATATATAGAATGGGTCAAAAAGATTCGGAGTTAGTTAGATAAACAATGAATCTTGGAGATCTTTCAAAATGACCGTTATACCAGATATAATTGATTGTAATAAGGTGTAATCGATTATCCCGTGTATCAAAATATGATTTAAACTTGTTGTCATCTATTGTAATTGACTGTAGCAAACTTGTAATCGATTGCAAATAAGATAAAGCCAATTCTGAGTTTCAATGATCATTTGGTAATCGATTGCCACTCGATGGTAATCGATTGCAAATGAAACAGGGCAATTTTTGAACTTCAGAGATTGTCTTATAATCGATTGTCACTCGATGGTAATCGATTGCAACAGAAATATGACAATTTTTGAAATCTGAAAATAGCATTGTAATCGATTGCAATAGTTGGTAATTGATTAATCCGATACCAAAGATGGTTCAAAAATAGATTTGACCATCTGGTAATCGATTTCCACAGACTGTAATAATCGATTTCAATTTCTCAGAATAGGTTCCTAAGAAAGCAAACCATCTAGTGATGCTAGAGATAATAGAAAATAGGGCAAATCAAGCATCAAGCAAGAATAATATAAGATACCAAAAATCTAAATGAAGAAGCATCAATCTTCCATCTGGTATGAAGATACCAGATGGAACCCCCTTCAGCCAAAACAGAAAAGCTCTCCCTTTCACTTGAGAAGGAATTTGTCTCAAATCAGACTAATATACTTCACATTTCTAATGATGAAGAAATCCCATGGGATTCTGTCTTGCCTTCTGCACCTAAAGATCAACGGCCTAAGATGGAAGCGGATATGGATATTTCACTGGGTCAAAATGCTGCATTAGAAAAAGGAACCACTCAACCTGATGAGATTGTTGCTACTGTCTTAAGCCAAATGAAGGAAACTGCTCCAACTGAGAAAGGAGTTGTTGGAGAACAAGCTGATTCACTATTCAACATTGAGAATCTGAAAAATCTTTTCAGTTCTCCTATTGGTGAAGGATCTGTCAAGAAGCACCCCGGGATATCAGGATTGGTGGGTGATCCATCCACATTTTCCCTGCCTTTCCCTCCTCTTCACCCTCAACAGTCACCACCTCCTCCTGTCTCGCCAGTTGCTGCCACTACTGCACCACTTGTTGCACCTCAATTCCATGAACCTCTACCTATTTTCGTTCCTACTCCCTTATCTACTACTCCCTCTAGCTCTAAATCTACTGAGAATAGACTTGCATCTCTTGAGAAGCAAGTGAGGAAGATAAGGGTTGATCAGAAGAAGCTATTTACTAACATGGATACTCTTTAGAAAATAGTGAATGATATGCTTGATAGGTTCATGCTCTTTGAGGAATGGGTTACTCTGTTTGTTAGACCTGCTCTATTTCTAGAGGTTCCAACTATAACTCATGAACCACCTCAACCTCCTCACAACACCATCATGCCTTCCTCCTCAGAAAACTCCTCCCCTACCAAACAGTGACCTATCCACTTCTCCTTTTGCCTGATGACAAAAAGGGGGAGAATTAGGATAGATTTTATGCTACTATTTTTTTATGCACTGCTAGTTATGTTAGTTGTAGCTTTGAATTTTATTTTGTTGTTTATGATTAGAACTTGTCCTGAACCAGAATCTTCTCTGATCTAATTCATGTTTTGATTACTCCCTCTTGTTATCAATGAAAGTTCCTCTTATTATTCTCTATATGCCTTTGGATTTTACTGTTAAAATCTGTGCACAAATTTAGAAGGAGCCTTTGCTCCTTAAAACAACTCATGCTCTCTCTCGAAGGGAGCCTTGAATATCTAAGGTATGAAATCTCTATCTCTATATCTGAAAGTTTTGTCATCATTAAAAAGGGGGAGATTGTAAGGTCTAAAACCTTGATTTTGATTTTGACAATACCTTTAAGTATTCTGTTAAAGTGTTGCAAATAGAATTTCATCAGTTGCTCAGAAGCTTGCTCAAAAGATCATATAGAAGCACTGTTCAGAACCATGTTTAGAAGTAGTGCTCGAAGCCTTTTCAAAGTATGTTCAAAAGCAAAGTGCTCGAAGCATGTTTAGAAGCCTGTTCGAAGCATTGTTCGGAAGCCTTGTTTAGAAGCAGTGTTCGAAGCAAGCTCAAAAGCAATGATCGAAGCATATTTAGAAGCACTATTCAGAAGCACATCAAAAAGCCAATCAGAAGCATAATTCAAAAGCCATATTCAAAACTCGAAGAGTTGACAACTGTCATTCTACTTTTACAATTGTCCTCTCCTCTTTACAGCTCGTGATAGTTGGCCCTTGAGCTTTTTGCCTTCTAGCTCCAACCTATAAATAGAAGCCTCTATTCATCTTCAGGATCATCCAACTACAAAGTAACTACAAGAAAGCTATCCAAATAGATCCAAGTTTGCCTTGCCTCTTCATTTAAGAGAGATCCCTAGCTATTCATATCACCTTAAGCTTAATCTTATAATAGCTTTGAGAATTGTATTTCTTGTTAGGAAAAATCCATAGTTGGACAAACCTTTCTGAATCATTTTGTAAAGATCAAAGTCATCTGTGAGAGACTTAGATTTGAGTGTTTGAAATCCAATTGAGTGAACTGGTGTTGTTGTATCTGTGTAACCCAGCAAGTGTGCTTGGGTGTTTTGTTGTTGTGAGTCAACAAAGAGTGGACGAGAATCAATAGGTGATTGATTCTGCATATTAGCAGAGTGTTGGAAGTGGTGTACTATCTCAGTTGAGACTTTGATTAGATTTAGTGGAAATCTCACTTGATAGAGTGAGGACTGGACGTAGCCCAAGGTTAAGGGTGAACTAGTATAAATCTTGTGCCTATTATTCTTCTGCTTATTCTATTATAACTGCATATATCTTCTAAACTTATCAGAAGCAAACTGCATATATCTTTTGAATTGTTCAGAAGCAAACTTCACATATTTTCTGAACTACCTATTTACCAATACACTTATCTATTTTGCTAAAAATATAAAAGTTTCATATTAAAACAATTCAACCCCCCCTTCTTGTACTATTTTGATCACTTGAATTACTTATTACTAATTTTGTTTGAAAAGAAAGGTTAGCGTAATGCTTATGTATGTTTTGAATAAAGTTTAATTGAAGTTCCCCATAACACATGGTGGATTGATTCCAGATGTACAACTCACGTTTCTAATACAATGCAAGGATTTCTTACAATCCAAACCATAAGCCCAAATGAGAAGTTCGTCTACATGGGGAATAGAGTGAAAGTTCTAGTGAAAGTAGTCGGGACTTATCATTTGATCCCTGACACTGAATATCATTTAGATTTATTGGAAACTCTTTATGTACCTAGTGTATCTAGGAATTTAGTTTCATTATCTAAACTTGATATTATTGGATACTCTTTTAATTTTGGTAATGGATGTTTTAGTTTATTTAAGCATAATCTTTTCATTGGTACTAATATTCTGTGTTTAGATGCCACGAAAGAAGATTTGAATTCTATGAAATAGAATGGTGTTTGGGATCATGTATAATTGTCAAAAGGTTACAAGAGAGTTGGTTGTAAGTGGGTCTTTAAGACTAAACATGACTCTCATGGCAAACTTGAGTGTTACAAGGCCAGACTTGTTGTTAAGGGTTTTACTCAAAAAGATGTCATTGATTATAAAGAGACATTTTCACCTGTCTCACAAAAGGATTCCTTCAAGATTATCATGGCATTAATAGTCCATTATGATTTGGAGCTACATCAAATGGATGTGAAAACCACATTTCTTAATGGAGATTTAAAGGAGAATGTTTACATGGACCAACCAATGGGCCGGTTCTCATTTGAAGGAAAGGAGCACATGGTGTGCAAATCAAAGAAATCAATATACAGACTTAAGCCAACTTCCCGCAAATAGTATTTTAAGTTTAATGGTACCAATGTTTACTTTGGATTTAAGGGAAACATTGTTGATCAGTGTATATATTTGAAGGTCAGTGGGAGTAAGGTTATATTTCTGGTTTTGTATATTGATGATATCTTGCTTGTAACTAATGATTTTGGTCTACTTCACAAGACTAATAAAATTTTCTCTAGTAACTTTGAAATGAGGGATATGGGTGAGGAAAGCTATGTGATAGGAATATAAATATTATGAAACAGACAAGGGTTGTTAGACTTGTCTAAGAAAGTATATATCAATAAAGTTGTAGAGAGATTTAGGATGGAAAATTGTTCAGCATCACCCATTCCAATTCAGAAAGGAAACAAGTTTAGTCTCGCACAATGTCCTAAGAATGATTTGGAAGGAAAACAAATGGAAGCAATTTTGCATGCATCTGTTGTTAGGAGTATTATGAATGCTCAGGTCTGTACTCGGCCAGACATAAGCTTTGTAGTTAGAATGTTAGGAAGATATCAAAGTAACCTAAGAATGGAACATTTGAAACTACAAAGAAGGATCTCAAATACTTATAGGGAACAAAAGATCACATGCTTACATATAGGAGGTCTGATCACCTTAAGGTGATTGCGTGGATACAAGGAAATCAACCTTGGGTTGTGTATTTTTATTTGCCGGTGGAGTAGTATTGTGGAAGAGTGCAAAGCATTCTTGATCGAGGCCGTACCCAAACCAAATAAAAACAATTAAATGCAGTACTAGGAAGTGATCCTAGGTCGTCTCCCAGTGAGCAGTGATCAAACAAACATTCATAACACTTGACAACAATAAAACAGTAGCAAATGGGGGGGGGGGGTTCTTTGCTTTAATAATTTAAACAACAAACAACTTGAATTAAAAATAACAAAACTAAAATGTGTTGTTTCCCCTTGATTCAAAAGCAAGCCTCTTATCCTAGGTTACGAGAATCTATCCCTAATCAATTTAGCCACTTAATCCAACCCTGAATTAATTTACTAAGCGAAAATTAATACAAGGTTTTCATTATGTGATTAAGCAACACATACACCAATTAATTCCTCTCACAGGTCCATTACAGAATAATTGGTGAAGGGGAAAAACTGATCAGAAATTAACATTAATAACAAAACCTCAAAGAGAGCTAGTGCTTAGTCCTCAAGAGAAAACAACACTGGAATTTTAACCTTCCATTCAAATTAAACAAAGAATCGAAACGTAAATAGCAAAATGCAAAACAGAAACGAAAACAAGAATAGAAGACAAAAACGAAACTGGAAATGGAAACTGAAAACGAACCAACGATGAAGAACGAAAATGGAAATCAAGCGAAAATGAACAAAAACGCTGCTTCTCTACATGAACAAGAGCATCTTTGGGGACGTGAAACCCTTTTCTGAATAGTAAAAATGAAACCTAAACTTCCCAGCCCCCTTCTCTGTGATGGCTGGGGCTTAAATTTTGTCTCACTCAAAGTCACTTACACAAAACCCTAGGCTACTAATCTGATTTGGGCCCATAAAAATCTGATGCGGCCCAATTACAAAATACAGCAATAAAATGAAATAAAATAAAACTGGACGACAAATAAAACTAAAACAGTCTCCTCTCTTCAAGCCCAAGCTGGTTCAGCCCAATTCCAGATCCAAGCCCAATTACTTATAATTCTCCTGAAATCAAATTAAAATACAGAATTAGCCAAAAAGGCCCAAATGATAAAACTGCATAATTAATTTGACAATTAAGGCTAATCGGTAATTAAAATGATGACAGAAAGGGGTAAGAAATAGGAGAAAATAATGACACATCAATTCTATTGTTGTTGCATCCACTATGGTAGTTGAATTTTTAGCATGTTTTGAGGCTACAATTCAAGCTTATTAGTTGCAGAACTTTATTTTAGGTCTTGAAATTATCAACAGTATTGTTAGGCTGCTGAAAATGTATTGTGATAACTCAGCAACAATATTTTTCTCTAAGAACGACAAGTACTCTAAAGGTTCTAAACATATGGAATTGAAGTACTTTGCCATGAAAGAAGAAGTTCAAAAATAAAGAGTGTCAATGGAACACATTAGCACAAAACTCATTATTGTTGACCCTTTGACAAAGGGATTACCACCAAAGACATTTAATGAGTATTTTAAAAATATGGATATTATTATTACTAATGATTGTTGAGTGTAATGTTTACTTTGTTTTGGATTATTGACACTTGGAACTCATTTATGATATGTTTATGATTACCTATTCTTTATATTTGCATGCATATTTACATAATAGTAATGTAAACATGTATCCTTTAAATAAAAACATTATGTTGGACCATTATGTGCTCATAATTATTTTCATATTAAGGAGAAGTCTAATTTGTAATACATGGACGGGACTACATCAATTAGGGGATGTATAACTACCATGACCCAAATTAGTTCATATTCTAAAGTATGAAAAAATTATGATGTGCCCAATGTATGGAACAATCTAGTCATTTAAATGCACATTATGTTAGTTTAGTTTATTTATATATTCGTTCATGATATGAGGTAAATCAAGTAATGTCATATGAGCTAAGTGGGAGAATATAAAATTTTATGTCTCATGTGAGAGGCATGTTACATATCTCAAGGACTAACAAATAAATAGTTAATCATTACGAATTATATTGTAAATGAGTCATGGTCTTAAGTGGAATAGATTCTAAAGATAACTACTATTTAATGGGAGTAATGGATATAAAGGGGCTAATGCCTACTAACGTGAAACATTGTACATTGCTTGACATTAAAGTATTCTCTCAACCCTAATCATCATCACGAACATGATAGAATGGAAAAGAAGAGTCAAGGGAGCAAAAAATTGTTTCCTTCCTCTCTAAAGGAAATCAAAGCATACCATATAGAAGTGCTCTCATTGTGGAGAAAGATAATGGAGAAAGTTACACACTGTCTTATGTTATTTGTTGTGGGAATCATGTATATTTCAAGATCTTATTTGGCTTTATGTAATGATGATATTTGGAAAGCCTAAAACTTACATGTTATACTCTCTATATAATCATCCATCAGTATCCATATTTTCATAATTCTACTTTCAATTTCCAAAAGAAAAAAGAAAAGAAAACCATAGAAAGAATAACACACGTTCTTTTATCCCAATTCCAATTTTTTTTTCCTTTTTATTCACTTCACCATGTATCGATTGTTCCTCCACATGTCCTGCCACAGCCTCTACTTTGTTGTCACTGCCACCTTACGGCTGCACCACCTAGCAAAAGTCAACAACAAGAACTACATCTTTGTGTCGAATTTTTGTGGTGGTAGAAAGTGAGATGGCATTGGTGGAGAGGCTCATAGAGCATGAGATGGAGACTGGCGGTGGAATCGTTGTGATGAGGATTCAAATCACCAAGAACAAAGATAGAAGTAGCAAAGAAAAAAATAGCAGAGACAACAAGTATGGACCACTTAAAAGAAAAAAAAAAACTAGTGTATGCATTTCTAGTGTAGAACTACACTGATTTCAAAGAAAACTTTGATCCTATAGTCAAAATAACTTTCGCATGGCTGGCCAGCCCTGAGCCTTGATAGAAAGGACGATGGCCTGGGCCCTAACTAAAGGGGCCCAAATTAGAATACATACATACATATATATATAATAGGGCGTTTCAAGTGAGAACAACTTTTAATATGAGAACATGAGAACAAACAATAATAGTCTGTTGGGAGGCTTTAGATTCTGTAGAAAAGTCATTTTCGACATTCTACAAAATATTAGCATCGGGACAAATGACATCTATTCGGGACAGACAGGTCTGCTCAGGATAGATAGTGTCTGGCCTACATCGTCTGGCCTAGTGTTGACCATTGATCGTGTGGTCTAGCGTTGACCGTCCGTTGACTTTGATCAACTCTGGTCAACTTTGACTTTTTCCTAAAAAGTGTTTAGAACTTATATTTTGATGTGCAAATGTGTAAAGTCATTTCTTATGCGAATGCTTACTTCAAATGCATGATTTACATTGTGTGGGGTGTTGTATATGAATACTAAGATGTGAATATATAGTGTTTGAGTATGTGATATAAGGTGTCGTTGAATGTTACCAGGATAGGTGACCTAGCCTATGAGTTGGCGAGGATGGGCCTAGGTGGTATTCTAACTGTGAGTGACCTAGCCTGCGAGAGGCGAGGATGGGCTCACTAGTGCATGATATTAGGTTCATTGGAATCATTGTTTGTTTGAATGTTTTGAAAATCGACCCAGAGGTCAATCCGGTTGAGGCATTGGATTACTAAGTTAATGGTTGAACCAGTGAATCACTCATTAACCTGCATGATCCAGTTTATATTAAAAAAAAATACAATTGTTATACTTATCTCAAGATTTGAAAAAATCTTTAAAAAAATACTTCATTAAAAATTTATATAATTCCACAAAATCTCATAACATAAACTTTAAATGAATTCAAACTCAAACATAAAAGTCATAAAGAAAGCTTACAAAACATAAACAAAGGGATCCATTTGTAAAAAAAAAAAAACGTTTATGTGATCCATTTCCTTAGATCCATTTTCTCATCTCCATTTTTTTTTTTATCAAACAAGGTCGTTTTGTTGAGTAATTTTTTATTTTTAACTAACCCGGTCCGGATCAGTGGGTTAACAATTCAACTGTAAATCCGACCAGGTTAGTCCAAATCAAAGCGAGTCAATTACACGAACGATCTAATGTTGGAATCGACTTAGTTCGACCAGGTTGGTCCGGTTTTTTAAACAGTGATATTAAGTATTAACATGGTACTCAACGTCTTAATATATTAAATTATAAATTCTAATAATCATTATTAAAAATTTGTGTGATATTGTAAATTCTACCGGAAAAAGAACATTAAATCCATAAACTTATTTTTTTTTTTTTAAATAGATACCCTTAACTTTAATTTTGTCACCATTAATCCTTAAATTTTACCCCACAAAATATTTAACTCATTAAATATATCAAATAGACTTTTTTTTTTTATATTACATGCTTTAAATATAATAAAAGTAATAGTCTTTTTAATAATATTGTTATTTAATAATCGTATTATAATTATAAATTAATTTTAAGATAATACAAACATTAATTAGTTGCCACTTGTCACACATAAAATCGATGTATATTGTAGTTGTTCAAATGTTATATATATATATATATATTAATACTTTTGTTCTAATTTTAAAGTTATACTTTAAGATAAAATAACATGTTATTTATATATAATATCTTAATATATTTGTTTCCTTCAAAAATATATAATATTTTTTTTGAAGTAGATTGCAAATAGAGGATTTAAAAAAAATCTTAAATAAGTTTTAGATCCCTATAAAATATATTTTATAGTTTTTTTTATTTTGTATTCCTATAAAATTTTTACTATGTTTGTTGTCTCTATATAATATATCTTTTTTGTTTTAAGTCCCCACCGATGATATGACATTATCTCAACCATTGATATATGTTGAGATGTTACCACATCATCATTTAGCTAACGGTTGAAATGATGTCATGTTATCAATAGGGACCCACAACAAAAATATTATAGGGACCCAAAATATAGTAAATTTTTATAGGAACCCAAAGTAAAAAATATATATTTTATTGAAATCCAAAACCTATTGCCTAAAAAAAAGTCAATTTTGTAAAGTATATTACAAAATATAAAGTCTTTGGCACGATTCGATCAAAATACATATTTGAATATAATCAATATTTTTTGGTCCAATATTTTATTATCTATTTCCTATCAAGTATCATTTCAAAAACATTTGTTTATAAAATTTAGAAATAATAATAATCTTGAACAATAAAATATTAAATTTCAAGTTAAAATTGATTATATTTAACTTAATAAAAAAAATATATGCATTAACACTTTTTTGGGTACATTTATTGCATGCTTATTAATTTATTAATTTTTTTGTTAATGAATGTTTTTCTTCGAGCAAGAGATTTAGTAATTTTGTTAAATACTAACAAGGTTTAGCACAATTTATAGGTAACTAGGTTTTTTTATACATGTTGTTAGGAGTTTTGATTGTTGGTCATGTGAAAGGAGAAATAAGACTTTGTTTAGACAGACAAAACTTATTTCATTTACTAAAGCTTAAAAAAGAAATAAACTTCTACTATCGACTAAGGGATATCATTAGTGCATACTTTAAAATAATGATTTTTCTGAATAAGTTTTTGATATTGGATGATGAATATTCTTAATACACACCAAAAAAGGATTTCTACAAGTAAGGTTCGAAATAAATTAGAATGAATTAGTGCATATGTTTTTTATTTATCACCTATTTAAGCATTTCTTTAATTATTTGAATTTGAATTTAAATTATTATCTTAACTTATTTAAGTGAAAACTTTGATTATAAATTTGTAATTAAATTAAAGTGTTTAAATATTGTTCACATTGGGTCAAAAAAATATTGTTAACATAATTTTCTAAAAAAATTGAAAGATATAATCTAATTTTAAGTTATAACAAAGTTTGAATAATAATAATAATAATAATATTGTAGTTAAAAGTTATATATTTATAGTATTATTTATTTTAAATCATGCAAAATTTTATTAATACGTTGTTGTGTATATAATAAAATATTTTTGATTTATATTAAATAATTAGTTCACCTTCTCGAAAATTATTCATGCATAGTACGGGACCGACGAACTAGTTATAGCTAAGAAAGAAAGAGCCAATGCAGTCTTCACACTGGTTAGACGATTAAGCGATGTATTGGATATTAAAACTTAAAATTAATTAGCATTTGGTAGCTTCATGACCGTAAAATTCAAATATTTGAAGAAAGTAAAGATTTGATTTGAAAAGATGAATTACTAAAATAAGAATGGTCCTAACGGTTGATTAATTAGTGATATCATGTTGTTAGTAGGGGTGTTCGCGGTGCGGTTTGGTTCGGTTTTGGAGTAAAAAGTCCTCCGAACCAAACGCAAAAAATATATGCGGTTCGGTTTGGTTCGGTTTTCTATTTATAAAAAATCCGAACCAAACCAAACCAAACTTTTGCGGTTTGGTTCGGTTCGGTTTTTGCGGTTTTTTTAAGTTTAAAAAAAATATACAAATTCAAAATCTTAAAACATCAAATTAAAGGATTTTAAAACTCAAAGTTATTATCATAATTTCAAATATATCCACATGAGTCTTAAAACATATAAAATTAACTCAAAGTCTTAATTCATAAGATTACACATAAAAAATTCCAAACTCTACCAAATGTTATACAAAGTTACAAACATAACAATTAAAAACATTTAATCGGCCAATATCATCATAAGGTTTTGCCAATAGCTACATGTAAACATTCCTGCAAAAACTAAAACATCATCAATTAATATTTCAAATGATAATTTCTTGCATTTTAGAATAAGAAAAATATGATTAAGAAGTGATAAATCATACCATAATTTAGTGCAATGACTAATCGGAATCAACATCGAGTTCTCTTCATCTAATTGTGGGATTGGGCCAAGTTCTAAAAATATATAAAGACATAATAGTAAATATGAATGAAAAATTAAATAAAAAGAATTAAAATACAACAAATAAATTACCCATTTCAATTCTTTCAATATCTTCCACAAGCTCTTCAATGTCCACTGACCACGGGGCAGATCGACACCAATTTTGAGTACAAATCAATGCTTCAACGGTCTTTGGTGTAAGAGAGCTTCTATAACAATTAAGAACTCTACCTCCTGTGCTGAAAGCAGACTCAGAAGCAACAGTAGACACAGGTGTGGCTAATAAATCTCTAGCAATTATACTAAGAATAGGATACTTGGTAGAATTCACTTTCCACCACATCAAGATATCAAAAGAGGTACTTTTCTTCTCCAAACTCTCCATGAGATACAAATCAACTTCATTTTTATGAATATTGTTATTACGATTCATCTCTTTCTCAAATTCCAAAGCAAATGAAATTTCAGGTGCATCAAATTCATCGGTTTCCATTTCACAAGGTGCGTAAGAAGTTTCATCGGCTGCCCTTTATTAAAAGAAACCTTATACACATCAAACATATGGTATAATGCATTCTTTATCTTGTCACACAAAAAATCAGCATCTTCCTTCTCATAAAACTTGTGTAAACCCCACTCAACAAACTGAAATTTACTCCGAGGATCAAATATCACAAAGCAACAAAAATCAATATATTCACACTCTTAACATTTCCCCAATACTTATCATATTTCACTTTCATTTTTTCAGCCATAGTTCCAAGCAGAATGTCGAACTTCCTTTCCATTTCTGAAGTGCAAGTAATATCATGCAATGCTCATTGAAATATAAAGAAGAAGTTACATAACTTGTCCCCATGACACTTTTAGAGTGATATCAAAAAATATTTTCAAGAATTTAACAAAGCATTTTGCATTAAAGAAAGTGAGCATAACACACACCGCCATACAAAATATCAAATGCATTTTTAGAACATGTCACATAGAACCAAATATCGAGAGAAAAACCAGTCACAAGAGAACCAAATAGGCAAATATCATAGAGAATTAGACACAAAAATAACTACAAGTGAATTAGTTATAACTACAGCTTCTCGAGAGAACCAAATATGACCGACAAATATAACCAAATATCGAGAGAACCAAGTATGAACCAAATATGATTGACAAACAACCAATCAAGATGCAAATATAGTGAATCAATGACAACTACAGCTTTTCGAGAGAACTAAATATGATAGACAAACAGACAAATATGAACCAAATATGATAGACAGACAACCAATCAAGATGCAAATATAGTGAATCGAGTGACAACTACAGACTTCTCGAGAGAACCAAATATGATAGATAGACAGACAAATATGAACCAAATATCGAGAGAACCAAATATGACAGACAACCTTGCAAATACAATGAATCAAGAATAACTACAGCTTCTCTAAGAACCAAACATGACCCACAGACCAAAAAAATATGAACCAAATATCGAAAAACCAAATATGAACCAAATATGACTAATAGACAACCAATTAGATGCAAATACAGAGAACTGAGTGAATAAAGATGCAAACAGAAAACATACCAAGTTAAGCGTGTGAGCCTCACGAACAGAGAAGGCAGAGGAGAATCAGAAGAGGTTTGTGCGCCAGCGAAATGAAGGCACCGAGATTGAGAGGCAAAGGCGCAGAGCTTCAACGACGCCGCAAGGGTGAGATGCAAGTGTCGTTGTGCCGAGATGCCAACACTGGTGAGGTTGACTCTACGAAATGAAGGCGGCGACGGAGTTGAGGGCGCGAGATCTCGCGCCGGCTGGGTTGAGGGTGCGAGATTGAAAACGAGAGGCGGAGGGGTGGCGGGGATGAGGGTGCGAGAAGAGGCGAGAGGGTGCCGGCGGGGATGAGGGTGAATGAGTGTGCGAGAAGAGGCAGAGGGTGCCGGTGGGGATGAGGGTGCGAGCGAGATTGAGACGAGAGGCAGAGTGTGCGAGGCTGCGAGATGAAGATCGAGGGTTTCGAATTTTGTTTTCCCCTTTTGGCCTTTACCTCACACAGCCACCTATGAAAAAATAACATAAAAAAAAAATAGAAACTTATATGCGGTTCGGTTCGGTTTGGGGCGGTTTGCGATTTTCAAACCGCAAACCGAACCGAACCGCTCGGTTTTAGAAAAAAAAAAACCAAAAAATCCAAACCAAATTCGGTTTTGTTCGGTTTGCGGTTTTTTTGGGTCGGTTTCGCGGTTTTTTTGGACCGGTTCGGTTTATGAACACCCCTAGTTGTTAGGGATACATTTAGCTATTGTAATTCTAATATTACAAGAGTGGCACAGAAAATGAAACCAAATAATATAGATAATGATGAAGATATATATATATAAAGTTACAAAATATAAAATTAATGAAACAAAAAATACATAAGTAGCAGAAAACAACAGACAACGCTCCTATGCACGATATACCCAAATAAAAATGCCTAACCTCTTAAACCTTATGATAAAAAGAGCTATCCGTAACGCCCCACCAAACATTCATATTAACACTCATGACTTTACTATTTAACAGCACCAATAGATCCCACACCAAATAGAGTCATGTACACTTGAAAATTAATAACAAAATATGACTAAAACTAGAGTGTTTTTTTTTTATTATTATTATTATCGTACATGTTAATTATTAGTGTGGTAGTGAAATCCCACAATCTCCCCCCTCCTTCCCTTCTTCCTTCACCATCATACTAAAACGAGTGGTCCTAGCGGTTGATTAATTAGTGATATCAATATGTAACTCTTCTTCTACACCATTAAATTTCTTGAAATCTAATGGTTAACATTAGTCACTCGTTACAACCAAATCAAATAATAATAATATAGAGAGAAAGGAGATCAAATCAAATAATAATATTGGTGTAACTTACATCAAGTGTTACACCGTTCATTAACTTTCAAATCAATTATTTTATCTCATAACTCACTATTGGATTGAATGTTCATTTTATGTATATTATATCGATCAAATTTTATAAAAATTGAACATCAATAAAAAGTTGAACAAATAATTAATATTTTAGTACATTTTAGAAAACATATATTACATTGATTTTTATCTAGACAAATGAGGTATCAAACTATATTTAATTGATATGAAACTTAGTAGATATGATCTACATGAAAGGAACTCTCAATCCAATGGTAGGTTTTGAGATAAAATAATTCATTTGAAAGTTATTTAATAATGTCTTTTTTTGTGCAATACAGGGGACTTTGGAGCCCCTAGAAAATATTATTATTAAAAAACTTGAAAAATCCCAGAACTTACATCATCCGCTAAAAGGTTATAGATAAACCTAAGACTCGAATAAAAAATCTCACACTCTCCATTAAGTGTAAAACCAAATTTTGTTAAAGCATCCACGACCATGTTTGCTTCCCGGCTGATGTGTATCTTCCTCCGTAAGCCACAAATTCTTTAATAGATTGAATCAATTGAATCATTAGACTTGTTGCTCGGCGCATGCCTTCTATTAACTCAATTGCATGTTTTGAATCAGATTCAACACACACCCTTTTAAATCCTCTATCCCATGCAATTTTGATGCCCATAGTAATGGCCCATACTTCTGCATTCACGATCGAGCACGTTCCTAGATTATGCACAAATGCCCATAATACGACTCCATTTTGATCTCGTAGAACACCTCCGCACGCTGCTTCGTCACTCGCATTGACAACTCCATCATAGTTGAGTTTATACTGTCATTGGCTTGGAGTCTCCCACACTACTTTTCCTGTTCTCGATGTAGTGCTATTGTTATCATGGATTGCACGCTTGAACTCGGACACGCACAAGGTGTTTATTACCATTCGTTTAGATCTGGCCACAATACTTGAGACTAACACCGAGAAAAAAGAGAAGACTACATCATTCTGGTTCCTCCACAGGTAATATAGAGTTACCCCAAAATGAGTATGCCATTCCCTCTGCTGTGTTTAATAGTTGTGCGCATGTTGTTTTGTAGCCATTCACTTACATCATCATTAAAGAATGTCGTGGGTAGTATTTTATCTGAAATTTCCTCCCATACTCTTCTTGTAAATATGCAGTCTCGTAACGCATGAAATACAGTTTTTGGTTCAATAAGGCATACTGGGCATACGTTGTCTGCTGTTATCCCTCTATACTTCCTTAGGGCATTAGTGACCAAGGCTTGTCGCGCCACCTTCCACGCATGTATTCACATCCTCTCCAGTCCCCACCATCTCCAAATTGTACAATATAATGAATTCTTTCTATCAGTTTCCTGGGTAATGGCTTTGTAAGCAGATGTCATGGAGAACTACTCATCATTAGTTATACTCCAGGTCAGGACATCACCATCTCAAGATATAACTGGACGCACCAAAATAGTCTCGCACACCTGTTGTAGGACCATCTTTCTAAGTTTGTTCACGTTCCCACCTCCTTAGGCAATGGTGAAGTCACTTATAGTGGCTTGTTTGTCAATTTCGTCTAATTGCACACATGCATAATTACTCAGTTTCCCATGTTGTGGAACCCACCGGTCCTACCAAAAGAGAGTAGAAGTGTCATTCATTACCTTCCAAACAGTGTGCTTTGACATTTTCTCCCATACCCGGCTGACCCCCTTCATGAAGTTTGACATAATTTTCACTTTTTCCATTATTAGCACAACCTTATTTCCACACTTATATTTCGCACGAATCACCGCTGACCATAAGGCTTTCTTGCGTGTACACAGCCGCCAACCAACCTTCATAAGAAGTGTGTTATTCATGCTTTGCGTGGCGCGTAATCCAAGTCCACCCGCATACTTGGCTGAACAGACATCTTTCCATGCAACTGTATGCAATTTTCTCCCATTCGCTAAGTCGCCCCAAACAAACCCTCGACATTTCCTATCGATCTCCTCGCAGACTGATATTGGAAGAACTACGAACTACATAATGTAGATCAAGATCGACTATAGTACCGATTTTGCAACCATGACTCTGCCTACCATTAATAGTAGTTTCCCCTTGCCAATTACTAAGCCATTTGTTCACTTTTTCCAGTAAGAAGCCAAATGTTTGCTTGGACGGAGATTCATGAAAGATGGGCACCCCTAAATACTTCCCAAGGTTCTCTATACACTAGAATCCGCAGTTTGCCACTATCTCTTCTTTAACATTCTAGTTGGTATTTTTGGAGAAGTATATTCTTGTTTTTTCTTTATTCACCCGCTACCTTGAGCTCTCATAGAATAAATTCAAGATTGTGTTGATTATCTCCGCTTGCTCTGTCGTCACCTCAGCAAACAAGATAAGATCGTCTGCGAATGCTAAGTGTGATATTTGTGGCCCACCTTTACTAATCTATATTGGTTTCCATATTTCCTTCTCAATCGCTAAATTGATTAGTTGGAACAGTCTTTCGATACATAGAACGAACAAGTATGGAGAGATAGAGTCACCTTGTCGCACTCCCCTAGAAGGATAGAATTCTTCAAGCGCTTCACCGTTCCAAAGCATTCTCATACTAACTGTTGATATACAATGCCATATAATGTTAATGAAGTTGGTTGGACATCCTATGTCAACAAGAGTTTCTTTCACGAACTCCCAATTCAATCGGTCATATGCTTTTTCGAGATCAACTTTAATCGTCATCCATCCAGTCTTCCCTTTCCTACTTCTCAAAGAGTGAAACACTTCTTGTGCAACCACAATATTATTACTGCTATGTCTGTTAGGAATGAAGCTGCATTGACACAGGCCGACCAGCTTCTCCATCACTTGTCTAAGTTTTAACGCCATTAGTTTTGTGATTGTTTTATAAGACACATTACATAGACTAATGGGTCTTAGGTCCCGCATTCTTATCGCTAGCTCAACCTTTGGGATAAGTGTGATTAAAGTTTCATTTATCTTCTTAATCTCCATAGGGTTCTTGCATGCGTCCATGATAAGATCACTGAAATCATCACCCATTATGCTCCATTGTGTTTGGTAGAAAACCACTTGAAATCCATCACAACTCGGAGCTTTAAAGGGACCCATACTCTTGATAGTTACATGGACTTCCTCTTTTGTCACCTCTCGCCCCAACATTTCAATCTCATCCATATCCAACTTCGAAAAGGCACCAGTCAAGCAAAAAGGAGTTCACGTATTATCATTGGAGAAGATCGCTTTGAAATATGAAGTGACGTACTTTTCTAGCCCTATCAGTTGCCCAACCCACTCATTGTTTTCATTCTGAATTATATCAATCCAATTCCTCTTTCGGCGAATTGACGTCAGGCAGTGGAAGTATTTCGAGTTCCTATCACCAAATTTAATCCATTTGGATCTGGATTTTTGGAACCACAATACCTCTTCTTGGATCAAGATTTGCTCATACTCCTTCCATGCATTTTGTTGTTCCTGTACTAGCCATTGCCTTGCCCCTCTCCTCATTTGGCTATCAATATTATTAAGTTTTCGCAGCAGTCTACGTTTTCAGGAGAATGAATATATGCCCAAATACTTCCTCATTCCACTTTTGTAGGTCTTCCCAGAATTGGCCAATCTGATCATTCCAATCTTTATTATGTTTCCATCTTAATGCTATAAAGCTAGGGAAATCCTTATGTAGTAACCACAATGCTAGGAACCGAAAGGGTCGCCGCCTTCTATTTATCGCTACCTTGTTTGGGAGCTGCACTAATAACAGCCTGTGGTCTGATTTGAAACTTCGAAGGTGGAATACCGTAACATCTGGAAATTGTAGTCTCCATGAAATATTGATAAGCATGTGATCAAGTCTCTCCGTTAGGTCTCCTTTGCTCCAAGTAAACGGGAATCCTTGGAACCTCGCATCTATAAGCTCACACTGCTCTACTATATTCTAAAAGTCCTCCATGCTCCTAGTCGATGACGCAATGTGGCCTTTGTTTCTTTCAAAAGAATGTAAGAGCGCGTCAAAATCCACAATTACAGTCCATGGACCTGGATCATTTACCGCAATCTCCAGAAGCACGTGCCATAATCTTGCCTCTTCACATAGCTAGGGCTCCCATAACCACCCATGAAGTACCTTTCCCATATCTAACACAAAGGTGCACGAACTTTAATATCTTGTGTGTGTGTGTGTGTGTATATATATATATATATATGTATGTATGTATATATATGTATGATGATGGATCAATTTGAGATAAATTTATTTATTTGAAAATTATTGAATAATGTAATACTTGGTGTAAGCTACAAAATATAAAATCATATACTGGGAATAATTAATTGAAAATAAAAATTATAGCCCTACTATTTTTTTTTTGCAAATTAATGAAAAATCGATAGTTATCCTAGTTAATTGAGAATTGCAATAGTTCCAAGAATTATTGTACATATACATCAAACTTAAAAAACAAATTATATTTTAAAATTTTTTTATAAATAAAAACATAAAGGTGGTTAGTAATATTTTACGACAAAAATAATCATTATTAAATATGGTGGATACTTCACACCAATAACATGATTATCAAAAATATAATTTTGATTCTTTGAATATAAAAATATATTACAAATAATATTCATAATAAATAAATATATTTGAATATATACATTATATTTTAGATTTATTATAAATAAGTTATAATAAGATAAAAAAAACTATTTTTAATAATTAATAATCATTATAAAGAACCAAGTGAAAAAAATATTGAAATTTGTTAAAAAAAAAAGGATAAAAATATAGTTGGAAAGATCAACCTTTTAAATTTCAAATGAAATAGCATTATTTTGCAGCTTCATATCAATAAAATTCAAATACTTGAAATGAAGCAAAGATTTTATTTGAAATGACTAACGACTAAAACCATATAGTATTCCTAACGGTTGATTAATCAGTGACATCATGTTGTAGGAGACACATTTGGCTATTTTAATTCAAATATTAAATAAAACAAAGATTTTAATTTAAATGATGAATGACTAAAATGATAGTGGTCCTAATGGTTGACTAATTAGTGATATCATATTGTAGGGGACACATTTGGCTATTGTAACTCAAATATTAAATAAAACAAAGATTTTAATTTAAAGGATGAATGACTAAATCGATAGTGATTATCAAAAATAGGGCTAGGATCAATTGACACCAAGATGTTAAATTAAACTTTGATATCAAATCTTAACCGTTAAGTTAAATGATTATTTTTAATAAAAATAAAATTGTTAATCTTAACTGTTAGATTAAAATTACTTTAAATTCAAATTAAAACCTCATTTAACCATAAAATATCTAAATTACAAAATATTTAAAAGATTTAATCTATCACATTATAAAATATCTTAAATCTTTCACCATCACCGTCATGACAGTCAACCACCCCATGAGTGCATCCATAACCATTGTCACTGCCACCACAATCAACATGGTCACTGTCAGTGGTAACCATGTTGAACACATACGTAAATCTAAGAAAAATTATGTTTTAAAAAATTTTGTAAACAAAAGAATAAAGGTGGTTAATAAGATTTAACATCAAAATTTAGTCATCATGAAAAAGATAGTATATACTTCACATCAATAAAATGATTATTCAAAATACTTTTGATTCTTTGAATATGAAATTATATTACAATTAAAATTCATAATAAATAAATAAATATATTTGAATATAAAAAAAATTTCTCTATATATATAGGGGATGTTTCAAGTGAGAACAGTTTTTAATATGAGAACAAACAATAGTAATTATTGGATTAAAATTAAAAATAATAAACGCATCAACTCTAATTTTAAGTGCATCACCATGAGATCCTACCACTCCCTCTCTCTCAATTAGTTTTGTTTTTTCTGCATTTTTTCCCAACAACACAAACACATAGGCAAAACAATAACCACCGCCACCATGAGATCCTAATTTTAAGTGCATCACCATGAGATCTTATTCAAGAGTTGTCATTATCACTATAACTACTGCCACCACAATCAACATGGTCATCACCATCAACATGGTTACCATAGCCGTCAGCGGTGGTGGTGGCGGCAACAACAAGGACGATGACCATGATGGTAACAATGATGATGGCCCTGACGACGGTAAGAACGGTAGTGATAATCATGTTAGTGGTGGTGATGGTGGTGATAACCATGTCTGCAATTGTGAGAGGAAGAGAGGATCACATGTCATGAGAGGAAGTGAGGATCGTTAGGAAGCAAAGAGACAAAGAGAGATCGTGGAAAGAAGATCCATCGGAAATGTCCATTGGGGACAAATTGCCCTCGGTGAAGCACGATTTTCCTAATTCCCTCAACCAGGCTCTCTTCAAGGCTAAATGTGCTTTCTGATAGCATATAAAGATAAAGATAAATAATAACTAACATATATATAGAGGGCATTTCAAATGAGAGGGCATGTTTATTATGAGAAATGAGAAGTTTAAATAATAGCCATTAATTAAATCTTAATGGTCCAGATATAATTTTGAAATAAAATTATATGTAATCTTCACCTTATACAATCATATCTTTCTTAATTATTGTGCATTTATTGTCATATCACCATCATCAGTGCCGCCACTACCAACATAGTTACCACCGTCATTTTTGCTGTCACCACTAACAGGGTCACCACCACCACCATCATGGTTGTTATCCCCATTGTTGCCACCACCACCACTGTGACGGTAGTGGTGGCGGCAACAACGAGGACGATAATCATGATGGTGGTCCTGTTGGTGGTGGCGGTGGTTATGATGATGACGGTGACAATGGTCCTATTGGTGGTGGCAGCAATGGTCATGGTGATGAGGGTAACTGTGTGTAAATGCGCAATAATTAAAAGAGACATGATTGTATAGGATGAAGATCACATTTAATTTTAATTCAAGATTACATCTGGATCATTAAGATTTAATCAATGGTTGTTATTTAAATTTCTCATCTCTTATAATAAACATGTTATCTCTCTTCATATATATATATATATATATATATATATATATATATATATAATGGGAATAGGTAACCAAAATTAAAGATTATAGCATTAATATATAATTTTTTTTTGCAAATTAACGAAAAACCAATAGTTATCACAATTTACTAACAATTGAAATAGTTCCAAGAACTATTGGACACATACATCAATCTTGAAAAAAAAATGCTTTAAAATATTTGTAATTAATGAAAATAATAATTATCAAAGATTGTGGATACACCGCACCAATAAATAATATGATTATCCATAACATACTTTTTGATTCTTTGTATATAAAAACATACAAACAATATTCATCATAAATAAATATCTTTGAATATAGACATTGTATTTTAGATTTAAGATAAACAATTTATAATGTGATTAAAAAAACACAATATCTAATTATTGATAATTAATGTAAAAAACCAATTGAAAATTCTTTGATTTTTTTTTTGAAATTTGTTAAAAAAAAAAAGATAAAAATATAGTTGAAAAGATCAACCTTTTAAATTTCAAATGGATTAGTATTTGATAGCTTCATATCAATAAAATTCCAATATTTGAAATAAAACAAAGAAATTTAATTGTAATGACGAATGACTAAAATGAGAGTGGTCCTGGCAATTGATTAATTAGTGATAACATTTTGTAATAGAGTGGTCCTAGCAATTGATTAATTAATGATATCATTTTGTAAGGGACACATTTGGCTATTGTAATTCAAATATTAAAAAATTAGGACAAGAAAATTAAACCAAATTAACATAGTTAATGATGAATATATATAGAGATATGAGAGAGAGTTACAAAATATAAAATCATATAATGAGAATAGTTAACAGAAATTAAAAAAATATATATATTGTACTAATTAATATTTTTTCTGCAAATAATGAAAACCTATAGTTATTTGACAATTGAAATAATTCAAAGAATTATTGAACACATACGTCAATCTTAAAAAAAGAAATATTAAAAACTTTTGAAATTAAAAGCATAAAGGTAGTTAGTATGATTTTACGACAAAAAATAGTTATTATTAAAGATGGTGGATACTTTGAATATATTACCAACAATATTCGTATATAATAAATAAATATCATTGAATATAGACATTATATGTTAGATTTATAATAAACAAGTTATAGTATGATAAAACGAAAAACCCAATTTTTAATTATTGATAATTAATATTAAGAACCAATTGAATAATTCTTTGAAAAAATATTTAAATTTGTTAAAAAAAAAAGATAAAAAAATAGTTGGAAAGAGCAACCTTTTGAATTTCAAATGATATAGCATTTGGCTGCTTCAGGGTAATAAATCCAAATACTTGAAATAAAATAAAGATTTTAACAGAAGTGATGAATGACTAAAATGAGAGTGGTCCTTGTTAGTGATGTCATGGTGTAGGGGACACATTTGGATATTGTAATTCAAATATTAGAAAAATGGGACAAGAAAATGAAATCAAATTGACGTAGATAACAATGATATATATAGAGATAAGAGAGTGATACAAAATATAAAAATCATATAATGAGAATAGTTAACTGAAATTAAAAAATATGGTACTAATAATTTTTCTATAATGAAAACTATAGTTGTTTGACCATTGAAATAGTTCTAAGAACTATTGAACAAATACGTTAATCATGACAATTTTCTATTTTAAAAACATTTATAAGTAAAAACTAAAGGTGGCTAATAAGATTATATATACAACAAAAATTAGTCCTTATTAAAAAGATGGTAGGTACATCACATTAATAACATGATTATCCATGGTATACTTTTCATTATTTGAATATGAAATTATATTACAATTAAACTTCATAATAAATAAATAAACATATTTGAATATAAAAATTATATTTAAGATTTATGATAAACAAGTTATAATATGATAAAAAAAAAAACCTATTTTTAATTGTTGATAATTAATCTCAAAGATCTTTGAAAAAAAATATTGATTTTTTCTTACAAAAAATGATAAAAATATATGCAAAGATCGACCTTACTTTTAAATTTTGAATGACTTAGCATTTGACAACTTCACGAAAGTAAAATTCATTTTTTTTTAAATAAAAGAACGATTTCTTTTTTAAGGGTGGATTGGATTAAGATTGTTTAGAATTTTAAAGACTTTTTTTTTTGGTAAAAATGTCTTGGGGTATTCCATTAGGATTGTTAAATGATAAAAAATAATCTGATAATATTCACTCAAGATTAAAAAATTTTAGAGGACAACGAAATCTTATGACATTCGATTTGAATTTTAAATAACTTAAAAAAAGTCATATGTTGTTTAAAATCATAAAGATTTTCTGAACTTGGTTTTTTATGAAGTAGAGAGAATGAAGTAGACTTTTTTACTTTATTCTCTTTGCTTTTGAGGCAGAGGCATAATCTCCCACTCACTCATTTTTCTGTTTCAAGATAAGACTTTTCATATGATCTTAATATTGATGTGTTCATACTCCCAAATCACTACGAATCAACTTACAAGTCTACATCACATGATCAATGTAGTCCATCATCTCATTTTCCTTTAAGTTCATAAATTCCTAATGAAATGAAAATCTTGCTAAGAGAAGAAGATTTGAGCTTGGAGGTTGTTATAACTCAGCCAAAACAAACAATCTAAGTTAAAGTTTTAAAAGACTATTCTAAATTATTGCAGTCAATTTTAAAAAAATACACAACTTAATAGAGAAAATAAAAGAAAGCAATGTTTGGGATGTTAGAAAAGAAATCCCAAATTTATTCATATGTCACTGGAAAAATGTTTATTTTGGATATTCTTCAAGTTAAGCAGATGATTAATGTTTTGATCATCATGTCTTTTTTGTTGAATTATTTGATTTATATTTTGATAATATTATTGATTTGTGTTCAATGATATTTTAAAACACACTTTTTATTGGTTTGTGTTCAATAGTTTGAATGTTTTTTTTTCTAGAAATCCATAGAGTCTTTTTAAATCTTATAAATCCGTAAAGTCTTTTCAAATCCTATATTTTAAATTCATTAAATTCAAACTACAAAATTCTAATCATAAAAGTCTTTTTAAAAAAAAAAATTTAAGTTTTTAGTTTCCTACAAAATTTTAAAAATCTTTCAGACTTTTTATACCAAAAAAAATCTTTTAAAATCTTAATCCAATACACCCCTTAAAACACAAATGAATAAAATGGGAGTGGTCCTAGCAGCCGATTAATCAGTGATATCATGGTGCTAAGGTACATATTTGGATATTCTAATTTTAATATTAAAAGTTTGGGACCAGAAAATAAAGCAAAAGTTGTATAGATAACGATGAATATATATATATATATATAACTAAGAACCGAAAAATACTCCAAGAATTATTGAACACATGTAAATCTTAAAAAAAATGTATTTTAATTAAACTTTCTTAATGATGGGTTTTGTTCTAACCCCCACCCTCTCACCTTTAGTTTGTCTTTGGTTTATCTTTTTTGTTTTAAGTTCTCTTTAATAATAATTGGCGAGTCTGCAGTATAGGATCCTGTATTTTGTTGCTGCCAAACCTTGCTGGAATTAGTAGAATGGTGGTGATGCTTGTCAGCTTCCCTTTTATAAAAAGACGAATGACTAAAACCAGAATAGTTCTAGCTATTGATTAATTAATGATATCATATTGTAGGGACACATTTGAATATTGTAATTCTAATGTTAAAAATTTGGGACCAGAAAATATAAAATCATAAAATGAGAATAGTTAACCAATATTAAAAAAATTATGGCACTACTAGTTGTTATGCAAATTATATAATATGATTATCCAAAATATACATTTCATTATTTGAGTATAAAAATATACTACAATTAAAATACATAATAAATAAATATTTTTGAATATAGATATTATATTTTAGATTTATGATAAGCAAGTTATCATATGATAAAAAAAAAATGCTTTTAATTATTTATAATTAACCTAAAAGACCTATTGATAATTCTTTGAAAAATAAATTGAAATTTATTTTAAAAAAAAGATAAAAATATATAGAAGGAAAGATCAACCTTACATTTAAATTTTTTATTTTAAATTTTAACTTTAAAGTATTTTTAAATTAAAAGAAGTTTATTCAATCATAACCTAAATATCAATAACTACTATGTTCCAAATTTAATTATTTTAAATATTTTTTGACAGAATTATTTATAAACATAGATAATATACAAATATTAAGGGCTATTTAATGGAGTGAAAATAATTATATTTTGCACTGATTGGTCATGCTATCTAGTATGGGGAGGATGAAGTCATGAAGGGAAATTTATTTCTCTCCAAAAAAAAATGAAGGAACTTTGTATGTTCTTATTGAAACTATTTGTGGTTGGCAACATCATCACACAATCACCAATAATAAATACTCCTGGACCACTGAATAATTTTACAAGTTAAGATCGTAATGCATTAATTAATTTATTTTGGATATTACAATAGTTTGTAAGAAAAAAAGAGTTTGATATTCATCTGGGTGTAAAATAGTTTTACGCTGTCGATCAATCACAATTTACCGTTTAAATAATTTTTAAAATAATCAATTAATTTATCATACATGGAGGATTGTAATTGATTGATCGTATAAAATTATTTTATACCGTTGGGGTATCATCCTTTTTCTCATAAAAAGAATGTATTTAAATGTACAAAAAATCTTTAATGTACGTCATGGCTTATTCTATGAGATAACCAAATACATTTGTCTATATTTGTGTGTGTTATGGCAGATATTTATTTATATATATCTTTGATACGTAACTTCTTAAAGTAGGAGAAAGTCAATTAGGACCATGGCAACCCAAACTTTGTGTGAATCTCCCCTTCATATTGTTGACTTCACCAATGAAAACATGAAGCCAGAAACTGATACATGGCTTGCAGCCTGTAAAGTGGTGCGGAGAGGATTTGAGGATTACGGCTGTTTCCTAGCACGCTTCAATAAGGTTGGTTCTGAGCTTCTCAACTCTGTGTACAATGGAATGGAAGAACTGTTTAGTCTTCCATTGGAAACAAAGAGGAGAAAAACCAGTGATAAACCAAACCATGGCTACACTGGACAAGTACCCACATCGCCTCTATTTGAATCTTTTTCAATTGACAATCCATGCAATATTGAAGATTGTGAAAAATTCGCACGCATAATGTGGCCAACGGGAAATGACCAGTTGTGGTATTTATCATTCCAATTAATTTTTTCGCTAAAATAAGGTGGGATCAAGTTACACTAACACTAACTCTAAGAGTGTTAAAGCTATCAATTCTCACGATTCATTTTCTTAAGATCTAATGATTAAAATTAATAATTTATTACAATTATTAGATCTTATGATATGAATGATGAGGATGGGTGTGACTCCCTAAAGAGTTTAACGGTAGTGAACTGACAGTTTAAACTAATTTTATAGTGTCAAACAATTACAATCCTTTCATTTATGATAAATCAATTGATTTTTTTTTAAAATTATTTCAAAAGTCATATAAATAGTGGATTGTGATTATTTAACTGTGTAAAACTAGTTTACATCTTAAGTGCACTACTTTTAATCTCAATTCTAAAAGAGTTACTCCCTTCGTAACTTTATCCCTCCTCTTCATTTAGAATGATTAAGCTTGTTTAAGTAAACTTCTGTACAAGGACTTTTAGAAAATAAAACATAAAAAATAAATGAAATTAGTTTTTTCATAAATTAAGATTAATTTTTTCAATAATTAATTTGTAAAAGTTCTTTCATATAATTTTTCTAAAAAAATGTGAGACTTTTACAAAGTAACTATTGGAGAAACTAATTTTAATTTATGGAGAAGTTAATTTCACTTTTTCATGTTTTTTCTCTTAAAAGACATTTTAGAAAAGTTTACCAAATAAGCTCATTATCAACTTTTTTAGCTAATTTTATTTCTCTTAATAGTGAAAGTGTCAACCAGTATACGAAGTTATTGAAAGAACTAGACCAAACCGTGAAGAGAATGGTATTTGATAGCTATGGCCTGGACAAGGTGAAATGCGAGTCATTTCTCGAGTCAACCAATTATGCTTTTCGAAGCTACAAATATAAGATACCTTCTGCGATGGATGAGAGCAACATGGGAGTGAATCCTCATACGGACTCAACCTTCATAAACATATTGCATCAAAGGATAGATGGCCTGGAAGTTAAATTGAAAGATGGAGAATGGTTTGGTGTTGATGCCTCACCTTTGTTTTGTGTCATGGCTGGTGATGCATTTATGGTTAGCTTCTATACAATAGTAGAAGAGGAGTACTAAGAGTAATTTAAGAGAGTTACCTGTTACACTCCATTTACATAATTCATTTCTTAAAATCCAATGGTTGTCACAAATCATTGATTTTAACCATTAGATCTCAAAAAAATTGATTGTGAGGATGATGTGTAACTCTCTTCAAAGTACTCTTGATATAATTTGATCCAGTTTCATAGTAAAATATCCTCAAAAGTTTAATATTGTTTGAGGGTTATTTTTTTTTTTACTTGGAATTAAAATTTTCATTTTTGCTTAAATAAGTTTTGAATTCTTAGAAAATACCTATAAATTTTTTGTTATGTTTTGGATTCTTATAGTATATTTTTTTTTGTTTTGGATTTTACGTATCATCATCTCAACTGTTAGTTAAGTGATAATGTAATACCATCTCAATATATATCAACGGTTGAGATGATATCACGTTATTAATAAGTATTCAAAACAAAATAAAAAATATTACAGTAACTCAAAACATAAATTTTTTTAATAAGGATTTAAAGTAATAAAATAAGTATTTTATAGGGATTAATCTTGTTTAAATTTTCCATTTTGTTGAACATTCGATTTGAATTGCTTTAACTCATTTGTTTGCTTAGGTTTGGAGTAGTGAAAGGATACGCGCTTGTGAACATCGTGTGATCCTAAATTCAAAGGTAAATAGGTACTCATTGGGATTACTTTCATACAGTAGTAAGATGGTACAAACATTAGAGGATCTAGTTGATGAGGAACATCCAATACGCTATAAGCCATTCGATCATTATGCATACGTTGGTTTTCGTTTCACAGAAGAAGCAGTAAAACATACAAGTCGAATCAAAGCATATTGTGGTATTTAATTTGACACAATCTATACGTATGTATCTTATGAAGGAATTGATGACCATTTCATATATATCTCCATTATAAGAAAGGAATAATTGACATGTTAGAAGTTGAATGTATTAGTTTGTGGCTTCCTTTGTCCGAGGCAACTTATCAGGTTAATATAAAAAATGTTTCAGCATTTGTGAGTCAATAATTAAATGTTTCTTTATCCATTCATTTGTCGACATGTGGTTGTCTTTCCCATTTTAATAATAAACTTCAAATCTAATTAGGTCTTATCTAATCAATTTTAAAATAATTTAAATAAAAAAAAATCATGAACATTATGAAACAAAAATAATTATTCCTAAATAAATTTATGGATAAAGTATGAAATTGGTACTTCAATTTTTTCAAATTTTTAGTTTTGATCCTTAAGTTTTTAAAGATTGGTTTTGGTCCCTCAATTTTCATTCAGTTTGTAGAATTGATTCTTTCATTCATATGCTATGTTAAATATATATTTTTGGATTTTTTTAAAAAAAATTATTTTTAATTTTTTGGTAAAGTATGTTTTTGGTCCCTACATTTTTTGAAAATAGGTCTTAGTCCACAAACTTTTATTCTATTACTGTGTTTTTAGTCTTTTTCATTTGTGTTCTATTAACTACCTTCTTTTCTTGTACATTTTAATTATTTTTCTTGCCAAGAGTGTTAACGACGACAACACCACTGCAACCACCGGCGACTTTAAAGGAAGTCAACGATGGCAACATCTAAGCACAATGACTTTTTCTTTTATGACAATGACAAAACATGCTTTTTAGATTTGATAAAAATCTCAAACAAAAATCTCATATGTTGTATTTTTAAGGATTAAGATTGGTCTTTCAAAAGTTTAGAGACCAAAAACAAAAATTTATCAAAGTAATTTAGAGATCAAAAATATACTTTACTCAAAAATTCAAAATTCAAAAAAAATTTCAAAAATATACAGTTAACAAATCATATGAACGAAAGGATCAATTTCACAAACGGAATGAAAATTGAGCGATCAAGATTGATTTTTAAAAAGTTGAGAAACCAAAATCATAAATTTGAAAAAGTTAAGGAATGAATTTCATACTTTATCCTAAATTTAACTAATTATATAAAAAATCCATTTTTAATTATTATCGAATATAAACATGTTATAAAGTAACCAAATTTAAAAAATACTCATGTAATATACTAATTCCTAGTGTCTTTGGTTTAAGTTGTGTGTGATGTCTCAAACCCATGACCATTCAATGTTACTGCAGTAAGCAAACCATTAGAATAGTTTGTAGACATACAGTAATTCCTAGTATCTATCCATAATTATTAGTTAAAATAAATTATTATAAACTAAATTAAATCGTTAATTTTATTTTTTTAAAGCATTAGTATTATCATTCATCAGTTCGGACGACTCAGACACATGCCATGTCTTGAATGTTCTGCTCATGGTTATTTCTTCGTGCAACTCTTACACTAGCGTAGTAGCACTCTCGTGCAGCCTTTTGGTTGGCTTTTACCGTATCTATAAGACTACTCCGAGTGCGTTTATTGCCGGATGGCCTATTAGGATGTTGTAACCAAATCGACTGTGGACAGTCCAAAAAATTGAAAAATCGCATCAATCAAAAATCATATATTTTTTATGCTTTGGTTTGGTTTTCGAACTTTATTATAAAAATTAAATAAAATTACATATTATAATTATATTAATTTATTTTTATGTTTAGTATTATTCAATTAATAATATTTTAATTTTTTATGATTATAAATGTGATTTATAATATATTTTTTTTATAATAAATTTATAATATATAATACATATTTAATTTCATATCTTAAAAAAAAAAGATATATTGATATTATTAAATAGTATTAAATATAAAATGAAACATGATTTTTTATTATATTAAAAAAATTAATAATATCATTTTATAATAATATAAATAGAACTAAAAATAATATTTTTTTAACTAAAATATATAAAAACAAAATTTAATAAAAAATAATATAACATAATAATTATGTAATTTTAATTAAAAAATTAAATTATGATCATAAATTAAAAAAATAAAAAATCATAAAACTGAATCGAACCAAATTGTAAAAAATTGGTGTGATTTGATTCAAATTTAATGTTATATTAAAATTGAATCAAATTGAATAGCGATTTTATTTTAGATTTGGTTTGGATGACTTTTTGTTCAAAAATCGAATCAAAACGTATCGCAAATACCCTATCGGAGAGTATATGAAACTCTTTTCTAGATAAACGATAAATTAAAATGAACATATACAACACCTTTTATAAGCAACACTGCATTTGAATAAATAAATAAAAAAGAAATTTCTATTTTCTATTGAAATGTTGGGATTTTCCGTGAAAAATGGGGGTTTTACGAATGGATTGTTGTTTATAGGTTTATACTGCAGTTGTTTGGTTCAAGATTTCTTTAATTTCAGGGTTTTGGACTTGGTGCGTGCTTTTTCCGAGGGAGGATTTGTGTTTGATTGTGTATTATTATGCTTTAAAAACTTTTATACGTGAAAAATGACGCATCACTATGAAGCTTTGATGTTCATATATATAAAAATACGAAACATGTTATGCTGCAACTGAAAGTTATCTTTATCAAGATTTCTTCTCCTTAGAATGTTCCATTGGTCAATCCATTTGCTTTGTAAATTTGGAATAATCACCAAATTAAGAACCTAGCTTTATTGTGTGTAAGTAATAGATCATTTTCCATTTATCTGTTAAATGAACTTATATGATTGATTGCTCTTCTTGGACTTATTATCCTGGTAAGTATATGCTTTAGTTATAGGGGGATATCTTCTGTAGGAAGAATTGCTTGTAGTATAAAATTTTAATCATGTTTATTATTTCTGTTTAAATTTTTATAGGTGGCAGGCAAAGAGGAACTATCAAAGATGGTATGAAAGGAGTTCACTATGTTGCTCCTGAGGTAAACACAAGGAACTATCATAAAATGAGGCCCTAAATTGTGTTCTTGAATGCCAATTATTCAATCTGTTGAGATAGAGTATGTGCTCAAAAACATCCTAACAACTCACAAACCTAGACCACCAATCCAAATATGATTGATACCTTGCCCCCTTGGCTCACACAAGATGATCTTGCTTATTATGTGATAGTAACAGAGCCCATGACAGTAGACCCAAGAGAACCACCAACAAGCCCAATTACCTCAAGGACTACATTTGAAATGCTTTGCTGATGCTATTTGGGATATACGAATATTCTAGATTAATGATAGAGTTAGTTATAACAAACTAATAAGAAAATACAAAATTATCCTTTTGTTGTTTTGCCTTTGATCCATTGTAAGGACTATAAGTTTTGAAATTGAGAAAGGAAATGACAAAGAATGAATTTGCCTTATCCACTTTATTATTGTCTTTATTAGTTTATAGCTTTTAATACATCAGTCCTCTATTATTGGTTCGACTTGCCCCTCATGACAGAGCACAATACACGCAAAACTACCACAAGTAAGCTCGAGGATGTCATTAATCGTCTAACCCAAGCTCAATCCACCATCACCGACAATCACCACGACCTAGCCAACAAGGTCGACGCCATTCTCGATTGATTATCTTCACTACCAACATCCACTCCATATACCCCACCTCACACAACAATCCACCAACCTCCGATCAAGCTCGAGGTCCCTCGTTTTGATGGCCATGACCCTATGGGTTGGATCTTCAAGATCAACCAATTTTTTGACTACTAGCGAACCCCAAATGAGGAGCATATCATAGTCGCCTCCTTCTACATGGACAGCTCCGCTTTAAGCTAGTACCAGTGGATGTACAGAAACGGGTTCATCACGTCATGGTCGATGCTTCTCCAAGCCCTAGAGTCATGATTCACTCCGTCGTTCTATGATGACCCCAAGGGTACCTTGTTTAAGCTATCCTAGAGCGGACATTCCGCCTCTATGGCCAGATCGACCAAACACGCGTAACGATCCTCATTGATAGTGGAAGCACCCATAATTTTGTGCAATCGTGCGTCGCAAAACACCTCCACATAATCCCCACCACCTCGTTGCAAGTCATGGTGGGCAATGGGTCTCATCTCGAGTGCCATCAGATGCAGGACAACCATTTCATTATCGACTTCCATGTTCTCCCTTTGAGTGGTGCCGACGTCGTCCTCGGAGTCCAATGGTTGCATAACCTAGGCCCGGTCACTATGGACTACGATAGTTTAATAATGAGCTTCTCCCATTCAAGTCATTCCGTCGTGTTACATGTGGACAACCCTATTGGGCCTGAATCAGTCTCAGCTCAACAGCTCAAGCGAATGCTCCAAACACACTTCGCTTCGGCCCTTTTTCATCTAACCTTAAACCTAGCACAAACACCCAACCCATCAACTACCCCAACTAACTCACCTTCACCTCTAGACCCACAAATCAACACCCTCATTTCTTGTTATGGCTAGCTCTTCAAAACACCAACACAACTACCCTTTCCTCGCCCTATTGCCCACAAAATCCAACTCCTCCCCAACTCCTCCCCTATAAATGTCCGCCTATACAGATACTCACACTTCTAGAAAATTGAACTAGAGAAACAAGTGGCTAAAATGTTGAACTCTGGTATGATTTGCATCAGCCATAGCCCATTCTCCTCCCCAGTGCTCTTAGTAAAAAAGAAGGATGGCAGTTGGCATTGCTGCGTTGATTACATAGCACTGAATGTCATCATAGTCAAAGACCACTTCCCTATGCCGACTATTGATGAGTTGTTGGATGATATCAGTGGCACGTCTTGGTTCTCTAAGCTCAATCTCTGCCAAGGTTTTCATGAAATTTGTATGACAGAGGAGGATATTCCGAAGACCGCATTTCAGACTCACTAGGGGCACTACAAGTACAACGTCATGCCTTTTGGGCTCTGCAATGCACCATCCACATTCCAGGCGACTATGAATGAGTTGCTTAAACCCTTCTTGTGCAAATTTGTGGTTGTGTTTTTTGATGATATTCTTATCTATAGCCCTTCCTTTGATATTCATTTGTATCATCTAGAATGTGTATTTGATATTCTATTGTAGGGACAATTTTACTTATGCATGTCCAAATGCCTATTTAACAAACGAAAATTGGAATACCTGGGGCATATCATTTCCTAGAATGGAGTGGAATCGGAACCGTCCAAAGTGCAGGCAATGGTTGCTTGGCCATTACAACCTCTGTCAAAGAGCTTTGTGCTTTTCTTGAGTTGACGGGATTTTACCGGAAATTCATCAAGGGTTATGCCACGATTACTACTCCCTTGACTTCTCTTTTGTGCAAAGACAACTTTCATTAGAATCAAGAGGCTTAGGTAGCCTTTGAGAACCTCAAGAGGGCTATGATGCAAGCTCCAGTGCTCGCCTTGCTAGACTTCTCTGCCCCTTTTACTCTGGAGACAGATGCTTGAGGACTTGCAATGGGAGCAGTGCTTATGCAGGATCACCATCCAATTGCTTTCTTGAGTAAATCGTTTTGTCCCCGTCTCTAGAAGGCTTCCACTTATGTCTATGAATTGCATGCTATTACAACTGTAGTGCAGAAATGGTGACAATATTTACTTGGTCATTCCTTCATCATTCTCACTGATCACCGGAGCCTTAAGGAATTCATGACACAAGTAATTCAAACACTGGAGCAGCAGATTTATTTGTCAAAATTGTTGGGTTATGACTACACCATACAATATAAAATAGGTGCTAGTAATGTGGTTGCAGATGCTTTATCTTGAATAACGGACTCAGAGGACACCCATTTCTCTTTATCTATGCCTAATTTTGTTTTCATTGAGCAGCTCCGAGCCTCTCTTCATTCTAGCTCTTCTTACTCAACTTTGATGGCTCAAATTACAGCGGACCCCTCAACCTTCCCTGATTACTCCATTCATCGGGATATCATATTTTTCAATGGAAAAATATGGCTTACTGCGAACAACCCTTTCAAATCCATTTTGCTGACTGAATTTCACTCCACTCCTATGGGTGGACATATGGGAGTGGTAAAGACATTGCATCGTTTACAATCAAGTTTTTTCTAGATTGGTATGTGCCAAGATGTGAAGATTTACGTGGCTAAATGTTCCACTTGTCAACAAATGAAGTATGAGACCAAGCGTCCTGCTGGATTACTTCAACCTATCCCTATTCTTACAACAATTTGGGAGGATTTATCCTTGGACTTCATCACTGGCTTGCCTACTTCTAATGGCTACTTTGTCATCCTAGTGGTAGTAGATAGATTCTCCAAGGGTGCTTATTTCAGTGCTCTGGCCACTCATTTCACAACATTCAAAGTGGCTACTCTTTTCCTCGACATGGTCTGCAAATTACATGGTTTCCCCTGCAACCTCATCTTGGATAGGGACCCATCTTCATCAGTAATTTTTGGCATGAATTGTTTTGCCTTAGTGGCACCAAGCTGCGCATGAGCACTTCCTACCATCCACTGATGGCCAAACTGAGGTACTTAATAGAGTGTTGGAATAATATCTTCGATCATTTGTCCATGAGCAACTGTCACAGTGGCACAAATTTCTAGCCCTAGTGGAATGGTCCTACAACACGTCGATTTAGTCAAGTACAGGCATAACACCTTTCAAGGTTACCTATGGCAAACCTCCCCTTTCTATTCCTCACTATATTCTTGGCACATCTAATGTGGAGGCAGTAGATTCTCTTCTATCCACTCGTGAGGCAACACATGAGTTGCTTCAGCGCTGCCTCACCAAGGCACAAGAGTACATGAAACGCGCAGTTGACAACATGTATGCTGTAGGAGATTGGGTCTACTTGAAGCTTCGACCCTCTCGCCAATCCAGTGCTTCCAAAACCCAATACAACAAGCTGTCTAAGCGCTATTTTGGGCCTTTTCAGGTAATTTAGAGAATTGGCCATGTGGCTTACTACATACAGCTTCCTCCTACCTTCAAGATCCACTCGATTTTTCATTGCTCCCTACTGAAACTCCACCATGGTCCCTTTCTAGGGTCTGCAGCTATCTTACCTCCTACTGCCTTGGAAAACCATCCACTGGTTGAACCCCTCACCATCCTTGATTCCAAGTTGGATCATACAACTTCTCCACCCACCAGACTAGTGCTTATTCAATGGATTGGTCTATCCCCGGTTGACACTAGTTGGGAGAAGTGGGATCACATTTGTGAAACTTTTCACCTTGAGGACAAGGCGAATTTTCCAGAGGAGGGTGATGATAGTAACAGAGCCCATGATAATAGACTCAAGAGACCACCAACAAGTCCAATTACCTCAAGGACTACGTGTGAAATGCTTTGCTCATGCTATTTGGGATATATGAATATTCTAGATTAATGATAGAGTTAGTTATAATAAACTAATAAGAAAATACAAAATTATCCTTTTGCTGTTTTGCCTCGGATCCATTGTAAGGACTATAAGTTCTGAAATTGAGAAAGGAAATGACAGAGAATGAATTTGCCTTATCCACTTTATTATTGTCTTTATTAGTTTATAGTTTTTAATACATCAATCCTCTATCATTATGTCTCCAAATTCAAGAAAACAGCCTTCACTGGAGGCTTGAATTACTACAGAAATTTGAACTTGTAACTTCTTCATTCTCCCTATTGTTTGGGATAATTGTTTTCGACTACTCTAAATTAATATATGTATGTTTGCAGAAACTGGGAGCTCATGGCACCATGGAGTGGAGTGCAAATCCAAGTGTCTGTAAAATACTTAGCAGGTGAGTTGGACATGGTGTACACCTCGCTAGGCATGGAGGAGTATGTCCACAGTGGAGGTTTCAAGAAAGATGTCCCAAATTTAGAACAAGTGTTTGACTCAAGTCTACTAGTAAATGCTCGATTTATGTACAAACTTAAGTTTGACTCGAGTCTTGTTTCTATAAAATTGAGTTTTTAAGCAAAATTTTCAAGTACAAATGTATTTTTGGGAGTAATTAAATGTTACTAAAACGAGTTTATTGTTTGGAGCTTCTCAAACGAAAAACCAAATACTAAAGTTCTGGTTCATTTGATTTTTTTTCTTGTTGGATTCTACTCTTTACTATACTGAGTACTAGTATTCAAACATGCGTCTTAATCTTGCAGGCCACTGTTTGCCAATAGTTTATTAGGGATCATTCGGACTCTTCTAGAGCAAACTCAGGCAGATGAAATGCAGATCTTCTGAAAAGGGAGTTGCTTCTTGCATTTTGATGTATTTGCAATCAAATGATTAATAGAATGTTACAGCCCATAAACTCTAATAAAAACATCAATAAAACATAAACTTGTAACAACATAACAGTAGAAATTTTATCATAAACTCTAATAAAGTATAATAAAATAGATACTAATTCAGTTTCTCAACCTATTGACCTCATTAAACATTGTAGGAAATGCCTGCAAAATTTAGCTGATGCATCCAGCAATGGAAATGATGCATATAGGTTGAATTCTGAACTTCAGTCTGCCTTAGAAATGTGTATATTAAAACTTTCAAACTAGGTATTTGTGCTAACATTATGCGTCAATTTTTTGCTTGTCTTTCAAACTTTATATTATCTGATACTTGACATCATTTGGGGGCATTAGCCGTGATTTTTGAGTAAAGTTTCTTGGATTGTAGATATATATAGATCCAGTTTGTTTTCTGTTCTCCCTACACAATGAGTTTCTTTACAGCCTTGTATCATTCATTACCAGTCCCCTGACAAGAATGTTGAGAAGCCACCTCTGAATCTGATTGTAGAAGATTAGCTAAATTTCTGCTAATTTTTCCTTCTCTTTTCTTTATAGAAATTTCCTTGTAAGCATACAAATTTCAAAAGAAGTATTTGGATTGTAACACTACTTCTATAACAGATTGGGGATATAGGACGGGAAGTTCAGGTTTGTAACTTGTGATTATCTTAAATTTATTGTTGTTTGAACTTGGTGCTGTAGAATAATTTATATTAAGTGCACTTGAATATTCATTTATCTGGTCTAGTGCAGATGGAATAGACTTGAAAACCTGCTAGACCAAGGGAAAAAGGATAGAGATTTCTCTGCTAAAGAGGCTTTACAACCTGTCATGAAGGTATTATTGAGTCCGGATGGTGAAGAGCTGAGGAATCTAGTTATAAAAGAGTTGGCTCGCGTATCTGAAGCTTTTACCCTCGGCACAATGTCTGAAACATACCGGTACATTCCTGACTTTGTTAGGACCCTTGTCTTCAATGGCAATGCAAATAGACCCTTTATGATGTCAGAAACCGAAATGCAAAGCATGATAGAGCTTAGAGATCAAGTGATTAGAATATATGGGGACTTCATCGATCCTCCAATGATTTTGATCCAACTATTTTGCTACCATTACAGCATGTGACTATATTCTTTTAACATAGCATTTTGTAAATATCATTGCATACTAAATTGAAAGGTAGTTTGTGGAAAGTTTCAATCTTGGAGCATCTAAATATGTTGAATGATGGAGTATATGTGTAGTAGTGGATCAAGGAATTTGATAGTTGAAAAGATGTGTCTATGCAACCAAAATATAGCAAACAATCACTATAGTGTCGATTGAGGGTAAGATGGCCTTGAAAAATGGACTGTATAGTTTCAAGATAGGACAGAGTTAACTTTTGAAATTTACATTAATAACTTACCTTTACCTTGAAATACATTGTAGCTTTTGGTATTACTTTGACTTCCAAGTTTCTTTTATGCAAGCCACCTTTCCTTCATTTTGTGTATGTTTATGTTTGATTGTTTATTTATTGTTTATTTTTTCCTCCTTTCCTTTCTTCATTTTTCTTGGGACACGGCATAGGACATATTTTTATGAGTGGCTGAACGTATGTCTCTTTCTCTGTTGATTTGTACTTTAAAAGGAAACTGGCTGGATGTACATCTGCTTAGATTGATTACTCACCTTTCACCTAGTTTTATAGAATTCTACCTAGTTATGGGTTCATCAAGTGTCTTAAAATGCTTGATGGCTGCTGCCATTTATTCTGCTGTTTAACATGGGCTAGTGGGAGTGTTTTTTGCTCCAGGGGTTGGTTTATGTTAATGTAGTGAGACCATTTTTGCTGTAGGGGTTGGTTTATATTATGTTATTAAGAAAAAGGCTTATGGACTGAGGGTATAAAATTATTTTATACCGTTAGTCAAGTGATTTTATCTTACCGGTGTATGAGCATTTTATTGTGTTATTTGACTATAATATATATTTGTAGTTTGTAATAAATTATAGACATTGATATAACATCTTACAATATGAACTAAGTTTAAAATGCTTGATGGCTGCTGCCATTTATTCTGTTGTTTAACATGGGCTAGTGGGATATGTTATTGGCTGCATATTGTATTCTAACTAATGATCTGATGGAAACTTAGAGTTAGCAGCAGTTATGACAATTATTTATTAGGAGTATATATATTTGATAGTATGTTGTGTAATTAGTTAGAGTGGAGTTATTTGTAATTTGTGGACAGAGAATGCCCCCAGAAGTTATTTGGTTAGCGCCTTTATATAGCGCTTATTTGGATAAACACGGTATATAAAAATCGCGCTATCTACACATGTATGGTGCTCACAGCCATAACGCTAAAAAAGTGCTATAAAACGAAAAAAAAGCGCTATAAAAAGAATAACCTGGCATAGTGTTTGGAAAGTGGACCAGTATATAAGGATTGCTAACTTAATCCCACTAGTTTTTATGGAGTAAATTAGCAATAATTGGAAGGGAAAAAAATGACCATAACGATGAGTACTTTGTAACACAACATAGTAGTAACAGTGTTTTCGATAACGACCCAAGAAATGAAGAGAAAAAGTTATCGTAAACAAATCGATTATGTCAGGGAGAAAAATGAATTATTATTTTTGTTTATCAAGAGTTATTCAATTTTTTTTAAGTCCCAGAGTTATTGTTTTTTTAAAAAACAAATTAGAACATTTTAGTGGGACACCTAACTAATTAAGTATAGAGAGAGAGAAAGTTTGTTTTTAAATAGATAAAATAATAAAATTACTTCATTAATTAAAAATTTTCTTTTAAGTGAAAAAAGTGGATTTTTGGTTAATAAGAAAAGGCGTTAATTGTTAACTTATTTCTTTTAAAAAATAAGTGGGTGTAAGTTAGTAAATGCATGTAGAGTTTGTTAACTTACACTCACTTATTTTTTAGAATGAGTAAGTTAAGTCTGAACATGTTTGAACAATCTATTATAAAATAACTTTTAGAACAAAAAAATTTGAAAAAAAAATGAAATTAATTTTTATAGAAATTAAATTATCTTACCTAATAACCAATCAGTAGAAGCTTTCGTATATAACTTCTTACAAAAGATGTGAAGCTTGAAATAAGGTGAGGTCATGAACATAAGCCTCCACGTTATGGCATACTTGAAAATCCTAAAATTATTCATTAACAAACAAGCAAGAGTTGGACCACAAGCCATTCCCATAGCACTTGCACTAACAAAACCTGCTGAAGCTTACATTTGAAGTTTCAATGGTACATGGTCACTAATATAACGCATGTTAACAGTCCTTGCAGACCCTAACATGAAATATCATTATATTGACCTCATCAATGCTCAATAATGTCAACTTAATAAAAAATGGCAATAAGGATACATCTATAGTTCATATTCCAAAGTGTGAGAATCCTAAAACTTTAAAAGAATATAGATCTATTGCTCTCTGTAATGTAATTTATGAGATACTGTCAAAGTTTCTTGCTAACATGTTGAAACAAATTTTGCCTCATATAATTGGAGAGGAGCAATCTGCTCTTATTTCAAGCAGGTCCATTATAGATAACATCCTGATGGCCTCAGAAGTTACACACTATCTCAGAGCAAAGCGGAGGGGGAAAGTTGGTGAAATGGCCCTGAAGGTAGACATTAGCAAGGCGTACGATAGGGTGGATTGGGGTTATCTAAGAGCTGTTATGATTAAGATGGGATTTAATCACGACTAGGTCAAGTGGACTATTGTGGAGACAATGAGTTATGAAGTGAAGATCAATCATGACTTGGTCGAGCCAGTGATCCCAGGATGAGGATTGAAACAAGGTGATCCCCTTTCTCCTTATCTTTTTCTCATTTGTGCAAGAAGGCTTAAGTTCACTGATAAGGGAAGCACAACAGCAAAGCCGGTTGCATGGTTTTACTATCTGTCGTGGAGCTCCATCCATCACACGTCTCCTGTTCGCAGACGATTGCTCTATATTCTGCAGAGCAATGACTAATGAGGTTACAGAACTAAAGAGAATCCTAAAGATGTATGAAGAGGTGTCAGGTCAGGCAATCAACGTCAGCAATCAAAAGTCTTTTATAGTGCCAATACAACGAATGACAGACGCCACATGATGTCTAATTTGCTAGGAGTCCATACTAGCATTGGTGCAGGCATGTATCTAGGAGTGCCTTCAGTCATTGGAAGAAACAGACGAAATAATTTCAGTTTTGTTAAGGATAAAGTTTGGAAGGAGATTAATTCAATGGCTGGAAAATTCTTATCTAAAGTTGGTTGTGAGGTTATGATTAAGGCTGTCTTACAAGCCATTCTCACCTACGTTATGAGTGTTTATCTCTTGCCTAATTCCACAACTGAGGAGCTACAACGTATGCTAAATTCTTATTGGTGGGGAACAAATGGAAAGGGGATCAAATGGATGAAATGGGAGAAGCTCACTGTGAGAAAAGTGTTGGGAGGCATGAATCTCCGAGACCTTTCTAGTTTCAACCGAGCTATGCTAGGGAAACAAGGGTGGTGTTTCATCTCACACCCCGATGCTATGGTTTCTAAGCTCTTCATAGCCAAATACTTCCCTTCAGGGAGTTCCCGAGATTTGCTTAAGGCTGGAATTAGATGGAGGATTGGAGATGGCTCTAATATAAATGGTTGGTCAGAAAAGTGGATAAGAGATCTGAGTCCAACACAAATTGGTGAAGCACCTCACACTACTGTCCAGACTCCAACAATGAAGGACCTGATGATACCAAATACACGTAAGTGGGATATTACTTTCATTAATGTTGTGTTGCCACATTTGGTGAATACCATCTCTCAACTCCCTATTTTTTTATGAAGTTCAAGAGGATAGAAGGATTTGGAATCTCATTGAGGAAGCTTTCTATTCTGTTAAATCAGCATATAGATTATTCATGGATCTCTTTGGAGAAAATCAACAATATCAGATAACAGGTAGTTGGTTGGGAACCTGGAAGCTTGAAGTGCCTCAGAAAATAAAGGTGTTATTGCATTCCTACTAGAATTCGACTACAATCAAGAAGTATCTCTTGCCTGACCATCTTCTTATTTTACCAGCAAGCTCTTGAGAATTCATTCCATTATTTCTTTACTTGTCCTGATAGTATTGCTGTATGGGAATCAACAGGATTATGGCACCTAATTGAGCCAAGCATTACAGAATTTGAATCTGTGAGTGAAATGATCTTCAAGCTCATGTCTATTGCCGAGGCTGAGAAATTCTTGAAAATAACTATGCTGTTGTGGAGTCTTTGGAAGAGGAGGAATGAAAAATTATGGAATGAAGTGGTAGAACCTCATACAACAGTCTGTCACAGAGCTCAATCGGTACTGCAGGATTGGAGATCAGCTCATGAGGCAAGGAATGTCAATTTGAATAATGGCAGTACCTCATCTCCTAATGAGGTAACTGGATGGCTCAAACCTCCACTAGGATACTACAAATGTAACTCTGATGTAGCTGTGTTTGAAATGCTACTGGTATGGGCCGCTACATTCGAGATGAACATGGATCATTCATACAAGCTAGATCCAGTTGGCTTCAGTAGACACTGCTAGTGAAGGAGGATAAGCTTGGCCTACCTAGAATCATATTTGAGACTGATTGCAAAATGGTGGTTGATCAATTGCATGGATCCAACATTGATATCAATGAAGGGGGAGTCATTATCAAACAAATAAGGAACCTGCTTAGGACGAATAATAATTTCCAAGTGTCATTCATTAGGAGAACAACCAATATGGCTGCCCATACTATTGCTAGACAGTCATTAGAGAAGCTGATACTTATACTTTTCATTGTATCCCTGCATGTATTTGATGGGAAAATCACATGCTTGGTTCAAATTGGATCTTCTAGGATAGAATTCGCGTACCAAGAGCAACCCAGAATGAATTTTAATTCTCGATTGTATCTCGGTCTATAGAACTCGGATTTGAGCGATTCCAAATCGAGGAGAAAGATGACGTTCTGAACTGCAAATTAGGGTCAAGAAACACAAAAAATGGATATGTAAAACGTACATAACGAACCTGAGAAAAATGGGGCTGAAGGCACAATTCGGGAATGCGAAATGACCAAAAACACAAAATTGGGAAAGAACAAAAATCAAAATAGGCGCCACAAACAATGATGTTTGATAAGCCTAGGGGATCGCCACAAGAATTGAGGGAATTCCTGATAAGATCAATTGGTTCAAGGAAGAACCCTAACAGAGACAATTTTCACTTTTGACAAAACAATCATAATCTGCATTTTCATTCAGTTCCAAATGATTTATACAAATTCGTTCCAACAAAATAAGAGAAATGTAAAATCCCAACATTACAAGCATAGCTAATATGTCTTAGTGGTTAAAGCAAGGCAAAGTTTAATTTGAGGTCAAGGGCTCAAAATTGGCATAGGCACTTTAATATTATTATTTTTTTAATTAAATGACTAAGTCTGTAATTGGGCCTTCATTCCAAGCAATCAACAGGACTAGCAACTCTCCCTTGTGGGCCTTCAAGTGTTGGGCCTCTCCTTGCATTTGAACTGCCCTCAGAATTTCCAAAGCTTCTTGGGCCTTTTTAGCTCTTGCTCTTGTCATGGGCCCTCCTATGCCTTGTATTGGGTCTTGGGCTTCCATTTGGTCATGGGCTTGGGCTTTGATGTCCACATCAGTATTCAACATATTATTGAAATGGAAAGCAATTGATTCTCTGTTGTAAAAAAATAAAATAAAAATGGCAATTACTTAACATAAAATGACAGATTCTTTTTCCCAATAAAAGTTTTTCACTACCGCTCTTAAGGTTTTGATAAGACGTTTTCAGAGCATGTTATATTGAATGAATAAACCAGAAAAACAATCTCAGTTTATGATAGAATTGATTAGAACAATTAAACTTGATAAAGATCAAAAACTAAATTGACAAAGATTAAGGATAGAGAGATTGAGCTTGTTGATTTATACTAGTTTGATCAACCACTAATTTACATCCAGTTCTCCCTTTCACCAAGGGGTTCTACTATGAATTTAATTACATACACCATGCACACACAATTCACAGCAAATCCTGATTTCACAACCTGAAACAGGAACTTAAAAAATGAATGTGAAAACACCATTCACCATCCAATTTCTAAACTCTAGAACAACACAATTTTAGAAACAAAATTAGAAACACCATCTAATTTCAAAACAGCATCTAGGAACCAAATTCCTACAATGCAAATCAAACAAGATCAATGAAAAGTTTCAAGAACGAAAACACCTTTGTGTGCTGATATATCTTGATATAAGATCAGTTGAGAAACTCCAATGTGAGTGTGTATAGTAGTCAAGAACAATCGCTTGAATCACCTCAGTTCATGAAAGAACAAGAGAGGAATATAGTTGTATGGGCTCAGAGGTTTAATCTTAAATGGGTATAATAGTAAAAGAAATATTGATTTTTTTTTTCTGAAACTCAAGAGATTAAGTGATGTGCAAAGAAAGACAAAGAATGTTTAGAGGAATATCAAATCTGAAAATCAAAACAAAGATTTGGATTTTGACAATTGAAAGAATGAAAAGATATTGTGAAAGTTGGTTTCTCTGCACAGAATGCTATGGGTTCAAATATATAGAATGAGTAAAAAAGATTCAGAATTAGTTAGACAAAGAATGAATCTTGGAGATCTTTCAAAATGATCGTTATACTAGATATAATCGATTGCAATAAGGTGTAATCGATTATCCCGTGTATTAGAATATGATTTAAACTTGCTGTCATCTATTGTAATCGATTGCAGTAGACTTGTAATCGATTGCAAACAAGACAGAGCCAATTCTGAATTTCAAAGATCATTTAGTAATCGATTGCCACTGGATAGTAATTGATTGCAAATGAAACAGAGCAATTTATGAAACTTAGAGATTGTTTTGTAATCGATTGTAGCTCGATGGTAATCGATTGCAATTGAAACAAAACAATATATAAAATCTGAAATCAGCATTGTAATTGATTGCAATGGTTGGTAATCGATTAACTCGATACTAGAGATGGTTCAAAACTGATTTGTCCATCTGGTAATCAATTCCCATAATGTGTAATCGATTGCAATTCTCAGAATAGGTTCCTAAGTAAGCAAATCATCTAATGATGCTAGAGATAATAGAAAACAGGGCAAATCAAGCATCAAGTAAGAACAGTATGTCTTAGTCTATAACAAATAATACAATGCCATCATCCATATATGTTATGGCATAAAATAGAAAATACTAGACTAAGGGAATGGAGAAGACTTAAGGTATGAAGATACCAAAAATCTAAAAATGAAGATGCATCAATTTTCAAAATGCTCATATACCATCAGTGTAAAATCATTTTATATTAGTTAATCATAATCCACCGTTGTAATGACTTTTGAAATAATTTTATAAAAGTCAACTGTCTTACCATAAATAGAGGGTTGTGATTGACTGACGGTATAAAATGGTTTTACACCGGCAATGCATAAGCCTTTTTCTCATGTTTTAATAAGGAAAAATGTATAGATAAAAAACATCAACCACCCGAATATAACTAAGTTACCTATGTAAAATTTCATTTAAAACATTATCCATTTCATACAATGTTGCATTTGATTACAAATTAATCAAGAGGGTATGCAAATAATACACTGTGTTTGCAACATGAGATATCTAACTACAAAGGTAAAATAAGAATACTTGAAAATGACCTTATTTGTACTTTTTTTTTTATTAATCCATAGTCACTACATGAAAAAAGTCATATACCTACAAACATATTTTCCTATAGGAAAAACTCAAAAATACTTACAAATTTTTGGTGTAGGAAAAATCTTGTAATAATATAATAAAAACGTAATTTAAAAAAAACTTATAAATAGTGTAGGTAAAACTTCAAAAGACTTGTGCATATAACCCTTTGTAAGTGGCATATACAAGATCCTGAGTCAGTGAGGGCAAATTACAAAAACTATATTTAGTGGGTTCAAAGATATAAATTCGTATGAAATGAAAATATTAAAAAAACTTATAATTTTTTTGTTAAAAATAACTTTTATTAATGAATTTTAAAAAATGAGGGGTGCAAGTGCATCCTATGGCCGCACGGTAGGTCCGCCAATGCTATTGTGTAGGTGTAACCTTTAAAATACTACTACATATAGGTGTTTAGTATAGGTAAAATCATAGAAGGCTAAACCTACCATTACATGGTGTAGATAAATTTCAACTGAGTCACTACTACAAAAAATACAGCTTTTTAGATCAGTTGTATAATTAGTGATTTAAAATACTACTTTTAAAATCGATTATAACTGATCTAAAAACATACTTTTTAAATCAGATCAATTTAGGAATGATTTTTAAAATCGTTTTTAGAATAATAGGAAATATCTCATGAGAGGAGTGCATTTTATGAGAGTGAGGGTGAGTGCATTTTAAAAACTGATCTAGGAAGTTTTCTTTCTCTTCAAAAATCCAAAACAATGTTGTTATTAATTATTTTGATAGAGACATATTCATCTATATATAGAGCATATCTCATGAGAGGAGTGCATTTTATGAGAGTGTGAGGATTAAATTTGGCCCATATAACCATATACGAAGGGTCAAGATTTAATGTAATGTGACCACTCATAATCAATCAAATATAATTTGATACCTGGTTTGTGTAAATCAAAATCGACATAATGTATGATTTCTAAAATGTACTTATTAATTATCTGTTCAACTTCTTATTGATGTTATTTTTTATAAAATTTTGTAAATATGATCTATATGAAAGAAACTTTCAATCCAACGGTAGGTGTTGAGTTAAAATAGTCCATTTGAAAGTTATTGAATGTAGTAACACTTGATGAAAGTTATCTCTCCCTATTTTTTTCTTGCTCAGCTTACCTCTCCCTATATATATATCACTACTAGAAAATCGCGATTAGCGATCGAAATTATTGGTGGCTAATAGCGATTGAAATTAGCGATCAAATTTAATGGATGGCTGATAGCAACCGAAATTAGTGACCGAATATTATAAATGATTTATAGCGATTGAAAATCGAAATATAAAACTCAGCCACCAAATTTTTCGATCGATGTACAACGACCGAATTATTTTTGGTTGCTAACGGTTAATGACTTGAGGTTTTGTGACGGATTTTTTCGATCGCTAAATCATGATTTTCTTATAGTGTGTGTATATATATATATATATATACTTTTGTAAGAACATGAGAACAACTGATAATAATCATCAAATAAATATTCAAAATTATAGACAGTAGAGATTAAAATATTAAAAAATTAAAATATAATAAAATCATTAAATCTCTAAGATTAACCAAATGAAAATAAAATATAATTTTTTTATCTCAACCTAAAATATCTCAATTATTACATCATTTTTTATCAACAAGATTATTGCTAATCTACCACCATGACTGCCACCATAGTCGTTGACTACCCACAACAACTACCATTATTGCCACAGTCCTCACGGTCATGACCATCGTTGCTGCCACTACTACCACTGCCAACAACGCTAACAATCATGGCAACGGGGGTGGTAGAAATCATGGTGGCAGTGGCATGAAACAATCGTCATGATGGTGGCGGTACGATGGGGGTGCTGACAGCGCTAGCAATCATGGTAGTGTGGGTGATGGAAATCATGGGGGCTATGGCATGCAACAATGGTCATGATCAGTGACAGATCCAAAAGTTTAGGAGAGGAGGTGTTAGAATTTTTTTTTTTTACAAAAATTAAGGATAAAATTTGACAAAAAAAAGTTTAATGTAAAATTTATCAAAAAATACAAAAAAAATGGATACAAAATTTGCCAATTTTTAAAAAAATTGAAGATAAAAAGTGTCAAATTAATTTATTAAGAATAAAACTAGCCAAAAATAAAAAATGCAATTAAGCCATATATATATATATATATATATATATATATATATATATATATATATATACACGCTTAAATAAGTTTTGGGTCCCTAAAAAAATATACACATGTATATACCCTATAAAACGGGTGTGTGCGTATTAGCAAATATATAAGGGAAGGGGAGGGGAGGAGGAGGGGGGCCTAATGCCCCTGCTTGCCTCCCCCCCCCCGGATCTGTCCTTGGTCATAATGGCGGTGGTGGTTGGGTAGTCGATCGTTAGAATGGTCAAGACAGTGGTTGCAAAGCTAGGTCATCATTGTGATGGTGGTGGGTTATTTGAGATATTTGATGATTATATTATATTTTTATTTTTATTTTTGGTGTTCATCGGTTTGAACCTATCTGAATAACTCAAAGAACCAAACTAAATTAATTAAATTGGTTTAGATTTTCACTTAGTTCGGGTCCAATTTGAACCAAACTGATTACTATTGGTTTGGGTATGAATTTGAACATTTCAAATTTGAACCAAACCACACACACACACACATATATATATATATATATATATTGAGTCTTTAACTATGTTGGATTATCATTTATTTGGTTTGTGACTTTGAGTCTTTGACTATGTTGGATTATTTGGTGTATGTTGGATTATCATCTATTTGATTTGTAACTTTGAGTCTTTGACTATGATGGTTGGATTTGGCTTAGAGTTTTCGTTATGGTTAAACACTTCAAATTATGTTAGCTAATTTGGTAGCAAAATTGTTTTTTTTTTTCAAATCAATTATTTTTTCAGATTGGATATTCGATGAACTGAACTGAACCAATCCATTAATCATCGAATTGGTTCGGTTCGAATTGAGATTTTTTTTCCTAAAATCCGAACCAAACCAAACCAATTAAAATAATTGGTTTGGACACTAAATCACCTTAGAACCGAACCAAACTGATCCATGAATAGCCCATGAATACCCTTATTAAATGAACAAAAACAAAAGAAATGAGGGATAATTTTGTCTTAAACATTTTAGTATTGTTTGCAATTTCTATTTTAATAGGGGTTAATAATGAGTGATTTTTAAGGTATTTATAGTAAGTTACTAAGGTTGTTGTTATTGAAGATTGAAGACTTCATATAGGTTTTTTTGGTTATTTTCATACCTCTTAGTCTTTTCCTCTTTTCTAAAATAGTCTATTTTCTTTTAAGCCAAAACATGAATGGATGTTGGCTTTGTATTGTATGTTTTAGACTAAGAAAATATCTGCTTAGTTGTGCTTACTAGGATGCTTGCAAAACTTTTCAAAACTTTTATTTTAGCATCTTAAGATGATTTATATTTTCAAAGTATGCATTCTGAGCATTCATATTGATTACCATATCATGCAATCGATTACAAGTGAGTATATCTAAATCAGATTACTCTTTGCCTTCGGGATAATTGATTACATGATTTAGCAATAGATTACAATGTCTTTTTTATATCTCAAAATTGCCTCTGTCTCAATTGCAATTGATTACCAGATTCTTGCAACCAATTACAATTGATGACAGCAACTTAGAACATCTTCTGAAGCACGGGATAATCAATTACTGTCATATTCAATCAATTACATTTGGTATAACAATCACTTCTAAAGATATCATATATGATCTTTTCATCATTTTCATATCTTTTTATGACCCAATTATATCTTTCAATCCCAAATCATATATTTGATTGATTGAGTTGTTCTCTTCATATCTCATCTTATATCCTCAATCACATCTTTGATTGATTGATTTGTTCTCTTTTAATCTTATCTCATATCTTTTACCCAATCTTATATTCAATTGGAAGATAAGATTTTGATCCTTCTAAATACTATAAAAGAGAACCCTTTGTGATTGGTTAAAAAAAACACACACAAAGAAACACAAAGCATTACACTTTCTATTATCTTTCTATTGTGTTCTTCTTCTTATGAGCTTCATTAGTTAAATCCCTTTTGAAGAAGAAAGTTCTTTACAACTTTGATTCTAAGCCTTTTCCAGCTACATCTGCATATCCAAGGTCAATGGGACAACTATAAAAATAAAATTCAGTGTGGGCCAATATATAAATATAAATGAAATAAAATACAAAAAATTTAAATTTTATTAATAATCTTTTGTTTTTTTTGGTAACTTTTAAAATTTGAGGGGGTGCAATTGCACCCTTTGGCCATCATGTGTATCCGCCGGTGTCCAAGGTGCTTTCGTTCTAAGCTTCTTTTACAACTATATTTGCATACTTCAAGTGCTATTGTTCCTTAATCCTTATACAGCTAAATCTGCACATTCAAGTGTTTTTGTTCTTTACTTTTCTTTTTTGTTTGGTGGTTATTGGCACTTTAGGATAGGGTTTCCTAAGTGCTGAATGTTTTAGGATAGGATTTTCTAAACACTTTTTTTCTAGGATAGTGTTTCCTAGGTGCTTGGTATGCTAGGATAGGGTTTCCTAGGTACTTGATTTTCTAAGATAGGGTTTCCTAGAGTAGGTGCTTGAGTGGTGATAGGGTTTCACACTCTTGCATAGTTTCTTGTCCGAGTTGTGAACAAGAATAGGTTGTTGTGATTTATCTGTGTATGCATAGTGTTTGTAACTCAAAATTTCATAGTGGAACTCCTCAGGGTGAGAGACTAGATGTAGACCGATTGTGGTTGAACTAGTATAAATCTTGTCTTCTACTCTTTCTCCTTCATCTCTTTATTATTGTCTTGTTAAATTTATTGATAAATTTGTTCTAACAAGAATATTAACTTTGTATTTCAGTTTTTTTATTCTACCAACAACTTTATAAAAACTCTTTACAAAAAACCTCAATTGAGTGGGTGAATTTTTCTTACTTTGAAAAAGAGGTCGAAAATTTTTAAATATCAATCACCCCCCTTTTGATTTATTCGGCTAATTCTAACAATTATAGGGGTAAAATATGTACAAAATTGTGTACACCAAAAAAAAAGTTATCAACCTTTATCCCCTTTATATACTTTTATAGATATTACTATATTACTTTATTAATATTAAGGGGGGGTGTATTGGATTAGGATTTTAAAAGACTATTTTGGCATAAAAAAGTCTTGAAGATTTTTAAGATTTTGTAGGAAACTAAAAACTTCTAAGATTTTTTTAAAAAGACTTTTGTGATTAGGATTTTGTAGTTTGGATTTAATGAATTTAGAATATAGGATTTGAAAGGACTTTACAGATTTATAAGATTTGAAAAGACTCTATGGATTTCTAGAAAAAAACATTCAAAACTATTGAACACAAACCAATAAAAGTGTGCTTTAAAATATCATTAAACACAAATCAATAATGTCATCAAAATATAAATCAAATAATTCAACAACAAAAAACATGATGATCAAAACATTAATTATCTGCCTAACTTGAAGAATATCCAAAATAAACATTTTTCCAGTGACATATGAATAGATTTGGGATTTCTTTTCTAGCATCCCAAACATTGCTTTCTTTTATTTTCTCTATTAAGTTGTGTATTTTTTTCAAAATTGTCTGCAATAGTTTAGAAAGGTCTTTTAAAACTTTAACTTACATTGTTTGCTTCGACTAAGTTAGAACAATCTCCAGGCTCAGATCTACTTCTCTTACGAAGATTTTCATTTCATTAGGAATTTATGAACCTAAAGGGGAATGAGATGGTGGACTACATTGATTAGGTGATGTAGACTTGTAAGTTGATTCGTAGGGGGGTGTATTGGATTAGGATTGTTTAGGATTTTAATGACTTCTTTTTTAATAAAAATGTCTTGGGGTATTCAATCAAGATTGTTAAATAATAAAAAATAATCTGATGGTATTCAATCAAGATTATCAAGATTTTTTTTAGAGGGCAACAAAATCTTGTGGTATTCGATTGGGATTTTGAATAACTTAAAAAAAGTCATCTGTTATTCAAAATCATAGAGATTTTATGGACCTTTTTTTTTAATTGGATTTTGATAGATTTTATAGACTTTTTAGTTGATCATATAAATACCAAACTCAACAAACAATCCCATTCAACTACGAGAGACTTTTTTTTCTCATCACAGACTTTTTTCTTTCATTCTCTCTATTTTGGAGGTAGTGACATAATCTTCCACCCACATCTATTTCAAGGTGAGACTTTTCATATGATCCTAATACTGATGTGTTCATATCCAAATCACTATGAATCAACTTACAAGCCTACATGTAGTCCACTATTTCATTCCCCTTTAGGTTCATAAATTCCTAATGAAATGAAAATCTTCATAAGAGAAGTAGATCTGAGCCTACAGGAAGTTCTAACTCAGTTGGGGCAGACAATCAAGTTAATTTTGAAAAAAATATACAACTTAATAAAGAAAACAAAAAACAATGTTTAGGATGCTATAAAAAAAATCTCAAATCTATTCATATGTAACTGGAAGAATGTTTATTTTGTATATTCTTCAAGTTAGGTAGATGATTAATGTTTTGATTATTATGTCTTTTTTGTTGAATTATTTGATTTATATTTTTATGACATTATTGATTTTATGGGTTAAATGAAACATTTTATATTTTTGACTAATGTTTTGTTATTATTTTTTGCTATCACTTTATGAAAATTTGTGAAAAAGATATCTCAAAATGCATTAGCAGCTTGTAACTTTGATTTGGAATTCATGTATGTTATTAGCAGGTGAGAGGGTTCAGCTCATGATGACTTGTGTTTAGTAGTTTTGAATTTTTTTTTTTCTAGAAATCTATAGAGTTTTTTCAAATCTTATAAATCTGTGAAATCCTTTCAAATCCTATATTTTAAATCCATTAAATCCAAACTACAAAATCCTAATCACAAAAGTCTTTTTAAAAAAATCTTAACAGTTTTTAGTTTCCTACAAAATCTTAAAAATCTTCAAGACTTTTTTATGGCAAAAAAGTTTTTTAAAATCTTGATCCAATACACCCCTCGTAGTGATTTGGGGGTATGAACACATCACTATTAAGATCATATGAAAAGTCTTACCTTGAAACAGAAAAACAAGTGGGTGGGAGATTATGCCTCTGCCTCAAAAGCAGAGAATGAAATAAAACAGTATGTGATAAGAAAGAAAAGTCTCTTGAGGTTGGATGAGATTGTTTGCTAGGTTTGGTATTTATATTATCAATTAAAAAGTCCATAAAATCCATCAAAATCCAATTAAAAAAACAAGTCCATAAAATCTTTATGATTTTGAATAATAGATGACTTTTTTAAAGTTATTCAAAATCCCAATCGAATACCACAAGATTTCGTTGCCCTCTAAAAAAATTCTTAATAATCTTGATTGAATACCATCAGATTATTTTTTTTTATCATTTAACAATCCTAATTGAATACCCCAAGACATTTTTACCAAAAAAAAAGTCTTTAAAATCCTAATCCAATACACCCCCCTAAATCTATTGTTATAGAATATCATAAATAGTCATTATTGCATATTTTATTATTAAATGTTGTTGTTTATTGCATTTTAAATTACAAAAATAACCTTAATTTTGGGTGCAAATTTTTCATCATGTGTATATTTCTTTATGTAATGTTATTATAAATAGTCTTTATTTCATATTTTATTATTAAACATTATTGTTTTAATGGATTTAAATTAAAAAAATTAACCTTATTTTGGGAGTAAATATTTCCAGCATTGTATATCACTTTAAGTAATAAAATAAGATTGAAACATTTATTCCTTAAATTACAAGATTTGACCATTTATTAGATACATCACTAACGCTCTAGGGAGGACAATCATATGTGCAAACACATTTGTAAGGGCCATTGCCAATGCATGTTCCAGATGCATGATATTGTTGGAAGCATCGCATTTGACAACTAGCGATGGTGCAATCATCTCCTTTTAACCATTTCGAACATCTTGTGTCCAACACTGCTTCACTTGGCCTTGAAATAACTATGAAAATGCAAGCACACTATTAGAAAAGACAATATCTCATTAAAAAAAATCATATATTGATTAGTTGGCATATTAAAGAATAATTAAACCAATCAAGTTCAATTAGGTAAATTTATTTATAATTTTAAATTAGTTTTATAGCAAGTTGAATCAATCTTATTAAATTAAAACTATATTTACTCTATTTTGATCACTATGACTAAAAAATAACATAAATGTTATAATTTGAAATATTATATTTTTACGTACTTTTATATCTAGAGTTGTGATTTTTTTAACATACATCTTAGTCTTCAATGACTAATTCGAGATAGTATAATAGAGAAGTTTTAAAACATATGTTATTTATGTTTTACTAACATTCAATACTTAATTTCTTTTACACTTATGTATTCCCCAATTAAGAATTTTAACTAAAAAAATAAATAAAAAATATTCAATATTAGTGTTTTGACAATGTTAGAGTGCCATATTTTTTTTAAATAAAATAAGAGAAGATAGATCAAATTAATAAAATATAAAATATATAACTTAAAAAAATATAAATAAAGAAATGTTGATAGGATGATTGAATTAGGGGTGCTAATACAAAGTAAAATGAATACGAATCTTAAAGTAATTTATTTTGATTTACCAAAATGATTTAATTGCCTAAACTAGTTTTAAATAATTTGACTGAAATATTGAGTTTATTGCATCTACTACATGAACAACATCTCTAGCAAAGACAAATAATAAGAAATAGAGAGAAATTACTAAACCTGTAAAGATAAGAACAAAAATGAAAATTATTGTGAGAGAAATCTTAGCCATCTCCAAACCACCAATGTAAAAAATAATAAGATTTATCTTTGTTGTTTGTAGTGTATTATGGTTAGAAAGGAACTCAAGGGTTTATATAAGATTGTAATTGTAATTATTATTATTATTAGGGGCAAAAGAGGCACTTGTGCCTCCCTATATCTTCCTATATATTTTTTTTTTATGAATCATTAAGATTTTCATATCAAAACTAAATTAATCTTGGTCAAATTACAATTAATTCTAACATTAAATATTTCAATTATTAATTGCAATATTAAATTTGAATGCATCATTAAGGTTTTCTTGTTCTTCAAAATATTAAAATTACTATTCATCAATCTAAAATTAATTTTAACATTAAATATTTTAATTATTAATTACATTATTAATTTTTTATGAATCATTAATATTATTTTTATTAGATTAAATTACCCTTGACCGAACTACAATTAATTTTAACATTAAATATTTTAATTATTAGTTTACATGAATCATTAATATTATTTTTATCAAAATGATCACATTACTCTTGATCTGACTACAATAAATTTTAACATTAAATATTTTAGTTATTGATTTTAATATATTTAACATGAGGAGGGATTATATGATAACTGTTACACCGTTCAATAACTTTTAAATGAATAATTTTTTCTCAAAACTTTCCATTGGATTGAAAGTCTATTGTATGTAGATCATATCTACCAAATTACAATTAATTCCAACATTAAATATTTCAATTATTAATTGCAATATTAAATTTAAATGCATCATTAAGGTTTTCTTGTTCTTCAAAATATCAAAATTACTATTCACCAATCTAAAATTAATTTTAACATTAAATATTTTAATTATTAGTTACATTATTAATTTTATAAGAATAATTAATATTACTTTTATTAAATTAAATTACTCTTGACCAAACTACAATTAATTTTAACATTAAATATTTTAATTATTAATTTTCATTACCAAGTTGATCAAGTTACTATTGACCAAACTATAATCAATTTTAGCATTAAATATTTTAGTTAATGATTTTATATGAATATATTTAACATTATTTTATCATTAATTAATACTCTTGTTCCAAACTACAATTATTTTTATCATTAAATATTTTCATTGTTAATTACATTATTATTTACTAAGCAAATAATTTTGTATATCAAATTGCAGCATTAGAAAAACTTTTCCACGTAAATAGTTCCAAAATTCAACAAGACTTTTTTCTCTATCATTTTGTTTGAATAAAATATTTATTATATTTGAATCAAAATAATTAAATGTTCATGAATGTTATCAAGAATTTATTAATTCTCAATCATTTATTTTAAAAAAATATAACCATTAATTGTCATGAATTTTTTTTTTTGCTTAATTGTACTTTTGGTCCCAAAAAAATAGTTATTATATTTGAATCAAAATAATTAAAGTCTTTAAATCTCATGATTTTTCTTGTTATTTATTTTTGGCTTAATTGCACTTTTGGTCCCCAAAATTTTGTTTTTCGCAATTTTGGTACCTCAATTTTTTTTTATCAGTTTTGGTCCCCAAAAATTAATTTTTTAGTAGTTTTGGTACTCCATTAACAAAATAATGTAAACTGTTTCGAAATTGAGTTAAAAATCAACTCAACTCCATTTTTTGAAATTGTAAATTAAAAACTGACAATCACCCCGAACAAGACCTTAATTAACACACCATTGTTGTCACCACTACACCTGCTACCACCACCATTGCCACCACCATTACACCGTTGCATGCATCGTGGCCACTACCACCGCATCTAACCCATCAACAAACACACATGAGCATAGTTAATGTCCAAAACTAACAGTCAACACAAAAAAAATTTGGGGCTCCAAAAGTGATGAAAAAAATTTGGGGACCAAAATTGCGAAAAATAAAATTCCGAGAGATCAAAAGAGCAATTAAGCCTATTTTTTTTTTCTATCAAAGACATAAATGTTCATTAATTAATGTGGATCGTGTTTATTAACTTATTAAAAATGAAGGATAATTTAACTTATTTTAACTTTCTATTTTTACATTATTATCGAATTACAAACCACTGTATATGTTAAGTTTGTTAATTTTCACAATAACTACATGAAAGAAGTCATACTACCAATAATTTTTATTGGTTTAAATATATTTTTAGTCCTTCAAATGTGACCAAATTTTTTTTTATTCCTTCAATTTATTTTTGGGTTTTTTAGGTCCTTCAAATATTGTCAAATATGTTTTCAGTCCTTTCATGATTTTTTAAAAGACACCATTAGTAGGGATTAACATAGTCATGCTACAAATTAACTATTGGAAGAAGCAGGGTGGAGAGAGTGTGTTCTTCTGCTATGCTATTTTTGCGAACTGGGACTTGTAGTGTTGTTAGGGTTGCAAAGGTGAAGATGGAGGGGGATGAGATTGTGGAGAATGTTGTTGTGGTGATTGAGGGGGCGGTCAAGGTTGTGCTGAAGAAGTGGGGGAATGTGAGGTCCTTTCATTTGTAGCTGTTGGAGAGTGTTGCGCTACTGGTGTTCCAGACAATTCTGGATGTGAAGCTGAGGATTGAGGGAGTTAGTGTTGAGGGTGAGGCGGTGACCATGGAGAATAAGAAGAAGAGGAAGAAGGGAAAGAAGGAGAAGGATGGCAAGGCTAGTGATTTGGAGGAGGATGGTGAGAGGAAGAATAAAGGGAGGATTCATGAGGTTAGGTATATGGATAAGAATGCCATTAAGGATTAGGTTGAAAAGGAATTGGCGAGCCATGGCGATGATAGTGAAGGTGAAAAGGTGAATAAGAAGAGGAAGAAAGGGGCTTTGAGTGAGTTGAGTGATGTTGAGGAACTGAAGTTGGTTTTGAGTGAGTTGAGTGGCAAAGGGAGGGAGAAGAAGAAGAAGGGATTGTTTGCTGGGAAGGGGGTAAAGGGAGGTTTGACTGAGGGGAGTGGAAGTGAATTGGTTGTAAATGATGAGGAATCGGGGGTGAAGAGGAAGAAGACGAAGGGAGGGGATGTTAATTTGTAGCACGATCATGTTAATTTGTAACATGATCGTGTTAATCCAACACTACTAACAACATCATTTAAAAACTCTTTTGTGAACCTCTCTCTCCCTCATCATCCCTTCCTTTCTTTTCTCTCTTTTCCTTTCCTCCTATTCTTTGGGATATGATGACCGTAAATTATGGAGGAAATGCTTTTTAGCATGCTAACGACAGTTTTGCTTATCCTATTTTGTTGGGTTTTGCTTGCTTTGACATGCCCTTAGAGTTATCTGTGTTAGAAATAGCTGGATATATCAAGAGGGGAGGTGAATTTATATTTTAAAAATTTAGTACCGTTTTTAAAAATAAAAGTAATTCAACCACTCCCTTTGAAGTTTTTCACAAAATTTATTAAAAAGTGTTGATGATGGAATCACAATTTAGAAACACAAGTAAAAACAATCTTGTTTATAATGCTTTGCAAAACAGAGTTTTCTAAGAAAGTAAACAAGAATGTAATTAAGAGATGAAGAGATAAGAAGAAAGACTAAAGTTTTTTATATTGGTTCAATCATAACCTGATCTACATCCAGTTTTCCTTAAACCCAAAGAATTCTACTATGATCTGTAATGGATACAAACACAATAATACATTCAAGTCACAAACTATGTGAAGTCTTGGGACAGACTATGTGAAGTCTTGGGATAGACAACACGAGTCTAGGACCAGACTATGCATATGTAATGGACCAGACCATATATGGAACACGGCCAAACAATGCATAGTCAAGACAAACCATGATCAAGCCAGGCCAAACGATGTTTGAAGCTAGGCCAAACCATGTCTTTCATTCCAAACCATGCTTAGTCAGACCAGACTATGTTTGTTAAGCCAGACATTGTTTGTGCAGGAACAGACCATGTTTAGTCAGACCAAGACCAGACTATGTTTGTTAAGCCAGACATTGTTTGTGTAGGAACAGACCATGTTTAGTCAGACCAGGCTGTGTTTGTTAAGCCAGACGTTGTCTATGTAGGAATAGAATATGAATTGTCATATGTGTTGCGGAATATGTGCTTTATAATTAATACTTTACACAAATAAAGGAACTGTTGTTACTGAGAAAGAAAGGGAGATACTCTTTGAACTTACTTTCTTCTATTCCTCGTATTGCTTGCATGTCTCGAATTGTGTGAAGTGTATAGGTACAACCAAAAGACTAATCAACATTGAGGTACACACCTTAAGCTAAAAGCCAACTGTGACAGAGACAAAAACTTGCTCTAGTCACATCATGCACAGTCAAAGCAACTTCAACATTCTTCTGTGAGACAACGAAAACCTATCTTCTCTAACGTTCAAATCTATGAAGCTCAATATATAAAGATGCTTCCATGCAATGAGAAGAAGATGATGAGATGCTAAGGAACAAAATGAAACCATTCAAAGCAATCTGAACAGCAAGCAAAGCACCTTGAGAAAAAGAAGAAGAAACACAAGCTGAGAGAAAAGAGAATACCCATCTTCTCTTTGAGAGTTATTTGAATCTTATACATATTTGTATAGAAAGCCAAGAGTGGCTTAGTGATAAAAGAATACTTGGGAAATATAATCTTAGGGGGAGATTCATACTTGTAACCAAAAGTGGTTAGAATACTTGTAGCTAGTAGTGGCATAGAGAATACTTGTAGCCAGAAGTGGCAGTGAAAAATACTTGTTTTGTAATCAGTTGATTATAGTGGAACCCTTTAACAGTTGTTAAAGGAGAACTAGACGTAGCTCAGGTTGAGTGAACTCGTATAAAACAAGCTCTCATTTGTTGTCTTGTGATTACATATATTTATCTTGCCTATTGTGCTCTTTTGGAAAGCTTTTCAAAGCTTTGCTTCGCAAGGATATATTTGTTGATTTAAACTTACATATATCCAAGAAGGCAACTTGTGAACTAATAGTATTTGCAAAAAAGTTTTTAACCCACTATTCAACCCCCCTTTCTAATGTGTTCTTGTGTATTTCAAGAACCTACACATGAGTGTGAAAACCTATCACAACCTCATGCAACTAGCTAGGAAAACCAATCCTAGAATACTAATTAAAAGAAATCAAAGAGTTAAGGAACAAAATCACTTGATGCGCAGATATAGCTGGAAAAAGTTTTCTTCTTCAAAGCAAAAATATAATAATGAAAATCTCTAAGAGAAGTTTCAACACAAAGAGATTTGAAAGTTGAGAGTAATGTGAATTAGATTGATACTTTATGATTCATGTTAAAAACATTCTCAAAGGGTTCTCTTATAGTGTTTTAAAAGATAAAAATCTTATCTTAAGAACAAATATAAGATTGGGTCAAAAAGATATGTTGAAAGATATATAACAAATCAGATTAGATATCTTTAAAAGTGGTCATTATAATAGATATGATCATTTGTCTCAAGATGTAATCGATTATCTCGTATCTTAGAAGATGAATCTTTCTTAATTCATCAATTGTAATTGATTGCATCAAGCATGTAATTTATTAAATCGTGAAATACATAAGAGCACGCTAAAAGGGGTGGGGGGAGGGGGGTTGAATAGTGGGTTTAAACTTTTTTGCAAATACTACTAGTGCACAAATTGCCCTCTTGGATATATGTTAGTTTCAAGCAGCAAATATATCCTTGCAAGGCAAAACTTATAAAATCTTTTCAAAAGAGCACAGTGAGCAAGATAAATATTTGTAAGCATAAGACAGCAAATGAGAGCTTGTTTTTATACTGGTTCACTCAACTTGAGCTACGTCCAGTTCTCCTTTAACAACTGTCAAAGGGTTCCACTATAATCAACTAATTACAAAACAAGTATTCTTCACTGCCACTTCTGGCTACAAGTATTCTCTATGCCACTACTGGCTACAAGTATTCTAAACCACTTCTGGTTACAAGTATGAATCTCCCCCTGAGATTATACTTCCCAAGTATTCTTTTATCACTAAGCCACTCCTAGCTTTCTATACAAAAATGTATTAGATTCACATAACTCTCAAGGAGAGGATATAATCAATTGATGAATCTGTGTGAGCTTGTAGAGGATGGGTGTTCTATTTCTCTCAGCTCGTGTTCAAGACTTGCTCTCAAGAATGCTTTCTCTTGCTGTCTAGATTTTTTGTTATCAAGTTCATGTTTTTTGTTCATCTCATTCTTCTAGCTTTTTTTTCTTTATTTCATAGAGTCTTCCTTATAAAGTGGGCTTGATGAATTTGAACGTTGGAGAAGACTCCTTTCCGTTGTCTCACATAGTAGAGTGTTGAAGTAGCTTTGACTATGCTTTATCTGACGGGAGCAGGTTTCTGTCTCTGTTATAGTTTGTCTTTTAGCCAAAAGTGTGCATTCCAATGCTGATTGGTTCTTTTGGCTGTACTTGCACACTTTACATAGTACGAGACATGCAAGTAATATGAGGAATTAAAGAAAGTAATGTCAAAGGGTATCTCCCTTTGTTTCAGTTGCAGCAGTGCCTTTATTTGAGTAAAGAATTAATTATAAAGCACGTATTCCTCAGTACTTATGACAGTTTATGTTCTGTTCCTGCATAGACAAAGTCTGGCTTAACAAACATAGTTTGGTCTTGATTAAGTATGGTCTGTTCGTGCTCAGATAGCGTCTGACTTTAACAAACACATTCTTAATTAAAAGACATGGTTTGTTCTAGCCTTAAACATCATCTGGCTTAACAAACACATTCTTAATTAAAAGACATGGTCTGTTCTAGCCTTAGACATCGTCTGGCGCTTAGCTTCAGACATCATTTGGCTTGGGGACATAGCCATTTTCAATGCTAAATATAACTAATATAAGTTCTCAGAGAGTTAAAGCGTAGGATTTGAGTTGAGAGATATTACCATTGTCTGTTCTTACTTTGATTTCCTGAAATCACTTAGTCTAAAATCATTAGTTGATCAAATATTATTACATTTGTTATCATCAAAACCTATCAAGGTATTAGGGGTCAGACATCATCAAATGTCTTGGTTCTAACAATCTCTCCCTTTTTGATGATGACAACACATGTTATAATTTTGATTTAATAGACAGTGAATCATAGACATGTATGTATCAGAGTGTGAATTATTTCATGGCAGTTAAGTATGCGCAGTTATTAACATGATGAACTCCCCTTGAGTCTATCATGCAAATGCATATGACAGTTTAAAGTATGAAATAATTAAAGCGAATTAAAAGAAATAGTGAATTGAGGTGTATAAAAATTAGTGAACCAATCACTATTTTATTAAGCATTGTCTGTAAATTCTATACATCCAAAATTCTCTCCCCCTTTGTCATAAACAAAAAAGTGAAGGATGGAGTAGAAAATGCCATCACAGTCATGGTTTGGAAGATGGGTTTGACTGTTTGGTTGAGGATTCTCCAACTTCTGATGGAGCTTCTATTGCTGGAGGATCTTCTCATAGCGGTGGTGAAGCTTGAGTTGTCGCAGGTCTGGGAGTGAGAATGGCTGCTATGGAGGCATTGAAGGCAAGGGTTATCTCCTTGATGATACTAGCTCTTTGCTCTTCCAATTTGGCATTCAGTTGAGCTTCAACTTGAGCAGCAACCTTAGCAGAGAGTCTTGATCCCAGTTTAGTTTCTAATGCAGATTCAAGAGCAACCAAGTCAGGTAGAGGGCCTGACTGTGTTGCAGCATTTAATGGTAGAGCTGCAATTGGAGTGCTGGACCTAGACTAAGTGGACACTAGATCAGTGCACTCTTGGGCTGGGGTTGATTCTGCAGACTTTTTAGTCAAGTCTACAACTTGCTTAGCAGCAAGTGCAGCAGCCTGAGTTGCCTCAGCCTCTTGCTTCAAGGCTAACTCCTTGAGCTTTTTCTCGTTTTCTTCCTTTGCCTTCTTTTCTTGAGCCAGATTATGAAGTCGTTGCTCCTCTTCTTGAGTAGCTAACATAGCTCTCAGTCTGGGCAACCTCTTTTGCTGCCTTAGCTGCAACTATTAGTGCTTGAGCAGCCTTGTACTCAGCATGGTATTTAGCAAGCATCCTCTTAGCTTCCTCTTCATCTCCAAGGGTGTGAGGGGTCAGCAGAGTGGGCACAACCATTGTGTCTGACATGTGAATGAAACTACTGGAGGAGGAGGAGCCTTCACCTACAGTGTCAATCTTCTGCTTCTCTTCATCTGAAAGATTGGATGACCCTGTGGTGTGAAGCATATTACTCATCATAGTTTGCTAGTAGATGCCAGCATCTACTTTATTGTTTTCCGGTGGCAGAATATGCTCCCGTTGAGGCAATGGCTCAATGTTTGGTATGTGCTGTGGAAGATTGTCTACTGATGTAATCTTCTTCCCCTTCAACTTGTTGAGGTTGATAGTTGGGAGCTTGGTGACTATATGGTCTGGAGCAACACATATATCAGTGTCTTCAGAGATGTGCAGGCTAGGTGGATACAACTGTCTGGGGGTTGTGCCTTGAAATTTTAAGTGACACAGAGCCCTGTATTCAGCACACGTGGCTTGGAAGGTTGGATGGTTGGGAGCAACTCCTCGTGTAATCAGTCGAGGAGGTCGAATAGAGACCCTTGGTCTCAACAGATAGTACAATGCATCACGATGCATTGTTCTGACAGTGGCCTCTAGTTGCTTATTCTCATCTTTTGTTAGCTCAACTGGTAGGGTTGGTTCCACTGTAAAGTAGTCCAATCCCTTTCTCATGCAGTTGTACCAGTGTGCAATCTCATGCACTAGCTAACGCATCAGAGGAATGGCAGAGGCGTATTCTTCTTACTAGTGTCCAGAAGGTGAGAGTTGTGAATTGGCCTCTGGTAAGGGATGATTCCTTGATCGATCTGTAGAGGAGGAAGCTTCTTCAGTGGTGCTTCCTTGACAACAACAACAATTGAGTCCTCTGCAAATGGCTCCAACTAAGTCTCTTCTCTGTACGCTGCAGACTCAGCATTTTCTCCCACATAGCACAAGGAGAAGCGTTGCATCATCTTCTGATGCTAGGAGTCGGAGGGAGGAGAAGGAGGAGTGTCTTCTCTGAATCTGGATAGAGGTGTGTTGTCATCCAGACTGAATGGTCTGTTGTCCCATGAGAGAACAACAAACGCTTCAGGAGATAGAGCAACTATCTCTTCATCTGACCCAGACGAGATGATTATATACTCAGTGTGGTGGTAGGAAACTACTGCATCTGACATCTTCGGGATTGTCACGGAAGAGGGAGATTGGTAGGAAGGAATGGTAGTGTCTGGTGGAGTTTGTGGGGATGTTGTTGGTACAACAGTCTGAGTTGAGGGATCAAACTATGTCTCAAACTGAACAGTGGGTTCAGTTTGTTGGGTGATCGTTTGTCCAGTGGGGGCAGACACAGGTTGATCTTCTGTCTGAACAATGGGTTTAGATAGTGGCTCTTGCATAGTTTGTGCTTTGGCATCAGACTATGCAGTAACTGTTTGGTTTACTATGGTCTGTGTAGGTGACACAGACGATAGAGGTTCAACAGATGGTGTGTCTGTTGTGGCTTATGTTTGGGCTAAGACTGGGATCGTCTAAGGAATATTCTTCCTTGGACATTTGTATGTAGAGCGAGGGTGAGTGGGTAGAGTGAATGTAGGTAAAGTGATACCTGGATTGGTGGTTGAGGTGGTTGTCTGTTTAGGTGTGTCTTCTTCCAACACCATTTTTCTCTTCATAGTTAGCTTCCTGACTGTGGTGCTAGGTGGTTTGATGGTCAGTCCCTCTGACTTAATGGTCTGTTGTGCATTGAGTGGTCTTCTGGGTTTCTTAAAGACTTGTCCCTCGTTTGAGTCTTCTTCTTCAGCCTCAGCAGCATTAACAACTTGTAGACCAATGTCTGCTACCTCCCTTAGAGACACTTGAGGTTCAGCAGTGATTACTGGCAGTACCCTTACCCTTCAGTTGGGCTTTAGACTTGATCCTCTGAGTGGGTGGTTTGGGTGGTGCTTCTTGGACTATCTGCTTTCCCTTCTTGGCTGGTGGCTCTGCAACAGATTGTGCTATAGCCTTGCGTGTTGTCCAGACTATCTGCTGGTCCGCAACAACAAGTCTCCTCATTTTACCAGCTAAGGGTTGGATGGATGCAGCCTCATCATTAATCACCAGGCTTTTTCCTTTTCCACCCTTCTTTTTCTGAATCTTCTTCTTCTTCTGACCTTCAATTTCATCATCATCAGTCAGTACAGGGAACCTTGTAGGTGATCCCTTGATTATTTCAAATCCCATGTTCAACTTAAGCAGACTTGAGGAGGTCAATATCCTCTGTCGTTCTTTCGCAACCTTGGGGTCAATGTTGGACGCCGAACTATTGGTGTCCGTAGTGGACTCTGGCATTACGTCTGCAAGACGCTCATCAGAAGCTTGAGAGGTTGAGGGTTAGGCTGGTAGTTGGGAGGAGGAAGAGCCCTTGATCAGATTACGTTTGGCCATGGTGAGGGTTTGTGTTTAAGGTTTCTTGAGGTTCTTGGTTGTAGAGAGAATGGGTGAGAGAAATGAGAGGTTTCGAAAGCTTGGGAAATACGTTTGGCAATAGTAAGCTAGAATAGGTAATGAGTGAGCATTAAATATGATGGTACGGTTAGGGAATGATTGAAACGACATGTTTATGACATACTTGAATGTGCATTTTGGGCTTTTATGACTCAGACTCAAACGAATGCTTAATTTATAAAACGATTTTTAAAAAATTCACATGGTTTGACTTATATTTTGAGTGCGAAACACATGACATGCACATGCCTCACTTAAGTATCACACTAGATGATGTGTCCTTAGTTCTACTAGTGAATAGCAGACAGTGATAAAACATTAATTCACCTAGACCATCCTAATATTTTCTCTCAAAAAGATTAGTCTTTCTTCAGTAAGGGGTTTTGTAAAAATATCAACAAGCTGGTTGTTGTCTTGACAAATTCCAATTTAATGGTCCCCTTTTGAATATGGTCTCTTATGAAATGATGTTTTATTTCTATATGCTTGGCTCTAGAGTGCATGGTAGGATTTTTAGAAAGAGATATAACAACAGTATTATCACAGAAGATAGGAATGTTACTCTCGAATATGTTGTAGTCTTCAAGTTGATTCTTGATCCACAATATCTGAGAGTAGCAACTTGCAGTTGAGATGTATTCTACTTCTGTTGTTGATAGTGCTATTGTTCCTTGCTTCTTGCTAAGCCATGACACCATGTTGCCTCCTATGAAGTGGCAACCTCCACTAGTGCTTTTTCTTTCAATTTTGTCTCTAGCATAGTCAGCATCACAATAGCCTATCAACTTATACTCTTTCTGTCTTTTAAACCAAAGACCAAGATTAAAAGTTCCAATTAAATATCTAAAAATTCTTTTAACAGCATATAGATGCACTTCCCTTGGGTCAGATTGAAATCTGGAGCAGAGGCAGACACTGAACATTATATCTGGTCTGGATGCAGTCAAGTAGAGTAGTGACCCGATCATTCCTTTGAACTGAGTGACATCTATTTTCTTTGAATCTTCATCAAGTCCAAGTGATGTTGTTGGATGCATTGGAGTCTTCATAATTTTGGCATCATCCATTTTGAACTTTTTCAGGAATTCTTTCACATACTTGGTCTAGTGTATGAAGATTCCTTTGTTGGTCTGCTTGATCTACAATCCTAGGAAGAATTTCAGTTCTCCCATCATGCTCATTTCGAACTTAGTTTGCATCAACTTTGAGAACTCTTCACAGAGTTTTTCATTAGTAGCACCGAAGATAATCTCATCTACATAGATTTGAACAATAATAAAATCAGAAGAGTAGTTTTTGCGGAACAATGTAGTATCTATCTTTCCTCTTATAAAATTGTGTTCTATTAAAAATGAACTGAGTTTTTCATACCATACTCTGGGAGCTTGTTTAAGACCATACAATGCTTTGTTTAATTTAAATACATGGTTTGGAAAGATAGTACTCTCAAACCCAGGGGGGTTGTTCTACATAAACTTCCTCTTTGATTACACCATTGAGGAATGCACATTTTACATCCATTTGATAGAGTTTCGTATTACTATGAGCAACAAATGAAAGCAGAATTCTAATTGCCTCAAGTCTAGCTACTGGAGCGTATGTCTTCGTATAATCAATACCTTCCTATTGTGAGTAACCTTTGGCAACTAATCTAGCCTTGTTCCTCACAACCTTACCATTCTCATCTAGTCTGTTTTTGAAGACCCACTTAGCACCAACAACTCCTCTTGAAATTGCTTCACAAGTTTCCAACATCATTCATTTGAAATTGATCCAGTTCCTCTTACATTGCTTGGACCTAGCTTTCATCTTCCATGGCATCATCAATGTGCTTGGGTTCTATTTCAGATAGTAGAGCTATTTGTTGGAAGGATGATCTTGTTTCTACTAGAGCTTGTACTTTCCAATGATCTGAGAAGGAGGATGGTTCTTGATCATCATTTTGTTGCTGCTTTGTGGTTCTCTGACTTCTTCATCATCATCCAAGATGATCTGATAGCGAACAGACGATTTGGTAGTAGACGATGTTGGAGCAAACAATGTTGAAGCGAGACGATGTTGTGTCAGACGATGGTCTGGTCTTTGTTATCGCATCTTCTAGTCTGATATCTGCAAATGAGTCCTTTAACTCTGATAGTTTCCTATCAGGTTGAGTGACATTAAATCTTACATGAATGACTTCTTCAACAACTTTGGTTCTTGAGTTAAACACTCTATATGCCTTGGATGTTTCAGAATATCCAAGTAAGATGCTTGTATCACACTTTGAATCAAACTTACCCAAATTGTCTTTTGTGTTAAGAATGAAACATTGACATCCAAAGGGATGGAAGTATGATATGTTGGGTTTCTTTCCTTTCCATAGTTTATATGGAGTCTTTTTAATAATAGGCCTAATATAAATTCTGTTTTGCAAATAACAGGAAGTATTTACAGCTTCTGCCTAGAAGTGCTTAAGAGTCAAGTTATCATTCAACATGGTTCTGGCCATTTCTTGTAATGACCTATTCTTCATCTCAACAACACCATTTTGTTGTGGTGTTCTTGGTGTTGAGAAGTTGTGAAGAATTCTATTCTCTTCACTGAACCTCTGAAAACTTTCATTTTCGAACTCTCCTCCATGGTCACTTCTGATAGAAGTTATACATACTCCTTTTTCATTTTGAACACGTTTGCAGAGTTTATAGAATTCCTTAAAAGCCTCATCCTTGTGAGTGAGGAATATAACCCATGTCCATCTAGAATAGTCATCAACTATTACTAGTCCATATCTCTTCCCTCTAAGAGATGTTGTCCTTGTTAGGCCAAAGAGATCAATATGTAACACAGTTCTAATGGTCTGGAAGAGGAAACAATGTTTTTACTTTTAAAAGATGTTTTCACTTGTTTCCCTTTCTCACATGCCTCACAAAGTAAGTTATCCTTATATGACATTGTTGGCAATCCTCTTACAAGGCTATATCTTTGCAATTTTGAGATTAATCTCAAACTTGCATGGCCAAGCTTCTTATGCCATAACCAGTGACTTTCTTTGACAGACAGTAAACATGATATCCTTCAGTTCACCAAGATTGATCTTATAAAGATTGCCTTGTCTCTTTGCAGAGAAGAGATTTGAACCTTTAGAGTCTCTAACTATGCATGATTCCTTGTTGAAGGAAACATCATATCCACTGTCGCAAAATTGACTTATGCTCAGTAGATTGTGTTTTAGCCCTTCAACAAATAACACATTCTCAATAGAGATACTAGGAGGAATACCTATCTTACCAATACCCCTGATTCTTCCTTTTTGATTACCTCCGAAAGTGACTATACCACCATGCATTGGTGTCAGGTCTAGGAACATAGACCTTGCGCCTGTCATGTGATGTGAGCAGCACTGTCGAGGTACCATGATTGGTGTTTCTTTCCTGCCATTAAGGACATCTCTTGTTCTTCATCATCTGAAGCTTCAGATGCAATGCAGAGTGGGTGTTGTCTCGTGTGTTTTCATCATCAAGACGCAGACGATGTGGAGGTTGCGTCTGCCATCAGACAGGGGTTAGCTTCTTCGTTTGATGCTTCAGAATTTTCTTCATCTGTTGAGTCATCTAGATCTTCCCATGTGGACATCAATCCTTTCTTTTTCTTGGGAAATCTCTTGTTGACCTTTTCTTTTCCTTTGCTGAGCTTAGGACATTTTGACTTGAAATGTCCAAGCTTCTTCACTCATAGCAGACGATGGGATTTTTTTCTTTCTTCTCACGGTCTGTTGAGTACTTCTTATTGTAGTTTTTCCATCTTGATCCCCCTTTCTTTTTCCACATCTTGTGGATTTTCCTTGAGATGAAGGATAGCTCATCATCATCCTCTGATTCTTCTTCACTTGAGGAAGTGGACTTTACTTTTGACTCTTTTGCCTTTAGAGCCTTGGTGGTGTGTCTTTTGGATGGTCTGGCGGACTGACTTTTTGATGAAGATTGCTCTTTAGGTGTTGTCTGATTTGGCTTGTGAGCTTTTAGAGCCAGAGACTTGCCCTTTTTCAGTTTGGCATCTCCTTGTTGTTCTTGCTCATGCAACATTAAAACCTTTTTCAGACTTGTCCTTGTTGAATAGTGGGTTTAAACCTTTTCGCAAATACTATTAGTTCACAAATTTCCCTCTTGGATATATGTTAGTTTCAAGCAGCAAATATATCCTTGCAAGACAAAGCTTATAAAATCTTTTCAAAAGAGCACAGTGAGCAAGATAAATATTTGTAAGCACAAGACAGCAAATGAGAGCTTGTTTTTATACTGGTTCATTCAACCTGAGCTACATCCAGTTCTCCTTTAACAACTGTCAAAGGGTTCTACTATAATCAACTAATTACAAGACAAGTATTCTTTACTGCCACTTCTGGCTACAAGTATTCTCTATGCTACTACTGGCTACAAGTATTCTAAACCACTTCTAGTTACAAGTATGAATCTCCCCCTGAGATTATACTTCCCAAGTATTCTTTTATCACTAAGCCACTCCTGGCTTTCTATACAAAAATGTATTTGATTCACATAACTCTCAAGGAGAGGATATAAACAATTGATGAATCTGCGTGAGCTTGTAGAGGATGGGTGTTCTGTTTCTCTCAGCTCGTGTTCAAGGCTTGCTCTCAGAATGCTTTCTCTTACTGTCTAGATTTTTTGTTATCAAGTTCATGTTTTTTGTTCATCTCATTTTTCTAGCTTTTTTTTCTTTATTTCATAGAGTCTTCCTTATAAAGTGGGCTTGATGAATTTGAATGTTGGAGAAGACTTCTTTCCGTTGTCTCACACAGTAAAGTGTTGAAGTAGCTTTGACTGTGCTTTATCTGACGGGAGCAGGTTTCCTGTCTCTATTACAGTTTGTCTTTTAGCTAAAAGTGTGCATCCCAATACTGATTGGTTCTTTTGGCTATACCTGCACACTTTACATAGTACAAGACATGCAAGTAATACGAGGAATCAAAGAAAGTAATGTCAAAGGGTATCTCCCTTTGTTTCAATTGTAGCAGTGCCTTTATTTGAGTAAAGAATTAATTATAAAGCACGTATTCTTCAGTACTTATGACAGTTTACGTTCTGTTCTTGCATAGACAGAGTCTGGCTTAACAAACATAGTCTAGTCTTGATTAAGTATGGTCTGTTCGTGCTTAGACAATGTCTGGCTTTAACAAACACATTCTTAATTAAAAGACATGGTCTATTCTAGCCTTAGACATTGTCTAGCGCTTGGCATCAGACATCGTCTAGCCTGGGGACATAGCCATTTTCAGTGCTAAATATAACCAATATAAGTTCTTAGACAATTAGAGCGTAGGATTTGAGTTGAGAGATATTACCATTGTTTGTTCTTACTTTGATTTCTTGAAATCATTTAGTTTGAAATCATTAGTTGATCAAATATTATTATATTTGTTATCATCAAAACATATCAAGGTATTAGGGGTCAGACATCATCAAATGTCTTGGTTCTAACAAATCAAGTCAGAGGGAATTCTGATAATGAAAAACATAGTGTAATCTATTGCATCAAACATGTAATTGATTGTTTTGAGTCAGAGATAAATTTGATTCTAATTCAATCAATTGTAGTCGATTGCATGTTTCAATGTAATCGATTGCATATCTCAGAATTCAAAAATTAAGTTCAAAATTCGTCTTAAGTGAATGAGATAAAAGTTTTCAAAGAGTTAAAAACATTTTACATATATAACACAAAGGCATATAAGTCCTAAGTCTAAAACAATCAATACAAAGCTAACATGCATTCATGTTTTGGTTTAAAGAAAATACTAACTTAGAAAGTGTAAGGGAAGAATAACAAATACCAAAAACTGATGAAGTCTTAAATCTTCAATCTCCCCCTTTTTGGTTTTGAATATCCAAAAAAAACTTGAAGTTCATTTAAGTGTGCTTCATGTACCTATCTGAAAATTTATCATTCACAAATTGGTTAGATAACATGTAATAAAGAGCAGCAATTTAGATAAGCAATTGAGATAACAAACAAAGCAAAAATATGCAATATTTCTCCCCCTTTTTGGTTTTCAAATCACCAAAAGGTAGAGAAATAAAACATTATAATCCCATAGGTAAATAGTGATAGCATAAAAAGTAACAATTGTTCAACAATCATCCAAAGATGCATAAAGAAAAATGTAGAATTTAAAAGACAAGGAACACAATATGCTAAAACAATGAGACATAAAAAAATCAATATTCTTTGATGTCATCGTTGTGAAATGCATTCATGGTGTCGAAGTGAGCTAATAGACTGTTGATGCTGCTTCAGAGTTCCAAGTAATGCACATTTTCCACTTTGGAAATTCTTACTGATTTTGCATGATGATATTGACTATTTCCATCATAATGACCTCAAATGTAGATATTGGAGGAGGTTGCTCAGCTTGCACATTTGATGGACCACCTGCTTGGTCAACTTCATGAGCTTCTTTAGCTGCAACATGGCCTTCCTTGTGTTCCCAATCACCATTTGTAAAAATTAAGCCCATTTGCTTAAGGTTCTTGGTGGACAACTTAGCCTCTAGACAAACGGAGTTGGTGACTACATTGTCCGATTGAATACTGAAGTGGTCATGAATCCTAGATACCAAAACTAGATAAGCTACCTTGTAGTCATGAAGGCACTGAATTTTCTACATCTGATCCGTGGTGGCGAAGATCCAGTCCACTTGATAATTGTTCTTCATTAAGAACATCATCAACATGTCGTCATCGAATAGGGCCCCGTGATTGCTCCCCCATGGTATAAAAAACTAGGAGAGAATGTAGGCCAACATCTGGTCTTCAATTTTCATGTGACCTACTGGAAATCGGTTGCGAACGGGTACATGGGGGTCTCGAACCATCGTTGTGTAGAAGTCAGCCTTGTTGTACTTGATATCCTCCCTCAGGTTGATTGCCTTGTTGGTGGGTTTTATCTCATCATCTACCCTTTTTATCCCAACAATATTGAGCCAAAGTTCCTCAGTCATCAAAATTCTTTTCCCCTTACATGTGATCGGAGATAGCCCATGTGAGGATGAATACTCAAATTGTGATAGAAAGCCTTGACAAGGTCGAGATAGTAAGTACCTTGCATTTCTATCAATGTAAGCAGACCTTGAGTGTCGAGAAGTTTTTGAAATTCGAACCCTTGTTCCCCTAACCACGTTGGGGAGAGAAAGCGAGATTTGAGGATTTCCTTCCGAGCAAAGGTTTGAGTGTAAGAGAATTCCTCATTGAGATTGCAGAACCAATTGGAAGTGGCTTGAGAAGTTGGCATTACCTCTTTATTGGTGCCCTTTTCCTTGAAGGTCCTCCTATGACTTCTTTCCTTTTCTCTTGAGATAGCTTTTTCTCAATTCTTTGTTTAAGGTGAGTAGAAATTGGGCGAGTACCACAATGTTTTTTATAAACTCTATACTACACTCACCTTTCTGTATGTGGTTTCTAATGAAGTGATGCCTAATCTCAATGTGTTTGGTTTGGCAGTGTATGATAGGATTTTTAAAGATGTTGGTAGCATTAGTGTGTCATAAATCAAAGGTATGGTTTCTAGCTTTAGCCAAAAGTCTAAGAGTTGTTGTTTGAGCCAAAATGATTGAGCACAATAGCTCCCAACAACTATGTACTCAGCCTCAATTGTAGATAAGGCTACACAAGCTTGTTTCTTGCTATGCCAAGACACAAGACTATTCCCAAAAAGATGACAAGTACCTCTTGTGCTTTTTCTATCCAATTTATAGCCAGCATAGTCTAAATCAGAATAGCCTATAAGTGTTGGTTGGACACCCTTGGGATGCCACAAACCTACATCTGAGGTGCCTTTAAGGTATTTAAGGATTCGTTTAACGGTTGTGAGGTGGAATTCCTTAGGGTTGGATTGGTACCTAACACACATGCACACATGCACACATTGAACATAATATCAGGTCGGCAAGAAGTTAAATAGAGAAGAGACTCTATCATACCACGATGAAGTGTTTAATCAACACTTTTACCTCTCTCATCAGCATCCAAATAGCAAGAAGTTGCCATTGGTGTCGATGCTTCCTTGCAATTGTCCATCTTAAATTTCTTTAGCAAGTCTCTACAGTACTTGCTTTGGTGAAGAAAGGTGCCTTGAGTCATATCTTTAACTTCAAGTCTTAGAAAGTATTTTAGCTCATCCATCATGGACATCTCAAACTCCCTTTGCATACCTTCCACAAATTTCTCACATAATTTTGGGTTAGTAGATCCGAAAATAATGTCATCAACATAAACTTGCACTAAAAGAATATTAGATTTAGTATGCTCAATGAAGAGACTTTTGTCTACTTGGCCTCTTTCAAAGTGATTTCCAATTAAAAAATTACTTAGCCTTTCATACCATTTTCTTGGGGCTTGCTTTAGACCATAAAGTGCCTTTTTTAGGCGGTAGACATAATTGGGATGAGTGGAATTTGTGAAGCCAAGAGGCTAAGATACATAAACCTCTTCTTCTATGTAGCCATTGAGGAAAGCACTCTTCACATTCATTTGGAAAAGCTGGAATTCCTTGTGGCATGCATAGGCTAGAAGAAGACGGATTGCTTTAATCTTGCTACTGGAGCATATGTTTCTTCATAGTCAATTCCTCATTGTTGATTGTAACCTTTTGCTACAAGTCTAGCTTTGTTCTGAGTAATGATTCCAGAAGTATCACTTTTGTTTTGTAACACCCACTTAGTGCCAATGACATTCATGTTCTTAGAATAAAGAACAAGTTCCCAAACTTGGTTCCTTCTTAATTGGTTGAGCTCTTCATGCATTTCCATCATCCAAAACTCATCAAGGACAACTTCCTTAATGTTCTTAGGCTCAACTTGAGAGACGAGTGTAGCTATGTAGCATAGAAGGCTCATGGAGGATCTAGTTGAGATTCCTCGCTGAATATCTCTCAATATATTGTCAGGTGATAGGTCTCTAGGTTGTTTCCACTCCTTTGGTAACTCTTGGTTGGTAGGAGGATCAGTTGATGTGGAAGTGTCTTCCTTAGAAGAAGGTTGAGATGACTCGTGTTTAAGGTCTGGTTGTATCATTATATATGGAACTTGCATTGTCATCACAAGGCACATCTTCCTTCAACTTGGAGTTAGACTCATCAAACGCTATATGCACAGATTCCTCAATAGCTATAGTTCTCTAATTATAGACTCTATGCTTTGCTACTCAAAGAATAGGTTAAGAAGATAGCTTCATCGACTTTTGCATCAAATTTGCTAAGAGATTCTTTCCTATTATTTAAAGCAAAACATTTGCAGTCAAATACATGTAAATGACCAATATTAGGTTTTCTATTGTTGAAAAACTCATATGGGGTTTTATTCAAAATGGGCCTAATCAAGACATGATTTAAAAAATAACAAGAAGTAGACATGACATCTACCCAAAACTATTTTGGAAGGCTAGATTCATTTAAAAGTGTTCTAGCTAGCTCTTCAATTGATCTATTTTTCCTCTCAACCACACCATTTTGCTGTGGCATCCTTGGGGCTGAAAAATTATGTTTGATACCATGCTTTTCACAAAAGTAAGAAAAAGATTAATTTCGAAACTCTCCCCCATGATCACTTCTTAATGAAATTATAGAAAGGTTTTTCTCATTTTGAATTTGTTTGGCAAACTTCACAAAAGCATGAACAACATCATTCTTATGCCTTAAAAAGAAAGTCCAAAAGAATCTAGAGTAATCATCAATTATAACAAACACATAAAGATTGCAACCAATACTCATTGTCCTAGATGGACCAAAGAGATCTATATGCAAAAGCTCAAGGGTTCTATTTGTAGAAATCACATTTTTAGACTTAAAAGAAGTTTTGGTTTGCTTCCCTTTTTGACAAGCATTGCATATACCATATTTTGAATATTTATGTTTTGGAAGGCCAATCACTAATTCTTTTGAAACAAGTTTGTTGAGATGATTCATATGAATGTGTGCTATTCTTCTATGCCAAAGCCAAGATGTATCATCTTTGCTAAGAAGATAATTTTCAAAATCAAGCACATATACATTTTGAATCCTCTTACAAACAAGTTTAGCATTGTCTTGCTTATCACTAATCAAGCATTTAGAATGATCAAATGATACATCATATCCTTTATCACAAAGCTTACTAATGCTAAGAAGGTTGTGCTTCAACCTATCAACAAACAAAACTTTTTCAATTATAGTTGAGGATGAGTTACCTATATTACCTTCACCCATGATCCTTCCTTTGTTGCTGTGTCCATATGACCCATCCACCTTTTTTTTCAATAAGAGTGACGAATTTCTCCTTGTCACCAGTCATATGCCTTGAGCAACCACTATCAAGATATCATTTAGACTCAACGGCTTTGAGGCATACTTGCAAAACAAGTTAGATGCTCTTCTTAGGTACCCAAACAATATTGGGTCCTCTCTTGTTAGTCCCATCATGAGTATCCTTTGGGATCCATTGGAACTTCCCCTTAGGTACTCCACTCTTCTTAATCATGCAATTATTAGAAGTATGTCCCTTATGCATGCAATAGTTGCAAATAACAAATGAAACTTTGGATGACTTTACAAATTTTGTAAAAGGTTTTTCATTTAAGCTTGAGGAGTATCCAATTCCAGTTTTGTTAAGAGCTCTCTTTTGTTGTCCAAGTAAAGCATCAAGATTATCCCTTCCAATTGTGAACTTTGCCAAAGTTTTAAGAAGATACTCATTTTTCAATTTGAAATCTTTGCAAAGCTCACAAGGGGTTGAGTGACCTGTAGAAGCAACATTGGCTTTGCAAAAGGAGTGTTCAAATTCAAGTTTTTCCTTTTTAGATTTAACATCTTAAAGGTCCTTTTGCATTTGAGCCATTTTGTCTACATGCCATTTAATTTTCCCTTTAAGGAGACCATTGGCTTTAGCTAGACATTGGGACTCTTCCACTAATTCATTGAAAGCATTATGCAATTCAGAAAAATTTTCACTTTCAAAATTTGACTCAGTTTCATCATCAGAAGAAGATTCATATGTAGGAGTGCTTACATTGCTTTCTTTCTCAGATTCTTCATTTGCCATCAAACAAATGTTGGCTTCCTCACTTTCCAAGCTTTTGGAGGAGGTAGAAAATGCATTGTCTTCCCAAGCAATTGATGCCTCTTTCTTCTTTGAGCTTCCTCTAATTTTCTTCCTATCACTACTATGCTTTTTCTTAATTTTCTTCCTATCGCTACTATGCTTTTTCTTAATTTTCTTCCTATCACCACTATGCTTCTTCTTAATGTCTGGACAATCAACTTTGATGTGTTATTGCTTTCCTCATTTGAAGCATGTGTAGGTGGCTGAGGAGGATTCTCCTTTTTTGAAGAATTTCTTCGAAGGTTGGCTCTTGCCTTTGAAGCTTTTGAAGTCATTCTTCTTCTTGAGGAATTTTTTGAATTTTCCCACAATGAGGGTGAGATTTTATGAATCTAAATTTGTCATCATCGCTTTGGTCTGAAGAAGATTTCTTAGCTTTTAAGGCTATGCATTTCGACTTCTTTTCTTTGTGCTCCTCTTCCGCCATACGAGTCATGTCCATCTCGTGCTCTCTAAGCTTTCTGAATAACTTAGTGCTTGTCATGGTAGCCATGTCTCTTGATTCTGAAATTGCAATGACCTTTGATTGCCATGTTTTGTTTAGTTCTTCAAAAATTTTATGTTCATCTCTTCTTCATTGAACGCTTTGCCAGGTCCTTTGAGGTGGTTGACAAAATGTGTGAATCTCATTTGAAAATTTGAGATAGATTTGCTTAGTTGCATTTGGAAGGTCCCATACTCTTGAATGGGAGAATTGTTTCTTAATCTCCTCACTTATAGTGTGCCTTCACGTGTCACTTCAATCATGTCACAAATTTATTTGGCTATGACACAAGTTGAAATATGAAAAAAAATCATCAGAATTAAGAGTTGAGTGCAATATGTTCATAGCACGTGGATCATAGTTAGCTCTTTTGATTTCTAACTCTCCGTTTAGAATTGCTTGCCAAACGCCTCGATCAATTGACTCCATGAAAATTTTCATGCAAACTTTCCAAAAAGGATAGTTATCACCACAGAAAAGTGGAGGTTGATTGATAAAACCACCTTCAACAAAGAGCATCCTATTATCGACCATGCTGGAATCCTTGAGCAAAATTCAAGGTCCAACTCTATTACCAATTGTTAGAAATAGCTAGATAAATTAAGAGGGGGAGGGGGGTGAATTGATATTTTAAAAATTTAGCACCTCTTTTAAAAATAAAAGTAATTCAACCACTCTCTTTGAAGTTTTTCACAAAGTTTATAAAAAAAAGTGTTGATGATGGAATCACAAGTAAAAACAATCTTGTTTATAATGCTTTGCAAAAAATAATTTTCTAATAAAGTAAATAATATAATTGAAAGATGAAGAGATAAGAAGAAAGACTGAAGCTTTTTATACTAGTTTAATCATAACCCGATCTACATTCAATTTTCCTCAAGCCCGAGGAATTCCACTATGATTTGCAATGGTTAAAAACACAATAACATTCAAATCACAACAAACCTATCTTGTTCACAACCTGAATAAGAACCTACACATGAGTGTGAAAACCTATCACAACGTCATGCAACTACCTAGGAAACCCTATCATAGAATACCAATTAAAAACAAAGATAAGAGTTAAGGAACAAAAGAACCCAATGTGCAGATATAGTTGGAAAAAGCTTTCTTCTTCAAAGAGAAAATATAACAATGAAAAGCTTTAAGAGAAGTTTCAGCAAAAAGAGATTTGAAAGTTGAGAGTAATGTGAATTAGATTGATACTTTGTGATTCATGTTGAAAACATTGTCAAAGGATTCCCTTATAGTGTTCTAAAACATAGAAATCTTATCTTAAGAAAGAATATAAGACTGGGTCAAAAAGATATGTTGAAAGATATAAAACAAATCAGATCAGATATCTTTAAAAGTAAATATTATAACTGTGACACCCTTTACCCCAAAAGTTAGGTCTTAAAATAAAGTGTGAAAATAATGAAACATCATACGAGGGAATATAGACTTTCCATGGAATTTTCATGAGTAAAAGGTTCACACTCTCAAATCCTTGAAATAATCCACACTTTTAAGTACATAATGTAAGTTCAAAACGTTTGGCATCCAAATGGCTAGACAAGAGTACGACGTTTAACAAGAAGAACTAGATGTAAACAAGTAACCTTGCCCCGATGTCACAACTATTAGAGCACAAGTCCCAAAAAAAATATAAACTAAGTTGGATAGGCTAAGCCTCTCCTCCAACATCCTATTCGATGCCTGGACGATCCTCACTTGCAAATGGCAATCAGCCCAAACACACACAACAAGAATTGCACAAAGAAAGGGAGTGAGAATCATTCTTGCATCAAAAGTAAGATACAATATAAATGGGGAAACAAGATTTGCATATTTTCAGGATACATACACCCATGTAGATCACACAACAATAATACAATTCTTCATAGTACCATAATGCATATGTAATGCAATGCCTCTTAGACTCTATCTCATATGCCATGTGGTACCATATCTAGCTCGAGAGAATAGTCTAGGAGTGCGGTTTACCTAGAAGCGTCACCGACGTCAATGCCTTCAGTATAGGCTACAACACCTAGAATGATCCGCATGTGGCTGTCAGGGCTACCCAACTTTGCAAGTACACTCCAACTCATGGGATCAACATGAGCTCACAGAGCTTCCACACTAGGTAACCCCCAAGGTCCAGGCTAAACTTGTCATGACTCCCACTTTCTTGGTTCACAGCTATTCAACAACTCTCAAATGTAATGATGCATGTTCAAACATTAAAACAAACAATGATTCCAATGAACCTAACATCGTGCACTAGTGAGCCCATCTTCGCCTCTCGCAAGCTTGGTCACTCATGGTTAGAATATCACTTAGGCCCATCCTTGCCAACTCATAGGTTAGGTCACCTATCTCAATGGCATCCAACGACACCTCATATCACATACTCAAACACTACATATTTACATCTTAGTATTCATATACAACACCTCACAAAATGTAAATCATGCATTTAAAGTAAGCATTTGCATAAGAAATTACTATTAAACATTTGCACATCAAAATATAAGTTTTAGACACTTTCTAGGAAAAAGCCAAAGTTAACCAGAGTTGACCAAAGTCAACAAATGGTCAATGCTTGGCCAGACACTATCTGTCCCGAGTAGACACTGTCTGTCTTGAGATTGATACTTTGCAGAATGCCAAAAATGACATTTTTTTGTAGAATCTAATGCCTCCCAAAGGATTCCTCATACTATAATCAATCTCCCAAAGCTCAAGAATATTATCTAACACTTATAAGACTCTCATATGGTAAAGACAACGCTCTACGATCATAAATTCATATAACTTCATCAAAGAAACTCTCAAACATTCCCAAATCACCAAGAACACAAGAAAGGAATAACTCACTATAACATTGTAGTCACTCAATGGCAAAATCTAAGCATTCCAAAACATTCATATTTCATCCAAAATAGAGGAAACATACAAACCTAACAACTTTGGGGTTTTAGACAACCTTCCTACCCATGGCCAATGCCATTCCAATCAATAAGGATAGACCCACTCCCCCTTACTTCACGAGTAGAAAATGTAGCAAGGGAAGGAGATGATGCGACGATCCTCTTCCAAACCTCGCAATGCAACAATCGTTCTTGCTAGAGTTCTTTCCCTACTGTCATGTTTCAACCAAGAGAAGAAAAGAAAGAAAAGTAGTGTTTTTTTAGGTTTTGGAGAAGACTTTAACAACTTTATGTACACCTTTGGGCTATGAGCATAAGGCCCAATAAAAGAGTATTTTAAGGAAAAAGGGATTTTGCACTACCCACCTTAGCTCATTACTCAGCTATAACTACATGCTAGTTCTCTTTTATCATTTTTAAATGGAAAACCCACTTTTTAGTAACTATAACCATATTCCCAAATTACCATTTATCTAGTTGGTTACAAATATGTTAACAATAATTATTTATAATGACATATAGTAAAATTAAATAAAATAGAATAAAATAAATGGCGGGGTATTACAATAACAAATATAATAGATTGTCGCAAGATGTAATCAATTATCTCGTATATTAGAAGATAAATCTTTTTTACTATCATCAATTGTAATCAATTAAATTGAGTTAGAGGGAATTTTGATAATGAAAAATACATAGTGTAATCGATTGCATCAAATATGTAATCGATTGTTTCGAGTCAGAGAGAAATCTGATTCTAATTCAATCAATTGCATGTTTCAATATAATCGATTGCATGTCTCAGAATTCATAAATTAAGTTCAAAATTCATCTTAAGTGAATGAGATAAAAATTTTCAAAGAGTTAAAAACATTTTGCTGATAGCACACAAAGGCATATCAGTCCCAAGTCTAAAACAATCAATACAAAGCCAACATTCATTCATGTTTTGACATAAAGAAAAAAATAACTTAGAAAGTCTAAGGGAAGAATAACAAATACCAAAAACTGATGAAGTCTTCAATCTTCAATCTAAGTATGATTGTTATTAATGATTTTAACATAGGTTAATATTTTTTACATGGGGTTTATTAGTTTTGTTACTATTATTTTTGTGATTTGAATACGATTTTATTTTATTTTTCATTTTGAAATCTCATGAGAAGGTTAGGATTGTGATTTCTTGGGCACTTTTAATGTTATATTAATGCAAGTCCGATCTAAAAAAAACCTCACTTTCTACACTAATGGAATTTACATAAGTTCCACAACCAATGTAAAAAGTTGTGTGTACATCAGTTGGAAGTTCGGATAAAGAAGGTCTCACTTTCTATATTGGCGGAATCTACATTGATACCTCTTTCATATAGATCAAAATCTACGTAATGTATTGATGGAATATTTTGGCAAGCGTACCAAATATTGCACAAGTAGTTTAAAAGGGAAGATCCCAGTATCGAATCTACAAGGAATTGTCCGTATTTGACTATTAGTGAAGTAATCAATTCCTAAACACTAGTTTGGTTTTTAACGTTGGTTATCTGTGAAACATAAGTAATAACAGAAATTAAACTCAACATTATAGTTAACACTAACGATAAATAATAAAAATGACAATGTTGATTCAGGACTATGATCGAACAGTTGGCGTGCTTGAGTTTTAGAATGGAATAATCGGTCTGCTTCCCATGTAAACATGTAAGATATATTATCCATTCACATTAATAGTTCAGATTAACTCCGATCTGAAAGTGCTCAAAACGTGATCTCTCATCAAATCAAGCCAAACTGCTCAACCTCACTCCTGATGTCTCGGTAAGTTCAGTTGAGTGGTTCGATGAAGCTTGGAGATCTTTGCGAAGCTAATGGAGTCTATCCTATGTTTAGAAATACACTCCATTAGAGTTCAAACTCAGTTCCAAGTTCAACAAAGATCTCACAATGGCGAGGTAAACTCTAAAAACAATGCATATATAACTGATCCAATCATATAACAAGAATAAATGAACATTTCAATGAATAGATATGAAGAAAAGCGTTTACATGGTCAGCATCTAGTTCCAAGTCCTCAACACTAATAGATTAGCCTCTCATTGTCATGAGAAGCTTTGAAAATGTTACAAAATGGAAGAAAGAGAACAGAGGAAACAGCTCCAACCATCCACCAAGTCTGAATGCCTAAAAATTATTACAAGTGCAACTTATATAGTCGAAGTCTCGCTTAGCGCAACCTTCCGCTAAGCGAGACTTCGACTATATAAATTAGAGTATATTTCTCACAAAATAGCTTCCTAGGGTTAGAATTATCAAACTATACAAATCTATATTAAATGATTTCAAACTAAGCTAAAAATCCTAAGAACATCGGATAATCACTACAAAATATGATGCAATATTTACGTATATAAAGCGATTATCACGTGTGCTTTCTAAAATGTTAATGATATGTTGATTCAGGACTATGGTCGAACAGTTGGCGTGCTTGAGTTTTAGAATGGAATAATCGGTCTGCTTCCCATGTAAACATATAAGATATATTATCCATTCACATTAATAGTTCAGATTAACTCCGATCTGAAAGTGCTCAAAACGTGATCTCTCATCAAATCAAGCCTAAACTGCTCAACCTCACTCCTGATGTCTCGGTAAGTTCAGTTGAGTGGTTCGATGAAGCTTAGAGATCTTTGCGGAGTCTATCCTATGTTTAGAAATACACTCCATCAGAGTTCAAACTCAGTTCCAAGTTCAACAGCATCTGTCAATGGCAGGTAAACTCTAAAAACAATGCATATATAACTGATCCAATCATATAACAAGAATAAAGATAGAGAAATGAACATTTCAATGAATAGATATGAAGAAAAGCGTTTACATGGCCAGCATCTAGTTCCAAGTCCTCAACACTAATAGATTAGCCTCTCATTGTCATGAGAAGCTTTGAAAATGTTACAAAATGGAAGAAAGAGAACAGAGGAAACAGCTCCAACCATCCACCAAGTCTGAATGCCTAAAAATTATTACAAGTGCAACTTATATAGTCGAAGTCTCGCTTAGCGCAACCTTCCGCTAAGCGAGACTTCGACTATATAAATTAGAGTATATTTCTCACAAAATAGCTTCCTAGGGTTAGAATTATCAAACTATACAAATCTATATTAAATGATTTCAAACTAAGCTAAAAATCCTAAGAACATCGGATAATCACTACAAAATATGATGCAATATTTACGTATATAAAGCGATTATCACGTGTGCTTTCTAAAATGTAGTAAAATATGGTCGAACAGTTGGCGTGCTTGAGTTTTAGAATGGAATAATCGGTCTGCTTCCCATGTAAACATATAAGATATATTATCCATTCACATTAATAGTTCGGATTAACTCCGATCTGAAAGTGCTCAAAACGTGATCTCTCATCAAATCAAGCCTAAACTGCTCAACCTCACTCCCGATGTCTCGGTAAGTTCGGTTGAGTGGTTCGATGAAGCTTAGAGATCTTTGCGGAGTCTATCCTATGTTTAGAAATACACTCCATCAGAGTTCAAACTCAGTTCCAAGTTCAACAGCATCTGTCAAATGGCAGGTAAACTCTAAAAACAATGCATATATAACTGATCCAATCATATAACAAGAATAAAGATAGAGAAATGAACATTTCAATGAATAGATATGAAGAAAAGCGTTTACATGGCCAGCATCTAGTTCCAAGTCCTCAACACTAATAGATTAGCCTCTCATTGTCATGAGAAGCTTTGAAAATGTTACAAAATGGAAGAAAGAGAACAGAGGAAACAGCTCCAACCATCCACCAAGTCTGAATGCCTAAAAATTATTACAAGTGCAACTTATATAGTCGAAGTCTCGCTTAGCGCAACCTTCCGCTAAGCGAGACTTCGACTATATAAATTAGAGTATATTTCTCACAAAATAGCTTCCTAGGGTTAGAATTATCAAACTATACAAATCTATATTAAATGATTTCAAACTAAGCTAAAAATCCTAAGAACATCGGATAATCACTACAAAATATGATGCAATATTTACGTATATAAAGCGATTATCACGTGTGCTTTCTAAAATGTAGTAAAATATTAATGATATGTTGATTCAGGACTATGGTCGAACAGTCGGCGTGCTTGAGTTTTAGAATGGAATAATCGGTCTGCTTCCCATGTAAACATATAAGATATATTATCCATTCACATTAATAGTTCGGATTAACTCCGATCTGAAAGTGCTCAAAACGTGATCTCTCATCAAATCAAGTCGCTAAACTGCTCAACCTCACTCCCGATGTCTCGGTAAGTTCGGTTGAGTGGTTCGATGAAGCTTAGAGATCTTTGCGGAGTCTATCCTATGTTTAGAAATACACTCCATCGTAGTTCAAACTCGGTTCCAAGTTCAACAAAGATCTCACAAATGGCAGGTAAACTCTAAAAACAATGCATATATAACTGATCCAATCATATAACAAGAATAAAGATAGAGAAATGAACATTTCAATGAATAGATATGAAGAAAAGCGTTTACATGGCCAGCATCTAGTTCCAAGTCCTCAACACTAATAGATTAGCCTCTCATTGTCATGAGAAGCTTTGAAAATGTTACAAAATGGAAGAAAGAGAACAGAGGAAACAGCTCCAACCATCCACCAAGTCTGAATGCCTAAAAATTATTACAAGTGCAACTTATATAGTCGAAGTCTCGCTTAGCGCAACCTTCCGCTAAGCGAGACTTCGACTATATAAATTAGAGTATATTTCTCACAAAATAGCTTCCTAGGGTTAGAATTATCAAACTATACAAATCTATATTAAATGATTTCAAACTAAGCTAAAAATCCTAAGAACATCGGATAATCACTACAAAATATGATGCAATATTTACGTATATAAAGCGATTATCACGTGTGCTTTCTAAAAAAAAATATTAATGATATGTTGATTCAGGACTATGGTCGAACAGTTGGCGTGCTTGAGTTTTAGAATGGAATAATCGGTCTGCTTCCCATGTAAACATATAAGATATATTATCCATTCACATTAATAGTTCAGATTAACTCCGATCTGAAAGTGCTCAAAACGTGATCTCTCATCAAATCAAGCCTAAACTGCTCAACCTCACTCCTGATGTCTCGGTAAGTTCAGTTGAGTGGTTCGATGAAGCTTAGAGATCTTTGCGGAGTCTATCCTATGTTTAGAAATACACTCCATCAGAGTTCAAACTCAGTTCCAAGTTCAACAGCATCTGTCAAATGGCAGGTAAACTCTAAAAACAATGCATATATAACTGATCCAATCATATAACAAGAATAAAGATAGAGAAATGAACATTTCAATGAATAGATATGAAGAAAAGCGTTTACATGGCCAGCATCTAGTTCCAAGTCCTCAACACTAATAGATTAGCCTCTCATTGTCATGAGAAGCTTTGAAAATGTTACAAAATGGAAGAAAGAGAACAGAGGAAACAGCTCCAACCATCCACCAAGTCTGAATGCCTAAAAATTATTACAAGTGCAACTTATATAGTCGAAGTCTCGCTTAGCGCAACCTTCCGCTAAGCGAGACTTCGACTATATAAATTAGAGTATATTTCTCACAAAATAGCTTCCTAGGGTTAGAATTATCAAACTATACAAATCTATATTAAATGATTTCAAACTAAGCTAAAAATCCTAAGAACATCGGATAATCACTACAAAATATGATGCAATATTTACGTATATAAAGCGATTATCACGTGTGCTTTCTAAAATATTAATGATATGTTGATTCAGGACTATGGTCGAACAGTTGGCGTGCTTGAGTTTTAGAATGGAATAATCGGTCTGCTTCCCATGTAAACATATAAGATATATTATCCATTCACATTAATAGTTCAGATTAACTCCGATCTGAAAGTGCTCAAAACGTGATCTCTCATCAAATCAAGCCTAAACCTCGCTCAACCTCACTCCTGATGTCTCGGTAAGTTCAGTTGAGTGGTTCGATGAAGCTTAGAGATCTTTGCGGAGTCTATCCTATGTTTAGAAATACACTCCATCAGAGTTCAAACTCAGTTCCAAGTTCAACAGCATCTGTCAATGGCAGGTAAACTCTAAAAACAATGCATATATAACTGATCCAATCATATAACAAGAATAAAGATAGAGAAATGAACATTTCAATGAATAGATATGAAGAAAAGCGTTTACATGGCCAGCATCTAGTTCCAAGTCCTCAACACTAATAGATTAGCCTCTCATTGTCATGAGAAGCTTTGAAAATGTTACAAAATGGAAGAAAGAGAACAGAGGAAACAGCTCCAACCATCCACCAAGTCTGAATGCCTAAAAATTATTACAAGTGCAACTTATATAGTCGAAGTCTCGCTTAGCGCAACCTTCCGCTAAGCGAGACTTCGACTATATAAATTAGAGTATATTTCTCACAAAATAGCTTCCTAGGGTTAGAATTATCAAACTATACAAATCTATATTAAATGATTTCAAACTAAGCTAAAAATCCTAAGAACATCGGATAATCACTACAAAATATGATGCAATATTTACGTATATAAAGCGATTATCACGTGTGCTTTCTAAAATGTAGTAAAATATTAATGATATGTTGATTCAGGACTATGGTCGAACAGTCGGCGTGCTTGAGTTTTAGAATGGAATAATCGGTCTGCTTCCCATGTAAACATATAAGATATATTATCCATTCACATTAATAGTTCAGATTAACTCCGATCTGAAAGTGCTCAAAACGTGATCTCTCATCAAATCAAGCCTAAATGCTCAACCTCACTCCCGATGTCTCGGTAAGTTCGGTTGAGTGGTTCGATGAAGCTTAGAGATCTTTGCGGAGTCTATCCTATGTTTAGAAATACACTCCATCGAAGTTCAAACTCGGTTCCAAGTTCAACAAAGATCTTGTCAATGGCAGGTAAACTCTAAAAACAATGCATATATAACTGATCCAATCATATAACAAGAATAAAGATAGAGAAATGAACATTTCAATGAATAGATATGAAGAAAAGCGTTTACATGGCCAGCATCTAGTTCCAAGTCCTCAACACTAATAGATTAGCCTCTCATTGTCATGAGAAGCTTTGAAAATGTTACAAAATGGAAGAAAGAGAACAGAGGAAACAGCTCCAACCATCCACCAAGTCTGAATGCCTAAAAATTATTACAAGTGCAACTTATATAGTCGAAGTCTCGCTTAGCGCAACCTTCGCTAAGCGAGACTTCGACTATATAAATTAGAGTATATTTCTCACAAAATAGCTTCCTAGGGTTAGAATTATCAAACTATACAAATCTATATTAAATGATTTCAAACTAAGCTAAAAATCCTAAGAACATCGGATAATCACTACAAAATATGATGCAATATTTACGTATATAAAGCGATTATCACGTGTGCTTTCTAAAATGTAGTAAAATATTAATGATATGTTGATTCGACTATGGTCGAAGGTGCGTGCTTGAGTTTTAGAATGGAATAATCGGTTCTGCTTCCCATGTAAACATATAAGATATATTATCCATTCACATTAATAGTTCGATTAACTCCGATCTGAAAGTGCTCAAAACGTGATCTCTCATCAAATCAAGCCTAAAACTGCTCAACCTCACTCCCGATGTCTCGGTAAGTTCAGGTTGAGTGGTTCGATGAAGCTTAGAGATCTTTGCGGAGTCTATCCTATGTTTAGAAATACACTCCATCGAAGTTCAAACTCGACGGCCAAGTTCAACAAAGATCTCACAATGGCGGGTAAACTCTAAAAACAATGCATATATAACTGATCCAATCATATAACAAGAATAAAGATAGAGAAATGAACATTTCAATGAATAGATATGAAGAAAAGCGTTTACATGGCCAGCATCTAGTTCCAAGTCCTCAACACTAATAGATTAGCCTCTCATTGTCATGAGAAGCTTTGAAAATGTTACAAAATGGAAGAAAGAGAACAGAGGAAACAGCTCCAACCATCCACCAAGTCTGAATGCCTAAAAATTATTACAAGTGCAACTTATATAGTCGAAGTCTCGCTTAGCGCAACCTTCCGCTAAGCGAGACTTCGACTATATAAATTAGAGTATATTTCTCACAAAATAGCTTCCTAGGGTTAGAATTATCAAACTATACAAATCTATATTAAATGATTTCAAACTAAGCTAAAAATCCTAAGAACATCGGATAATCACTACAAAATATGATGCAATATTTACGTATATAAAGCGATTATCACGTGTGCTTTCTAAAAAATATTAATGATATGTTGATTCGGGACTATGGTCGCGTGCTTGAGTTTTAGAATGGAATAATCGGTCTGCTTCCCATGTAAACATATAAGATATATTATCCATTCACATTAATAGTTCGGATTAACTCCGATCTGAAAGTGCTCAAAACGTGATCTCTCATCAAATCAAGCCTAAACTGCTCAACCTCACTCCTGATGTCTCGGTAAGTTCAGTTGAGTGGTTCGATGAAGCTTAGAGATCTTTGCGGAGTCTATCCTATGTTTAGAAATACACTCCATCAGAGTTCAAACTCAGTTCCAAGTTCAACAAAGATCTCACAATGGCGGGTAAACTCTAAAAACAATGCATATATAACTGATCCAATCATATAACAAGAATAAAGATAGAGAAATGAACATTTCAATGAATAGATATGAAGAAAAGCGTTTACATGGCCAGATCTAGTTCCAAGTCCTCAACACTAATAGATTAGCCTCTCATTGTCATGAGAAGCTTTGAAAATGTTACAAAATGGAAGAAAGAGAACAGAGGAAACAGCTCCAACCATCCACCAAGTCTGAATGCCTAAAAATTATTACAAGTGCAACTTATATAGTCGAAGTCTCGCTTAGCGCAACCTTCCGCTAAGCGAGACTTCGACTACATAAATTAGAGTATATTTCTCACAAAATAGCTTCCTAGGGTTAGAATTATCAAACTATACAAATCTATATTAAATGATTTCAAACTAAGCTAAAAATCCTAAGAACATCGGATAATCACTACAAAATATGATGCAATATTTACGTATATAAAGCGATTATCACGTGTGCTTTCTAAAATGTAGTAAAATATTAATGATATGTTGATTCAGGACTATGGTCGAACAGTTTGGCGTGCTTGAGTTTTAGAATGGAATAATCGGTCTGCTTCCCATGTAAACATATAAGATATATTATCCATTCACATTAATAGTTCAGATTAACTCCGATCTGAAAGTGCTCAAAACGTGATCTCTCATCAAATCAAGCCTAAACTGCTCAACCTCACTCCTGATGTCTCGGTAAGTTCAGTTGAGTGGTTCGATGAAGCTTAGAGATCTTTGCGGAGTCTATCCTATGTTTAGAAATACACTCCATCGAGTTCAAACTCGGTTCCAAGTTCAACAAAGATCTCATCAATGGCGGGTAAACTCTAAAAACAATGCATATATAACTGATCCAATCATATAACAAGAATAAAGATAGAGAAATGAACATTTCAATGAATAGATATGAAGAAAAGCGTTTACATGGCCAGCATCTAGTTCCAAGTCCTCAACACTAATAGATTAGCCTCTCATTGTCATGAGAAGCTTTGAAAATGTTACAAAATGGAAGAAAGAGAACAGAGGAAACAGCTCCAACCATCCACCAAGTCTGAATGCCTAAAAATTATTACAAGTGCAACTTATATAGAAGTCTCGCTTAGCGCAACCTTCCGCTAAGCGAGACTTCGACTACATAAAAATTAGAGTATATTTCTCACAAAATAGCTTCCTAGGGTTAGAATTATCAAACTATACAAATCTATATTAAATGATTTCAAACTAAGCTAAAAATCCTAAGAACATCGGATAATCACTACAAAATATGATGCAATATTTACGTATATAAAGCGATTATCACGTGTGCTTTCTAAAATGTAGTAAAATATTAATGATATGTTGATTCAGGACTATGGTCGAACAGTCGGCGTGCTTGAGTTTTAGAATGGAATAATCGGTCTGCTTCCCATGTAAACATATAAGATATATTATCCATTCACATTAATAGTTCAGATTAACTCCGATCTGAAAGTGCTCAAAACGTGATCTCTCATCAAATCAAGCCTAAACTGCTCAACCTCACTCCTGATGTCTCGGTAAGTTCGGTTGAGTGGTTCGATGAAGCTTAGAGATCTTTGCGGAGTCTATCCTATGTTTAGAAATACACTCCATCGTAGTTCAAACTCGGTTCCAAGTTCAACAAAGATCTCACAATGGCAGGTAAACTCTAAAAACAATGCATATATAACTGATCCAATCATATAACAAGAATAAAGATAGAGAAATGAACATTTCAATGAATAGATATGAAGAAAAGCGTTTACATGGCCAGCATCTAGTTCCAAGTCCTCAACACTAATAGATTAGCCTCTCATTGTCATGAGAAGCTTTGAAAATGTTACAAAATGGAAGAAAGAGAACAGAGGAAACAGCTCCAACCATCCACCAAGTCTGAATGCCTAAAAATTATTACAAGTGCAACTTATATAGTCGAAGTCTCGCTTAGCGCAACCTTCCGCTAAGCGAGACTTCGACTACATAAATTAGAGTATATTTCTCACAAAATAGCTTCCTAGGGTTAGAATTATCAAACTATACAAATCTATATTAAATGATTTCAAACTAAGCTAAAAATCCTAAGAACATCGGATAATCACTACAAAATATGATGCAATATTTACGTATATAAAGCGATTATCACGTGTGCTTTCTAAAATGTTAATGATATGTTGATTCAGGACTATGGTCGAACAGTTGGCGTGCTTGAGTTTTAGAATGGAATAATCGGTCTGCTTCCCATGTAAACATATAAGATATATTATCCATTCACATTAATAGTTCAGATTAACTCCGATCTGAAAGTGCTCAAAACGTGATCTCTCATCAAATCAAGCCTAAACTGCTCAACCTCACTCCTGATGTCTCGGTAAGTTCGGTTGAGTGGTTCGATGAAGCTTAGAGATCTTTGCGGAGTCTATCCTATGTTTAGAAATACACTCCATCGTAGTTCAAACTCGAGTTCCAAGTTCAACAAAGCATCTTGTCAATGGCGGTAAAACTCTAAAACACAATGCATATATAACTGATCCAATCATATAACAAGAATAAAGATAGAGAAATGAACATTTCAATGAATAGATATGAAGAAAAGCGTTTACATGGCCAGCATCTAGTTCCAAGTCCTCAACACTAATAGATTAGCCTCTCATTGTCATGAGAAGCTTTGAAAATGTTACAAAATGGAAGAAAGAGAACAGAGGAAACAGCTCCAACCATCCACCAAGTCTGAATGCCTAAAAATTATTACAAGTGCAACTTATATAGTCGAAGTCTCGCTTAGCGCAACCTTCCGCTAAGCGAGACTTCGACTACATAAATTAGAGTATATTTCTCACAAAATAGCTTCCTAGGGTTAGAATTATCAAACTATACAAATCTATATTAAATGATTTCAAACTAAGCTAAAAATCCTAAGAACATCGGATAATCACTACAAAATATGATGCAATATTTACGTATATAAAGCGATTATCACGTGTGCTTTCTAAAATGTTAATGATATGTTGATTCAGGACTATGGTCGAACAGTCGGCGTGCTTGAGTTTTAGAATGGAATAATCGGTCTGCTTCCCATGTAAACATATAAGATATATTATCCATTCACATTAATAGTTCAGATTAACTCCGATCTGAAAGTGCTCAAAACGTGATCTCTCATCAAATCAAGCCTAAACTGCTCAACCTCACTCCTGATGTCTCGGTAAGTTCAGTTGAGTGGTTCGATGAAGCTTAGAGATCTTTGCGGAGTCTATCCTATGTTTAGAAATACACTCCATCAGAGTTCAAACTCAGTTCCAAGTTCAACAGCATCTGTCAATGGCAGGTAAACTCTAAAAACAATGCATATATAACTGATCCAATCATATAACAAGAATAAAGATAGAGAAATGAACATTTCAATGAATAGATATGAAGAAAAGCGTTTACATGGCCAGCATCTAGTTCCAAGTCCTCAACACTAATAGATTAGCCTCTCATTGTCATGAGAAGCTTTGAAAATGTTACAAAATGGAAGAAAGAGAACAGAGGAAACAGCTCCAACCATCCACCAAGTCTGAATGCCTAAAAATTATTACAAGTGCAACTTATATAGTCGAAGTCTCGCTTAGCGCAACCTTCCGCTAAGCGAGACTTCGACTACATAAATTAGAGTATATTTCTCACAAAATAGCTTCCTAGGGTTAGAATTATCAAACTATACAAATCTATATTAAATGATTTCAAACTAAGCTAAAAATCCTAAGAACATCGGATAATCACTACAAAATATGATGCAATATTTACGTATATAAAGCGATTATCACGTGTGCTTTCTAAAATGTAGTAAAATATTAATGATATGTTGATTCAGGACTATGGTCGAACAGTCGGCGTGCTTGAGTTTTAGAATGGAATAATCGGTCTGCTTCCCATGTAAACATATAAGATATATTATCCATTCACATTAATAGTTCAGATTAACTCCGATCTGAAAGTGCTCAAAACGTGATCTCTCATCAAATCAAGCCTAAACTGCTCAACCTCACTCCTGATGTCTCGGTAAGTTCAGTTGAGTGGTTCGATGAAGCTTAGAGATCTTTGCGGAGTCTATCCTATGTTTAGAAATACACTCCATCAGAGTTCAAACTCAGTTCCAAGTTCAACAAAGATCTCATCAATGGCAGGTAAACTCTAAAAACAATGCATATATAACTGATCCAATCATATAACAAGAATAAAGATAGAGAAATGAACATTTCAATGAATAGATATGAAGAAAAGCGTTTACATGGCCAGCATCTAGTTCCAAGTCCTCAACACTAATAGATTAGCCTCTCATTGTCATGAGAAGCTTTGAAAATGTTACAAAATGGAAGAAAGAGAACAGAGGAAACAGCTCCAACCATCCACCAAGTCTGAATGCCTAAAAATTATTACAAGTGCAACTTATATAGTCGAAGTCTCGCTTAGCGCAACCTTCCGCTAAGCGAGACTTCGACTATATAAATTAGAGTATATTTCTCACAAAATAGCTTCCTAGGGTTAGAATTATCAAACTATACAAATCTATATTAAATGATTTCAAACTAAGCTAAAAATCCTAAGAACATCGGATAATCACTACAAAATATGATGCAATATTTACGTATATAAAGCGATTATCACGTGTGCTTTCTAAAATGTAGTAAAATATTAATGATATGTTGATTCAGGACTATGGTCGAACAGTCGGCGTGCTTGAGTTTTAGAATGGAATAATCGGTCTGCTTCCCATGTAAACATATAAGATATATTATCCATTCACATTAATAGTTCAGATTAACTCCGATCTGAAAGTGCTCAAAACGTGATCTCTCATCAAATCAAGCCTAAACTGCTCAACCTCACTCCTGATGTCTCGGTAAGTTCAGTTGAGTGGTTCGATGAAGCTTAGAGATCTTTGCGGAGTCTATCCTATGTTTAGAAATACACTCCATCAGAGTTCAAACTCAGTTCCAAGTTCAACAGCATCTGTCAATGGCAGGTAAACTCTAAAAACAATGCATATATAACTGATCCAATCATATAACAAGAATAAAGATAGAGAAATGAACATTTCAATGAATAGATATGAAGAAAAGCGTTTACATGGCCAGCATCTAGTTCCAAGTCCTCAACACTAATAGATTAGCCTCTCATTGTCATGAGAAGCTTTGAAAATGTTACAAAATGGAAGAAAGAGAACAGAGGAAACAGCTCCAACCATCCACCAAGTCTGAATGCCTAAAAATTATTACAAGTGCAACTTATATAGTCGAAGTCTCGCTTAGCGCAACCTTCCGCTAAGCGAGACTTCGACTACATAAATTAGAGTATATTTCTCACAAAATAGCTTCCTAGGGTTAGAATTATCAAACTATACAAATCTATATTAAATGATTTCAAACTAAGCTAAAAATCCTAAGAACATCGGATAATCACTACAAAATATGATGCAATATTTACGTATATAAAGCGATTATCACGTGTGCTTTCTAAAATGTAGTAAAATATTAATGATATGTTGATTCAGGACTATGGTCGAACAGTCGGCGTGCTTGAGTTTTAGAATGGAATAATCGGTCTGCTTCCCATGTAAACATATAAGATATATTATCCATTCACATTAATAGTTCAGATTAACTCCGATCCGAAAGTGCTCAAAACGTGATCTCTCATCAAATCAAGCCTAAACTGCTCAACCTCACTCCTCGATGTCTCGGTAAGTTCGGTTGAGTGGTTCGATGAAGCTTAGAGATCTTTGCGGAGTCTATCCTATGTTTAGAAATACACTCCATCGTAGTTCAAACTCAGGTTCCAAGTTCAACAAAGATCTGCAATGGCGGGTAAACTCTAAAAACAATGCATATATAACTGATCCAATCATATAACAAGAATAAAGATAGAGAAATGAACATTTCAATGAATAGATATGAAGAAAAGCGTTTACATGGCCAGCATCTAGTTCCAAGTCCTCAACACTAATAGATTAGCCTCTCATTGTCGTGAGAAGCTTTGAAAATGTTACAAAATGGAAGAAAGAGAACAGAGAAAACAGCTCCAACCATCCACCAAGTCTGAATGCCTAAAAATTATTACAAGTGCAACTTATATAGTCGAAGTCTCGCTTAGCGCAACCTTCCGCTAAGCGAGACTTCGACTACATAAATTAGAGTATATTTCTCACAAAATAGCTTCCTAGGGTTAGAATTATCAAACTATACAAATCTATATTAAATGATTTCAAACTAAGCTAAAAATCCTAAGAACATCGGATAATCACTACAAAATATGATGCAATATTTACGTATATAAAGCGATTATCACGTGTGCTTTCTAAAATGTAGTAAAATATTAATGATATGTTGATTCAGGACTATGGTCGAACAGTCGGCGTGCTTGAGTTTTAGAATGGAATAATCGGTCTGCTTCCCATGTAAACATATAAGATATATTATCCATTCACATTAATAGTTCAGATTAACTCCGATCTGAAAGTGCTCAAAACGTGATCTCTCATCAAATCAAGCCTAAACTGCTCAACCTCACTCCTGATGTCTCGGTAAGTTCGGTTGAGTGGTTCGATGAAGCTTAGAGATCTTTGCGGAGTCTATCCTATGTTTAGAAATACACTCCATCGTAGTTCAAACTCGGTTCCAAGTTCAACAACAGATCTCATCAATGGCAGGTAAACTCTAAAAACAATGCATATATAATCTGATCCAATCATATAACAAGAATAAAGATAGAGAAATGAACATTTCAATGAATAGATATGAAGAAAAGCGTTTACATGGCCAGCATCTAGTTCCAAGTCCTCAACACTAATAGATTAGCCTCTCATTGTCATGAGAAGCTTTGAAAATGTTACAAAATGGAAGAAAGAGAACAGAGGAAACAGCTCCAACCATCCACCAAGTCTGAATGCCTAAAAATTATTACAAGTGCAACTTATATAGTCGAAGTCTCGCTTAGCGCAACCTTCCGCTAAGCGAGACTTCGACTACATAAATTAGAGTATATTTCTCACAAAATAGCTTCCTAGGGTTAGAATTATCAAACTATACAAATCTATATTAAATGATTTCAAACTAAGCTAAAAATCCTAAGAACATCGGATAATCACTACAAAATATGATGCAATATTTACGTATATAAAGCGATTATCACGTGTGCTTTCTAAAATGTAGTAAAATATTAATGATATGTTGATTCAGGACTATGGTCGAACAGTCGGCGTGCTTGAGTTTTAGAATGGAATAATCGGTCTGCTTCCCATGTAAACATATAAGATATATTATCCATTCACATTAATAGTTCAGATTAACTCCGATCTGAAAGTGCTCAAAACGTGATCTCTCATCAAATCAAGCCTAAACTGCTCAACCTCACTCCTGATGTCTCGGTAAGTTCAGTTGAGTGGTTCGATGAAGCTTAGAGATCTTTGCGGAGTCTATCCTATGTTTAGAAATACACTCCATCAGAGTTCAAACTCAGTTCCAAGTTCAACAGCATCTGTCAATGGCAGGTAAACTCTAAAAACAATGCATATATAACTGATCCAATCATATAACAAGAATAAAGATAGAGAAATGAACATTTCA